>CM052965.1:5954119-7154119 GCA_028554685.1 Agrotis ipsilon
TGTTTTTGTTATGTATTCCAGGATGTCATTCAAAAGACCTTCAGGTGAAGTCATGGCTGATCTAATGTTGAATTTTGGAAATTTTCGGTATCTATTTTCTGAGAAACATGGTACGTGTTCTTTGTTCTTTTCATTATAACAATGTGCCTAATGATTATCATTAATCATTCATACTAGGACCTCTAAAATGAACAAATAGTTTTTATATCTTATTTTTTGTTACAGATTTACACATAATAGCTTTGCCATATAATGATAGTGCTACAACGATGTATGCTTTAAAACCTAGGTTCCCTAGAAAATTGTCATTGTTAGATCTGATGGAAAAGATAGACTATGACCGTATTGACGAAATAATAAACCAGATGAACACAAGAAAATGTGTTGTACGGTTCCCTAAGATGGAGATTAAAAGTAGCACCAGGCTAGAGAATACATTGAAAGACATAGGAGTGAAGACTATGTTCATACCAGACGAAGCTAATTTCGCTCTTATGATTAATAGTAATACGGTTGCGAATAAGACAGAAGATGAAATAATTACAAGATTAAGGGATGGTGACGATGAATCAGGAGAAAGGAATATATTAGACAGCCTACCTAATCCAGGAATTTATGTAGACTCGATATTGCATGATGTTAAAATAATTATAAATGGTAAGCAAGACAGACCGATTTGGATGATGACCGTTTCAGTGATTATCATTATTGATTATAATTTTATAAAATGTGACAGTGAATTTGTTTGTTGTTACGCTTTCATGTTTAAAATACCAATTTTAAATGAAATAATCGACGATACGGTTGGCGCAGTCGCTGAGCGGGCGAGTGCTGTATAAAGTGACGCGGGTTCGATCCCCGCACGTAACTAATATTTGCATAATCTTATCGTATTAGTTGTATTTGTTCCGAGCTTATTTGTGTATTGAGAGTTTCTATCTTTGTAAGTGTACCCACCATTTCGAAATTCGTAGTATGTGAGCAAAGTTTAAAAGAAAGGTCAGAGGCAAGCGAAGTCGAAGTCAAAAATTGCTATGAATTGGGAAATTAATACCATGGCTAGAAGATATTACAAATACCTCTACATACCTACAAAAATAATATAAATTTTATCCGGATTAACATGAATCTATTGACTCTATATACAAAATTATTTACTGAAGGAGTGATGACCTCTCTTGGCAATCTAGAAACCTGTTAGATTGCCAAGAATAGTTTGATTTTGGTTTATGTTAAATGGTTTAATCTGCGGGTCTAAAACAGCCACTTAGCAAATTTCCTAATGATTCACTTCGAGAATTTGCAACTAGAAGAATTGCTTATGATGAGCAATTTTTTAAATGTTTTAAAACGTATACGTACACCTATGTACAGTCACAAGCAATAGTATGTATGCATTAAGCAGTATTCAAAAGCGATTTTCTGCTACCATATTAATTAAACTTTTGCCTTTTTATTAACTTCTATTTTGGAAGCCATACTTTTTCGAAATAGGTCTTATTTCAAAGTGGAAACCAGTATTTTACGAATAATCTGCGTTTGAATTTTGTTATGTGGATACATGTTATTGCTCATGACTGTACACATGAATGCAATAAAGAATTTAAGTTTGAAAATGGCACAAGCAGAATTTTGCATGCCATTCTGAACATGTATGAACACACGGCTACAAATCAAGCTATGCAAAACCAGTATTAGCTGACCGTTCATTGTGTGTAAAAATCGTACGAAGCAAGATCAAGACAAAATGGTTTTGTATAGCTTGATGTGTAGCCGTGCGTGGCATGGACTGAACCACAGACTGAATCTAGCCAAATAAAATTATTTAGAATTCCTTTACATTTAATTAAAGACATTAACTAGGTATGTGGTAAGAAAGAGATAGACAGTCCTACAATTGTTTTCCGCTCTTTCTAGAGTGCGGAAATTTTAACCAGCTAGCCAGGGCCCCCGCATCCATATGTGCAAAGTGTGCAATGCACACGGGCGCCATCCTCTAAGGGCGCAAAAGCAAAGGGCCCAAAAAATAAATAATAAAAGATTAAAAATAATTTAGAAATAGGATTTGAGAATTTATACATATAGGATTAGGTTTAAGTATTAAATAAAGACATTAAATATTTGATCTCACTATCAGATTAAAACTTGAAGTACGGAAACGTTTTACTTTTAGAGCTGACTGCGTTCGCTCTTCTATGATCAATTACCTTGTCCTATTCCAAAAACCTAAAAAATTTCGCGCTCGCTTCGCTCGCGCTTGACATAATTAAATTGCCCTTCGGTTTTCTTGACCTCTCTTTTGATAGCTCATTTTTCAATACCAAATACTTCTTAATGTATGTTAGTTAAATCTTGTTGTGTTCTACAAAATTTTAAAAAGTTTGTCTTCTCCAAGTTCTCTGGTTTGGCTGTGAGGTTGATGGTAAATTTGATGGTTTCTTTTGTGTTTAAGTTCCGAGCGGCAAGCTTTACAGCCCAAAGACGCTGAATATTAAAATACGCCAGTGACCTACCTACCATAAAAAAAAGAGGCTTTAAGGGGCGCCAAAATCCTTTTTTGCACACAGGCGCCAGTAGCCCTTACGGGGGCCCTGCAGCTAGCTGATGCAGTCCATATTGAATATGTTTAATGACCACCAATTCTGCTTGTAACCATTTTACGAATTTTATGAGAATTGCTAATGACGGTGCTGGAAATTCACGGAATCAACCACGTTTTATGAATATTGGTTAGAATGGCCGCTTTAGAAGTGCTATAAAATTCATTAATTTTTTTTTTCATGTGTGAAGTTAAAGAGATATGGCCCAAGCAGCCTGTACATTTATATTGTTTTTCTTTTTAAGAATATGGAACGGAGGCAGTGGCAGCTACCAGCGGAATACTGGCACGTTCAGCTGAACAGTTCTATGCAGATTCACCATTTTATATCTTCATAAGAAATGAAAGGACTAAACTTGTGACCTTTAGTGCTGCTATATTTGATCCAACAAACTGAACAGAGCAAAATAGTTAAAATGTAAAATATATTATTCCTATACAACCTGGCCGAGAAGCCAAACGGCAAGCGACTGGCGAACAAAAATCTTTAATATAATATCAACTGTATGCATTAGCATATAAAGTTGAAAATGTATTAGTATTACGGATCGTTAACGTTTATCGCTCGCCGTTTGTCTAGGGAGCCTGCTATTTTTATAATACAGCTTGTAATTGAATTAGAAAAATGTTTGAGCTATGAAATAAACTTTTTATTATGTTATACATACATTTACAACTATGAATATTATTTTATTTTCTTCGTAATACACTATATCTACATAATTGTTTATCTATTATTCTTCAATCTTTCTATTTGTTCATTGAGAGTCTGTTTCCATTGTTCTTCAGATATGCTCTGAGCCCATTCTGGGATTGAGGCCTGGGGCAAAGCAAAGTTCTCCATAGCTCTCATGACCTAAACACAGTACAAAGTGTATTAAAATAATCATAATCATGATTTGCAGGAAATATTTTTGCATAAATATAAACTAATAGATAGTTTCTTCAAAATAACACCCTAAAGATTTTTTTATTTTGTGTAAAAAAAACTCCTCACAAATTTTTGGGAATACTATCAATGTTTGCATAGTGACAAAACGATTAGCATTAAGTTAACATGTAACTTGAATGAAGAAATAGATTTGCTGTAACATACTAAAAGTTTATACTTTAACTAATAACTTTAGCCATTGATACTATGAGACTGGGGGTCTGTTTCACACCCAGTCTGTAAATGGCATAAACTAAATAAGATTTTGATGTGATTGTCTCACCTGCTGGGCTCGTTCATTGTCCATCTGAATAGCATCTGTATGTCTCGGTGCACTCCATACTTCTCTAGTAAGAACATTTTCCATTGTTTCTATACTGGGCACATCCCCTGGAGGTGTTTCAGTAGTCTAATAACAAAACATTGTATTAATTTTACTAACTTAACGACTCAACCCAGGAGGACTGGTTTAGATAATAATAATAAAATGGATGTTCCCTAGAAAGAAAACAGGTCCTCTTAGAAACATATTCAGGCTAGTATTTTGAAACATCTGTGCCTGATTTAATAATCCCAACAGATCAACATAAAGATAGGTACTATAGTCTGGATAAAAATTTCTATCAAATTATTTGGAAACCGACAGGTGGTCTGAAAAAAAGCAATTACAAAATATATCTGGCAGTATTTGACCAAATAAGTATACTTTTTTTTTTAAACACATAATTCCAAAAAAATATAAAAAATGATCATTAGGGGGGCCCCGTAAAGAAATGTTTACCTAACAGCTGTCCCTAAACTGAATCAAAATCATCAATCAAATTTGTCCTCCCACACAGGATGATACCATGTAGGGATTGTCGGGCTCATTCCAACTAAAATCCACAGGGTCCTTCAACAGCCCTGCCCCATGGGGTAAAAATGTATTTTAAGTACCTAGGTATGTATGATAGTCCTAATCTTACTAAATAAGTTTAGGCTCACCTCTGCGTCGTCATCGCTGTCGTGGTCTGAAAGCGCCAATTCTGGAGCTTGTGCCAAAGGTTCGTAGCCAAAGTACTCATGTTCTTCATCACTGTCGTCGCCCTGATTACCGTTCATTATCAATTCGTTTCTAGGGGGCGGAACCAGCTCATGGGGATTGTTTTCTGGAGGGTCAGGACCGTCACAAACCATATTCTTGATTTATTTGATACAAATAATAAATATCGAATCAAAATAATGCACGATTTTACGGTTGATGAGCAAAGAACGAGAATCAGATATTCCGAAAATAAGTATTTCTCCACTTTGCTTTTGAAATTAAAGCAATTTTAAATTAAAGATTTAATTGGTAAAGCAAATGGATTTGATGGGTACAGATAACTTCAGACAGATTACAAAATAAGTAGGTCGTATTTAGGTGTTTTTATAACAAGAAGAAGAATAATAATATGTTTATGTAAAAACAATAAAATGAATTGGTTGGGGTGCGTTTAAGTCAACCATCCAGATAAAAATTAAACTAACGCGAGTTCGCTGAACGGAGTCATAGGTTTAACTTATTATTCTAAGGGTTTAACTGTCAAATTCAATTGACAGCTCAGCTTGTTATTAGTTATTCTCATTTTTTTCAAATCTTATTTACTTGTCACACACAAATAAAGTTCACGGAGGTGATAAAATAAGTACTTGTTACAAATATTTGTTTCAAGAGAGCGAATTGAGCAAACAGCTCCATGTCAAAGTCAATCTCACAGCCATCTGACAGCAGGATAAAATTTAGCGAGGTAAAAAGGTCGCTAAGATTTATCCCAGTAGGCGAAAACTTATACCAGCGGACGACCGTGAACGGTGCATATAAAATTTTAGTCAGTTTAATTTTTCACCTCTCGGTATACTTATACGGGGTGTTTAACGTTTAATCCGTATAAATTTTGAACTGGATGGTTGACTTAAACGCACCCTTGAAGTTGTGCTTGTGCCACCGTTGACGTTTTTATACTTATCATGACATTTCCAGGGTTGCCAACGCTAATTTACATATTTCCCCCAAAATTGGGATATCCGCTGATTCCCCCACAAAAATGAAACAATTTATTCTACTAGCTGAGTAAAATTCGCATTAGTATATTTAAGTAGTTAATAAAAATAAAGACATTCTATCGTTTCACGCTACTTTTTTATTTTTTCTTGCTTTTAAGAACCTTCTCCTGAAACAAACACATTAAAAAAAAACTTTTTCGTTTCGCATTAGGTTTGCTTCCAATTTGAGTTTACAGTCACTACAAATAAAAGAATACGGCTGCGATCTGCGATTGTCACGGAGGATGTTTATTAGATTACTTCCTTTAGTAGGTAATCGGTGCTCTGTATAGACGTTACACTTGGAGAAAGACGTACATTTTACGTTGATGCGAATATTGCTTAGTTTTTGTAGGTAATCTATTACTATTTTTTAGCTTTTATTTTATTACTAACTTTTCAAGTCACTTATTATACTTTGTTTTTTTTTTTTTATAATTATTATTATGTTATTACTTATTTTTGTGAACGCTGGTTAACCAGTAATTGGCAACTATGTATGACCAAATCGTTAACTTTATTGTATGTAGGTATATGTTACGGTAAGAGTGAATCATTGAAGATTATTAATAATTATCTATTATTATTAATAATTACTGAAAGTCGAGGTTAAAGTGATTAATTAATCACATTTGTCGGTTGTTATTAATAATTTGAACCTAGTAGTGATAAATGTAATAAGTAAACTTCCTTCACAGGAGCAAGTGGACGGAGCCCCGCTCCGCGGGGCTCTTACTTCTGCGTGGTTAAAGAAAAAAAACCACGAAGAGGATGGCGGGGTCTGAAAGACCCCGCCATCTTCCTCTTCTAACCTAAATTGTCCGAGTCGGGGTGCCAGCAAGTCCCGAGTTTAGACCTAGTTCTAACCGGCTAAACCTAGGTGTAACCGACCACATGCGGTTAAACCTACGTGTATCATACTTATCTTCAGTTAGCACTAGGTTTAGCCGTTTAGTTTATTAATTTTATAACTTTTACCAATATGTGTCGTGAATTATTAATAATTACTACTAAAAGTAATAAATTTCGATCGTTTATTCACATTTACCGTAATCCTTAATCAGATTTACCGTAACATATATACAACCCTCAGCACATCAACCTACTTTAATGTGTACTCCACCTGCTGCTCGGCCCTATAAGGTCGTAGCAAGCATGATTTTATATTGCACAAAAGATTTTTTCAATTTGAACCAGTAGCAGTAGTTCTTGAGATTAGCGCGTTTAACCTAACGAACTCTTCAGTTTTATAATATGTACTAGCGGATCGTCCCGGCTTCGCACGGGTGGAACCCCTTCCACTCTTTAACCCGGTCCCGATGGTTACAAACACAACAAAAAGATAATTATCCGAATCGGTCCAGCCGTTTTCGAGTTATGAGCTTTTTTTTTTTTTTACGTGGTAAAATCATCAAATGAGACCTCCCACCCCGGGCAGGGCGAGAGGTACTGTCAGACTTGTACTGACTAAAATCCACGGTGTCCTTCAATAGCCCTTTATGTTCCGGGGTCACGGTGATGGTATAAGACCCACGACCCCGGCAGGCTTTAGCCCTCTGAGAGGGGGCCTCGTCATTATGCTGACACTCTTTGAGGCGCGCGTGGAACACGACGCGCCGTCGACCCGGGCATGGTCCATGGTCGGGCGGCGAGTTGCACTTTACTCGCCGCCCGCATGCCCGCGGCTACGGTGGCCGGAGATCGTCTTGCGACGTCCGACGCCGTGGGCGTCCACCACCGCGGGTGGGGCGGAGGGAGGACCTTGTCCTCTCTCTCACGCGGCCCGCCTCCTCCTTCGCGAGCATGACTGCTTCGCAGAAGGAGGCGACCGCTTCCCACTCCGTCTCGCCCCGCAGCATGGCCGCGACCAGTGCTGGGCGCGAGAGGTCTCCGCCTATCGCCGCCGTGAGGACACGTCGGTGCTCCGCCCAAGCGGGGCAATCCTGCACCGTATGCTCGACTGTGTCCTCCGGGCGATCTACGCAGTGGTGACACCCAGGCGTTTCTTCCTTTCTCATAAGACATAGGTACCTCCCGAAACATCCGTGTCCGGTGAGGACCTGCGTCAAGCGGAAGCTTAGGACGCCGTGACGTCTCTCCAGCCACTCCTCAAAGAGGGGTCTTATCGCCGCTATTGCGGCGTGCCCGGCCGTCGGTCGCGACAGTCGTGCCCTCCATACTGCCCTGAGATCGCGCCGGAGCTCTTCCCGCCGCGCCTCGACTTCTCGAGGCAACGGGGTCACGCCCCGGTTCGAGTTATGAGCTTAGCAACACATTTTGCGATCCATTTTTACAAAGAAGATAGATTAGTAAAGAAAATATATAGGGATTTGACAGATTGGATTAGGTTGATTTGCTGCACGCGTAGCATGGCGATTCTATCTCTATTCTACCAAGAAAAGACAAAGTGATTTCATCGTTATTTCTGTACAAATCGACTGTTTTTTTGCACAAATATGACACTATTCTTACAGCATTAAAGAATAGACACATATATTTTGTATATTTTAAACATTGCTATGCTTAAACCGATAAAAATCTTTTACGTTCTGTCATTTAGTCTATTCTTCCGTCGACAAAACTCGTTTCTACAGCGCCATGCTACGCGAGCTGGTGTCTGTAAATGGATTGTTTGTGAATTGTGTTTATGCGTGTTTTCGTGTGTTGCAGGAACTGCAAAGTGATTAAAACAATATTAGAAAGAGGTGATAACAACGCAAGGGTTGATCATGATGTTATTATCACTCATCAGTGGGTATTTAACTGTTGTTTTCTATTTTTGTCCTGTGGACAGTTGAGCGAACGGTAACGATCGTTCGTTATCGTTTGTTTGTGATCCGAATTTCATAAGGCATTAGAACAAAAAAAAAAGAAAAAACAAAAAAGAGCTTTATGAACTTGGAGGGTTGTATTGGTGATTTTGATGATTATAATTCTATAACTACATACCTCTTACAGCCGCGAATAATATTTTAATCAACATAAAACCTAGCATTGGTCTCACAAACTGCAAAAAAATTGAATTTCGTGGGCTGGTTGGAGCATTTATTAATAAATATATTCCCAGCGAATTAGCAAGTTTGTGTGTTATTGTCAGTGGGCATGGGCAGGCCACATACCAAGCAGAATAATTCAGAAACCCTTTCCTGCCTCTCAATAGATGTTCTCATAAATTATCTTGTTCGGCTTGTGCTTAGTTCTCCTTGTTTGGTTTAAAGGCTTTGAAACCATGCCAGAAAAATATAAAAAAATCTCTTGTCAGTGTCAAAACTCTCAGATGTCATTGCCCGTGTCACGTAACCGTTTGACAGTTCGCACTTCAAATAAAATATTTTTCAAACAACAAAAAAAAAAACATTGAAATTTATAAAATAAGTTTATGAGCGCTCTATCTGAAAAGATAAGCTCATGGCATAAACCCTTTCTGCTAGGACTTGGTCTTCTAACAGTCATCATGGCTTGGCGAAGTCATGGGGTAAACAATGCTGATATGATCCGAAACTTACGAGGTAAGAATTTGTTTGTACAAGATTAAAATCCATAGATTCCAGTAAATGCGGAGAGTATTTACTAGTCTCGGCATTTACTGGAATCTGACAAGAAAGTGGCCCGTAAAATAACCGATATCATTCTTATCACAATATTAGTTATTGGGAACATAATAGCCTGGACCCTGTTCCCGTTACCGGTGGGCCACTATTATTTATATTTTTAAATGGTTTTTTTTCTTTTGTTTTTATAAAATATTTAAGGAAATTTGTACAGTGTTACCCAGTACTAACTCGTTTGTCGGAGTTGAAGTTACTCCAACTGAAACCTGAAGTACTGCCAACTGGAAGCAGATATTACTATATTTTTCTATACCTGATAGCGCCAGAAGGAGGGTTGTTTTATGTTAATCAAAATATTTATGAACAATTTTTACACAAAAACCCTTGAAACTTTGAACTGACTATGGTTCATTGATATTATAATTCCAACTTTTTACCTGTATATTCGTATATAAAGTATAGTATGTAATAATAGTAATCCTCTATGGCAACTATTTGTTTAAGTGAGTTACTATGTTTGTAAATGCATCTACAATTTATGAAGGTTTTCCTAGAGTAAGGCAAAATTTAAAAAAAAATCATCCTTCACCTTCTGGTGTCTATCATGTACTTTCATTTGGCTAGAAAAACCACCTTTGTTTACAAATATTTTTGCAGAGTGGACATGTGACAACACCATTTATAAAATAAAAATGTAATCAATAAATTAGTAATAGTAGATTATCTTGCAATGTGGGGTTGAGGAGGGGTTAAGTAAACATGATTTGTACTACTTCGAAAGTCAACTGTAGAACTGCCCCCTCTCCTATAATTGATGGTATATGTATACATGCTAATACTAAGACTACGAAAACAGCTTACTTACCTTAACATAAACTATATACAATATGTGATATGCTGAAGTACAACATACGTGACATGATGATGGGCAATATATGTGACTCCACAATCTGTTAGATAGATTTTCAATTATGATGTATTAACAGATTTTGTGTACCTAATATTGCATAGTCAAGCATGCCTTAAAGATATATTTATTTCTAAGTATATGGTACATTGAGATCTTACATTATACATTGTTTCACATATACTACCACAGCTGGTTATACCATGGCTGGCCATATGGTTAACATTGTCCATTATCTCAATTTTACTGCATCCTAATTTTTTGTAACTAAAGGATTTTTGAAAAACATATATTGTATAGAGTTATGGGGATTATTTACATTTTATCACAAAACACCCATTACAATATTATTGAAGATGTGTGTATTAATTGCTAAAGAGTATTATTTTTCTAAGAAATGTGTATTTTTGCCATAAAAGTTATAATAATAATAACAATCCACCTTAGCTGTGCATGGGTGTCATTTATGAATAAGGAAAATGAGAGGATTGTTATGGTAAATATAAACACACTTTCTTTATATAATTTAAAATACAATACATAGATGCAGCAATTCTGAAGTGCTTATTTATCATAAATCATTGCAAGCAACTGGTTAATTTTATTTGTGTTTCAGCCAATGGTATTATAAAATCTGATGCTGTTGCAAATGCAATGTTAGCTGTTGACCGAAAAAATTACTGTCCTTATGCACCATACCATGATTCACCACAATCTATTGGATACTCAGCCACCATCAGTGCTCCGCATATGGTATAAATGTTTATTTAAATATATTTTGTTCTTTCTGTCTTTTATGTGTAATAATGTGGCCTTTGGGAACCCCCACATGCTTTTGTTATGGCTTTAGTCAGGCTTGTATTTGATTAACATACAGGTTCTCTCATATTTTTGAACCCATATGTCAGTATTGACCAAGGTATACATTGATATACATAATGCATTGAATAGACAATGTTTTTTGACTATAAAATAACTTTTTTGGTTAATTTTAGCATGCCCATGCATTAGAAAGGCTAAAGAAACAGTTAATCCCAGGGGAGAAAGCATTGGATGTTGGCTCTGGCTCTGGATACCTCACAGCCTGTATGGCTATGATGGTTGGAGAGACTGGTCGAATTATTGGTATTGACCACATAAAAGAGCTTGTGGCATTAGCTGTTAAAAATATTCAGAGCGATAATGCAGCATTACTCGAATCTGAGAGGATAAAATTAATTGGTAAGTTTTGTGAATAGAAGTAATCAATACCACATTTTCGCCTAGCCCTTAAATGACCCTACAATTACGGTATCTACTTTTTTCATCTATCACAAGAACTGAGAACTGCAGCGCACCGGCGCGGGGTCCATAGTGTACCAGCCATACCAGCGCACAAAGAGCGATCCTCACAAATACGCATTTTAAAAAAACTCAAGTGAAATTTGGGGGTCTAACAAAATCTTATGAGATGTCGTCGTACCCAGGAAAGAAAAGACCCAAAAAAACATCTCACTGTTAATGGATGCCCAGGCCCGCCGTAAGCGGGCGTGCAAGGTGTGCAATGCACGCGGGCGGCGCATCCAGGGGGGCGGCAAATCAAGCAATCAACGATCAAAATTCAGACATTGTCACATCACAATACTAAAAAAAATATCCAACCAAAAGAAATATGAAGCGGCGCGCAATTATTTTCTTTTGCATTAAACAGTGCCATCTATTGTTGTTGAACCTTTTCAAAGTTAAAAATTATAAAAAAAAAACTATTTAAGATCAACAATGCACCAGCAAAGACTAAGTAATTTAGCCATAGTTTCAATTGAACATGAGATATTAGATAGCATAGACACAAAAAAAATTATAACAGATTTCGCCAACATAAAGGCAAGAAACGTACAATTACTGTAAATTAATAGTTTTTCGTTGTAAAGTATTTCTTATTTTTCACATCCTTAACCTAGTTTTTTTAACCTAGATCGTGTAAAAGCAAAGCCAGATGACAAAGCTGAAACGGGAGGATGGCAGCATAGCGTCGACCAAAGCAAAGGTTTTAGGCGAGATCGAAAGGTTCTATGGACAGTTATACACTTCGGTCGCAAAGCCCGTTGACAGCTTGGTAGGAGATCCAAGAGCCAAGCTGTCCCGACATTATACCGAAGACATCAGTCTGAACGAGATTAGGATGGCCCTGAAACAGCTTAAGAACAACAAGGCGCCGGGCGAGGACGGAATCACCTCAGAGCTTCTGAGAGCGGGTGGAACACCGGTACTTAAAGTCCTCCAGAAGCTCTTTAACACCGTCCTGTTCGAGGGCAAAACGCCTGAAGCATGGAGCGGAGGTGAGGTGGTGCTGTTCTTCAAAAAAGGTGATAACATACATACCTATTGAAGAACTACAGAACCATCACGCTTCTGAGTCATGTTTATAAACTGTTTTCAAGGGTTATCACGAACCGTTTCCGAAGAGGCTATAGTACCATAGACCACATCCATACGCTGCGGCAAGTTATACAGACCGAGGAGTATAACTTGCCATTATTCTTAGCGTTTGTGGACTATGAGAAAGCCTTCGATTCGGTGGAAACATGGGCGGTGCTTGAGTCACTTCAGCGATGCCGTGTTGACTGTCGGTACATCGAGGTGTTGAAGTGTTTGTATAATAAAGCCACCATGTCGGTCCGAGTACAGGAGCAGAGTACGTAGGCGATTCCATTGAGAAGAGGCGTCAGACAGGGGGATGTTATCTCCCCTAAACTGTTTACTGCCGCAATGGAAGACTTGAAAATGATGAATGGTGGGCTTGAAAATGAACATGGACAAGACGAAAATTATGTCAAATGCCAATGTTGTGCCCACCCCAGTCTCTGTTGGAAACTCGGTACTCGAAGTTGTTGACTCATAATATCTACTCAGGACAAGTAGTCCAATTAGGTAGATCCAACTTCGAGAAAGAGGTCAGCCGCCGAATCCAACTCGGTTGGGCAGCGTTCGGGAAACTACGCAGTGTCTTTTCGTCCGATATACCTCAGTGCCTCAAGACGAAAGTCTTCAACCAATGTGTGTTACCAGTGATGAGTTACGGCACCGAAACGTGGTCTTTCACTATCGGCCTCATCTAAAAGCTCAAAGTCGCTCAGCGAGCTATGGAGAGGGCTATGCTCGGTGTTTCTCTGCGTGATCCAATCCGAAATGAGGAGATCCGTAGACGAACTAAAGTCACCGATATAGCCCACCGGATTAGCAAGCTGAAGTGGCAATGGGCAGGCTATATTGCTGGCAGAGCAGATGGCCGATGGGGTCGAAAAGTGCTAGAGTGGAGACCACGGACTGGCAAGCGCAGCGTAGGACGTCCACCAACAAGGTGGACAGACGACCTTATGAAGGTCGCCGGAAGACGCTGGATGCAGGTCGCTTCCAACAGGTATATGTGGAGATCAAAAGGGGAGGCCTATGTTCAGCAGTGGACGTCCTATGGCTGAGATGATGATGTTGATGAGATCGTGTTAGGTAGACATAGTTAAACGGGGGCGGCATAATGGGAATTGCACACGGGCGTTCAAACCCCTAGCGGCGGGCCTGTGGATGCCCCCTACTTACATGCAAGTACAATGGCCGTGTCCCAAAGAGTTTACTTACATGCATACTAATTTTCACAATGGATGGGATGGGATTGATGACAATCATTCTGATAAATCTTTGTATATTGTAGTTGGTGATGGACGTCTTGGATATCCTTCTGATGGACCATATAATGCTATACATGTTGGAGCTGCTGCCCCCACACTGCCACAGGCTGTAAGTGCATTAGGCTTAATGTCCCCATTTTATTACGCAACAGAATATAACGTCTGTAATCCACGGAGGGTAAGGACGTTTGCAAGGACACAATTTGCTTCGGGCGTCCAACGCGATCGACGCCGCAGAGCCCGCACAGCACGCTCCGCTCGACGCTAGGCGTGTAGGCGAGGCAACGACGATATATTACTAGACTCCGCATGCACGATCTAAGGAACAAAAACTATTCTGTCAACTCGCTGAGGTACTACGTAAGCGAGGGGGACGGGGTACTGCGTTGTGATTAGCTTACTCAAGGTTTGTTCTGTCTCAAGGTATGTTTACGGCTCACAGGAGTGGTCGAAATAAGCCGGATATAAGACTTTTTTGCCTAATGTGTTGACAGACATCGGTCGCCTGTTATTAGGAGTCTATATAATATATCGTCGTTGAGGCGAGGCGAGTGCCAAACAGTTTTTACTATATTCCTTCTGGACGAGCTCTTTTGTCGTTAGGCCTCATTATTGCTTCTGAACTAGAACGAGGCCAAGAGCTTAGGAGCCAAATTGATGTTATTCTAATGGGTTTCCATTAAAAAAAAGCTATATCAATTTTACCGTTATATACGAGATTCTAACTGCGAAAATTTCCGAGAATGCGCTAGACTTCTACAGAACCCGAGCCATGTTTTTCGCCTCTTCATTAAGCTTTGAAAGCTTTACATATAAATATTCCTTTCCATATCATTCCCGGCCAAAGTGAAATTGTTAATAGAGCTCCCCCCAGACTAGGAATTGCTCGTGTATCGCACATAGGGCATCAAAATATTTGTTTCGTGTGAGGATCGAATCCGCACGCTGCGCAGAAGTCCAATTTCTATGCTGTATTTGTGTTATATATTATGATTTATGTATTTATGCTCTAAATTGTGTTTATTTTTCAGTTAGTAGACCAACTGAAACCTGGCGGCAGGCTCATTGTCCCTGTAGGACCTGAGGGTGGGGAGCAACATTTGACTCAGGTATTTACTGTAGGTACACATAGACCTACCAATCTGGCAATTTCTTTAAGAAATATTCAACTTTATACAAGTAGGTAGGTTGATTATGAATGCTTAACAGATTGGGGTAGGTTGATGTAATGGCGTCTGTACAACTGGCAGTGCACACGCACTCTCACATTCGCCGTGTGATCATAGAAATGATAAATATTTCTTTTTAAACCAGACATTGCAGGACAGATGTAGACAATAATGTAGTGCAATGAAGATGTAGTAGGACTGACTTTTTGTAATCAAAGGCAAAAAAGTCAAAGAAATAAGAAACAAAGTCACTAATAAACTTTCATTCAAAAGCTATTCACACTTTTTTGTGATTCTTTTAGAAGTCGTTTTCAATGTTTTCAAGTAGTTTTTTTTTACATAAAAAAAAACTTGATAAGTGCGGATTGGACTCGCACACGAAGTGTTCCGCAACAGAAACTGTAAAAGTTGCAAAAAAATATCATTGTAATTTTCGGAACTTCGCAATTTGCTTGGCTTTCTGTCTGAGTTAAATTATAAATAACCCACTTTTTTATTATTTTCAGGTTGACAAAGCAGCTGACGGTACGACTACCGTCAAGAAACTCATGAGTGTGATCTACGTACCACTGACGGACAAGGATCATCAATATCGTGAGTGATGTTAGGTATATCATTCATCGTAGTTTTTACAATAAGTAATTCTCATCCTTATTTCGTTAACATCTCTAAAATGTCAATAAATAGAATATTATTTTATAAACATAGGTCGGAATTAGGTAGAGTTATTCATATACTTACACTCATTTCATAGGAGCGAAAGAAGAAAGTGGATATGCCTCAAATCCCGGAATTACTTTTAGAAAGCAGAAAAATCCCGTAATTTAATAAAGAAAAAGTTATTTATTATTATTATTTATGTTATACTGTTTTCCATACAAGATTGTCTATTAGAAATCCCGGGAAGATTAATGTATAAAGATATTAATATCAACATGCAGCCAGTACTAAAAAAACTCTACCTAAATCCGACCTCTGTTTTCATATCAATATTGCATGTAAGTTCGACTCAAATAAGCAGAAAAAAATAAATAAACAGTCATGAAGTTTTGCACAACATTCTCTCCAATTTGTAAAAACTAATTATAAAGAAGTAAATGTAAATTTTGTATGTAAGGGGTTATCTTCGGATCTATTCACATTCTATTTTGTCTGTTATGGAGATAAATTGATCCAGAGTGCTATAAATTAAATAATTATATGAAAACCAGCTGGTGAATCGAACTCTGCTCAGATGTAGATAGTGGAAATTCAATAAATAAAAAAATTGAATAAAGAAACCGAAACTCTCGTTGGTGTCGGTGTGTAGTCGGTGGCAACAAAGACAATGAAATAAAGAAAAAACCACAGACTTCCGAAAGAAAAGTTATTTTGTAGGTTTTTTTACCCTTTTTTAGTTTTGGTAGTTTTGAAGGCGGTTACATTTTTTTTGAAAAAGCTTTTATATCTAAATCTGTTCAGTAGTTTTTGTGTGAAACAGTAACAAACATTGATCCATCACAAACTTTCTCTTTATTAGTAAGTTGTAAGATTAGGCGTCCAATGTGTAGTAGATGTCAATGATACAAACTAGATACAAAATAATTATAATCTAGTGTTGTTTAGTCAATATCTGAGGTCCACTGTAGAAATACATGGCCTGTACCCCTAGCACGAGTTTTCACTATTTTACTTTACAGAAACTTTCCAGTATTTACAGCGTTTCTTGTATGAAAAATTGGAACAGCGCCTCTGGTGTGCGAAGAAGAAACTATTTTTTCCCTTAAAAATGTCAATTTGAAATTGTCAAAGTTGCAGTTTACGTCTCAAATTATGAAAACTCGTGCTGACGGTACAGTATAGATTTTATTGAAGCTGCCACATATTTTATGTACACTGTCTCTTTTCAGGTATGATGGGCAAGATTATAGGTTTATTTAAAAAAAAACCATGACTGATTACTTAGATTTTTCTGCTATAAACTTGTTCCTGTGGTTATTTTTTTTTTCCCGGTTTGTTTGTAAATATTTCATTTATTAATTTCTTGTGTGAAGAATAAGAAGACAAACTGTATTTTCCAGGGCGTTTACATTGTCATGTGATTTGATAACATTAAGTTGTTCAGCTGAAAGTAATTTAACCAAAAATTTTGGTTAGTCGGTAGTTATTTCGCTCTCATCGTGGAATCTTCAACCAGAAGGCAGTTATTCAAACCATCACGTAGTTTTCATATTTATTGTACTGTTACTGTTACTGTTAGGGGTTTTGGTTTCCGCACTTAGTCCTTCATGTGGACCATTGTGCGTGGGCCATAGTGGCCTTTGGTGGCTTATTCCAACCAGCCCACCTCCCTCCAGAAGTTGATCAGGTTCTTTGGTCTGTGGAGAACGTCTGTGTAAGTCCTGGGCGTCCCGAGGGTCTCTGTCCTGATCTGGGTGACACCTGTGCACTCGAAGAGCACATGCGCAACGGTTTCCTCAGTCTCCATGCAAGCCCTGCACAGGGGACTGTCCGTTATGCCTATTGTGTGGAAGTGTTTGTTTAGGGAGCAGTGTCCCGTTATGGTCCCTGTCAGCAGACGCATGCCGGTCCTGTCCAGGCGTAAAAGACGTCTGGTTAGCCTGCCATCTAAGGATGGCAGAGCTTCCTTGGATTGCCTGCAGCCTGGTGTCGAGGTCCACCATCTCTCCGCTTGTGTAAGGATGCGCTCCTGCAGCCATCTACGTATCTGGTTGAAGGGGATGGGTATAATGGGTTCAGGTCCGCAGACTGATGCGCTGGATGCTCTCCTAGCTAGTTCATCAGCCGCGTCGTTGCCCAGTGATCCGCTGTGTCCTTTAATCCATTGTAGTGTCACTTTGTTGCGTTGAGATACCGTTAGACGTTCTAGTGCATTGTGACATTCTAGTATTAAGCTTGAAGTGGTATATCGTTTCTCCAACGATTGAAGAACCGAGGCGCTGTCAGAGAGTATACGTATATGGGTGTCCGTAACTCTTCTGGCCTCTATCGCATATGCTGCTTGTATAATGCCCATGCATTCCGCCTGATAGACGGTGTTGTACATTCCCAGCGGGCTGGATATATTTATGTTAAGGTCGTGTGAGAAAACTCCAGCCCCGGTTCCGGAAGCATTCTTTGATCCATCTGTGTATATCCTCAGCTCTTTCGGGCCTGAGTAGTCATATTGCTCTTCTGCAAGTGTGATACTGTAGTGTTTTGCGAAGTGGTATTGTCTTGGGGCTTTGTCGCAAGGTGATGCCATCATTGGCTGTTGTTCGATCGCATCATTCTTGATTCGCGTGTGTTTAATTCTTGAGTCTTTGTTTAGGGTTCCCAAGGCATGAAGCCTAAAGGCGGCTAGGGCCGCCTCTTTCTGCACGATGAGGTGTAGAGGTGGCAGTCCAAGCATTGCCTGTAGGGCAGCGGTGGGTGCAGTTCTCATACAGCTAGTAATTGCCATACAGGCGAATCGCTGCAGCTTTTCGAGGTCTTTTTGGGTTGTGCTCAGGTTTGTTCTGGGCCACCAGACCAATGAGCCGTACGTGACTGTCGGTCGTATGACAGTGGTATATAGCCAGTGAGTGGTCTTGGGGCTGATCCCCCAATTCCTGCCAAGCATTCGCTTGCACTGCCACAGGGATATGCTGGCTTTTGTAGTGATGTAGTTGATGTGTTTTGCCCAATTTAGCTGTTTATCCAAAAAGATGCCCAGGTATTTGGTTTCAGTTGATAGGCTTAGGGTGGTTCCAAAGAAACGTGGAAGCTGTAGGGTCGTCAGCTTCCTCTTTTTTGTGAAGAGAATTAGCTCGGTTTTTGAGGGATTTACTGATAACTGGTGTTTGTTGCACCAGTTCTCCACTATTTTCAATGCTTGGCGCATGAGGTTGCACAGGGTATTTTCGTGAGTGCCATTTATTATTATGGTTATATCGTCGGCATACCCTACAGTGAAGTAGCCGTTATCATTTAGTGTTTTAATGAGGTTATCTACAACCAGGTTCCATAGTAGCGGTGAGAGGACTCCCCCTTGTGGGCAGCCTTTCGCCACAATGGCCCTTGTAGTGTCATTTATTGTAACTTGTACAGCTCTTTGCTTGAGCATGTTGCTGATCCATCCGCTCAGGGTCGGGTCTATGTTGTGCCTGTCTAAGGCCATGTTGATGCTGTTGAACGTGGTTTTGTCGAAGGCGCCCTCAATGTCAATAAAGGCGGCCAGTGCTGAGCATTTGTGGTCCACTGCACATTCAATCTTGGATACTACGCTATGTAGCGCGGATTCCGTTGATCTGCCCGTGGAGTACGCATGCTGTTGTTTGTGAAGTGGTTTTTCCCGAAGAGGTCCGTCTCGGATATACCTATCACAGAGTCTCTCGAGGGTTTTCAGTAGGAAAGATGTGAGGCTTATAGGTCGATAGGCCTTGGGTTGGGTATAGTCCGTTTTGCCAGGTTTGGGTATGAAGATGACTTTTACCTCCCGCCATGCTAGGGGTATATATTTATTGTACTTTAGTAATAGTTGTTCTGTATGTAAGGCTAGGCGTAAATTCCGCCGCAGACTAAAAACAATATCTTAGAGCGAGCCTGCCCAAAATAATTTTTAACAACTTATAATATCAGTTTGAAATTGTGAAAGCAACATTTCTAAATTTGTTTTAGGTACATGGCGTTGATATTAACAAGTGTGACCATTTAATTATTGATCGTAAGTGTACCTACTTGACATTTTATGGTAATGAAATTATAATCTACATAATTTTCCTTAATAATTTAATGTAATAATCACAAGATTGTTTAATAAATTAATGTATTATTTGAAAATTAAATGACAACCATATCAAACAATTATTTTCTTTTATTTTGAAATGATTTACCTATGAATTTCTTTTTTCCAAATGGTTTTTCATCCTTATTGGCATCTACGGGCCGAGGCTTGACATGTAATATGGAGTGCAAAGTTGCTGCTTCGTTTTTGTTTTCTATTATTGTTTGGAGCTCGTCCTGTAAAATAGCGTTGGTTATATAAGGGAATCAAAAAAATAATAGAATGTTCGGCGGTCACTATCGGCATCGGCACGGCTGAGGATTTTAGGTGATAAAAAGCATGTATGGCCCTGAGAAGCATACCTGAGAAAGTGTTATGAGATGATCCAGCGATACACCTCTATCCATAATTCTTGCGATGTTCTTGGAACTGACCCCCGGTAACTTTTGCACGAAGTCGTGAACCTGAGTGTTGTATCGCTCGTAGTACATATCTTCGGCAGTATTGTCACTGCTGAGCGCTAGAGCTTCTTCAACGTTAGGATTTTTCCTGCCTTGCTGCAACATAATGAAGGAAAACGTTATTAATTTACCGAGATTGTTTTCTTGTGATACGAGTTAGTAAACACCAAGATGCGACGTGTCGCAACGATAGATACTCGAAATTTGTATCTTTTCGTGCAGTAATTAAAATGAGATTTTACATAGCTCTATTCAAGGTGCGCACAACTTCGCGTCTCGATGTGTATTGACCCTTGTTTTTGCGTGGTAAAATCATCAAATGAGTCTGGGAGGGACTGTCACTACTGTTAGACTTGTACTGACTAAAATCCACGGCGTCCTTCAATAACCCTTTGCATTCTCAATTCGTTTGCCCCTCGATCCCGGTAGGCTTTGGCCCTCCATGGTCGTTATTGTGCTGATATTCTTTGAGACACGCGTGGAGCACTTCGCGCCGTCCACCCGAGCATGGTCCATAATCGGAAAGCGAGTTACCCATTGATTAGTGTATTGACCCTTACACACATTTGAGAATTAAAAAAAATGGTGTTTATAAAAGGGTACCCAGCAAGGAGTTTAAGATATAGGGAGCGCGTTCTTCCTACTAGAAAAACGAGCCCAAATCGGTGACCTTGGAATGAATGAAAGGCACACAGCTCTGCATTCTGTTTCTTTCTAATAGAGTGTCCATGATACAATACTTTGAGGATAATATTAATAATATAGTGTTACAGAAAGTACTTATACTATTACGACTGAGTGAACTGTTTTTGATGATTCTCTTTTTGTTCGATGAAATATAACTGTCATTTGGTATCATTTCAATTAATATTGAACCAAACGTTCAATAGTTTTTGTTGACTGAGCATTTCTTATTGTGTACTTGTTGACTTGGATGGTGTTTTACCGGTATTATGGATAACGTATTTGACAAGAATTGGGGTTGAATATTTGAACTAAATATGGTAAAATAAAAGTTTAAAAAAATTAAAAAAAACCGCCTTCGAAAACCACCACAAAAAAGTTTTAAGGGGAATGCTCCAACCAGCTAAGGGGAATGCTCCAACCAGCCCACAAAATTTCAAAATTTAAAAGAACATTTTTTTCTTAATAATTATAACCAACAATACAACGCTCTAAGTTCATTTTTTTTTGTTCCTGCGCCGAGCCGAGTTCATAAAGAACTCGGAGGGTTGTATTAGTGATTTTGATGATTATAATTCCGTAACTAGATACGTCTTACAGCCGCGAATAATATTTTACGTAACACACAACCTAGCACTGGCCTGCAAATTGCAAAAAACGCAAGAAAATTTAAACGCGGGTTGATTGAAGCTTTCACCTTAAACAACTTATCTTTAGAAAGTCAGTGGCCAAAACTGGCTAAGTGCGAGTCGAACACGCGCACGACGGGTTCCTTAGTATTATCTATGTAAACGGCAAAAAATTATGTATAATGTTGTTTATTTTTTATTGCTGTTCATTGAATGAAAGGTTAATCGCAGTTTACGATTTATGACGTATTAAAAACTACTTACTAGGTCTCATCACCTCGCTCAAACTAATTTTCTGAAGAAGTTTACATGTTATATTGATAACACGGTTTACATGACAGATTCGAGTAGGTTCACTTGCTGTAGTACTTTTTACCAATAGAATATTACTCTTCCGCTATTGTAACAAGGTTGAAAGGTTGATGTGCTGGCGTTTGTACATTATATATTTTTTTTAGTTTTATCATTCTATAATTTTAGAAAATGAAGGAGCCACTCTTCGTCGAATTATCATACTATTTATTTTATAACTGAGACCAATTTAAAAATTAATTAAAGTTAGAAACTCGTAAAGTAGATATTATATTAATTAAAATCAACTGTCACATTATCTAAACGTAAAACGGAACAACCTAGCACACCTAACTTAGATTATATACCTAAAATTACTTTTTCTTTAAAGAGGATTAATCTCGGAAACCAGTTTATATTGGTCACCCTACAAACGTCACCAATGATTTGAATTTGACAACATCATAATGTTGCCATCTTAAACGTTAAATACACCTCCTAGTTTTTTGGGAAACATTATTGGATTTTTGTGTTCTTTTTTTTGGTTTTCTTAAAAATATGAGTAATTAAAATACATTACAGAATACAAAAACTATCATCAGCTGTAAAAAATGTAATATAATTGTACCAATATGCATCTAAAAAAAACTTTAACTCAAAAAGTTTCAAAATATTGGTAAAGTTTTTTATTTTGTGTAAACACTTATCAATGCCAGAAAGAGAAAAAACTCCTAGCTGTGTGCCTCTCTTGCTTAAAAACTAAGGCACGGTTTTAATGTTAGAAGTACTCACTCCTTAAACTCCTTGGTACCCAGAGAGATTAGAGGTTATCTGTTAAAACCAGCTCCCACTATTCATTGGATTACTCTGGAATTATGAAAAAAGAATTTGTCAACTCGCAAGTAATAACTAACCTTTAGCTCGTAAAACAACTCTGCTGTGGCATAAGGACTAGGAGACCACACTAGTTTCAACCGCGGAAAGTGTATGGTCAGTAGTTGTAGCTTTTGTTGTATGTCTGCGCTAGATAAGTCTGTGGACACCACAAAGTGGCCCTGCAAGAATAGATAGAAATAAAACTTGATATCCATTAATTTACATTGGTGGCCCAGTGATTCGAACCCAGTCAGGCCCATTACTTTGTGTAATTTATTTCATCACCACTGCTCTCAAAACGGTGAAGGAAAACTTCGTGAGGCAACCGGCGTGTCTCAGTACCATCAAATTCGAAGACACGTTACATTTACCAACCCGCACTGTGTCTGCGTGATAGATTATGGCCTACTCCAGAGGGAGTAGGCTATCATCTATCACGCATATGAGAGCATAGAGAGTAAACCTGTGTCCAAGCAGTGAGAACATTACAGATTGATAATGATGATCCATTAAGTTTATTGCTTCAATGTTTACTAAGAAAAAAGTTACCTGAAGATTAAAAGGCTTGTTCTGATCGAATTCAATAAGTAAGATAGGTCGAGTGTAATTTCGACACATTTGAGTGCATTGTGTATACAGTCGACCCGAGTTCAGAGATCCGATCAAATCAGAAATTGATTTCCTTTCAACACATATGTCGGGAGTTAGAATATAATCACCAATCTGAAAACAAATAAGATTTCTCACAATAAAAGAAGAACTTCAATTCTCCTGGCTAAAGTGCTCTTTATTTATAAATGCGAAAACGAGTTTTATTTTTTTATTAGAACTAGATTAAATGGTGAAGTTTAATGGGGCGACCGCACGTGCAAGATTCACCACAGTTCTGCCTGCGCAAGCCTCTCGCATGAAAAAACGCACGGTGTTCCAAACAAAATGGCTTGCGCATGCAGAACTGTGGAGAACCTTTTGCATGTGGTAAGCCCATAAAACTTTAATGTATAGTATACTAACCGCTATTGTGACTGGTTCAATATTGATTCCCTTCTTGTGAAGTAATGCTGGAAGATCAGATCGAAACTCTCTCATGTCTACAATAACCACGGGCTTCTCTTTTTGCTGATTTTGGCCTCCTGTGAAACAAATGGAAGTTGAATTACAATAGTGGTCCACATTTCAGCCCATTTCTTTTTTTGGCGTGGTAAAATCATCAAATGAGTCCTGCCTCCCAGGGCAGGAGAGGGCACGAGGGTCTGTCAGACTTGTACTGGCTAAAAACCAAATTGAAGGACACCGTGGATTTTAGAACGTAAAGACGTTCCGGGGTCGTGACCCCAAACGTCAACCGTAACGAATATACGAATACCGTGGTATTCGTTAATCCCGCGACCCCGGCAGGCTTTGGGGGTGTGCCGTCATTGTGCTGACACTCTTTGAGGCGCGCGTGGAACACAACGCGCCGTCGACCCGGGCATGGTCCATGGTCGGACAGTTGCAGTTGCATGGCGAGTTGCCCAGTCCACATTAACCCTGGATCGAACTAGAAATGAAATGGGTTGGTCGAACTGTGAATGATGATAATGCTCAACAATGGTCGTTTACCAGCTTTCCGAGAGTCTACAGAGTTGTCTTCGTGTTCTACGTTCAGATTGAAATACTCCTCTGTTTTGCCATCCTGATATGACGGCACCACCATGACCTGGTAATATCAATAATTATTATCTTTAACAGGTCATTATAATAGGGTCAAATAAAAAATGTACCAAATCAGCACTTTTTAGTATCTTTTATTTTTATATTCTGATAATTTTAGGTACTTATCACTAAAGTGATATGCTTATAAATGCGGATGCTTGCGACCAGACTTCTCCCTCCAGTATAATATAGTCTTTACAAGATAGAATGAGATACAGATAGATAATGGTAAATGCTGATAATTATTAGAGATGGAGTAAAACTTACACTTTTCGTATGAATCAAAAGCTCAAATGCCTGTTTCTCTCTCTTCAAAGAGGTTAGATATGCTTGTTCCTCTACTGTTTTATCATGTATCACAAAATATACTCTAGTCGTGGGCTCTTCACATCTTTTGCGACATTCAAACAATTCAATCTGTCGTACAGCTGCTACGTCACAGTGATACAAGATCACATATTCCGGACGCAAAGTGTCTAAAGTTCGTTCCAGAGAAAAGTTACAGCCACTTTCTTTGAATGTCTGAATGCAAATAACAGGTCTCTCGATTTCTAGTTGAGTAAAATCTAAATTGTCCATCTGAAAAAGGATTTCCTGGTGTTTAGATGAAGGTTAATTTTTTTTCAATTAATTGAGGTCATCATTACGTAAGTAGGTATACAGTTTTATTTACACCATAAATAAGGTGAGCAGCAAGCATACGGCCCGCTTCATAGAAAACGGTCGCCATAGCCTATGGACGCTTGCTTGAAACACAGGTTTCGCTTGCGCGTTATCGACTTAGCGACTTTTTATCGCCCTTTTTGAAAAGGAAGAAAATAGGAACGTTGTGCCCACAGTTAGAAGGACTATTACAAGATAGAGTAGCAATAGCGAATAATACTGGTTCTATAGATGACCTTTATTGGTGTGTGTGCTTATCAAATGACGCTTTGATGGCAGCATAAATATAAAAAATATTCAGTACCTGAGAAATGGGCTCAAACATGCTTTCATCGTGCGACACAGACTCTTTAGACTGTATGACCGATTGCGATAAAGTTAAAAGGTAATTCGATTTCGTTTCATCTTCATTAATGCCTTCATCTTTATTATCATCATTTTTGACTTCACCTTTCTTCCCTTTTTCATTCTTTAAGTCCTGTTTAGGTTCTGGATTCTTTAGTTTAGTGTACTTAGATGACACTGAATTTATAGTGAGATCTCTTCTGAATGCCATATAAAATAGATATTTGTATGAGCCCATAGTAAGATAGTGATTTAACTGGGAACATGTTCGATTATCTTGACAGAGAACTAATATCTTAGTATTGTTTAGACTTGCACCTTCTTTTTTTTTTATTTCATCTGGTATTTCTTTTAATAATAGGTCGCTAAGGCATTTCCATTTTGGACATGGCTCTGGATCAAATTCTAAAAAATAAAAGACTAGACTATTAAATACTATTATACCCAACACATCTCTGCTCTGAGCAGTGGTGGCCTGTGGTATCGGTACCGACTTACAAGTTCTAGGTCGTGGGTTCGAACCCTGCCAGGCGCATTACTTTGTGTAATTAATTTCATCACCACTGCTCTCAAAGCAGTGAAGCAAAACATCGTGAGGAAACCGGTATGTCCTAGAACCAAAAATTTGAAAATATGTAACATCTACCAATCCGCACTGGGCCCGCGTGGTGGATTATGGCCCACTCGCTCTTTCAGAGAGGAGGCCTGCGTCTCAGTAGTGGGAACATTATAGGCTGATGATGATGATCTCTGCTCCCAAATAGTTATAACTGTAAAATACCTCATATTTTTACATGATCAATATTGATTACCTTGTTTAGGATTAAATACCCTCCCTCTGGCTAGTCTGAACAACTGCTCAGCTGACTCCAATAGAATCCATCCAGAGTTAAGTTTAGCATATTCTGGAGTGCTGTATTTGCTTACTAAGGCGTGGAATGAAACAGCATCGTCATGGAGCAAGTTACTAAAAAGGGAAGGCATTTTCCAATTATTAAAATATTAGCCAGCAGTGAGACACTTATACAAAATAATCAATCATTCGAATCCAGAATGCTTTTTCATTTCTTGTGCAAAAAAAAAAGCTTTTTTTTTGCCGTTTTTATGGGTAATGGTACCTACGGAACTCCGTGCGCGAGTGACTCGCATTTGGTCGATTTTTTTTGAAGTGGTAAAATCATTAAATGAGTGTTACTCTCTGCCTCTCAGAAATCTGACGGGCCCCCCGCCCGTCAAATTTCTGCCATATCTTAGAGAAGCGCGTGGAGCATGACGCGCCGTCGTCGACCCGGGATGGTATGGTCTGATCCGACGGCAAGTCACATTATTATTATTATTACTCGCCGTTCGCGTGCCGTGCCTACATGGCCGGAAATCGCCTTAGGACAAAAGCCCTGGATCGGTTCAGGAATTACCCAAAAATTAGCATTCATAGTATGTGGTTGCTATAATAATTATTATACATTTTGGTAAAACTCTTACACAGTCATACTCCTAAGTACTTTTAGATCTTGAATATATTCCTTAGTTCTTGTACTCAACTGATGCCAAACACAGTCCAACTGTGATTGTAGAATTTTGTGAAACTTTTTTGTGATACAATTTTCTGTTGTTATTTCCTAAAATCAAAAAGATAAATTAATTTTTTAGTCAACAACACACAATTCATAGTCAAATCATTTATTTCAAATAGGCCATCAAATGGGATGGCATTGATTCTACACTCGTTCGTAAGGGTAGGTTCGTATGGAGAAGAATGGTCTAGAAATGTAGTTGAGGGCTGAGGGGAAGGAAGGGCGCAGCTTAGTGCTGTTCTCACTTTTATATCGTCTTCTTGAGCATTCCTAAGTTCTGTATCCAACTCATGTGCCTTTTTTTTTTAGGTGGTAAAATCATCAAATGAGTCCGGCGCCCTGGGTGGGGTGGAAGGGACTGTCAGACTCTTACTGACTAAAATCCACCCGTGTTCCTTCGGATGCCCTTTACGTTACGGGACCACGGTAACCTGGGTTAAGAAAACCCGCGACCCCAGCAGGCATTTGGCGCGAAACACGACGCGCCACCGACCCGGGCTTGGTCCTTGATCGGACGGCGAGCTACCCATTACTCACACACACGTTGGACACGCGTTGGAGCGTCCACACGACAGGCTATTCGCATACGGGCAAAGAAACCCCTTAGGCACACAGTGCCTATGGAAGAGTTTTGCCTGCATCCCAGGGTGCACCGGCCCGAAAAACTGGTCTTCCCCCCGGACGTATCCGCGAGGGAACTCCAGTCCACGGGCGCATGTGGAGGTTTCCTGTCTTAGCACCCCTAATGTGCCTACATTGCATTTGTCCATGTAATTATATAAATGTGTATATTTATTCATATTACTTGCATATCCAGTGTCCTGTTGATACTTTTGAGTTGTTTCACTGTATAATTTATAATGTCAAGCAAGCAAGTCTGTATATAGCTCATGTTAGTGGTCAGGGGGACGTGTAACTCCACCACTTCAGCCTGTCTACTCTTGAGACTCTTGATAATGGAGCCATGAAACCTGTGAGAAACAAGAACGTTTGGTTTAGCATATTCATAATTATGCCAAGGTTACTGTGGCATTCTTGTGCCGGACTGTTCAGGTGCTCTATATTGCTTCAGAATTCCAGCTGAAATTCTGAAGCAATATAAGTACTTTTTAATTAATTTTAAGACATGACAGTGTTTTAATTTCTTATTAATTATAGTCAACTCAAAGATCGTCTGGCGGGTTGGACCATACAATAAGCAATATAATAATATCCATTTTTTTATTTTATTTATTCCAAAAGCAAAATGAAATTGATACAAACAAGATGAGTTAAAACATGTATTGCCAATCTACAATTTCAAAATGGAGTTAATAAATTATACAAACCTTGGCCATAAAAATAATTCTGTAACAAATAGTGCCCTCATAACTTTCTCGACTTGGTTATAACCAAATGTGAATGATATTGGAGAATTTGAGAACGCTTTCACAAACCCAGTCTGCAAGAAACATTATAACTTATTGATAAAGTGAAAATTTATTGTTACAAAACACTTGTATAATGGGCTGGTGCAACTCCTCCATGTATGCGAGTTTTTGCTTGCACCCTTCAAAACACTTATTGGTTATGTCACCTACCTTATTGCTTTGCCTATAGAGTCTCAGTGCAAACGCCTCCTGACATGACTCTAGAACTGTATGTGCTCTCAAAACAATAATACCAGTTATATGTGATATAGGGACTCGGTTCTTGAGCAAGTCTACCACAAGTATGCGAGTTGAAACAAAGTGAATTCCTCCCTCTAAATATGCTTTTTCTCTGTAATAATAAAAAAAAAACATGGTATATGTATAAAGATTCTTAGCATGAACTTAATCTTACACACTAATATTATCTGTTGAGTGAATTAATTATTGTGTTTTGCTACTACATGGAGTGCAGTAGCGAAACATAATTATATTACCTCTCTGTTCCAACATTAGGTAAAGCTGAAAAGCCAAACTTTTCTGTAAAATATTTTTCTTCATGATCACCACTGTTCAGTACAAGTACCAGATGCGCAGGGTCTTTATAAATCCACAACAAATTAGACAGTATGTTGTTGTAATTAATTCCTCTGGAAAAAAATACACTTGGGTAAATTAAGTAATATTTATAGATAACTGCTGCTCTGACACAATTTCATTTTGCTGTTTTTAGTAGGCAGTTCATTAGTCAGAGGAAAGAAAACGAGCATTGTGTGAAACTAGTTGCTAATTACAGTTACAGGTAATACATACTTTGCCATAATAACAAGTGCATCCTTTTCAAAAGCATCAATAAATATTTGTTTTTCAAAAGGTAACAGAGGAAATTTCATTTCGATGTCATCTTCCTGTTCTTCAGCATGAATCACATCTGTAGTTTCCATTGTAATAATAATAATATGCAATCTAAACAGTGAGCTCAAATCGAAAATAAAATCTTACAAGAAAATAAATCCAATCTCTATAAAAATCGTGCCGGCACCTGTCTGCTGTCACTGTCAGTGGCTGTCAGCTGTCACTGACAGTCTGTCAGTCACCAACTGTCACAGTTTTCTTTTTTGGCATGACTTCAGGGTGTTTGTGCCAAAATTCTAGTCAGGCTGTGTCACACAGGTAGTTCGGCCACTGGTTGTTTATCTCTCTTTGTAGCTAGAACGTTGCTTATAGAAGGCGCAGTCCATTTTTGTCCAACCAATGGTTGAAGTCCGCCGCAACCCGCATGGTACAGAGACGCCAGCACAACGACCAACGAGCTACCAGACCTACCTCAATCTGACAAAAAATAGATTTTCAACGTTATCACAGTACTGAAAGGTTAATGTTCGATTCGTAGAATTTAAATCCTGAGCGACGCGAGTGATTCAGGCCCGCGCTATAAATCCGTTATATTCAAGAGTTGGAAACGATACTCTATTCCATGCATGACTACGAGAAAAAGAAAGATTTGAGCGATAAAAGATATTTAACAATCAAATACATTTTTTTAATTATGTCTCCATACACACGTGGGCACATATTAACATGGATGCGTTTTCAAACATCTAAATTCACATACACAAACACCCAGACCCGAAACAAATAATTGTAGATCATACGATTACTTGATCCGTGAGGGAATCGAACCCACTTCACGCAAAGAAGTAGTCGAATCGCTCGGTCACTGTGCGCCAACAAACTGAGTTTAAAATCGGAACAATGACCTAAATTATGAGTAATTTACATAAATTAGCAAGGAGGTTGTATAGCATCGCGGCCGAGGTCGAATGGTACTGAAGCGTTCTAAATTCAAACACCAAAACAGTGAGTAAAAGTAACTTTTTAAAGTAGGAATGGTATAAATAGAATTTTATTAGGTATTTCTGTGACTTGCGAAGTTACGACACGGGAGATCCACACTCCAGGTAATTATGTTCCGCAACTATAGTACCTATTACTTGACTTCGTGTGTTAGAGTCTGGCTGGCCAACGAAAGCTGTCCGCGCGACAAATTAAAAATCAAGGGCTGACAACCCCGGCTAAACGTTGCTGAAACGGAGTTGATACAAATTATTATTCAAGATCTTCAAGACCCATAAAAAATATTTTTATGACTATTACATGTTAGATTTCGATTACGACCATACAAATATTATCAAATAATAACCTAGCATAGCATTGAAGTCCATAACTCAACTTTCCTGTCACGTCTAATCCGATTCTAAGAACTCTACAGCTACACCGGTTACTGTAAAGTTTTGTTTCTTCGCCTTTGCCGTTATTATGACTTGAAAAATAGAAGCACCGTTACAAAATTTTTATTATTTTTTAATAAGTGAAAAGTATCAAGATGTTTATCCTCTATCAAAGTTCAATGATTTGACAATTTAGACAGTTCAAAAATATTGCCATATCAAAAGTTTAGAAATTATGTCACGTCGTAGACAGCTTTCGATGACCAGACTCTAGTAATACCTCAGACCAACAAAAAAAGAAAGACGGCGCGCCGCGAACATCAAAAGTGAAGCCACCTTTTTATCTATGTGTGTATCGAAGGGTTGCAATTTGTTACATTTTTTCTTTGTTTAATTTTCTTTTTTTTACTTTTTATGTGATTTGCTGATGTTTTTGCAACTTTTCACTACACAGGAAGGCATAATTCTATGTTTTAAATCTAAATTTACTTGACGACGACTCGTGACGTACTAAGAGCGATGAGCATGGTTTTAGTGTAGGTGTGTGCGTGAGCGTGTATGTATACTTGCAGGAGCACGGTTTCATGGCTTGACTTATGATGTTCGCGGCGCGCCGTCTTTGTTGGTCTGAGAGTAATACTAAATATAAATTAAACACTTTTATTTTGATAAAACAATCAATATAATTTATGATGCATAATTATCAGCATTTGCAGTCTTACAGATATAAACGTATACCAAATGGTTCAAATGCGTTAGTTTTTAAATAAAATTTCCCCGACATGTTTTTACTGACGCCTTCCCCCATAAACCCATTGTGACTGCATCGATTTTCTATGAAATCCTTCCAAGATTTGCACTGATATGCTGGAAAAGATGTGGGATATTTGATTGATTCTGTGAAATAATAATATGAACGGCTATGACTGCAACCTTCTGCAAAATAAAAAAAAAGGTATTTATATACCTACTGGACAAAGTACTGCAAAGTTGGAAAATTGTGTTATATTTTTTTCATAAAACGAACCAAAAAACTTGACAATATCTTCACACCCGGGCTGGGGTGCAATTCCTGCGTTGGGGTAAAAATCTACTGTTCCAATAGCTTCTTCAAAACCTAAAAGACCTGCACACGTATGAATGACATCAACAATTTCAGCATCAGTAGAATCTAATTTTGCATTTCTGTCTTGAGGCGGGAGCTCAAAGAAAGGTCTTGCAGGATCGAGGCCTTAAAAATTAAATACAAAACTATTATTGATGATACAAAGTGAATTAGAAATAATGAGGAGTCACGTGCTTGATACCCACATTTTTTGTAAACCTACCTGTGACTCTGTAAACGGTGCTGTTCATTTTAGAGGCTGCTATACCCATTACATGAGCTCCGAGACTATGTCCGATAAGATGTATCTTATCACTAGTGACGTTGTATTGTTCATTTAATCCTTCAATGAAGACGGCAACTTCACCTCCAATAGTCTTGGTTTCATTTGCCACCCAAAAGTACAAGATAGAATTTGCAGTGCAACTCCAGTCCATCGTGATAACAGTCATATTTTGAGCTTCGAGATACGCATTTTTTATGCTTGTAACGGCTTCTTTATCCGCTGAAGATAGCCATCCATGAGTTATTATTTTAATTGGATTATTACAATAAAATATATCTTCTGTGAGGTTTTGATCACTCATATTAATTGCTTTTCCCAGTCTATTTAACGAAATATAACTCTCCGTGTCATTCCTATGTTGTAGAAAGGGTTAATATTTTAACTTATATTATAATTGCAAGGGAAGGGGTTACTAAGCTATGATATTCTCTATAAGAAACCACATCGTTGCCCTCTACGATGTGCTTTTCGAGCGACGGCTTTGAGATCGTACAATCGTGCTTCGTAAGCGGTAGGTGCTCGCGCTACACGATTCGATAGTGTTGTCAGTAACTTTAGTGCGGCAAACTTTATTCTCAGCGTGGCGTCAGCTTTGCTGTGGCGCCTGTCATAAGGCTGTCTTTAAAGAGAACAGCACTGCAGATCTGTTCATTTTACTAACTAATCATTTTTCGGGAGTAAAATTTCATTCCTTTTAAACATCTTTTTTAATTTGATAACTAAGTTTGTCAACCCATCCTAGTTAGTAGATAGTAAAATAATGAATACAGAATACATAACTTGATACAACCTACCCAACATATAATCTGAATTCAATATCATCAAACATTGAATTTCGATGAATAAGCATATCATCTTCCGTCATTGTCATGTTTATATAATGGAGTTCTCCATCACCGTCCGGAAAATATATCCATTTGGTTCCATAATCTCCACCGTATTCGCTTATATAGATATTCAAATTATTTTCTTCTACTGTGCCTGCGGTTATAATTTGAAGTGTTAAATTACGGAAAAAATCAAATATTCAAATCATCATAGTTGCCGAAAACATTAGTCCATAATGCAACCAAATGTAACTCTCATTTGGGGTCGCATTTAAGGATTTCAGTTCAGAACAGTAGGTACTGCAGAAAGAAAGTTTTTAAAACTTACCGTTGACTAAATCTATGAAACTGCTTATTTTACATATTAAAATAATAATTAATAAATCTAAATTACTCATTATTGTTAACTATTTAAACGAAAATCCATTTCAAGACTCAAGAAGTTGAAACTGAATAAAGCGCGAATAAGGACTGATTTGAAAATTAAACCATTTTATTTAACACATGAAATTATCTATGCAAGAAGGTGTCAAGCATTCAAGTGATAAAATAAATTCTTTTATTTATTACTTGAATGTTTGAATTATTATTTTGTGCGCTTCCATTTCAGTCGCTTGATCAGCAAACTGGTGTATCGATCTTATGCATACTACCAGCAGTGCTATTCTCTATAAACACAGCCTTGTAATCGCGTCGCTGCCGCCGCCGGGACTAAAGTTTGCTATGCACTGAGCTAGGTACTCACAGGGACAATAAATCGTGCACTGCAAACGGTGAGCATTTGCGCTGCGCGATTGGAAGATCTTTTGATCTTCCAATCAAAGCCGTCTTTGTCGAAGAGCACATCGTAGAGTCCAGCGATGAGATTTCTAATAGAGAAGAGCAAGAGCATAGCTGGGCTTTTTCCCGCGGCTTCGCTAACGTATTTGACAGTCAATTTTATTCGGAACGTTCCTGTGATGCCGTCTATTTTGATGACGTGATGTTTTTCTCGGGAACAGTACTTCACCGAGTACAGTGTAGCTGCAATACATAGAAGAGACATCCGTTCGTGGCCGCCGCACTAGAAACACTGAGCGCTGCGCGTTTTTTTTTTTTTTTTTTTTTTTTTTTTTTTTGTGAATGGCATCTCGCAGGTCAACCTAGAAGAGGTTGTGTGCTGCTTAACCGGACTTTTCTGTGGATGCCATAGATTTTACTCTAAGGCCTCCAGCCAGAGCTTACAAGCTAGGCAAAAAACTATAAACTAAGTGACCGTTCGCTAAGGGCACCCCCTGTGGGGTACGGACCTCGGCTTAGGACGTCACTGACAGAGGACAGCAAGGGACAGGCTGGATCACAATAATATCTTATTTAGGGACTAATTTAAAACTACTGGCTCAGCATCGCGGGCTGGCTCTTGCAAGGGTCGGGGGGGGCATTGACTTGGGCGTCGCGACGGGCGGCCTCGGCGGCGAGGGCGGAATGACGGAGTCGGTCTGTGTCTGTGTTTCCTAAGAGTACTGGTTTCCCTACTGCTCTCCTGGAGGAGAGTGATGGGGTCGTCGGGCTCTACGAGGGTGTGCTTAGGGCGTCGGGTGGTACTGATACGCGATGGTTCGTATCGGGCGGCCGATGCGATCAAGGGATTGGGGTGCCTAATAGCGGAATCGAAGAAGCGCTTGGAAAGGCGCTTCATGAACTGAGCTACGGTGGGAATTCTAAGGTCGAGGTGGAGGGCGTCGTTACGGACATAGTACGGGGCTCCCGTGACTTTCCTGAGAAACCGGTTTTGGAGGACCTGCATTTTATAGAGGACGCGAGGGTTCGAATGAGCGAAAATGACACACGCGTATGTCATGATGGGACGGATAACCGCGGTATATAGGCGCATTTTGCACTTAAGTGACAGTGAGCTTCTCGCAGTGAGCAAGAAGTGAAGCCTACCCATAACAAAGGACGCGCGGTCGCGGGCCTTTTTGATATGTTCGCGGAAGGAAAGGTGACTATCGAGCGTCACACCTAAGTACTTGGCTTGCTTCGCCCAGGGGATCGGCTTGCCGTACATAGAGATCGGAGAGAGGGAAGGGAGATCACGTTTGCGCGGTTTGGTGAAAAGAACCGCCTGACTCTTATCGGGATTAACCTCAATTCTCCATTTCCTAAACCAAGCGCCTAGGACGTTGGCAGAGGTCTGGAGGGTTTGGGCTATAGCGGTTGAACTGCGGCCTGTGTAATACAGGGCCGTGTCGTCCGCGAAGAGAGCTAACCGAGCCTTATTGCTCTTGGGAATGTCGCTAGTAAACAGCGTGAACAAGAGGGGAGAGAGGACGGCGCCTTGCGGGACGCCAGCACGTATCGGGTGCGGGGAGGAGAGGGCGTCCCCTATGCGGTAACGGAAAGTGCGGTTCGACAAGAAGTCTCGTATGATGAGCACGAGACGGTCTGGCACACCCATGTGGTAGAGCTTATATAATAAGCCGTTGTGCCAGACTTTGTCGAAGGCCTTCGCGATGTCGAAAAAGAGAGCACCAGTCATCGCACCGCGCTGAAAGCCCGCGCTAATGTGCTCGACTATACGGTGGACTTGTTGGACGCACGAGTGTCCGGACCTGAAGCCGTACTGCTCGTCAGGAATGAGGCGCTTTGATTCGGCGTAATCATAGAGTCGCTTATAAATAAGTCTCTCATAGATCTTGCCGAGAACGTTCAGGAGACTGATAGGTCGGTAACTCGTGGGCTCAGACTTGGGCTTGCCTGGCTTGGGGAAACCGATAACAGTGGCCTCTTTCCATGCCTCGGGAAAGATATTATTGCTCAGAGCGCCATTGAAGATGGCGGTCAACAACATAATGAGCTGGGCGGGGAGGAGTTTAAAAACCCTATTATTGATACCGTCCGTCCCGGGGGCTTTCCGGGGGCGGAGCCCTTTTATGATGTCGTGCACTTCGTCCGGCGTGGCCGGTGGCAGAGGATCATCAGGGTCTTCTACAGGTGGGAGAGAGGACCTACGTTCGACTTCCGAGTCTACCTTGAGGAGGTGACTGCTATCTACCGGTTGGGTGCTAGGAGTGCACTGAGATTCCAGGCTGTCGGCCAGGCACTCGGCCTTCTCAGAGTCGTCAAAAGCGACGCTCTTGTCGGGACGGGTGAGGGGAGGGACGGTAGCCTCCTCGGTAGCACGCAACTTTCGTTGCAGCTGCCAGTAGGCTAGGTGGGTGGGCTCGAGTTCGCTCAGCATGTCGTTCCAGCGATTCGAACGAAACTCAGCGATGCGTTTCTTTACAGCACGCTGTAAATTGCGCATGTGGGCTTTGTTCGAATCGCATGGAAAGTTGCTGTAGGCACGGATGGCCGCGTTCTTCTCGGTTATCAGTTCACGTACGTCAGCGGGGAGATTCCATTTACGATCGCTCGTATCTGGGACTTCCCGTGAGCAATCCGTCAATACGGATTGCACGTGTTCTGTAAACGAGTTGATGGCGGCCGTCGTGTCAGCGACGGAGACAATGTGGTCGGGGATGGAGTCCAAGTGAGGTGACGAGGTCGATTTCAGCAATTCGCTTACTTTCTTCCAGTCAGTCTGCACTTTGGTAGGAGGAGGCTGGCTAGGGTCAGAGGGACCTGTGCGCGGAGTCAGGTGCAAGAGCACAGGACGGTGGTCGGAATTAAGCTCGTGTAGCGTCTCAATGGCGTTCAACTTAAGGTTGACATTTTTGAGCAGCGCTATATCGAGGACATCGGAACGACAGTTGGGATCGTGGGGATAGTGCGTATGCTCATAAGGAGCAACGGGGTCAAAATTGAGGGTGGAGCTAAGGTTGAACACTACTCTTCCCCTAGGGGTCGTAATAGTGCTATTCCAAGCTGGATGTTTGGCGTTGAGGTCTCCCGCTAAGATAACGGAATCACTCATGCCGAAGATAGAGGTGAGATCTCTAACGAGAAGGGACTGATCCTCTGCTCCGGTAGCAGGAGGAAAATAGGCGGAGACTATGGTGATGGGCTGATGACCGGTCATGCCTAGCCGACAGACTGAAACCTCGAGGAGCGACTCGAGGGGAGGAGAGACTAGCGGGATACAATGCAGGGACTTTTTATAATAAATGAGAGTACCACCCTTGTGGCAACGCGACCTATCATTACGAACTAACTGAAAGTTGGCAATTTTGGGATCGCGATGGTGTGGCTTTAGGAACGTCTCCTGGAGAAGGAGAATATCTAACTGGTTATCGCGCAAGAAGGTAGCGAGTTCGTCCCGCTGACCTTGCATGCCGTTAACGTTAAAGAAACCTAACCTGAGGGACCGCGGTTTGAAAACGTTCCTATTCCTAGTAGCCATTGGAGATTAAACTAGGTGGAGGGCTTTAAGAGCTTCCCCAACGTGGGGGTGAGAGGCGAAAATAGCCTTATAAGCGTCGGGACTACCGTTGGACGCCCTGAGTTGGGCGGCCAATTGTCGCGCCGACGCCTTAAGAATATTTTCGTAATTCTCAACGGACTTATACGCGGAGATGATGACCCGCATGTCTTCATCGTCTACAAGGGCCACGGGGCCGGAGCCTAACGGGGGGGACACCAAAACCGGGGCTGCAAGAGCGGTCTTGCGAGCGGCTGCGGGAGCAGTCACGGGAGCCACGGGCTGGGGAGTGGGGACGTCTGGGAGAGGAGGAGCGGGATTGGAGGGCGCTGGGCCAAGGGCTGGGAAAGCCCTTTGGTGGTTCAGCGCGTTCCATGGAGATGGGCGTTGGGGACCTAATCTATTGGGTATCTGTGAAGAGGGAATCTTCACAGATGGGGATTCCCTCTGCTGGCGGGCGGCAGCGCGCTTCGCCAGTTTGGGAGAAGAAGATTTGGGGGCTTTGGGGCAGCCGCGGTAGTTGGCCGGGTGGCCGACTTGACCGCAAAGGACACAGCTTGGAGGATCTTGGCAGAGGGCCTTATCCTTGGGACGGGGACAGTTGACCGTGCTATGGTCACCTAAGCATTTAACGCACCTGGGAGGTGCGAAACAGTGGGACTGGCTGTGGCCGTACTGTTGGCAGTTGTGACACTGGCCAACAGTATGTGCTTTATAGGGCTTCTCAATTGAGATGCCCGACAGGGAGCACACAGATCGGATTTTGAAGATGGGATGGGGGCCTGTTTCGACTGGGTCGCAGATCACTAGGACCATGTCGTAAAGGTCGCCGCCCCTTGCCTTGTGGAGGCGGTGGACGGCGGAAACAGGGACATTTTGGGCTTTAAGGTCCTCTAGGACGTCTGAGGTGGGAATCTCCTTGGGGATCCGCCTGATCACCACACGGGTGGGCTTCTCCTCAGGGAGAGAAAAAGAATGGTGTGGGATGTTCCTCGAACGAAGAACACGAGAGAGTTCCCTATAGTCCGAAGACGTAGGGGTCGATACCTTTATACCGGTATTGGTACTGGTGGCCTTAGTGAAGTTGATTTTTAGGTCCACACAGACCCTTGAAATATCAGTCCATTTGGACTTTTCGTGAATGAAGATCGGAGGGGGAAGTTTGGGCTTCTTAGAGGGAGCCGCGGTGGGGGTAGCCCTAGGGCTGGAGGGGCGGCTAGCGGGGGCCGGGGAGGGGGTGGGGGTGTTAACCCGAGTGGTCGGAGGAGAGGGGGTAGGCAAGGCCGCGAGGGACTTTTTGGCCTTTGAGGACAAGGAATGTTTTCCCTTGCGCTTACCTAGGACCACGGTAAAGTCCTCATCAGAGGAACCGGCTGAGTCACTGATCTCACAATCAGACTCGACTGGGCCGGACGTGTCCATACGTTCGGGCAAGGAAGGTTGAGGGACTGAAGGTCCGGGGGTGGCATCGGGTTGGGTCGGGACGCGGATCGCGGGTTCGCGGGACTTGGCAGACTTCGGTAGAATGCCTTGTTCGGCTAACGGGGGAGACAGGGGAGAGTCGCGCCTATCTTTGATGAGCTGCTCAATAGCATTGAGCCTAGTAACATACACATCGCCGAGATTGTTGTTCTCGACGATGTCTCTGAGTAACCCCACAAGGAGGTCCTCAGTAGAAGGAGGAGCCATCCTAAGTGGATGGCATGGGAGTGAAGCTCCCTTAAAATTTGGGGAAAAGCCTATCAGACTAACTCCCCGGGTGGGTGCGCCCGGGGATGAGTAGCCTCCCCTGCCTAGGGATTGTGTGCGGCAGTGAGGTGAGTACCTAAGGTGTGCCCTAAGCTTGTAAACCTGTTGCCAATCTTAATGTGCAACAGGGCCCTATTTGGGTCTGGTGCGAAGGGGTAGACACACCCAACCGACACCAGGTGTGTAGCTGTGAACGAAACCAGAGACTGGGTTTGACTAGGAGATCCCCCAAGGCCAAGGTCACAGCTCCCGACTCCAATAAATTAACCTCGCCCTGAAGGGGTTTGGCGGGATGGATTGGGGCACCACCCTCTTGGTTTCGTTGACACCGTGAGGTTTCCACCAAGAACCACGAAACTGTGGATTTTCCCTGAAGGGGCAAAAACACGTTTTTGACGATTGTCCTGAAAAGGACAGTTTTGTTTGGTAGTCGAAAGACTACCGAGACGTTGTGCGAGCACAACGAAACGCAGCGGCGAACACAGCACAGGCACGGAGCACACACGGGGAGACGTCCGTACGCGGCGGCGGTCAGGCGGCGAGTGTAAAGTGTGTGAGCGCTGCGCGCGCCGGTTGGCAATATTTATATGCGGTGCAAACACGCCTCGCTGCACAGACGACGACGCTGCTCGCGCCCCCACTCGGATATTTTGTAGAACTATTATCTTATAAGAAACACGCAAACGTTCCTATTGGTCAATTCATTTTATAATATTATTGTACTAATCCAACTACTTGTAAATATTTCTAGCTATAAGTCCACGTACATTTTGTAAATAATTATTCCATAATCTTCAGTTCTTCTATACTTCTAATATACTACGTCGTAATCATCTGGAGTTTCATTCAACACCAACCAAGCGCTACAACAGTAATAATAGGTACCAGTACTTTTTTCAGGCTGAAATGTAACTCTGTGCATACGACAACGTATAATATGGAAAATTGAAAATCAGAATGATCGATTCAGTGGTTTTGTAACGAACTTACTTTCGTAGGTATTCAACATAATTAATGTCTTTGTTAATAATAGATAAGAAGGAAGTTAAGACAATTGGCATAATTATCAGATGACCGCCAAGAGTTGAATTTTAAGCGAACAACTACATACTATAGTTTACTTGTGTTTGCTTGAAGTATTCTATCTAGTAGAACACCGTTCAGGAAGTTAATTAAGCGTTACTAATAGACATAGATAAAGCGGTCAATTAATTAGAGCCTAACCGTATTAATGTCTACTTGTAACTAACTGTGTCCCATAATGTTTATTGTCGGAAAGAACAGTCAACCTTGAATTTTATTTTTGTTGCTTTCCTTGAATTCCGTTGATAGGACCTTCAATTTCTTTCATAGTTTAAGTGACATGGTTACCCTGCAGTTGATAATTTTCGCGACCTGCAGGATGATGATTAAAAAGATGGACTGCGCCTTCCCTAGCCAATTATCAAATAAAAGTGGCCAATCTTAAAAGCGAGGAAATCTTAAAATTGCCAAGGTGTGTGGCCTTAAAAAGCGCCCGAATAGAACATAAACATAACACATTCCCATGTATCTGTTCCCTATCTGTTCACACGTCAACGCTTTTAAAGCGCGGCGCTTTTTATTCCAACTGTATTTGATTTGTATGTAGTATGCTGGGTATGAAACTTAAAAGTTCAATTTACTTTTTTTATTTAAACTCAGCCAAATTGGCAACCCTCTTCGTTTACTTACGGGGAATTCTTCGATTGTATTAGTCTGGCCGTCATCTTAATAAAGTTCTTAAAATTATTTACACACCTTAACTATTTACATAAATAACTTTTTACTACTATAAGGTAAAAATGATCACTTGAGTGTTATTATATTGTAAAACGTTAAGCCGCGTACAGATATCGCGAGGCGTGCGACACGAATGGTTCGTCTCGCATGCCTCAACCTGAGGCATACGATGGTACATTTATACGTGCGTCCCGAACGAAACATGCTCAAGCTGAGCAAGCAAACCACCACGCACGGTGTTCGTCAGTCGTCGTTGACTTGCTGTGATATTTGACGCCACGCGTCTTCCCTTTTACATTTATTGTAATAATCAGAATGTTTAGAGTCCCACAACACTCTATTAATTTCATAAAGTTGAACCAGCTCAAGTAGTGACTCGGTATTGGCCTCCATGATGCATGCGCGCAACGCAAACAACACCTGTCCGTCCACACGGAGCGCACGACTCGTACTGAGGCGGCGTTCGCAACGATCGTATGGCGCGAATGCTCACTGTGAGCACACACGTCCACACAGCCCGAGGCATGCGAGACGAACCATTCGTGTCGCACGCCTCGCGATGTCTGTACGCGGCTTTACGGTGTTTGCTACAAGAGGGACGTCAAAAATTTTCAAAAATTGCGTTACGTAACGCTCGATTTTCCTCTATCAGAAAAGTCTTCAATTCCTAGCTCTTTCTGGTTGAGTGGTGAACCAAGAAGATTAAAATATAATGAGAGATACAACCGTGCCTATTTTATATAAAAAGAAAGGCACACACACGCAGGTTTCTTTCTCCTTCTATCGAAGCAAAGAAAACGAGTCAACATTTTCAAGTATGTGCGCGTGCAGGCGTCGTTTTACACTATGCGCCAATGTCTCTGTGTGCGTAAATAATGATACCTTTTAAATAATCGTGTGGTTTTTTTGCGATATTAAAATAAATAACTTCTCGTAAACGTAGTGAGACTTTTATTATTGACAGATCATTTACCACAGAGCAGATTTTACTTCATAGATCCTAAGCATAGACCACATGACATTCATTTTTGACATATGAGTTCCACAGATTAAAATACTCCATTACATTGAGATTTTTATGTTATCATTTTTCATGCTTTTATTAAAAGTATAACTCTATAAAAAGGAGCCAAGTACAGGGTATTCAAAAACCTTAAAAAAAATGAAATTGGTCATTAGCGATTTTTTCTGATAAAGAATCAATCTAAATACTGAAGCGACACTCTTGTGATATGGGGAAAAAAGGAACTAATATTCATGGTGATCCAACACGATCTTGCCTTTATAATACGGCGTAAATTTTTACAATACCAGCTACTGCAATTCTCCCATAAATCACATTAAATAAGTTTAAGGTGTATGTATGTTAATTTTATTCAGTTTTAGTGTATATTTTTAGTGTATTCAGTTGTTACTTTTTTAAATAAATCAAAATTATTAATTTAATTAGAGTTGGGTGGTTGAATGTTGAAGATAAATCAACTAAGTTATATAAGTATTAAAATATTTAAATTAATTTTTTAAGCAGTATTTGGAACTATAAACAAATTAATGTTTACCCACAAAAATGACGTTAAGTAGGCAGAGTAAAAAAAAAGAAACTGGCAACACTTATAAAATATGGCGTGTTTTGATAATCATCAAAACAAAAAATAATTATGTAGTTTCTTGGTTATTTACCGATGGTAGGTGATGTCTTTGGTATTTATCGTCCTTACTTTATAATTCCAGCACAATTTAATAGCACATATCGTCATTTTGTCGCTGATATTTGTGTTTTACTTGGCGCGCGTAATACGTCATACGTGGTGACAGTAAAGTGACACGATCTGCACTGATTTTCGGGTAAGCACTAATCAGCCAACAGTTGGTTGAATATTTTTGACGGGTTTGAGCGCACTTGACGCTCCATCTAGACATTATATAATCAAAGGCTGTAGTTACTTTCAGTTCCTATAAAAATAATTTTATCCTCAAAATACTGTATCATGGACACACAATTAGAAAGAAGCAGAATGCTGCTGTCGGTGCCTTGCATTGCATCCATTTCAATGTCAATGATTTGGGATTGTTTTATTTATTTATTTATTCTATTCTGTTTTACAATCACCATAAGAAGCACGCACATCTTTGGGGTGAACCTAGGCAAAAAAGATTATGTGAAACAACTGAAGGTGGCACACGACCATGGCTATTTAAAAAATAATCTATAATACGGATTCTTCTTGTTTTATAATACTGTTCGGTTTTTTTCTGTAGTCGGGCTTTTTGATGTTGGGCTAGGAAAGACTATTCCTTACCAATTACTATTCTTTACAAATAAATATTTATCTCTATCTTTACCAAAGACTTAAAAATGGACTGTACATTATCCACCTAAAATTGTGTGGATTTACGAGAGAGAGAAAAAACCCATTATGTCCTTAGAAGTCTCATGCAAATAATTATTTTTGTCTCTTTCTATTAATTTGACAGTTGGTTGTAGAAGGTGAAGTCCACCGTTGTAGTCTATGGTCTTTTTCATATAATGATAAAAAATATTTTTCTCTTTAATTGTAATCTGTACAATAAATATTAATAAAATTAATGATATTGTAATGTTAACCTGTTTTTTGCATAAGTAATTTGTGCAGGATTTTGCATTAAATTTTGGGACACAAAAAAAGCATAGACAACATGCGTGTAAGCTTTTTCAAGCTTCACGAAAACAACGGATTAGTATGTATGGTAGTGCGTTAGACTGATTGCGCCGCAAATTATTTTCTCGGGTAAGTTATTGTATTTGTCTCTATCACCAACCTCTTTTTTCCATGCCTTATAATGTAAGTAACTAAAGATTTTGTCACCTTTGCAATGTTACGATTCCTAACAAACATCCTCACTCTCTATGCGGGGTGTGTGCTCTATATTTTCATTTACAACAAAAAAGCATTTGTAATTATCTTATTTTTACAATTCTTGTAATCCTAGCATTTAAAACAAGTAATTTCAACAATAAATCCATATGTTGAATGATCTAAAAACTACAATTTGTATCTTTGCATCATGAAGAGGTTATAGCTGGTAAAGTCCTTCCTAATTCAGGAATTATTTTTTTCAGTGATACGTATGGTGAGGAATGAATGTGAAAAAATTATCTGAGTTTTGATTTTCATTAAAGTGAAAGAAGTTTTCAATAAGTTGTATCAAACAGAATGGCAACTTTAGAGCAACAAGCATCCAAACTTTTGGATTTCAACCAGAAATTAGACATCACTCTACTTGATAATATAGTTGGATGTCTGTACTCAACTGTTGGAGAACAACAACGTACTGCACAGGAGATACTGACAGCCCTGAAGGAACACCCTGATGCCTGGACTCGCGTTGACACTATATTGGAGTATTCACAAAATCAGGAAACGAAGTACTATGCCTTACAAATATTAGAACAAGTTATTCTAACAAGATGGAAAATATTACCAAGAAATCAATGTGAAGGTATTAAGAAGTACATTGTCGGTCTCATTATCAAAAACTCATCAGATCCTGTAACAATGGATAGTAATAAAGTGTATTTGAAAAAACTTAATATGATCTTGATTCAAGTATTGAAACGAGAATGGCCTCACAACTGGGAGACGTTTATAAGTGATATTGTGGGTGCATCCAAGACAAATGAAAGTCTTTGTCAAAACAACATGGTGATATTGAAGCTACTTAGTGAGGAAGTGTTTGTTTTCAGTACTGGACAACTCACTCAAACAAAAGCAAAACATTTAAAAGACACCATGTGCTCTGAGTTCAGTCAGATATTTCAACTCTGTCAATTTGTTCTTGAAAATTCACAAAATGCACCATTAGTAGATGCCACACTACATACTCTGCTGAGATTTTTGAACTGGATTCCACTTGGGTACATATTTGAAATGAAGTTGATAAGCACACTCATATTTAAGTTTTTGAACGTACCAATGTTTCGTAATGTAACATTAAGCTGTCTGACAGAGATTGCTGGTGTGACAGTGAGCAACTATGAGGAGCAGTTTGTTGCTCTGCTTGTGCAGACCATGGAGCAGCTTGAAGCCATGCTTCCACTCACTACCAACATCCGCGAGGCGTATGCTGCTGGTCGGGATCAGGAGCAAGTCTTTATCCAAAACCTTGCCCTATTTCTCTGCACCTATTTAAAAGAACATGGGCAACTTATTGAAAGAAGAGGGCTTACAAACACACTAATGAATGCCCTCCGCTATTTGGTTTTGATATCAGAGGTGGAAGAAGTGGAGATTTTCAAAATTTGCTTGGAATTTTGGAATGCATTGGCTGCTGATTTGTACAAGATTGCACCATGCTCAAATACATCCAACATGTACACACTTGGAAAGAGTGTTGGTAGGAAAGCATTGTATTCAGATGTGTTGAGCAGTGTTCGCTACATTATGATCTCTAGAATGGCTAAACCTGAAGAAGTATTAGTGGTGGAGAATGAGAATGGTGAAGTAGTGCGAGAGTTTATGAAGGACACTGATTCAATTAATTTGTATAAGAATATGAGAGAGACATTAGTTTATTTGACACATTTGGATTACCAAGATACTGAACGCATTATGACAGAGAAACTCCAGAATCAGGTAAACGGCAGTGAATGGTCATGGAAAAACCTGAATACTTTATGCTGGGCGATTGGTTCAATTTCAGGAGCAATGATGGAAGAAGATGAGAAAAGATTTCTTGTTGTCGTAATTAAAGAGTTGTTGGGCCTTTGTGAACAGAAAAAAGGGAAAGATAATAAAGCTATTATAGCTAGTAACATAATGTATGTTGTTGGTCAATATCCCAGGTTTTTAAGGGCTCATTGGAAATTTTTGAAAACTGTTGTGAATAAACTTTTTGAATTCATGCATGAGACTCATGATGGTGTCCAAGACATGGCATGTGACACATTCATAAAGATTGCAATAAAATGTCGGCGTCATTTTGTCACTACACAAGTTGGTGAGGCTTGTCCGTTTATTGAAGAAATCTTAAGCACAATCAGTTCCATTATCTGTGATTTACAAACACTTCAAGTGCATACTTTCTATGAAGCCGTAGGATACATGATTAGTGCACAAGTGGATCAAGTGGCTCAAGAGCAGCTGATTGAGAAGTATATGTTGCTGCCCAATCAGGTCTGGGATGACATAATATCCCAAGCCTCGCACAATGTAGATATCTTGAAAGATCCTGAGGCTGTTAAACAGCTAGTGAGTATTCTAAAAACGAATGTTCGTGCCTGCCGTGCCCTGGGGCATCCATATGTTGTGCAGTTGGGTAGAATATATTTGGACATGCTCAATGTTTATAAAGTAATGTCTGAAAACATCAGTCAAGCTATTGCTTTGAATGGTGTAGTTGTCACTAAGCAGCCCCTAATAAAGAACATGCGGATAATAAAGAAAGAGACCTTGAAATTGATTGCTAGTTGGGTGTCTCGTTCAACAGATAATAGCATGGTTTTGGAAAATTTCATTCCCCCTCTTTTAGACGCAGTTCTTCTGGACTACCAAAGAACTGCTGTGCCAGATGCACGTGAACCTGAAGTGTTATCATGCATGGCTGCAATTGTTTATAAGCTGGGAGGGCATATAACATCTGAAGTACCAAAAATATTTGATGCTGTTTTTGAGTGTACTCTTGAAATGATTAACAAAGACTTTGAAGAATATCCAGAGCACAGGACAGAGTTCTTCCTCTTATTACAAGCAGTGAATACACATTGTTTTAAGGCATTCCTAAGCATACCACCAGCTCAGTTCAAGCTGGTGTTGGATTCCATTATCTGGGCATTTAAGCACACAATGAGGAATGTGGCTGATACTGGCCTTCAGATCCTGTACCGGTTGCTGCAAAATGTTGAACAACACCCCCAGGCAGCACAGAGTTTTTACCAGACTTATTTGTGTGATATTTTAGAACATGTATTCAGTGTGGTAACAGACACGTCTCATGGCGCCGGTCTCACGATGCATGCTACAATATTAGCATACGTCTTTTCACTTGTGGAGGCGGGTCGAGTAACTGTGCCGCTGGGTCCCACACCAGATAATGTGCTCTATATTCAGGTAAGAATATTATTTGATTTATGGTATTCATTACTATTTGCAATCTAAGAAAATTATAAACAAGTACCTAGCTCACTTTTATCAAATTCCTAATTATTTTACACATAGATAATACCTAAATGTATTGTTCAACCCATGTATTGTGACATTGTATATTATTTTTTAAAATTGTCTTCTATCTTTTCAGGAATATGTGGCGAATCTACTGAAAAGAGCATTCCCCCATTTAACAGACAACCAAATTAAAATCACTGTTCAAGGGCTGTTCAATTTGGATCAAGATATCCCTGCTTTCAAAGATCACTTAAGAGACTTTTTAGTTCAAATAAGAGTAAGTATGAAGTTTATAATTATTGAGTATGTTGATAAGTTTTAAAAACTAACTGTATAAATAGCAAATATCCCAACAAGCCAGAAAACATTAATATTACATTTAGATAGCAAGCATACAGGTGCTTGTGGTGGACGCCCACGGCGACGGACGGGGACGTCGCAAGACGATCTCCGGCGCGGGCATGCGGGCGGCGAGTAAAGGGCAACTCGCTGTCCGACCATGGACCAAGCCCGTGTCGACGGCGCGTCGTGGTCGGGCTATTGAAGGACACCGTGAATTTTAGTCAGTAAAAGTCTGACAGTCCCTCCCGCCCTGCGCGGGGTGGGAGGACTCATTTGATGATTTTACCTCGTAAAAAAAAGCATACAGGTGCTTAACATGTTCTGCAAAAGATGTGCCATGCCACAGGCTCGATGAACAGCCAACACCACTAATAAATCTTGACATCTTGTCAAATTTAGGAAATGCTCATTGTAAGACTGACACCCTGTCGACACTACCTGGATAGAGCACGAGTGGCAAACCAGCCAGATGGGTCTTTTACAATATTGTTTTTTTTTTCTTAAAACAACAAATATAATGATTTCTTTAACCCTGGTAGTGTAAATCCCGTGAGACACCGACTCCACGCATGTTAAGTCGCAGGCATAAACACATCAAAAAAAGTTTGTGATCTAGGTAGTGTAAAAAATAAATATCAGCCAATTCATAAGCTTATCAAGCTTATTTTTTTTTTTATAGAGAAACAATTGAACTATATTACTGTTTTAAATTCTAAATCTATATTTTTAAATACAGAAGAAGAAATCATAATAATTATAATCTACCGTAACAAAAAGATTTTAACCTTTTTTTACGTGTGTAAGCTCAATGATTTATTTATTTATTTAAAACTTCATGCAACACTGAAGGTACATAGGCGGACTTAATGCTTAATTATTAAATTATTTTTACATACTAATCAATTTTTATTTTTTATTTTACAGGAGTATACGGGTGAAGACGACAGTGATTTGTATTTGGAGGAGCGCCTGTTTGCTCTTCGTCAAGCACAGGAGGAGAAACGAAGAGTACAGTTATCGGTGCCAGGCATTCTCAATCCTCACGAGTTGCCTGAAGAAATGCAAGATTAATTGTAGTGACAACTTTGGAAATGGTGGCAGTTCACAATTTAGTGTGTATAAAAGTCTATGTCTATATTTGTATGTCTGAGGGTAATATTATATTCTCATAATAATGTTATGAATCATCTTAATACTTATAGTACCAGCTGAAGTAATGCAATCATAAATTGTATTAGTTATTTTTTGACATTCACTGTCCTTCCTAATACTCTCGAAAGTTTCGTCGAGGTATTTTTAAGTATAATTAATTAGTTGACGTTTCATAGAAGCCGGGTTGCTCAGCTCAACCACGACTAGCGTTATTTTGTCGTAATAAAACACTTTAGGTTTAATAGGTACTTAATTTTAAGTTTTACCGTTACGTTTAAATATTTGTGATGCATAACATTTTTTTTTATTTATTTATAAAGTATGTATTTTTTTTTATTCAGATAGTTATTTTGCTAGGTTTCATAATACATAATATTTGAGTTTTAACATGTGGACTTTTGAAGGTTGGCTAAGATAGGCATATTTTGTGGACTGTTGCCATTTATATTGGTCTTTATTATCTTGTGCCTATAAAATGATACCTTATTATGACAGTTTGTACAGAGGACCGCTTGGAACAATGCGAGATGATGAATGCAAGTGAAAAGGTCAGAAACCTTTTCTTAAGAGGTATCTTTTGCAAGCACAAGGCTGTTTTGGGCCTTTAATAATTATAGGCAGGAAATCATGCATCCATTTACATTGCTAGTGAGGAAGTAGGATATTTCTATGTTTTTAAGTAATCTTCAAAATGTAGGTAATGAAATCTCTGTGATGGAAACCAGTGTCGGAATTTCAACATAATGTACTGCAGAATCTGAGTATTACTGTGTAGATTCTAGGCGAACTTTATAAAATGACTTGCTGTTAGTAATATTTTTATGTTTTGTTTAATGTTGTCGAAACTAATTTGGTAATGGTTTGGGAATCTAAACATTCAAGGTAAGGTTTCCGAATGCATTTTGGGTCCGATTAACTGTCAGTCTTTCAATTTTGTGTTTCAAATAAACCATTAAATATGAAAGTGTTTTTGTGTTTGTTGAAGACGCGCTTTCTACAAGGTATTCGCCTGTAATAGTGGCAGTGGGCTATTTGAAAACATAAAAATTTGCGGCCAAAATACTTGGCATCCTAAATAGAGTGAAGCGGTACTTCACGCTTGGACGGCTCTTAACTCTTTACAAAGCACTGGTCCGATCCTGCATGGAGTATTGTAGGCACCTTTGGGATGCCTCAGTTAAATACCAACTTGCCGCTCTTGATTCAGTTGAACGCAGAGCAGAGGCTCATTGGCTACGTAAAATTGGTGAAAGCTAAGCTTCATAGCTGACTCATCGTCACAAGGATGCCTGCCTGTCGTTCTTCTCCAAATTAAAAGTGCCCAAGAACTCCACGACCTCAACCAACCCACTTCTAACATCGCATATCTAGACGCACGGAAAAGCTTTTTCAAAAAAAAAATGTAACCGCCTTCAAAACCAACCACTAAAAAAGGGTAAAATAACCTACAAAATAACTTTTCTTTCGGAAGTCGGTGGTTTTTTTTTTCATTGTCTTTTTTGCCACCGACTTGCGAAAGAAAAGTTATTATGTGCTTTCCTAAGACACACGGTGCTGGATTGAAGAATGCTGTTGTAAATTCGCCATAGAATGATTATCCGTGGTTAAAAACTTACCAAATTGTCCATGGTACTATACCTGTCTCCTTCTTTCACCAGCGTGCATCCTTTTCTCCCCGTGAAAGATGCTTTGACAGCGAAGCTGTCAACTTCATAGCGTTTGTAAATTTTGCCGCGATAACATCGAAAAATTTTCCAAAGTTAAAAAAGTGTTGAAATACAATAATTAATTGTATTAAATGAGCACACGGCGTTTATTTAGAGTACGTGACACGTTTTTCTTTTGTGAATTAGTGTTTTAGAAGGATTACGGACTAAATTGAGTGGGTAAGTGTGGTGTGAAGTGATGAGTTTTGAATGTTGACGTAACGCTCCGGAGGTGGATCAGCATTCAAATACGGTGAGACAGGATGACTGGTCGTCATCATCATCTTTATCCTCGAACGACGAGAGCATAGCTTCACATCCGCCCAACAAAAGACAGTCACGTAAGTACAAACAAGTCCAGACTTGTTCGGACACTCGTGTAGAGACACAAATTCAAGAAAAAGTGTTTATTTCTAGTTATTTAACTACCTAACTTACCTTCTCTAACAACGAGAAGGCTATCTGACTCCATTTACATCAAATTGTTTGAGAAAAAACTTCATTGTCTATTGCGGTGAAGTTTTAGTATGGAGCTGGATGAAAGACAAGTAGATATGTAACACATTGTCAAAGAAAGATTAAAAGTATATCTAGATATCCAAAATTTAATCAATTTGTATGACATTTTATTTTATTTTTTTAAAAAACCCCGTACAATATTGTATTGCTATTACTTGTTTTATAGGTCTAAAAGTTAATGATGGATTGTATCATTTTAACAAGACCAAAAAAGTTTATAAGTGTCAACTGATTGATTGACTGATTTATATTCCAACAATATTTTGGAATTGAGACAATTATTAAGATTAACATTACAGGATTTGCTTAAGTGGGTGTCGGTTACCCTAATTATTTTCATTTTAACACATATATCGAAAAGATTTCTATTATTTGTGGTCCACCAACCTCGGACTCAATTTATTGTTCGGTATTGTAAAATGGCAACATTAATATTTTAAATATAGCAAATAATTTTGTGAGTATGGCAACTCTCTCTTGCAACGCCGGTCAAGGCAAAACTACATGTCCATTTTGTACTGTGCCTAAATTAATTAATAAACGTTGATATTCCTTCTCCATAACGTATTATTTCGCTCCATCCACTGCCAATAATAACCTGAAAAGGTTATGGGCCCAGACGCCCGGAGCGAAATAAAGGAATATTGGCAAAAAAAGCTGTGGTAAAGCGGCGGCGTGGTCCTGCGGTCAAGCAGTGGTAAAGGGCGAAACAAGATGGACGGCGAGGGCTATATTTTTGGAGCTTCAAATAATCGCATGATATTAGAAAATATCAGTAACTGGCCCACATGGAAATTCCAACTAAAAGTGTTATTGAAGGCGGTAAATGTCTTTGACTTGGTGGATGGCTCATCAAAATGCCCACAAAATGAAGTCGAAAAAATAACCACATGGAAGAGATTAGATGCAAAAGCCCAAGGAATCATCGTTGGAAGATTGGGCAACACGGCTATGCTACACGTGCAAAATTGCGAAACATCCAAAGAAATGTGGGATAAATTAAATACAGTATTTGAACAAAAATCGGATGTCTCACTCCACATACTACAGCAGCGCTTCTTCGAAGAGAAACTTGACAGTTCAGAGGATGTGTCTACGTTTATAGCGAAAATAGAGGCCATTGTGACTCAAATAAAGCTAGCAAAGGGCGAAATTGCCGAAAACATGATTGTTACGAAAATTATAAGTTCGCTGGGTGAAAAGTTCAGACACTTCGTCTCTGCATGGGACTCTGTGCCCACAGAAAAGCGAAACCTTTCAGAGTTGACAGCCAGGCTCATCATAGAAGAGCAAAGAAATAAACTGTACCAAGACAGTGAAAACAGTAGTTCCACAGCGTTTAAAACTAATACAAACCCAAGAAAATGCTTTAACTGCGGTAAAGTGGGGCATTATAAAAAGGACTGTAAGGTAAAGAAGCACAAAAGTGATAAAACTGAAAACATTCTATTTTGCAATCAATGTAAAAAACGGGGACATACAAAAGAAAAGTGTTGGTTTAACAAGGACAATAAAAAACAAACTGAAGATAAAAAACAAAACGCATTTGTCATGTCAGTGTGTGGACTTATGTCAAAAAGTAAAAATAATGAGTGGTTCTTAGATAGTGGTGCTTCTGAGCATATGTGCTTTACAGTGGACAGTTTCATAAACTATAAAAAATTGTTAGTGCCTAAAGACATTGTAATTGGTGATGGGACAATAATAAAAGCATTAGGTTATGGTGATATTAACCTAGAGGCATATGATGGTCAAAATTGGATTAAAACTTCAATAGGCAGTGTGTTATATGTGCCAAGCCTCAAGACCAACTTATTTTCCATGAGTGCTGCTCTGGATAAAGGTTATAAACTGGAGTCGACAGCTAATGAGTGCCAGTTCATCAAAAACAATAGTGTGTGTGCGGTAGCAAAAAGAAATGGTAAAATGTACACAATGTTATTCAGAGAGTATGAAAATAACGCTATGGTTGGAAAAGTAATGTCAAATCTGAGGGAATGGCATGCCAAACTAGGTCATCAAGACATAAATCAGGTGAAAAGCATCTTAATGAAACAAGATATTAAGTTCGAAAATAATAGTGAAGAAGAAACCTGTTTGCCATGTTTGAAAGGAAAACAACATAAGTTTCCCTTCCCATCTAGTACCCATAGGGCAACGAAACCAGGAGAGGTTATCCATATTGATATAGGAGGTCCAGTAGAACAAACTTCACTAGGAGGGGCAAGGTTCTTTCTGCTCATCAAGGATGATTATTCTAAATATAGAAAGGTATATTTTCTGAAGAATAAAGGTCAGTCTGTAGAATATTTAAAACAGTATCTGAAAGAAATAAAAGTTAATCCCGGTCACATAGTGAAATACATAAGAAGTGATAATGCAAAGGAATTTATCGGTAAAGAAATGGAAAACTTGCTGAAATCACATGGGATACAACACCAAAGAAGTGTAGCATATACTCCGCAACAGAATGGTTGTGTAGAGCGCGAGATGAGGACGGTGGTTGAGTCAGCACGAACTATGCTTCTGGAGAGCGGCCTAAACAAGAATCTGTGGGCGGAAGCTCTCAATACCGCTGTCTACATAATCAACAGAACAGGTCCTAGTCGTGTGAAGGACAAAACACCATATCAACTTTGGTGGAACAAAGATTTTGATGTCAACAACCTTCAAGTCTTCGGTAGTCAAGTATCTGTACATATTCCTGATCAAAAACGGTTAAAGTTTGATAGCAAGGCTGAATTAGGCCATTTCATAGGATATGGAGAAAATACAAAAGGATACAGAATATATTTTCCAGAAGAAGACAAAGTAGACATCAAAAGAGACATAGTATTTATAAAAAGGTCTATAGAAAACAAAGATAAAGACAGAAGGCAAGAAAAGGAGTATCACATAGTTTCTGAAACTCAAGAAGAGACAGAAGAAGTTTCAGAGGAAGAAAAAAGCCAGTATGAGGATATTGAAAACCCTGAAACAATAGAAAGTGAAAATGAACAGGACTCCATTCACTCCTTTCATGAGGAATCAATACTAGAAGAGGAAGAGATAGAAGAAGAACAGGAAAACTCACAGGAAACTTCAGGACAGACAGAAGAGGCAACAGAAAGATCCAGAAGGGTAAGAAAAAAACCAAGCTGGTTGAAAGACTATGTACAAGAAGACGAAAACATGTTCCTGAGTTACAGCTGTGATGAACCTATTTCCTATCAAGAAGCTATGAAAAGACCAGACAAAACTAAATGGGAGGAAGCCATTAATAAAGAGTTGAAGACACTGGAGGAAAATAATACCTGGGAGGAGGTGACAGAAGTTCCTGACGGAGAAAACATAGTGAGTAGCAAGTGGGTATTTAAAATCAAGGAGGCAGAAGGAAAATCTCTGTATAAAGCTCGCTTAGTAGCCAGAGGATTTGAACAGAAGAACTGCGACAACCAAACCTACTCACCTGTCGCCAAACTAACAACCTTCAAAGCTATGATGGCTGTAGCCACACAAAAAAGGGAGCCAGTGTATCAAATGGATGTCACGGGAGCATTCCTCTATGGTGACATAAATGAGACAGTTTATATGAGATTACCTAGTAATAAGGTATGCAAATTAAATAAATCAATCTATGGTCTTAAAAAATCACCAAAATACTGGAATGAAAAGTTTAATAATTTTATGTCAAATGAAAATTTTTTAAGATCAAAGAATGATCCATGTTTATATTTCAAACAAATAGGAAATGATTACATTTATGTGTTATTATTTGTTGATGATCTGTTGTACTTTGGTAGTAATAAAAAGCAAGTAGGTGACTTTAAAAGTTCCATATGTAAAAACTTTAAAATGAAAGATTTGGGTCTAGCTAGTAATTATCTAGGAATAAATATTAAACAGGATCTTGTTAATTGTGTAACTGTAATAAATCAGAAAAGATATTTGCTAAAGTTGTTGGATTTATATCAAATGTCAAATTGTAAAACTGTATCTACTCCAATAGAACAGAATTTAAATTTTGAATTGTTACAGAAAGATAAAAGTGAAAGTTTTGAAATAGAAAAAGCTTGTAGAAGTTTAGTTGGCAGTCTTTTGTATGCAACTTGCACTAGGCCAGATTTATGTGTAGCAGTAGGATTTCTTAGTAGATATGTGCATTGTGCTAGTGTAGCTTTATTTAAATGTTTAAAGAGGATATTAAGATACATAAATGGTACCATAGATTTGTCTCTAATATACAAATATGATAAGGAAAGTAAAAATGTATGTAAACTGCAAGGCTATAGTGATGCAGACTGGGCCGGTGATGTTGCAGACCGGAAGTCAACATCTGGTCAAATTTTTTATATTTTTAATTGTCCAGTTTCTTGGTACAGCAAGAAACAGTCTTGTGTATCATTATCGTCTTGTGAAGCTGAATATGTTGCTCTTAGTATGAGTATTATGGAAGGTTCCTTTTTAAAAAAGTTACTCAAAGACTTTGGATATTATAATGTTGATTTTGAAATACTTGAAGACAACCAAAGTGTGATTAATATAACAAAAAACAATGACAGTAACAAAAGGTTAAAACATATAGATATAAAATATCAGTATATTGTGGAAAATATATCAACAGGTTCAGTTAAGATAAAGTTTGTTTGTAGTAATAACAATATAGCTGATTTGTTTACCAAACCTTTGGGGAAAGTACTTTTTGTTAAACTTAGAGATATGATATTGTCATAAGTTTGTTATAGCAAGTAGGCATATACTTAATATTGAGTTTATATTGTATAAGGTATCCTGTCTAAGTAAAGGTTGTTTAGTATTTTTAGATTTAAGGCTCTGCATATTTGTTTAGAGGTTATGTTATAATTTAAGGAGATGCATTGCAAAGTTTGTTAAGGGGAAGCATCTCTGAATTTTTCTTAAGGGGGTGTAAAGAATAAATGTTTTGATTTGTTAAATTAAAGGGTTGTCTGGAAATTAAAATATAATGTTGAGGGGGTGTGTTCGGTATTGTAAAATGGCAACATTAATATTTTAAATATAGCAAATAATTTTGTGAGTATGGCAACTCTCTCTTGCAACGCCGGTCAAGGCAAAACTACATGTCCATTTTGTACTGTGCCTAAATTAATTAATAAACGTTGATATTCCTTCTCCATAACGTATTATTTCGCTCCATCCACTGCCAATAATAACCTGAAAATTTATGTGTTTAGTTAGGAGGCTTTGCACCCTATCAAAGCTTCTTTAGGTGGACTTAAGGTCCAGCTGATTAAACAATTATAAACAAAAGCTATTTGAATAGCTGATCATTCAGAACATTTAGAGGGGTTGTCTTAAGGACCATACTCATGTGGGGCAACCACAGGAAGCAAGCAATCATATTTTGAAATTAATCACAACTTGCCATGTTCCATTTATAAAGGAAGCTGTCCTTGGTATCTAGTCAAACATGTTATTAGAAAAGTTTGCAACCTCAACAAAAGAAATAATCTTTTAGTTAAACAAAAGAAAGAGCTAAGTTGACCCAGTGACCATATAGTTACCTAATTTGAATTTACTAGGTCAAATGTATTTAAGACTAATTCAACAGTGGCTTAATATGTCCTGTATTTGACCGCGGAGGTCTCAACTCAAATTGCCAGTGAAACATTTCCAAGAAATGTAACTGGTTATAAGTTCACAAACAACTGTTTAGTGAAAATAGACATTCATTTATTAATTACTATCATCACCATCATCATCATCATCAGCCGGAAGACGTCCACTGCTGAACATAGATAACATTAATTACTATGCTGAATTTCAATTACCAATTGCACAGACATACAGGAGGCTCCTCCTTGTGATCTATAACAACAAAGTGCTGCTGTTAACAGCCGTTGTATTTGGCCTATCTATGGCCCCAACTATGTTTTTCAAAGTACAACTGGATTGCGGAAATCCTGTGAGAACAATGTTTCTGTATAATTGTGTACCTGAACTATTGTTCCTGGTTAATCAGGATCGTACAATACTCGGTTCTCAGGTTGCGGGAACGCTGAGAATATTGGAAATTATGGGGCATCACATAAATTATCACTCTCTCTAAGCAGAATATATTGGCCTAATAAAACTGTTACCCTATATGTATACACCCAGCAAAATTGGGTATAACATTACTGCAATAAAATAATAAAGATTAAACTAATCTTTAACAAGGTAGAGCAATAATTGAAACAGTTGTCCACAAGAAGCTCAGACTTCATTGGTTTTACTGAATTATGATAATTATGCAGTATCAAAAGAACTATATTGTTGCAAAATGTAACTGTTTCTAAAATTGTTCTATCAAAACAGGTTACTAGAGAAAAGTAAGTTTCCTCTGCTTGTTCAACAAGGGTGTTTAAAACCATAGAGTACAACTCAATACTGTAGAGTTAAGAAAGGTGCAACTCACTTCTTAACCACTGATACACCCAACTAGGGGTAGGGAGCCCAATTAAACATCACTTATCTATCTGTAAGGTGGGCTCCATGCCAGATGACCTGCGCTCAAATTTTGTTCCTGAAGTAGATGCCATATTTGCAGCCATAAATATGCACATAATGCACACATAAATATTAAGTCCGACAACAGGACTCTTATTGCATACCCCAGAAACAAAGGGGGGGGGGGGGATACATACCCCCGCAGCCACTGACTCCCGGGGAGTCTAGACGAAATTGCGGATCGCCTCTCAAGGGGCCGCAAAGTAACAGAGTGGCATCTTTTACCCCAAGCCGCGGAGGCCATGTTTAAGATGTGGGGCGTCCCAGACGTAGATTTATTCACGTCAAGAGAAACGGCTTACATACCAAAGTAGGTAAAATTAGGTTCCAAAACCTAACGCAGTTATATGCGATATTTACACCCGACAATGGGACTATCGGCTGGGCTGGGCATTCTCCCACCCAGCGTTATACCAGAAGTATGAACTACTTATTTGAACAAGGCACAATCTTACAATCGACAAAGAATTATGACCCACCAGAAAAATTATTTTCTTACAGACATTCATAAATTAGGTCCGCACTTATAAACATAATTATCAATATTAACGACCTTGACCTTTGTTATTTTGACAAATTCAAATTATCAAAAAGGGGTCAGAATTCAAATTTGTTGATAGTACATTTTACTAACGCCAGAGTGCGCCAAGTGCTTCTCACTCCTCGATTTGCAAGCGAGAGCGAGAGCCAGAGCGGGAGCCACTTCTGATAAAGAACCTGCGGAAGGTCTTAAATCGGACTACAGGCAAGTACTCTGCAGAGGCGGACAAAATTCCGATAAAGAACCTGCGGAAGGTCTTAGATCGGACTACAAGCAAGTGCCTTGCACAGGCGTTCAAAATTCCGATAAAGAACCTGCGGAAGGTCTTAGATCGGACTACAAGCAAGTGCCTTGCACAGCTGGTCAAAATTCCGATAAAGAACTTGTGGAAAGTCTTAAAATATTGGACTACTGGCAAGTGCTTGGCACAGGTGGACAAGTTATCCCCCTAGCTTGGAAAATTAAGGGTGGGCTGACCAAGTCTCTCTCTTCCTAAACTCTAGCGGAACAAGACTTGTTGATTAAAAAAAAAAAAAAAAAATGTAGCTGGCGGACATCTACTTTTAAAACAATATAAAGCCCTAATTAAAAGATGGTGATCCAGTGGGATACCAATCAAATTAACCCTGAAATACTGTAAGTGTACAAGCTGATAAAGATTTCAGGCAAAATTGTTTTGAGAAAACAAACTAGGTTATAGAACTATTTGCCTGCATAAATCTACTATTTCAACTTACTGAGCAACAGTTGAGGTAGATATCTCAAGACTATCTTTCATTCAGAATGTTCTGGAAGCTATTTCACTTGCTAAAGCTTGCAGTACAAAAGTTGCCAATAGTGTACCCTACAAGATTACTGTTCTTTTTTTTTTATTATTATTTGACTAAAGAACTCTGCATATCCAGGTTCTTCGTTTGAGATAGCTAGGCGAATAGCTCTAATATTATTGCTACCCTCAAGTTATAGAATTCTTGATCTCGTGCAATCTCATGATCTCACATCAGATCGAGATTATTAGAAAATAGCCCTGAAGATCTTACTTCTATCAAATATGAAATCAGTCTTTGTCCAAAATTTTGGTATATAAACAGAATCAAGATCACACAGACATTAAGGTTCGTTTGTTGCGGAAACATCGACACCTGTCTACCCTGTTAGAACTGTCGGAAAATAGAGAAAGCACAGACAACAAACTCACAAATTTATTCCTCTATCAAAAAAATTAAAGCCAGCCTCACAAGTTGGGAACATAGCATTACTTTTAAAGTTGCTAATATAAGAGGCCCACTGGGCAGTTATAACAAGTTAGCTATTATAGTCTCAAGAAGCTACTCTTGTTCAAGCAATACTTGACAGGGAAAGCTGATAGAGTTATAAAATGTATCAGAAGTTTTACTGTCAACCAGTAAACAAGATTGATGACACCAACTCCAATGCTTATTTATTGCAGTTAGATTTATAAATATTTGTCGTCATTGGTTATACCTTTAAAAGACATAACTTTATCCTATTACTGGAAAAAGATTTAATTTAGAATTATCTCCTAGTACCAGGTACCTCTATCAATTCATTACTATTTTGATTTCTGAAGAAGTTACTAATCAGAAAGGAACATTACAAATTTTGTTACAGTAAGATTTTATGAAAGGTCTTAAAAATTTTCTTTAAACCTATTTATGCTTTAAACAGTATTATAATTCATCATCATAGCGTTTGTATTTATCACCAGCAGATACCAAACAGGTCTTCAATCCAGCACCGTGTGTCTTAGGAAAGCACATAATATGACTGTTTTGCATTCCAACAAAACAGGTATTATGTGTTGAATAAGACACACGGTGCTGGAGCAAGTCTCTTGCTGGTACCTTGAAGACTCTATGAAGTTGACAGCTTCGCTGTCAAAGCATCTTTCACGGGGAGAAAAGGATGCACGCTGGTGAAAGAAGGAGACAGGTATAGTACCATGGACAATTTGGTAAGTTTTTAACCACGGATAATCATTCTATGGCGAATTTACAACAGCATTCTTCAATCCAGCACCGTGTGTCTTATTCAACACATAATACCTGTTTTGTTGGAATGCAAAACAGTCATATTTTGTAGGTTATTTTACCCTTTTTTAGTGGTTGGTTTTGAAGGCGGTTACATTTTTTTTTGAAAAAGCTTTTATTTTACTCTTTTTAGTTTAAATATTCAACCAAAATTCTTCTCAAATAGGTACATCATTTTCTTACATGTGCACTAGAATTTTGTAATCCGTAGCACCAGTAATAACATCGCTCATGTACAAAATTAGCTAATAAAATTCCCTATCTCAAAAACTACTGAACCGATTTTGATAAAACTTGCAGTGTTCCCTCAGTTGAACAATACCTAGTATAACAAAAAAAGAATGACTTAAATCGGACTTGTAGTTCCAGAGATAAGCGAACACAAACTAAATCAGTCGATGCCTACTCCTTACTGTTAAGGAGTTGTACCTTCCATCATCAGCTCAGCTTCATAAGATTATGATTACCATACGCAAATACTTAAATTACTTCATAATATTTGCGAAAAACTACATGTGGGCCTATAAAATTTGAAGGTTGCCCTCGATTTCTCCAGGATCCAATCATCAGATCTTGACTTGGTGAATATGGGACCACTCCGGAAGCATCTCCTTTCGAACAAAACAAGAATTTTGAAAATCGGTTTACAATCGCCGGAGAAATCGCGTAACAAACACACAAAAAAAAAAAAAAAACATACCGTCGAATTGATAACCTCCTTCTTTTTGAAGTCGGTTAAAAACAGCGAAGGAGTGCCTGCGACTGTGTTTCCGAACGCATAACCCTAATCACTCACCACGAGCATTCACTCTGTAATGGAACGTTACAGATTCGAACATTCGAAGACAATAGAGCATCAAATTGCGCACTTTTATGTTACAATAGCGGCCCGTCCTGGCTTCGCACGGGTGGAAGTCCTCTAAAACCCGGTCCCAGTGGTTACAAACACAACAAAAAAAGAATTATCCGAATCGGTCCAGCCGTAATGCTCATGGTGAAGGAGCGTCTTAAAGTTAGTGAACAGGCTTCTTTTGGGTAAGCTCGCTGCATGGTTTACCTTGTCTTTGCCACTCCTGACCTAGACTAAGGCATAGAATAAATAATAACTAAGGTCATGAGTAAATATCCAAAGTAGCTGTAAAAACCAAATTGTGGTCATCCTATCAGGTAATACGACGGCACGATTGGCGCAGTGGGTGAGCGATCGACTGCTGCGTAGCGTGTCGCGGGTTCGATCCCCGCACGGTACAAATATTTGTATGATCTGCAAGTACCTAGTTGTTCCGGGTCTGGGTGGTTTGTGTATGTGAGTTTTTGTTTGTAAACGCACCTACGATATTTCAGCGTTTTAGCGGTGTTTTAGAAAAGAGAACATTCACGCAACCTACGGGTAGTACTAGTAATTTGGAGCAATATTTACTATGGCACAAAAGTTGTAGGATTGCTCTCGGCCAAGTTATACAAGTTCGAAGATTCATAATTTTCATACATTTGTTGATTTCTGAAAGTGCCGAGAAACACAAAATAATAATGATAAGAGCTGCTAGAACTAGCGACCTCAAGCAATTTTAGATAAAATATCATCTCGCTTGTAATGCTTGAAGGGTTGGTCAGAGGTGTAGGTACCTAATTTAAATGAATAAAAATCACTTTATTTTTGTGAATAGAAATAACATGTTAAAACATACAAATCTGCTAGTGGGGCCAGCATCGGGATCAGAATTTAAATTGTGTACGTTACTCCAACAAGAAAGTATCTCCTAGAGTTATAAGAGTAGAACGTATAGTTTGTGCCTTTTCTGCTGTAAATGTGCCCCCACATAAAAAATGTGTGCCCCCTGCCGTTTTGGAAAAGTAACGGAAAAACGATTCTTGCTGGGGTAACGTTTTTCTAGCAGGAAAATTCTAAACGAGTGATCGGAGAAAGAAAAATTGTGCATGGCCAATTATGTGTGTGCCACAATGTGCCCTCAAAAATAAAATCTGTGCCCCTTCAGATTTTCGAGATATTGCGTTTCCTGCTGGAGTAACGTTTTGATGAATCGTATATCTCTAAAACCATTGCATGTGCCCCTGTAGAATAAACATACACGAGTAGCTCTTAATGTGTGCCCCTATGTGCCCCCAATTAGATTTAAGAAAATATTTATAGTTTTCAAGTTATCGCGGTTTTATGAAAACCAGAAAAAACATCGCAGCGCCTAAATGAGACAAGGTATAAGTTTGCTGAAAACTGTATTCGGTCCTTCTTGGCGCTAATAATAACCATACAAAGTTTTAAAACGCTTCATGCATGCGTTTTTGAATAATCTTGCTAAAACTCAAAACGATGGTGTCATAACTTTGACGGCAAAATACAAGGAACTGGCTCAATCTCAGATGTGTAGGTGTAAACCAAAATCATGTGCCTTTAGCCAAAAATATATGTTGAAAATATTGAGCTTGGAATGTTTCGCAATAAGTAAATATAAACAAAAAACCAAATTAAGTAAACAACGGCTGGTTATCCGACCAAATTTGAATGACTACTGAAAAGCGACGAATTCATACATATCGATGACCATCTACAGAGTTCTTGGAAACTACTTTTTTTTTAATACTCAAAAAGAAAACTTCTCATTGTATTGTATTAGTCTGCCTCGTCTTACCTACCGAGGCCAATACCCCACTTTTTGAATATTTCTTCGAGGGTACTGGTAAACAGTTTAGGAGATAGCGGGTCGACTTGTTTGACCCCTTTCTCTATTTTAAACGTACCTGTGGTTTGCAACTTAATGAGAAGTTTTCTTTTTCGAGTAATCAAAAAAATAGTTTCCAAGAACTCTGTAGATGGCGTTGAACTGACTACGTTCCTAGATTTATGCCTTCATTTTTGCACAAATCCAAGAGGCACAGACTTCTCTTCTTTTTCTCTTGGGACATTTTCTTTAAGGCGTGGAAAACTCGTAAATTAAAAAGACTGGTCAATGAATATTTTTTTTCTTTTTCCTTGTTGTTATTTATTTCCAAATGCCAATGGTATTCTCTTGGGACATTTTCTTTAAGGCGTGGAAAACTCATAAATTAAAAAGACTGGTCAATGAATATTTTTTTCTTTTTCCTTGTTGTTATTTATTTCCAAAATGCCAATGGTGTGATGTGATGTGACTGACAATGACATGACATGTACGTTACATTTTAAGATCTCAAAATTACAATCAAGTGAAAAAAAATAAAAAATTACGACGTTCCGTTCATTGCAGTAACATACCAAGTTCAGCGCCATCTATCCATCTACTAGGGAAACAATCAAAAGAAAATCCCTCATTGCGGTTGTACTAGTTGTACTTTTTCTGAAAATATTGCGTAAAGTACGATTTTTAATAGTAGTCAGTAAAATGACAAGTCCAACTGTCACTGATACAAAAAAGGGTGGCCCGCTACAATGGTGATGTTCGGCAATCAATAGACTTTTTTTTTTTTTTTTTTTTTTGGCTTTGCACTATTCGTGCTTGTTGCCAGACGATGTTAAGAGCAGGAAAATATCGCGAAAGGAAAAAAAGGAAATGGAATGGAATTAAACGGAATTTGGAAAAGGCATCAATTCATTGTATGTAAGTACATATATACACGAAACGAAATACAATTGAACTACAAATGAAATAAAAAAAATGTTAACAATACCTACAAATTAAATTGATATATTATTATCAACTAAAAAATCTATAATAATTTTATATACATCTATATTACAATTAAATAAAATACTAGGAATGGAAGAAGGAAAAGGAACTCCTACAGATAAAAGGTTTTGAAAAAAGGTTTGATGATCATAAAGGGGACAGGAAAAAAATATGTGGTTGAGGTCACCATAGTCAGCACCACATGCACACTCAGGACCCTGCACAATGCCAAGTTTAGCAAGATGCGCAGGAGAGCTAACATGACCTAAGCGCATACGTATCAAAATAGTTGTTAGTTTCTTGCTAAACTTGAACTTACTAAACCATGGTTTAGCAGGTATATCAGGTTGGATCGCACGGTAGTGTCTACCTATTTCAGTTGAACTTGTCCAGAGTTGATTCCAAGCTTCCTTTAAATAAACCCTGGGCAAGGTGGAAATATCTTGGACGTTGTTTTTGTACGGAAACATGTCACCAACTGCACCGCATCACTGGCTAATTTATCAGCTTTTTCGTTACCAGTAATACCACAATGAGAAGGTATCCAGGCAAAATGCACTGAATATCCCCTCAAGGAGCATTTGAGAAGAAGTTCCCGTGTTGCAAATATAACTGCAGAATTTTGGAAGTAAAAAGGAAATCTGGCCAAAGATTGGAGAGCACTTTTTGCATCAGTCAATATTATTGTTTTTTTTAATTTCATTAAAAGGACATATTCTACCGCTTTAAATATCCCAAAGCATTCTCCTGTAAATACAGAAGATTCAGGGGGGAGTTTAATTTTCTGAGTCACATTGTACTGAGAGTGATATACACCGACCCCCACACAAGTTTTTTCATTACTATGCTTTGAGGCGTCTGTAAAAATGTGATGATAATCATTCCAGTCTAGATCCATGGTAACACTAAAGTTCTGGTTTTGACATATGTCATCTTTAAAAATGTTGAGGTTATCTTTGATAGATGGCAATAGAGTTAGTGAATTATAATTACAGTGGAATATGGGAAGAAATGGAGACTGATGAATTGGAGCTTCAATTAAACTAAATTTTCTAAAGCTTTTAACTAAACAAGGCATAGCTTTATGCTTCCAGTAAGTTGAATTTGTAAATTCTTCAGAGAGGAGAGAAACCTTCAATTTCAATGGGTGATTTGTAAATTGTAAACATCGGCACATGAATCTGTCAGCTAAAAATTGTCTTCGCAAGTGAAGTGGGGGATCTCCACATTCCACCTGCAAACACCTGGTAGGGCTGGACTTCATTGCACCTGAGATAACTCTCAGGGCCTTGGACTGAATCCCATCTAGTTTCTTTAATCCCTTAATGTTTCCAGGCTCCAGCAAAAAAGTACCATAGTCGATAACACTACGAATTAGAGTGTTATAAAGCAGTTTTAATGAGAAAGGATGTGCACCCCACCAAACACCAGAGAGGCATCTGATAATGTTTATGTTTCTTTCACATTTTGCTGTAATATATTCACAATGAGGAAGCCCTGTTAATTTGGAATCCAAAATAAGTCCTAAAAATTTTACTTGGTTTTTTACAGGAATAGAAACATTGTTATACTGAACAGAGACTGTTGGAGGCCTACGCATTCTTGAAAACAAAACAACACTACTTTTATGGGCTGAGAGGTCAAAGCCATTGTGTCCTAACCATGAGTTTAATAACTGCAAAGAAGAGGTTAATGATGTACTTAAATTGTCAACATTGTTACCAGCAAGGTATAAAACCAGGTCATCAGCATACTGAAGTACTTGCACTGATCTGTTGAGAGAGGATTCTAGATCATAAGTATATATATTATAAAGAGGAGGACTGAGCACAGATCCTTGGGGCAATCCTCTTCACACTAATCGGGAAAATTTGGATCCATCATCAAGGTAAAGATTTATAGATCTCTCTGAAAGCATATTAATGATAAAATTGGATAAAAATTTTGGAACTTTTAATGCATTCAATTTTTGTTCCAGCACTGACACCAGCACATTGTCATATGCAGAATTAATATCAAGAAAAGCTGCAAGTACAGATTTATTGGCAGAAAAAGCTAGGCGAATGTCAGTAGTAAATACACTCAGACTATCTATAGTGCCTTTGCCTTTTCTGAAACCAAATTGAGAGGGAGCTAACAAATTATTACTTTCAATAAACCATTCTAACCTGATCTTAACAAGATGCTCAGTAATTTTAGCTAGAACTGATGACAAAGCAATGGGACGATATGAAGAAACATCACATGGAGGCTTGTTAGGTTTTAAAATAGGAATAATGCTTTGGGATTTCCAGCTAGATGGAATAGAACCAGAACTGACAACATTGTTGATAAGGTTTAGATACACAGAAAGGACTGGATCAGAGAGATTCGCTATAAATGAGTATGGTATACCATCTTCTCCAGGAGCTGAATCTTTAACATGGGAAAGGACACCTTTCAACTCACTCAATGTAAAAAGTGAATCAAGCTCAGGGTGACAAACAGGTGAAGATGGAGAGGGATTTAAAGACTTACATTCTGGAACTGAAGGAGGTGCTAGTCGGTCCATAAATAGATTAGCTAAGTCTGGTGGCAACTTTGTAGTTGCTGTTTTACTGAATGCTGACCTGAAGCGCCTAATATTACGCCAGACGACCGACGCACATACTTGTGGACAAATGGAAGTACAGAATTTCTGCCAACCTTCAAATTTCTTTTTTCTAAGGAGCTTACGTGTATCACGAGAAATTTCTGTAAATAACTGAAAATTGTGTTTTGACATACATCTGCAGTATCTTTTTTCAGCTTCTTTCCTGTTTTTAATAGCCTCTGTACACTCAGCATCCCACCAGGGAGGAGAAGGAATCTTACCTGAAGCACCATTTTTAATGGGAAAAATATTATCTGCAACATCTATTAGAATCCTTGTAAATTCATCAGACAATAATTGTGAATCATAATTTGATAAAGAGTCTGACAAAACAAGAATTTTATTCTCTACAGCGACCCTATATGTCTCCCAGTCAGCATTCTGTAATCTGTACTTTAGTCTAGGTTTTGGAATATGTGAATCTGGTTTTTTTAAAGGGAAACTTATGATCAAGGGAAAATGATCACTACCATAGGAAGAAGACAAGGGTGCCCACGACAGTAATGATGCTATATCAGGTGTACATATAGAAAGGTCAGGAACGCTTGTTCTCTGATCTGGATCTGTGTGGCGTGTTGGAAGACCAGTGTTCAAAATACATAGGTTATGAACATCTAAAATGTTCATTAATTGTTCCCCATAATAATTAGAATGAGTACTACCCCAAGCTTGATGTTGGGAGTTAAAATCGCCCATGACTAAAAATGGTTTAGGTAATACTGCTAAAAGATTGTTAATTTCAGAGAAAATATTTACATTAGGTCGAGAATAATATATACAAACTAAACAGATATTATTTACAATTGCTGCGACAGCCGAGATTTCGTCGCATAGAGGAGGAAGGACAAAAGATTTGAAGGAAAAGGAATTTTTAACAAGTATGGCGACTCCGCCATACCCATCGCTTCTGTCAGATCTAAGACAGGGATTCTAAACGAAAACCCTGGTTTAAGCCATGTCTCACAGAGAGCGACAACAAATGGCTCATATTTATTTATAATATATGATAAATCTGATTTTTTATTCACAATGCTGCGACTGTTCCACTGAACAATCTTCGAAAGATTTAGGTCCATTGTGATGGAATAAATTTAATAAAAAGTCAATTACTGGGGCAACGTTGGACGGTTCTATATTATTGTGTTGGGAAAAAGAGTTAATTAATGCAATTATTTCTTCCAATTGGTTTCCTTTAATTGTATTTTGCTGTAATGCACGTCCATTACCAGTAGATGGATTATTAATTTTAATTAAAGCCTGATGTGCATGTTTGTCATACCCTTTTTGTGTTTTTGGTGGGTCTCGAGGTTTCTTAAAAGTTGTTTTTATGTATGATACTGGCTTTTTTGATTCTAGAAGGGAGTCTGTAACGTTTGACCAACATTCGTTTGGTCCATGAACTTTTCATCCAAAGAACTTTTGACCCACGAACGTTTCGCCCACAGAACTTTACGCCAGTGAATGTTTAACCAACAGAATGTTTTGTCCAATAACTTTTCACCCAAAGAACGATTGGCCAACAGACACCAGGACTGCTGTAAGTAAATAATTCCTATATGAAATCCAACTAATATAGTGGTTTTAAATAATATTACCGACAAAATTAACAAATCCATACTATCCATTAATATTATAAATGCGATTTCAGCGATCCCGGTGTATGTTGGCCAATCGTTCTTTGGGTGAAAAGTTATTGGACAAAACATTCTGTTGGTTAAACATTCACTGGCGTAAAGTTCTGTGGGCGAAACGTTCGTGGGTCAAAAGTTCTTTGGATGAAAAGTTCATGGACCAAACGAATGTTGGTCAAACGTTACAGACTCTCTAGAAGGGGGGGCAATTTTGTTTGATGTGTAGGAATGGATTTTACAGTTTCAGAATATAATTTAGATACTGGGGGATGAATTTGTGAAGCTTCTGCATAGGAAACAGAATTATGGGCCATATAATGTTTGATAGATTTTTGTCTATCATATTCGGGACATTTTTTATTAATGGCATAATGATTACCACTGCAACTGCAACAAATAGCCTCACACTCGTCCTCAATGGTACAAGTGTCAGCGGAATGACTATCGCCACACTTGTAACACCTAGGTTTCGACCTACAGTGTAGTTTAGTGTGTCCAAAACGACAGCAATTAAAACATTGTATGGTCGGGAAGATGTACAAATCTACGGGTAAAGCATTGTAGCACATGAAAATTCTTTTCGGTAAAATCTGACCATCAAAGGTTACAACGACAGATTGTGATGGTTTCCACGAGCTTATGCCGTCTATAATACTTTTAAAATTAAGCCGTCTGATTTTTAAAATGGGACCACAACCGATTGGCACTGACATATTTTCAATTACTTCTTCTGGAGACCATTCAACAGGTACTCCACGAACTAATCCTATTCTTGTAACATTAAAAGAAGGTATGAACGCTTTTAAATTATTTTTAGTTAGGCTAGTATGGTTTATAAATGAGTTTGCTTCCGTGAACTTTGAGAACGCCAGACTTATTTTATTACGTCAAATTTTTTTAACACTGCCGTTAACTACACTTCTGGACACATCTATTGGCCCACCTTAGAGTTTAGGTTTCGATGGCCCCTACCGAAATATAATTGCTAGATTGAGCAAAAACTGTTGATGCAGTTTTAAACCTGATACATTTTACCATCTTTTTCGATCGTATTGTTTTAAATTTGAATTCAGAATACCATACGACATGGAGCTACGGGTAACAAGTCGGATATGCGCCTTGTTAAAGGCAATTGATTTTTGAATAAAAAACATGTTTTATCAATTAAAGGTTTAATTTAATAACGCGTGTTACCTCCATGGGCATCTACCACAGCTCTCAAACGATTAGGCATAGAGTTTATCAACCGCTCTATAAATTTTGAGGGATCATCTCCTAATTCCTCTTCTATGGCAGTTTTCAACTCCTGCATTGTCTGGGCAACTGGCTGACGAGCCCTAACATGTCTTTTTAGCTCGTCCCACATGTGCTCAATGGGGTTCATGTCTGGGCTTCTGGCTGGCCAGTCCATAACTGTGATGTTCACATCCCGAAGATATTCGCTGACGATGCCGGCCGCATGGGCTCTTGCATTATCATGCATAAAAAGGAAATTTGGGCCCACATATTCCGCGTATGGTATCACGTGAGGTTCTAAGCACTCACGAATGTACCTTTCAGCATTTAATGTGCCAACATTAAATGCTGAAAGGTACATTCGTGAGTGCTTGAGCCGTGGTCCTGTAACAACCTCAAGTTGAGTTTTGTTGCTCGCGGATATACCGCCCCAGACAGTCCATGAGCCACCGCCATAAGCTGTTCTCTCTTCAAAGCAGCATTGTGCGAAACGCTCTCCTTTACGTCGGTAGACCTTCTTCCTTCCATCATTGCCATGTAACACAATTTTAGACTCATCAGAAAAGAGTACACGGCTCCAATCTTGCTGTGTCCAATTTAAATGACTGCGTGCGAAATGAAGGCGCGCTGTTCTGTGGGCTCGCGTTAGTTTGGGCCCATTAGCTGGCTTGTGTGGTACCATATCGCGTTCTTTTAACCTTCTTCAAACAGTTCGAGCGCTCACAGCAACTCCGAGGAAGTCGCGAAGTTGGTTTTGTATCTCAATGGAGGTAAGGTGACGATTTCTCAAGCTGGTCGTCACGATGAATCGATCCTGCCTTTCAGTTGTGACCCGAGATCGTGGCCTTCCTTGGCGACGAACAAAGCCACCAGTCTCTAGGTACCTCCGATAAACATTTCGGACCGCAGATCAACTTAAATTAAGTTGAGCACTCACGTTTCTTTGGCTGTGTCCGGCCTGAATAAGTTCCACAGCTTGGGCGGCGACTTCAGGTGAAGTATCCATAGATTATTGATAGAACCTCACCTTAATGTTAAGAATAAGTAATGTTTGTTGCAAAACCAAAGATATCAATCACATTTTCAAGAATTAAATCCATGTAAACCAATAAAACCAAGTTTTCGTAGTATTCGATTGTTTGATATCAACAAACAGGCTCCAAATTGTCTTTTGTTTCTTTAAATTCTGTGTTCGAAATTCAAAAAAAGACTATTGAATGAAATTGTGAATGTGCCAGGTTCAAAACTGTATAAAAACTTTTTGCTCGACCTAATATAAAATTTTAGCTAGGACCAAACGAAACTGATATTACAAGGTGGGCCAATAGATGTGTCCAGAAGTGTATATATTGAAATTTATTGAATTTCAAAAACTTTCCGAAAGTAATAGGGTGCAGCGTGGTGTCATTATCATTACTCAAAATGTTTTTTTGAACATGTACGACAAAAGGCGCGCAATCCGTTTTATCGTACATGTTTCTCGCAAATTGCGCGGGAACTGTATCTGGAGAGATTGATGACGAGTTGATTGTATTATGGGTCTGAATAGTAGGCAAAGTGTTAACAATAGTGGGATTCTCCTGATCTGCAGCAATAATTGAATCTGTGCAGTCACAACCCGAAGATTCAGGTCCCTGACCCTTGCGAGTGCGTCGTCTTTTATTACAATGCTTGCATACATGTACTCGACTACGTTTAAGAACTCGGGCCGTAGATGACCCATCGGTCTCCATGCCCGATTCATTCGACATGATGGTGACATAACTGCCTGCCGGGGGGACTTCGCCCCCCGGGTCAGGCGGATCATTCATGTTTCACTATGTACAAGAAAAAATTAAAACACTCACCACTAAATATTGAAACACTACAACTAATTATAAATATTTACACTACAAAACTACAATTATTGATGCTATTATACAGAATTTAAAAATTTTCTAAATAATTAACAAAAAAGACGCGTCCGCTCGGTTAGAAATTTCCCGCCCTTTTTTTTCATCAATAGACTTAGACATTTTTAGTCATGCTTTATTTTATTGTCAAAAAGTTTTTATTGTAAATATTTAATACATAACGTATTAAATAATACGATTTTAGAAATATGGACCTTATATACCAGTATATTACAATTTCTCACTACAAAATTATTACAAAAGCTGGGGAAAAAATGTATAGACATTCAGAGGAATTAACACTAGAAAGTCGGGAATATACAAGTAACTTTATACGTTTTTATTCATTACGGTTGTCATTGATTCCGAGTTCCGACTCCGATTCTGAATCGTTATATTCAGAATCGGAATAGGAATCAGTTACATTTATAATGAATGAATCCACATATTCATTTTGTCACACACATTCATTTTGACACATTTTGTCTTCGACTTTTATGGCGTGGTTGATGCACTTTCTCCAATTTTCAGGCGTCACTTCTTTCAGGCCTTCTTCAAATAATTGCTTTACGTCTTTTATTTTAAAAGTTTTATTGTTCCTGGCGACGTACCCCTTTGCTTGAGCCCAAACTAACTCTATTGGGTTGAGCTTCCCCTCTCAGAGGGCTAAAGCCTGCCGGGGTCGCGGGTCTTATACCATCACCGTGACCCCGGAACATAAAGGGCTATTGAAGGACACCGTGGATTTTAGTCAGTACAAGTCTGACAGTACCTCTCGCCCTGCCGTAAAAAAAAAAAAAATTGGGTTGAGCTCACAGTGATAAGGACGCAGACGCAGGATTGTGACACCGTATTCAACAGCCAACTCTTCCACAGCATAGCGTTCGTATTTAGATTTTTGTAATTTTACTATTTCTATTAATTCAACCTTTATCATTGTAGGTTGATATTAAATTTGTTTTTCATCCGACCACTGAATGATATTAGCCTTCCGCCAGTTTGAAGTAGGGATACGCTCGACTTTTCTTGAATGGTACGGTGCGTTATCTAAAACCAGCACCGCATTTGGCTTTAATTTGTCAAAATGCTTTTAAGCCGACACTCCGAGTTCATTTCTTCATGATAGTCAATACTATTTTTCTTCGATTCAAACATAAGTAAACCGGCTTCTACAAAACCTTCATCACTGCCTATATGTGAAATTATTAGGCGATAAATGGACATTATGTCTTCTTCGATAAATGGACTATCCAACACAAAAATAATTCTTCATTTCTAAACATTAGTTCCTGAGATTAGCGCGTTCAAACAAACAAAGAATCAAACTCTTCAGCTTTATAATATTAGTATAGATTTAATTACCTACCGATACACGGTTTCTTCTGTTTAATTAGCGTAAATTACATTTTTTTTATTATTTAAAGGCAATTCGATATTGAATTAAAAACAATGTAATCTCGATTAACTTTTAATTGTTAAATCTCGATTAACCACAGCACTATTTATTTGGGACGAAAAACCTGCAACACTGGAAATGTCATTTTACTGACTACAATTAATAATCGTACTTTATTTATTACATTATGTAAGTGGGATCAATGTTTTGTTTGTCCAAAGCTTAGATAAAGGACCCTATAGATAAGCACTTGGCGTAGCCACATGAGATAGAGAATGCTGACGTCACGAATGAAAAAAAAATGGTGAGTGTTGTCATACTGCAAACTTTTACCCGACTCGCGGGTAAATTATTATTTATTATCACGTGTGATCGTTAATAGTCGATGTGGTCAAAATAATAATTATGTCAAAAGAATAACCTGTTTATCAGATCAATGGCCTTTCGGTGAAGGAAAAGATCATTGCATTTGACTTTTTCCCTTTAATCTGCCTAATTACAGTTCATATTCGCATGCAACATATGAGACACGTCGCTACGTGCCGACGGAGATAAGTTTGTGTGTAAATATGAACTGTAATGGTACCTTATTGGACTAAACTTTGAGAACCTAAAATCAAATGAGATGACACGGTAAGTATTTAGATTTTCCAAAAGTATCTCATAAAACCCGGCCGAGAGTTGAAATTCGCAGTGCTAGATTTAATATAGTACATTTTTTATGAGCCACTTTACAAAAAAGATGTACCTACTTATGGAACGATAATCCTGGTTCTTTTCTCTCACTATCACTTTTGCAGTCAATTACACTGCACCGCATCATTTTAAATATAGAGATTAGAGAAAAGAACAAAATAACGCCGATTGTTACTTTAAATATTTTTTCTTCTCTTTCTCTTTCGTGAAAATATCGTTAAATGCCACACAGACTACGTATTGTTAGTGCCATAAACGTCAACGTCGTGTACGTTTTGTCAATTTGATTTTCTTTCTTGAGGGCAAGAGATAAAGCCATCTCGTAGATAAAAAAACCTACATGGCTTGATAACTTCCTTCTCTTAATTTTATTTTTAACACAAACTGCTATTTGATATGCATATAAATCCAGGTGTTAAATAAAACTACAGTTTCCGTAATACTAAAATTTTGTTATTATACATTTTATTGTATTAATATCTCGAATTTAAAATTCCTGTACATTAGTATAACATGTAGAAAGTTTGCTAAAAATAATCATAAATATTAAAAATAATAATCGATTTTAATAAATTATCGTACAGAGTTACAGACCTAATTGCCCGGGAAATGTAATGCCTGAATCTGGTATCCCTAAATACGCCCTACTTGGCCAACTTGTTTCGCTAATAGGAGTGGCGTGCCTTGAAAAAACCGGCTACGCGCTGAGAGATGGAGATAGCTATGCTCTGTCCTTTTTCTTCTTATGCGATTTGTCGATTTTATTTTTCTTTCTTGAGGGAAAGAGAAGGAACTATCAAGCGTTCTATACCCTTCTCTTTCTACGGTCCAAAGCATTAAATGCACAGACTATTAAATGGCACTGCTAAGAGATTAAAATCGATTACATAAAATTAAATTGACGAACACTTTCTGTGTTTTAATTTAAGAGGGCTATCACACGTTTCCTTGTTTTTGTGCAAGGTTTTGAACATGTTTCTGGGTAGGAAATGGCCACAAATTAAAAAAAAATATATACACGAGAAAGTTTGATTATTTCTGCGTGGAGTGTATTGAAAACATTTTTAGATTTGTTTACATACATGAGTAAATACCTTGTCTCTGCAAAGGATGTTTCATAAAATTCTACTTTTTGTCATACTTTTGTATTGAATTACATAGAATGTATAATAGTAAAATAACATTTGAAAATGTCCATGGTACATCTGAAAGTTTATATTTGGAGTGTATTAATCAGATTTTTATTTTTCATTCAGAAATACACCAAAAATAATTCTGGAAAACAGGAAGAATTTGACATTTTTTCGTCCGAAATTATATTTTTTATCTATCAATATTTACTGAATATTCAATCAAAAAGTATTGAATAACTAAGGTTACTATGTTAGCTTGCATTAAAAAAATAATTAGCGCATTCAAAAGTAAAATAATAGTATAAAATAATTAAAATATGCAATGACAAAATTCAATATAAAACCAAGAACGGTTTGTTCTTTGATTTAGACAGCGCGGGGCGCTTTCAGAGAGAGGACGTATCGCTCCCGACCATTTTGACATTAGTCACGTAATCATTAAAATTTAAAATACACGCCACCATTCATGACCTTTAGACGCGGCGCTAGTATCTTTGTTATAACATCAATTTCCATATGAAACATGTAGTATCTCGAATTTTCCGCAGGTCATGAGTGGTGGCCAGTAATTTTCCCGATCGCCAAGGATGCAGCGTGACTAACCTTTTTTGATACAAGCTAATATTTCGAATTTATTTCATTCTGATCTGTTTGCAATGTAAACATACATATTAATGTTGATTGTATTTTCCCTTTATTCGAATGTGGATATAATTCTAGATAATTAATGTAAATAATTCTGATAGTTTTTTTTCTGAATTGGTAATTAAATGTAATTTCAGACTTGTCAACTTCCCAAACTTCCAATTCGGTTGAATAATATAGCTCGCTGCGGACCCACCATACCACCAGCCATGACCCTGGTGATAATGGCTTTTTAATACGTGGTAAAACCATCAGATCAGCTCTTCCACCCTGGGAAGGACGGGAGGGACATTCAAACTTGTACTGATTAAAAACTACGGTGTCCTTCAATAACCCCTTGCGATCCGGGTGTATGAATACCTGACAAGACAGTCCCGCGACGCCGGCAGGATTTCGCTCTATAACGTGCGCCCCGAAAATCTGTGAAAAATTGATCCGTACCCCTAGCACGAGTTTTCACAATTTTACTTTACAGAGTCTTTCCTGTTATTACAGCGTTTCTTGTATGAAAAAATGCGGTATTTCGTTTTGGCAGCTGCATTGTATTTTTTTTTTTGTGGTTTTATCATCAAATGTGTCATCTCGAGCGGGACGGGATTTATGACCAGACTCGTACTGACTAATATCCATGGTGGTCCTTCAGTAGCCCTTTACGTTCCAGGGTCACCCGCAAGTGATAAGACAATCCAGTGACCATGGAAAGCCTCAGCTCTCCAAGGCTTACCTTTCTGATTGGAAATCGCTTCACGGCGTCGTAGGTCACGCGGCTGTTCTCTCCCTCACGTGTTCCACCTGCTACTTCGCTAGCATGACTGCTTTGCATAAGGAGGTGACTACTTCCCATTCCGTCTCGCCCCGCAGATCGTGGCCTTGATCAATGCCGGGCGCTCTTAAACTGACTCAAGTACATCGTGTTAGATTTGGCAAACCTGTACCACTCCATGTACCAGACTTGAACATTATACAAGTTCATCAACTGTTCAGGCGTGAAGTACCGCTTGACAAGGATCCTAACTTTTTTGCAGCCAACTCAATAAGTGGACTAATATTGAGGGTCAATGTCAACGGTACCCCAAAAAAGTCAAGATGGTCTGTCATTTTTACGGTTACACCTCAGAGAGATTGGCTCCTTTTTGCAAAAAAAAATCACGTCTTAGCAGTATTGAAGTTCGACCATGGTTCTTTCGCCTGATATTTGTGAATTTCATTCATGAATATAGGCACTACTCAGAAATAAGTAAGCATTCCAATAAACGAAATTGAATGAAAAGTTAGAAATTACAGGAATGTGTCAAGTTTCATAATAAAATCGAAAAAATACCGTCTTCAATGCGCCAAAGAGTTTTTTACAATTTCTCTTAAACCCTGTGTTATTTTATTGAAGGTGAAATGTTCTCAATAGAAATTAGGTAAAAATCCTGAGTGACCAACAGTAACATCGTAATTCAAGCATCACCAAATCTATGCACTGTTAGTCGCGATTGATCCAAGATGAACTCGAATCAGGTACTACTTGCTGTGCGAATGGAATTTTTTTTTGAATGGCCTCTCGCAGGGCAACCTAGAAGAGGTTGTGTGCTGCTTAACAGAACTTTTATGTGGATGCCATTGATTACTATAAGGTCTCCAGCCAGGCGCTTAAAACTAAAAACTACAAACTAAGTGACCACTCGCTAAGGGCACACCCTGTGGGGTACGGACCTCGGCTTAGGGCGTCACTGAGGGAGGACACTGCAAGGGACAGGCGGGATCACAATGATATCTTATTTAGGGGCTAATTTAAAACTACAGGCTCAGCAGTACGGGCTAGCTCTTGCAAGGGTCGGGGGGGCATTGACTTGGGCGTCGCGATGGGCGTCCTCGGCGAGGTCGGAATGACGGAGTCGATCTGTGTCTGTGTTTCCTAAGAGTACTGGTTTCCCTACTGCTCTCATGGAGGAGGGTGATGAGGTCATCGGGGTCTACAAGGGTATGCCTAGGGCGGCGAATGGAGCTGATACGCGATGGTTCGTATAGGGCGGCCGATGCGATCAGGGGATTGGGGTGCCTAATAGCTGAGTCAAAGAAGCGCTTGGAAATTCGTTTCATCAACTAAAGGGTTTTCTAGGCTGTCGTTACGGACATATGGAATAATATGGAGTTGTACCACATTTTAACACAATTTTGAGCAGTTACGTACCTTCGTTAAAAAGTGAAAGCTCAGTTTTACGAGACAGAAATAACCATCCCAGAGCACAATTTAGAGCTCACCGAAACATTTTGTTTCAAGAGTGAAAGGATCTGTAACCTGTTGTTAAGATCTTCTCTACACTATAATAAATCTGTCTTTATTAAAAAAAAAAAACCCAGTAGTAACCCAGTTTAAGAAGCACTGAAGTCCAGTCAAATCAGTTCAATAAATTTCCTTTGCAAATGTATAACGATTTGCGCCATGCGCTACAGTTAACTGCAGGCGGACCAAGCATCTTGCGGGCACGCCGCAATAGCGGCGGTAAGACCCCTATTTGAGGAGTAGCTGGATGGACGCACGTCCTCACCGGACACGGATGTTTCGGGAGGTACCTGTGTCTAATGAGAAAGACGTCGCAAGACGATCTCCGGCCATGCGCGGGCATGCGAGCGGCGAGTAAAGGGCAACTCACTGACCGACCATGGACCATGCCCGGGTCGACGCGCGCCTCAAAGAGCGTCAGCATAATGACGGGGCCCCCTCTCAGAGGGCCAATGCCTGCCGGGGTCGCGAGACTCATTCCATCACCGTGACCCCGGAACATAAAGGGCTATTGAAGAACACCGTGGATTTTAGTCAGTACAAGTCTGACAGTCCCTCCCACCCTGCCCGGGGTGGGAGGACTCATTTGATCATTTTACCACGTAAAAAAAAAACATCTTGTTGAATTTTTTTAAATCTTCATGGTTTCGATTTGAAATAGTCTTGTCTATTATAGAAGTGCTTTTGGCTTGTCGCAATTAATTTATATGGTCCGCGTAGTAGATTTATCGCTCTCTTTGTGCGGTTTAACGAACATGATGGTCTTCTTGGGCCTTACACAGCTTCTTGGATCACGGCGTTTGGTAATATTACCCGTCTCTTGACACCAGTTTCAAATATTTTGAACCACTGGTTGGGAGAAAACGTTTGAAACAGTTAGAAGTTTAAAGATACATCAAGTCGTAAATTCTAAATAATTTCAAAAATGAAATTAAAAATAATTAATGAGTTCTAATTACTCACTAGAAATAAAATTAACACTTGAAAGATATCATAACAAGATATTATTTGTTCGCATTATAGAATAGAATTGAATAATCTTTATTATGCACACCTTGTAAATTAGAAATAGGTATATTCAATTCGCAAATTCCCTTAAATAGTGTGACACAATGGGCGACCTCATCGCTAAGAGAGATCAGTATAAGGGTAATACTTGTTTAAAGTGTAATTTAATGAGTGGCCATTATTTTGTTTTGATAGGTATACATTAATCATATTATATCCATTCGATTTCGTTACTAAGAAAATAAGTAGTGTCTAGAAGCCCGGGATCTCACTTTGTTTATTCGAAAGAAAAGTGGCAAAAGCTCATGTTGTTTTCATCCTGGTATACGAGGCGTAGCTGTGTTGATTGTATTTTGTTTTTACGCGGGGGGCATCACGATGTCAAATTGACAGAAACTGTGTTCTTTCATTTTGTAATAGGGCTCTTAAAAGAGCATTACATAAATAAAACATCGGTAATCTAATGGGAAATGAAACATACTGTACTTTAAGGCAATTTCTCGTAATTTTTTCCTAAATACGGCAATTTCATTTGTTTAATACGGCAACTCATTTTTTTACGATCGCAATACTGCTCCATGCTTGTTTATGATACAGGTATATAATGGGTATATATAAAAAAGTCTATAATCAGTGTCTATGTAGTCTGCTATAATCTATAGGCATCTATGGAATTGAAAGATAAAAATCCAAGACGTAGGGAATGATGAGAACAAGTTTTTCTTTGATAGAAGATAACAAGCAATAACGAAGCAATATTCAGTTATTCAATATGGCAGAAACTGATAGTCTTAGTCCTTCCAACAATCCTCCTGGCGAAGCGTCCACCGAAAACAATTTAGTTGAGGCAAATGGATCTTCTGAAGATGCAGTCGATGTAAGTTTAATTCTAATGAAAATATTATAATTATAAACACAAGGGCAAGAGTTACTTCTATATATTTGGTTAGAGACTACTGGGTCTGGATTGTAAAAAAAAATTATCATGATCATAAAAATAACCTGTAAAAAATAATTTAGGTCAAGTTCAATATTCAATACAAACCGTGTACATAATCTCTATTGTTTTAGATCAATGCCCAGATTGATGAACAACGGCGCAGAATGCAACCGACGAAGATGGAATCGTTTTTTGCTATCACAAAGTCATTGATAATAAGAGCACTAGTAGTTTATTTTATCACGTCCATGTTCCGCCAGCCATCCGCACCCAAGATAGATTCAAGCAATCCTGCTTCTGCAGCGCCTCGTGTTCCAGCCATTAATATGTTTTCTAATGGCACAGTATTAGACATGTATTGTTATTTATCAGAGAGACAATTTTATCCTAATTTGGATGATTCGGATTTAATTTGGAAGCATACTGGAATTGTCTATGGTGATTGGCAGGGAGGCCCTTTAAATGATGGCTCTTTCACACACTCTACCAGTATTAAACCTTCAGATGAATTAAAGAATAATGGATCTATTTATCTTCATGTATTCATAGTTAAGACTGGCAAATCACCTGATCCCAAAAATAAGAAGGATTATGGTGGACCTTATATTACATATGGAAAAAAACAGCTGAACAAGTACAAAAAATTACGTTATATGAAAACACACAACTTGTTAACGGGGCAAACTGAAAAATCTGCTGAAGAAATAATAAAAGCAGAGACACTAAAAGAGGAAATAGTATCACATTGGCATCCGAATTTGACCATTAATCTGGTGACTGATCAAACTAATTGGATGCAAGGAAGTGTTCCACCTCCGTTAGATGAGTTTATATTCTTTTTGCCAGATGGAAAGGAATATAAACCTGCCGTTTTCTTAAATGACTATTGGAATATGATGCGTGACTATGTACCAATTAACAAGACCTCTGATACCCTAAACCTTGAGCTAACATTTCAGCCACTGAGTCTTTTTAAATGGCAGTTGTATACAGCTCAAGCAATGAGAGACAAATTGAGCATGTTCTCAGCACTGGGAGCTGAAGAGCAAGATGAGGAGCAGGACACAGTGAAGGAGTTGCTTCTTGATACATCTCCATACTTGCTTGGACTCACTATTAGTGTGTCCATTTTACATTCAATATTTGAGTTACTTGCTTTCAAAAATGACATTCAGTTTTGGAACAACAGGCAGTCTCTTGAAGGTCTTTCTGTGAGATCAGTCTTTTTCAATGTTTTCCAATCCACTGTGGTGTTGCTCTATGTACTAGACAATGAAACTAATGTCATGGTCAGAATTTCATGCTTCATTGGTTTACTTATTGAGGTATGGAAAATTAACAAAGTTATGGATGTAAAGATAAATAGGGAGGAACGCATATTTGGGATACCTAAACTTAGTTTCACTGATAAAGGATCCTATATTGAGTCCAGTACAAAGCAGTATGACATATTAGCATTCCGCTACCTGAGCTGGGCTTGTTTCCCTCTCCTTATTGGATATGGGGTGTACTCTTTGTTATACCAAGAACACAAAGGATGGTATTCCTTCATCTTGAATATGTTGTATGGATATTTATTGACTTTTGGATTCATCATGATGACACCCCAACTGTTCATTAATTATAAGTTGAAATCTGTAGCACATCTTCCCTGGCGAATGATGACATACAAGTTCCTTAATACCTTCATTGATGACATCTTTGCTTTTGTTATCAAAATGCCCACAATGTATCGTTTGGGCTGCTTTAGAGATGGTAAGTGTACATTACCTAAGAGTTTTATAACTTTTCAAATTTAATGTTAAATACTCATTAAATAATTATAAATGTTTTCTTTTTACAGACATAGTATTTTTCATCTTCTTGTATCAGCGCTGGATCTACAAAGTTGACCACAAGCGTGTCAATGAATTTGGTTTTTCTGGTGAAATGGAAGAACAGCAGAAACAAGTGAAGAATGGCACCTCCGTTCCAGCTATTACAGAATCAGAACAACAACCTGGGGATAAGAAAAATGATTAATTTAATTTATTTTATTTTAGTTAAGTCTCCTTGAAGACAATTATTACTTATTTTGAGAATTTGATATACTTGAATCAGAGAGCAGAGTACTGGATAGCATTGTACCAAATGCAGTGGACAAGCTCTTAACATGGATGTGAGTAGATGTTGTAGAGTATAAATTTGAGATATGAAACACAAGTAAAATGCCAAAAAATGAGTAATAAAATATTTCAATATTCTCACAATTTTGAGGTAACATATTTGATTGCTTTTTTCATGGTTGAATGACATCAGAGCATGATAGATATAGTAAAAATGTGGCTTACATTACATATTGATTTAACCATTGAAGTGTGCACCATTATACACCCAAATTGTATACAAGCTGTTTGGTAAATATTATTATGTAGGGTAAAGTACCCAACTGCTGACCTCCCACCAACTATTGACCGCTTAACAGTTTTTATCAAAAATAATAATAAATCTTCTTGCAGTGCTGCATAAAGAATACAGAAAATGATTAATCATTTATCTTGTAATATATCGGCGTCACAAAAAATTTAAATAAAGCGATATTGCGTCCGTAAACCTATGATAATAAAATACCCTGCTAAAATCATCAAGAAATTTAACAATTTGCTAAGCTGAAGGTTGTTTTCAAAGTCATTTTAATTCAGTTTTACACGATAGATTCCTTAGAGTTTGGTATTTTTCGTTATTTAAGAGAGACATAATGCTTTTTCACATGATTTTCAAGTTTTAATGAGCCTTAACTAGTTAAAATGATGGGGTCAATATGTGGTAGACTCAAATGTATGAATAACCATTTATTTGACACGACATGTCAATAGCTGGTAATGAACCATATGTATGAATATACCAGTTACTATCACCACGGTTTATACGTATAGTTCATTTTAATGGTGAGGTAGCTTAACTTTAATGCATCTGTATTATGCCCATGGGTTTTGGCACCCCTAAAGGTGTGTATCTGCATACTCACAAACATAAAAAAATACCTTACGTTGTAACCTAAGAACCTAGCTTAATTTGAGCGAGGTACTTAAATTTTCTGTCTACTGTCACATTCTGGATCCTCCTGATTATTTTAAACTTACTACACTACTACTACTATAAGAAAAGTGAACGGCTGAATGGATTTTGATACAATTTAGCAAGCTAATAATATAATATAAAAACCTGGTTAGGTGGGTGTACCTGGACGCAGGATACTTTTTATGTCGGTATATGATCCCGTGGGACAATTGCCGAACGTAACACGGGCAATGCCTCAGTCATAAGTTGGTTTAGTGCATAAAATTATGACAAAAGTTACTCTAACCTGCATGTTTGAACAAACTGACTTAAATCATATCCAAGGCAAGTGTTAGGTATTTGTGTCTATGTTCTCTTCATTTGTGAGGATCTTCTACATAAGTTGAAAAAGTTAAAACAGTCTTATGTAATTGGGAAAATATTAATTCAAACTTTTTTAAACTCTCTTTGAAGAATTAAAGCCGTATTCTTTCAATTTGTTTTGCCGGCGAGCATTTTTAATCTGCTGCATAATACAGATAAATGAAATAACTACTAATAAAGAGGAATAAATTGTCAAAAAGTGATAAAACTACAACAAAACTTCAAAAATAAGTGCAAGAATATTATAGGCCGCGTTTGAAGACTGTAGACCAAAATTGTGTGAAAAAAGAAAATGAGAAGGGCAATAAGACTACTTTTGTTTGTTTTGTATCAAATAACACCTCGTATCACAGTCCTAATTAATAATATTTGAGTTTATTCTTATACTACAGGAGGTCAAAAATTGGTCATTTGCATGATGAAAATTTGGTACAGGCATGTTGATAACTGGTCAAATAGCCTGTTTTTGCTAAACTCGAGAATAAAAACACTTTTTACCTTTGTATGACTGTTTAATAATGTTTTAGTTACATTCTCCAATGTTTATTTTATCTTCCAAAAACATTCATTTCCACTTGCAACTCATGCATTAGTTTATTTTGCGAAAGAAGCAAGGAAAACCGCTTAAAGGGTCAATAATTGGGTGTTTTACCCTATTTGTGTAAAAAATAATTGCATAGTTGCCTCTTAATTTTCAAATGTTCATTTTTAAAGTAGAGTTATTTGTTACTTCTTTAAACTGGGACATATAATTTGATTATACATTTATTACAATTCTAGCGGTTATCATTTAATTTTTTTTTGAGTATTGCGAATATTTATAATGCTAATCAAGTTTTTTTTTCTTTAGACATCGGTTTTTTCTTTTTTGGATGGCGCATGATCAGACGTTTAGTCACCATTTAGTGACCGCGCGTACGGTGGCCGGATATTGTTTCGCTACGTACGTTGCCGTGGGGGTCTCCCGCGGCGGCTGGTCATGAGGTGGAAGCTCTCCACTCCACGCGTCCCGCGTTAGCTAATAGGACTGCTTCGCAGAAGGAGGTGGCTGCTTCCTATTCGTTCTTGCCCTGAATCATAGCTTCAACAAATGCCTAGCGCGAGAGGTTCCTGCCTATCTCATTCGTGAGGACATGGCGGTGCTCTGGCCAAGGGCAGATCTGCTAGGCTCCACCGTGTCCTTCGGGCGATTCACACAGTAGTAACACCCAGGCTTTTCTTTCTTTCCAATCAGACAGGAACCTCCCGAAGCATCCATGTCCGGTGAGGACCTGCGTCAAGCGGAAGGTGAGAACGCCGTAACTGTCCAGTCAGAGCTGTCAATGTTGACGTGTTTATGAATGACTATCTAGATGCAAGATGACTTAGTTTTAAAAATTTACTAGTTCAAGAAATATTTTTCACAGAGTTCGACTCATCTTTTTTGAATGAAATGTCGCGACATCCATTGTCTCCATTCCTAAAATCACTTAATCCTCTGAACTGGGTTCAAAAAGTTGGCATGTCCTGGAACCAATTCCAATCAAACCTTTCGATACTATGCGTACTATGCGACTAACAGCGTCTATCTTCCACCGTTCAGAGTAGTACCCTCATGTTTCTCAGCGAGGAGACGCGTCTGTGAAACGCCTTGTGGTTTAAGTTCAAAGCTACGTGAGCTCGAGGCAGATGACCAATGCGCTGGAAAGACTAAATGAAGGCTGCATTGATTGAATGCAGCCTTCATTTAGTATCGGAAGGCAGCGTTGCGTGGGGAGTGGCTGCGCATTGAGAAGCGAGCCACCACCCCTGATGTGTCGACCACGACCATACTGTCAAGAGCGTAGCGACAAGAAGAGGTCTTATTTACTCCAGTAAATACACTCCTAATGAAAGTTCTTAAAATGAATGTCCGTATTAAGCGAGAACTAGTAGACTTGTATACCACTATGATATAGTCAGCTGATTGTATTTATTCTTTTATTTTCTACAAGTTTACAAATATTCTCTAAAACACACAATTTATAATAATATGTATAATCAAATTGTATCTAAGCGAAAACCCTATTTTAGGTGTAAAACTCATTTAACGAGTACAGCTGACGGCACATGTACGATCCGAATTGACTCAAATTCAAAATTAACGCGAGCTAAGCTGCGGGCAATAGCTATTAATGAGATACAAAAGACATTTTCTTGTATAGCACTTATAAGTATTTATTTAATTTATTGTGTAAGAAGTTGTGGTTGTGTGATAAGTTTTTATCATAATTTTTCTCTGATGATCTTTCGTTGCTTCTTTATTTTATTGTTATATTATATAGGAAACATTGTGTATGTGAGTTATTGTATACAGATAATGTCTCTATTAAGAATAGTTATATTGAAACATCGACACTTGTAATTAAGCCATAACTTTTCCTTTGTACGACAAATCTATATTTACACACAAGGCAAAAGAGTATAGTCAGGTGATGTGTAAGTTTGTCGCTTTGTGTGAACTAGATAAACTGTTGACAGTGGAATTATCATGGAATGATAGTAGCTGTTTTAGTGCCATGAAAATGATGAAATAGTATTGTACAACATGGCATATATTTTTTTTCAATACTATAAAACTTGTGTTTGTACAGGTACAGTCAGTCTCAAGGTGTTAATTGTACAAAAAAATACCGAATAGTCGATATAAACCTTAATTTTTCATTTAGTTTGTAAGGTTCATTATAATCAACATGCTACGTTTAGTTATAGTTTATTGGATAAACGGGAAGTCTTTTTGATAGTCGGTAATAGAACTTAAATCAAGCAAATATAAATTCAGCTTAATTAATTTAGAAGCATAGGTAAGGTCTCTATCGAAAGAAACAATGATCAAGTTGTAAGATTTTTTTTCCTAATTCATTTCACTGTCTACAAATAATAATACTTAATACCTTGTAAAAAATAAACCTTTTGACATCTTTATTGTAAGCAATGCAGTGAACAATCTTTTGGGGTTGACTGTACTAACACTAGCCTTTATCTAAATAATATATTCCTAAATAAAATCGTGCATAATTATGAGGTTTAGTTCTAACACTCAATTCGAAGCAATTAACATACCTTTATATAGTTAGCTGGAATATAAAGTAAAAACGAATATAATAGAAGTGTTTTCCCTTGGCAATCTGCCTACGTTTAGGCATCGTTAGTTGATAGATGTTACGCTTGGCGTTATTGAAAACGGGTATAAGTGTGATCAATGTTTTATTTACAAGTGTCGATCAGCATACGTTTGAATTCATGTTTATTAATGTCTATTTAATTAAATTTGACTTTAATAATGAATCTAATTATTTTCTCTTACTCATTTTCCACTATTTCTATTATAAATAAAATATAACAGTGTTAATTCTGTATGTTTGTGTTGACACATGGTTTTTCTTAAAATTCAACATAACTTAGCACAATATATTTATTTTATTGCATGACTCTTAGGTACACATTGTGAGTAACATAGTTTTAAATAAATTCGTTGTTTCAATGTTCGCTTTTCATTTTAATTGAAACACAAAGGTGAATGTACCTAAACATGCACCCGTCAGAGTATAATAATAATATGTTCTGTGTAATAGAGCATGATCAAAGACGCCATCTTTTGATTAGGTGCCTGTTCCAGATAAAGAAGAACACGGAACAATTTCATTTTTTGAGAGAGCTTGTCCAATCTTGTAGAATATCATCACCACGGCGGCATCACATGACTGCCGTATGCATGCATGGTCCTCGAATGACCTAACTAATAGCGTGGACTATAAAAGAGACTGACTTTTGAGTTTGCTTCAGCTGTTTTTTCTCAGAGCGATATGAAACACTGGCCTCATCTAGTTAAAAAAAAATGTTTTGACATGTAACCGTGTTTGCTAAAAACTATTTGCAAAGTAAATATCATTTATCTCTTGCCTACAGCTTGAAACGTGAAATGAAATAAAACATATTATTAAATGTAAAATATACTGTTTTATTTAAAACTTCAATTATTAATCATTTAAAGTAATTAACGATAATATACATTTACTATTTCTATACATTTGGTTTGATTTGCAACACAATGGAGGTTGCTGCCAGATCAATTTGAATTAACTACTTACAAGAAAGTAAAACATCGCAGCTTTCACGTTCATTACCCAGTTATCGAAGTGTGGAGGCCAGATAGGCAGTCGTTTCATGTAAACACACAGTTTTCAGCTGCATCGGGTTCGACTGGAAGCCGACCTTAACACAGTGGGGATAAGGCTAGAAATAAAATCTTCATCACTGGTATATGAAGAGAACTTTTACAGTGTTTATGGAAAAGGTGAAGTCTGAACAACTTTCTTGATTGGACCAAGATGAACTCACAATCTCATAGGTACAATCGACAGTTTGAATCATGACCTATTTGGTCAATAAAATCGTTTGGATCTTTTTTTGATTGAGATTTTACACCAGATCATAGAGCTGCTTTTTAGAGTTTCACGATATAAGTTCACGATTAAGATCTTATTACTTTTACAAGATTTTATTGTATACAGACGCATAAAGATCTAAAACAAATAAACAAAAGCGGGATTCAAGTCTTTTTTGTTTAGATATACTAAAAAAAAGTTTATTTTTTTATCTAATATCAATTATATCAAATAAGGTACCGGCAATGATATTATAAGTAAAAAGGTGTAGATACGTTATACGCGCTCAGAAAGTGACGCGTTCAATGTGGTCAATTGACAAACCTTGACTATATTTGTCTCTTTTTCACTTGCGATGCCATCCTACTTTAGCGACTAATCGTGATGTAGTGTGCTATTGCAATATTTAGATATTCATGTGTGCGTTAGTGTGCTGTTTTTGAAGATAGAATGTCGTCTAAGTAACGTATCTATTCATTTATAATATCATTGGGTAATCAAATTTTAACGATCGAATATTAACCTTCCACTATTGGTATAAGGTTGAAAATCTATTAAAGAAAGACAGATTGAGATAGGTTGATGTGCTGGCGTCTGTTCCACATTCATGCAAAATTACAGCTTTCTAGCATTAAGCGTCTCTGGGCTAAACTGCGGACGGATGAACGGACGGATGGACATGGCGAAACCATAAGGGTTCCTTGATGAGTATAGAATTTTAAAATGGCAGTTTTTTTGATTTACTGTTTATTATTCGCATATGAAGGCAACGAGCCATTATGTATAATACCTACTACTTAGTATTGTCCAAGTCAATGAACAGACGTCAGCACATCAAAGCACACCAACTATCAATAGGATTTGAAGATTTTAAAACCTGTCGCCCGCGATTTTAATTTAGTTTAGGCTATTACCAAGTTAAGACGAGGCGTACGGTTACAATTTTACAGTAAATACAATTGAGTAACTGATTTTAAAAGATTTATGCCTGATAAAGACTATATGCACATAAGTTTACATTTTATTATCACAGATAAATCTTGTTTAATAATACTTTCTAAAAGCTGCCAAGATTGTCATATTAGATATTAGGTACATAGATATACAATGTGTCCATTTTCAGACCATACAAACTTAAAGAAACGGACACATTGTATATGTTACCAGCCAAATATGATTTCAGGATAAACTAGTTTGGCCTGGGCTAAACTAATTCTTCTTTCACAGGAGCAAGTCGACGGAGCCCCGCTTTGCGGGGCTACTACTCTGGCTGGTTTAAAAAAAAACCACGAAGATGATGGCGGAATCTTTCAGACCCAGTCATCCTTTTCTAACCTAAATTGTCCGAGTCGGAGTGCCAGCAAGCACCGAGCTCGCAAAGAACTAGTTTAGCCTAGGCCACACTAGTTTGTCCTGAAATCGGGTTCGGCCGGTAACATATTTATATTATACTTATAAACAGCACATACCTAATAATTTTATTGAACGAAGAGCGTTCTTAAAACGAACGCAGTTCATAAAATAACACGCCTTTCAAATAACACTTTATTATTCGAGGATACGGTAAAGTCGCTTGCAATATAATAATACAAGATAATAAACACGACTAAACCCATCAAGAAATCAAATACACACATCAAAATAGTAGATGTAGATTTGATTATTAACTAAAGGGATAAAGCAGTATCTACTCGTAATCCCTCGCTACACTCAGGACTCGTCTTTAATCCCAAGCTTCGCTCGTGATTTAAGTTTTTGACACCCTTGCTGCGCTCGGGAGTAAACTTCGAGTCCTTCGTTACGCTCGCGATTTAAGTTCACCCAAGACAAAGACAGCTTTATCACCGAGGAAAATACTCTCCTTTTTGTACGAGTTACGCATTTTAAACATTAATTTTGCTTTATACAGGGTGAATTTTTCAACTGGGCGTGGATGGCTACTTTCGAAACTATGAGGAATATCGAAAAAGGTTGAAAGGAGTCTCGAGGCCGATTTTGACGAAAACTGAAACTGCATCATTGGATTTTAGAAAAATCAAAAATCCTGGTCAGGAATCGAACCCGCTGATTTTGGAAAAAAAAATCACACCCTGTATTATTATACCGTTCGATAGTGTTGCTAATAAGGATCAAATTCTGGGAAGTAATCATATACAGCAAACTTAAGGAAAACGTATGATTACAAAAAAACTGATTAATCTTCAAGGCAAAGACTGTACGGCGTCCTGGTCCTGACCTATCGCATGACGCAGGCCCTCACCGGACACGGAAGTTTCGGGAATTACCTGTGGCTGATGGGAAAGGAGGAAACGCCTGGGTGTCACCACTGCGAAGATCGCCCGGAGGAAACAGTAGAGCATACGGTACAAGACTGCCCAGCTTGGGCAGAGCATCGACGTGTCCTTACGGTGGCGATAGGCGGAGACCTCTCGCGCCCGGCATTGGTTTCGGCCATGCTGCGGAGCGAGACCGAGTGGGAAGCGGTCGCCACCTTCTGCGAGGCAGTAATGCTCGTGAAGGAGGTGGCGGGCCGCGAGAGAGAGAGGACAGCGTCCTCCCTCCGCCCCAACCGCAGTGGTGTACGCCCACGGCGCCGTACGTCGCAAGACGATCTCCGGCCACCGTAGGCGCGGGCATGCGGACAGCGAGTAAAGGGCAACTCGCTGTCCGACCATGGACCATGCCCGGGTCGACGGGGCGTCGTGTTCCACGCGCGCCTCAAAGAGCTGTCAGCAAAATGACGGGGCCCCCTCTCAGAGGGCCAAAGCCTGCCGGGGTCGCGGGACTTATTTCTATTACCGTGACCCCGGAACATAAAGGGCTACTGAAGGACAAGTCTGACAGTACCTCTCGCCCTGCCCGGGGTTGTAGGTCTCATTTGATGATTTTACCACGCTAAAAAAAAAAAAAGGCAAAGACTGTATTTGAAACATAAGTTACCGTTTGTTCTTTAAATTAATGCTATTTTTAGTTTAACTCAATAATGTCGTATTGCTAAGTACAGTGGGATTGTTGAAACATCAAATCCAGTGAGACATTGAAAACAATGAAATTTTATATTTCGAATAAATTATGGCTCAGTAGATGTAAAGTAACATGGAAAAATAGCAATTTCATAAAAATCAGCCATTTCCTTAAGTTTGCCGTATATGATTACTTCCCAGAATTTGATCCTTATTAGCAACACTATCGAACGGTGTAATAATACAGGGTATGATTTTTTTTCCAAAATCAGCGGGTTCGATTCCTGGCCAGGATTTTTGATTTTTCTAAAATCCAATGATGCAGTTTTAGTTTTCGTCAAAATCGGCCTCGAGACTCCTTTCAACGATTTTCGATATTCCTCATAGTTTCGAAAGTAGCCATCCACGCCCAGTTGAAAAATTCACCCTGTATACAAACTCAATGGTGTAAACAGGTGTAGTTCAGTATAAACGGTAAGTATTACAAATTTAAATCACATTCTCTCCCTAGAGGATGAATGAGATTCAGTACAATTATCTTTCCCTGTTTTTTAAAGATTAATAATGACTATTGTTTTTTTTTTGCTTTTTGTGGCATAGAATGTCACTTTTTAGAGCAAGTGGTACGAAAAAAGGTTTTGATCACTAAAATAAGCTGATCGACATTTTTTTTAAGGAAAAACAATGATTTTATTAATTATTTTAGGTACATATTATATTCTAAATCTATATTTTTAAATAAAGAATCTAAAAAGAAAAAGAAATCATAATTATAACTACCGTCACAAAAAGATGTTGGTTTTTTCAAAGTGATTGCATTTTTTAAAATGTTTTTTGTATTACTTATCACCAACATGAGAGTTGTGAAACGAAAAGTTGATTATCATCACTTCGTATGAAACTTTTCTCAATATTTAACATGCAAAATCGAATTACGCAAAAAATATCTAGCGACAGATAGAGAATAGGGTTATTAACTGTGCCATTAATAAGTTGAAAATCTCTTTAGTCCGTCAGAGTGTTGAAAAATAATGGACAGGTATTTTTAATTCAATGAATACCTATTAGTCCAGTCATTAAAGCCAAAACCCGAAAATAATTAGTAACTTGCTGAAATTTTAAGGGGTTTTTAAAGAAGGTAAAATAACTTACCGGGTGATTTTGCAGCGTTCTGGGGTGTACGGAAAGGGTTGAAAAGGGGTGAAAAGTGTTTTTCGTTAATGACATTGCCAAAAAAATTAGTAACACGCTGCAAATTTGGAATTAGGTTGCTCTTACCGTTTTATAACGTGTATCAAATTTGCAGCGTTTTGCAACATACGGAACATTGTTTATTTTTAAAAAACAATGCAATTTGTTAATAACAAGGGTAAAAAAATTAGTAACATGCTGCAAATTTGGAATTAGGTTGTTCTTACCAGTTTGTAACGTGTCTCAAATTTGCAGCGTTTTGCAACATACGGAACATTGTTTATTATTAAAAAACAATGTTTTTTTTTAATAAAAGGGGTGGAAATTAGTAGTAACTCGCTGTAAATTTGTAATTAAGTTGTTTTTACCGTTTTGTAACGTATATCAAAGGACATTGGGAAACCGATGTATGAAATCTGGGCCCACCCTCAATAGTAACATGTGACACACCGTTGGATAGGGCTTTCAAAGCGGAACATTAGTTACTAACAAACATATGGTCTAACGTTAGCAGTTTTGAAGATACGACGTGTTAAAGTCGTCTCGGTAAAACATTTTTTCATAATTTTAATAATAATCAATGTTCCGTATGTTGCAAAACGCTGCAAATTTGATACACGTTACAAACCGGTAAGAACAACCTAATTCCAAATTTGCAGCGTGTTACTAATTTCTTTACCCTTGTTATTGACAAATTGCATTGTTTTTTAAAAATAAACAATGCTCCGTATGTTGCAAAACGCTGCAAATTTGATACACGTTACAAAACGGTAAGAACAACCTAATTCCAAATTTGCAGCGTGTTACTATTTTTTTTGGCAATGTTATTAACGAAAAAACACTTTTCACCCCTTTTCAACCCTTTCCGTACACCCCAGAACGCTGCAAAATCACCCGGTAACTTATTTTACCTTCTTTAAGAACCCCTTAAAATTTCAGCAAGTTACTAATTATTTTCGGGTTTTGGCTTTAATGACTGGACTATATTGACAACGATAAAACGCTTCGAAATTCGAAACTAAAATGTTATGCAATCCTGGAAGACGTTGGGATTTAGATACGAGACCCGAATTGATTGAATGTAACCCATAATTTTATGAGTGTACTCAATTTATTGTTGGTGAGCCAAATAAATAAATAAATTATTCCGACCGCGTGACTTTTAGTGATTTTTAGAAGCATAGTATATTTTTTAATTTTGATTTAAGTAAATAAAGAAAAAATACGGGTCAAATATTTTTTGAAAATCTATCTTTCGGAATATTTTTTTTTTGTAAAATAGTCTATTGTAGCCTTATTATTTCCTTAGATTAGCAACGACGGCCGAGCTGACAAGAGGAATGCAAGTGAAGCACTCGTAGCCGCCGTAGTAGCCGTCTGTCATTGGCTTACTTTTCTGTTCCAAAAATCTGAAAAGGGTTAGTTAGAAATTGAGCTGCCTTGTCTTGGCTAATTCCGGGCTGTTGGTAGTACGGGAGTAGTCAAAATATTTCAGTAATTACTATTAATTATTATATGTACAGTGTTATTTGTAAAACATTAACAACTTTTTATGGGCTGAATGTCCTTTTGATTATAAACACACTTAGTGTGCGAACAATCCCGAAACATAAAAAGAAATAAGGTGTATCATCAAAATGGTTTTTTTTTCCGTTCGCAAAGAAAGGAAAAATCTGTTTTTTGTTCTTCCACGGTTGGTTTCATAGCAAAAGTAGTTTAAAAACATTAGTCATTTCAGCACATAAAAGATTGTTATTGTTTCTATTTCTGAAAGTAGCTATGACTACCAAGTATCTGTCCTGCTCAATTTTTAAAACGTGGAGAAAACTACTACTACCTACTTAACTCGCCTCATTGAGGATTGGACTCATTGTGCCTTTTGCAATTTTTGTGTTCATGAAAATTACGCTAAGTGTGAAGATAGGTGCATGCTGAGCAATTATAGGCATGGGGAGAAGCACAAGGAAAAACGAGGCCCAAAAATCCAAAGAGCAAGACGGAATACGGATAATAAACAGTGTAATACATACCCATCATCGCCCATAGTTAGCTCTTTCAGATACTATACTCACTGATAGTGATATTTTTATATCAAGAGTAATCACTATCAGTATCGCTCACGGTGTCCGCGTCCTCGAGGTCACCGTTACTGTCTAGATCACTGCGGACAAAAAATAACATGATAGTTAATAGTCCAGTCAATGGGGACAAAAAGAGGCTTTGCCTTGCATTGGGTGTTGCAGTTTTTTTATCATCTATCTAATTGAATTCATTTTCATATGTAACAATTTTTTTTTGGAAACCGTTTAATAAGGGCTGATTTTTCAATAGTCCATAAAAATAGCGATTTGAAATATTTCCTATTCATAAGCTGTCAAACCGTCATTTTTATTCCTCAGATAAAAATTATCAGATTATTGAAAAATCAGCCCTAAGCAGGATAAATTAAGTAAGATATAAAATAAACTACTATTCGCACTGATACTTAATCCCACAGAAACTTACTCGGACTGTTGGTCGTCTTCGTGTTCTTGTTCCTCGTCATTCTCGTCGTGAGAGGAGCTCTCGTAATCATGTGCAGACTCTTCAGCGGTATTACTACGATTGAAATAATAAAATCATATTTTAATGCCATAGTTTCTGAGTCGAAACACGGTGCATGCTAGGGGCGCCACGATGTGCTCTTTGACGCGAAAGCTTTGAGATCGTACAATCGCGAAGTGCGAGCGCTCATCACCGTCCGCGCTGCATGATTGGATAGTGTCGCTGTCAGCAGTTTAGTCAACTTAGTGCGTGAGTGCTGTAGCCGCGCACAAGGCTGTATTAATAGAGAATAGCACTGCAGAAATTAATTTGCTTTATTTTTGACCTTGTGCATGACTAAGACTAACTGGTTTCGTATAGTTTGATGTGTAGCCGCGTGTACATAAGCGCTTAGAGTATGTTTTTTTGGTTTTTTATTGATAAGGTCGAGTACTAATATTTGTCAGCAGGTAAACTTACTCGGAATCCTGATCATCATCATTCTCTTCGTGTGAGGGGCTCTCAGTGTCATGTTCGGACTCTTCAAGGCTAGGACTTCGACTGAAACAATTCAAACATTCGGTACAATGACACTCCTGGTAGCTGTGTAGATAAGTAGGGTATCTTTCGAAATATTATCTGTACATTAACATAAATGGCGTTTCACGTAAGTACTAAATAAACATTTAAAACTTGGTTAGTCCCAGTCCCAATTATATTGGGGTCGGCTTCCAGTCAAACCAGATGCAGCTGGATATCAGTATTTTACATGGAGCGACTGCCTATCGGACCTCCACAGCCCGGTCACTGGGTAATACCATACCCCGTGGTAAGACTGGTTTTCAGACTCTATAGCTTCTGACTAACAGTAACGACTGTCAAAGATCTACAAATGACAGCCGGGACCAACGGCTTTACGTGGCACGGAGAAAACTCGCTACGACAGATGGTCACCCATCCACAGACCAACCTCGGCAAGCGCGGCTTAACCCGGTAGATCGGCCTGAGCGGCTGTAATTATTTTGCCACGAGCTCCTCTCAAAGATGATACAAGTGTGAATTTGTTTGTTTTTTTTGCTCCCCCATTATGCTGACGTCTACAGCTGTCGATTTCTGTTTTTGTTATTATTTATGTTAAGATTCAGTTGTTGATGTCGATGTTTCTTTCTTTCTAGTTTATGTGAGATGGAATGTTCTCAGTGTTAACTTACTCTGATTCCCGTGCATACTCGTTCTCGTCGTGTGAGTAGCTGTCGTAACCATGTGCGGACTCAGGACTGTGACTTCTAGAAATAATAAAAAAATGTCATGTAATCCCCGTAGGGTTCTTTTATCGTGGTAAAATCATCAAATAAGTCCTCTCAGTCAGGGCGAGACGGGAGGAACTTTCAAACTTGTACTGACTAAAATCCACTGTGTTCTTTAATAGCGTTTTACGTGGCAGGGTCACAATTACGGCTTTGGGCTCCCTTAGAGGGCCGTCAGATTGATGTCAGAATCTACATCCACGTTACTAATAGTACAGACGCCAGTACATCAAGCTACTACCATCTATCAGATTTCTTTAATAGATTTTCAACTTTATCACAATAGTAGAAAGTTAATGTTCGATTCGTAAAATTTTACAGATCAGATTTGGGTAGGTTGATCTGCTGGCGTCTGTACATACACGTTTTGCTGTTATGTTCAAGTCCTATGTAATAGCAAGCCTATTTCTATAGACCAGGCACAGACTCTATCTACGGCTGCTACTGAGAAATTCGTGACGAAAAATCTTTATAATACTGCATTTGTCGCAATCTATTGTCTTTTCTAATTGGTTTGATGATAAAGTCAATGGAAAAATTAATAATATGAGGCTTGGGCACGATGTTCCGATTCCCATCACCGCCTACTACCTACCTACCCACGCTTATATTTTGTGTAACTACCTACATGTAGGCGTTAGTAGACGTAGGTAGACGTTAGAATTTGAACTTTCTGCCCAGCCCTAGCCAAGTCACAACAACTCGCAAGCGATAAACGCTAACGCTGAGTAGGCGTCAATAGATTTTTAACTTTATGTACTTGGGTATAAAGTTGAAGATCTAGTGGAGATTTCTTATCGTTTTCGATGCTTCCTGCCAACGGTCAGAAATCTTAAATAGATTTTCGACTTTAGGCTCTACGCTGTAAAGTTGAAAATTTATTGGAGAGTACCGAGCGTTTGCGATTGTCGTTTACGCCTTGTTGTGACTTGGCTAGGGGGGCAGTGTTGAAACTTGAGAACATTTGTCATAGATTGTTAGCACTGGAAACTTACTCAGACTCTGGTTCTTCATCGTTCTCGTCATGTGAAAGACTCTCGTCACGTGCTGACTCATCAGGGGTCTGAGTTCGACTGAAACAGTAGCATAATGTGAGTCACACCGCAGCAGCTTATGCAACGAAACTTTCATCTATAGGTACTAACATTATAAAGCTGAAAAGTTTGTTTGGTTGAACGTGCTAATCACAGAAAGTACTGGTTCAAATTGTTTTTATCGTGGAAGGCTATACTGTGGCAAGAGAAAACATATAAATTTGTAGATCAGGCTGTGCAACTTAATTACCAACTTCTGCAGCATCATCTCTCATCATTTTTCAATCGCTGTTCCGTTAAGGTTGGTAGATCGCACAGAGTTTCGTTAGTAAACAGTAGATCCTATTTCTAAGCAAGTTGGCCATCCCTGATATAAGCTATACAACATCACGTTACAAGCAATAGGAGCCGAGCAGCGGGAGTACAGAGTATATTATTAGTAAAATATGCCAATAAAACTTACTCTGAGTCCGGTTCTTCTTGATCCTCACAGTTCTCGTCATTGTCGGACTCATCATCATGACTTCGACTGAAACAATAGAAAAATTGCTTTTTATTTTATTAGATTTTTTTTTGAGTCTAAAAATATCAGCACTACGTAATTAATAACTATTGACAACATTAAAAATATACCACAAATTGTGGTTATTCATGAACAATTGCACGCTTAAGCAAAAGTCATGTTTTTACAAAATAAATATTATACAAATCTTTATCTTTATAAAAAAAATGTAATGCACTGAATTTAATTTTTGTACCATTTATATCATGTTGTCTGCAAATAAATATTATTGTTAAGAAATTACGTTTGTATTTAAAAAATATAACATACTCAGTATATGGTTCTTCCTCGTTATTTGCGTCGTCATCTTCTTCGAGAGAGGGACTTTCGTACTCTTCTACGGAAGGGCTGTGACTTCGTCTGGGAACAATAAGACCATTCGGCGATATTTATAATAAAAACCTCAAGGCAAGGTTGTTTACAACATGAAATTGCAATCATTAGGTGAAAATTACTTTTGAAGTTTACAAGCAAGTCAATTCATATTAGTGCAGAGTCAAAACGCATGGAATCGAAAGAAGAAATGTGTGCATTATGCTTTGGAGATAAGGATGAATATGCAATGTTAAGTTTCTGATTAACCCTTCCACTTTGCGCTAGTATGAATTGATCCTTACAGTCTTTTAAAATAGTTTGAGCACTTATGCTTACAAGACGGTTTTTTGTTCGGCGTTAAAGTGGGTCTATGCTTCCATAAAACCGTGTTGCTTGGACGGTTTTTACTTGGCGCCGGCTAAAAACCGGGCCGTCTTAAAACCGTTTTGTGGAGGAGTTCTTAGGAGTTTTCTGTGTCAACTTACTCGGATTCCTGATCGTCTTCGGTCTCGTCGTGTGAAAGGCTCTCATTGTTATGTTCGGACTCATCAAGGCTGGGACTTCTACTGAAAAAATATAAACATAGCCAATTACTACCTACCTTTTTTAATGTAAAATTTTGTGTGATTCCATGGGTGTCTACCACGGCGGCTGGGTCGTGAGGAGGAGGATGTCCTCTCCCTCACGGCGGCCGCTTCTTTCTTCGCTAGACTGCTTCGCAGAAGGCGAAAGTCCCTGCCAACATTGGCCCGAAATCGCGTCACCATCCGGACGCCCTGAGCGACTCCCACGACGGCTTACCCTGAGGTGGAGGATTGTTTCTTGCACACGTATTCCGCCTCCTTCTTCGCTAGCATTGCTATTCCCCCTCGCTCCGTACCATAGCCTGCACCAGGGCCGGCCACGAGAGGTCGCCTACTACTGGTATTCAGTTGCATCCAGTTGGACAGGTAGATGACCCCATATAGTTGGGCAAAGGTTCGACTGAATGTTCAAGAACTGGTGGTCTACCATGATCGTGTCGTGGTTACGCTCAGGGAACGAGATGGTGCTAGACGACTTGTATAGCTCTGTTTCTTTTTCGCAACCTAACTACAAAAGCTTTAACACGTCATGACGTCTAGGACACTTCGTAGGCCACCTGATGTTGGTCGAGTCTGTGTAACGGGCCATACCAATGTGGACATCAATGCTCAAGTTTATACTTACTCAGACTCCGGTTCCTCTTCCTCCTCCTGGAGAGAGGGACTTTCGTTGGCATCATCAGAGCGATCTGAGTCATCAGAATCGTGACTTTGTCTGGGAACAATAAAACTATTTGTTAATATGATGCTGAGGCCATTCACCATTGGAGGCTTAGCGAATGCTACAGGTATCTGATTTTACGGGGTTACTGGTCCAATGATATTGAGTACGCATACCATCAGCGATATAAAATCAAATTAAGAAGTATAAACTTACTCAGGTTCCTCCTCGTTCGCATCGTGAGAATCGCTATCTTCGTTATTGTCATAAGTCTGGACATCAGGACTTTCACTTCGCCTAGAAATATTAGAAATTTGTCAGTAATACTGTTCAGCTGTATGAGAGTGGGAAAATTATAATAATATGTTAATTAATAAGGGGCCTTAGTCAAACAGCATACGACAGTAAACGACAATCTTTATCGTTCACACGTCACTAATACATTTTCAACTTTATACCCCAGCGCGTAAAGTTTAAAATCTATTAAAAACTGCTAATCGATAACGAACGAAACAAACGAAAACGACCTGTGAACTTCAATAGATTTTCAACTTTACGCGCTGGGGTATAAAGTTGAAAACATTTTCTGGTGACTGATGAACGATTACGATTGTCGTTTACTGTCGTATGCTGTTTGACTAAGGCCCAAGCATTATTTACATATTATTATAATTTTAATCCACCACGCAAGCCCAGTGCGGGCGGCTAGATGTTACATTGTCTTGAATTTTTTTGTTTTTTGAAATTCAGGTTTCTCACAGTAGTCCAGGTGATTAAATAAATGACGTAACGAATGCACGTGGCTAGGTTTTAGGTACCAGGGAAAACAATCTCGGAAAGAAATTAATGATCCTAGATCTCTTGTAGAATCAAGTAGAAAGCCGGTGAACATTCTATATTTTGAAAACAACGAAATTTTGAAAAAATGCTAAAGGAACTCAAATTAACTCAATGTTAAAATAATATTCAAATACATTAATTAAAACTCGTTACTTTAGTAATGAGTCAGTTTTACATATCGAATGTGTGGATTTACTAATATAGCTTTGTGAAAATATTAACCCATAGCACCTTCAGGTACAAAACCCAAAAGATGGTGCCAAACCCACAAGGCACATAGTAACATAATTAACTAGTAAAAAAAAAAAAAAAAGCATACCTACTCACCGACTGTTGTTCACGTTGGACATTCTGGCTTGTAGAGAGTTCTGGAATCAACAGTCATCCCAATAATGTCAATTTTCGGCATGTTTACGTGATCATCCCAGATAAAGTTTCCACCACATGCCGTCATACTGCTGAGTAAAGGGGACAAGAGTTCTTGACTCGAGTCACTTAAAAATAGCCTTCACTGTATATGTCTCGGTCGACTCTAGACGCCTGATCATCAACCTACCTTAATCTGTACATTTCTTTAATCAATTTTCAACCTTATAAAAAAAAGCAGAAGGGTTAGGTTCGATTGGGATAAAAAATGTCTGGGCTAGGTTAATGTGCATAAAGTACCTACATCACTTAGATACTATTTTTTACTACAATTATTGATTCATGATAAATATTTATGTACATAGATAGGTACATTAGAGAATGTAACTTAAGCCTTATGGACCACACCAATATTATTAATGTATAAGTAGATTTATTATTTTAAGTGTAGATGGGATATTTAAATAGGTACCTATAATAAATTACTAATACAAACGGCCCATGATATTCCTGATCACGTTGCCGAGTACAAAAAGACAACTCAATAAAAATGCTGGCGTCTAACCGGAATAGCCTCAAAGAGACAGAACTTGGCAAAAAATCGATCTTTTTCTCTTTTTTGTACGAAAAACAAAGGTCAGTTTTTTATTTCTAAAACAATACCGACTAATTATTCAATCGTAAACAGTTGAGGTTAATCAGAAAGTACCCACCTGCTTATATGTTGTAATCTGCAACAGTGCAAAGAAGTATGAAACCTCGAAAGCTGATATCAGCAGGATAGTACTCTCGAAGTTGGCCAAAATAATCCTGAAGTTCAATAAAACAACCTAACAGAACAAGTAACACACACAAATCATCACGCCTACGGCCTTGGGGAGTACAAATAAATATTTAAGAATCAACAACATTAACGCCCGAAATATTCAATCTTAATCCTTCCGTTTCTTTTGTTTTTAACGGTTGCTTCTGATTGGTCACATTAAAGACTCGGATAAGTATCTAAATTCGATCTTGATTGGTTACAGACAAGGATCAACCAAAGATTAGTTCAATAGATAGATGAAAGCAGAGTCAGAAAAAAAAACAAAGCGGCTTCAGTCCAGCATTTGACTGTTGTGCTGTTGAGGAATAGCCGATAGGACACAACGAATCGCTAACGACTTATGGCACCGCAGTACCTTTTGCATAGCACGGAAATCGAGCAAAACACTATTAAAGTCACCGCGATCGTTTCGCCATCGAACATTTTACGAATCGAGAAGATATAGATCATCTAAAAACATACGATGGAGGTCTACAGTCCAGTCTACGTGTCTGTTATATCTTTATGATCGGACATGATTCGTAGAAAAAAATAATGTGCCTACGTGTATGTGTGTAACAAAATATTCAACCCGTGAAACGGAATAAAATTACAAAATTTGTACAAAAGATTGATTTAATTAAATTATTTCTATTAATTTACATAGCAATAATAGTTAATTTACAATAATTTAAAAAAAAAATTATTGTTACATATTTCAACAAATTGTATGTTCTCAGTTCTCAGAAATTAAATTAAAATGGTCTGTATAAAAGTTGACTTAGTTTATGGTTGAGGATTTTTCGTAGAATTTTAATACAAGATATCACTGAAATGAAAATTATTTGCTGAATATATTGTATAATATTATAAAAAATATATATCATAAAAAACAGGGTGGTTCCCAAGCGGATGATAACATATATTTTTGGGTGAAAAGTTTAATTTGGTTAAAAAGGTTTACGTTGTGAATTCTTTATCAATTTACAAAATCTAGGATACTTATCCTAACATGCAACACTTCATGTATGACAAAGTAAGAACAATAAATGTTTTTGGATTATTTTATTTCGTGTTGCGTTATTTAAAAGATAATTACTTCGTATTCTAACGACGTAACAAACTTAACTTGTATTATATCAAGGCGGCATATTGTAAGATCCTAATTAATTATATGACATTTTGAGGATATTCCTGCATCTCCTATTTAAGATCTCGTTACCTACACAGCAACACGCAAATCGGAAATTTGAGTTTACAATACATTTATAATTTATTAAATATTTGATAAAACCAGTATCGAATTATATGACTTGTCACTACAACATTCAAATAAGGCAAATATTGAACTTTTTTTTTGGTGATGTTTGGACTATAATAGGAATGTGAGCTAGGCTGTAATTTCCAGACATTCGTAAATTTATAAAAACGATAAGGTGGGGGTTTCATACATGCCAATGACTTCTTATACATATATAAAAAAAAACGTTTTATCACAGATAAATCTCTGATACACTTTGTACCATACCAGTGGTTGTCTTAACTAGTCAAGTAAAGTAGCTATAACCAATATCATAAAAAGAATAAACAAACGGAGAAATTTTGAGTTCGCGTGCAAGACAAATATGCAACACTAACTAACCTAATACCTATAATTAAAACATACTACAGTATTACTGAGGTAATCTGTACTGTAGGTGCATTAATAGCAACAGGAACAAGAGTGAGACAAGATACCATCTTATTTTTATTTCAAATTGTACACACAACAAGACAAGCACCATAGACAAAGATGACGGCATTCAGAAACTACTTCAAACTTTATTGATTAGATAATAATTGAATTTCGAATCTCATTCTTGTTCCCGTGGTATTCTAATGACCATGTGATATTTTCCGCCGTAAACTATATTTATGCACTATAAAATCCAGTTTTATGGTACAAAGCTGCAGCACGAACATAATGAGACTATGTAGAGTTATTAGTAACGTTTGCCTTCGTTATAAGTAGTTAAAATAGTCAAATATTTGTACTATTTTTTGGAGTGTATGGCGCTGTTACGATTCTTATGCAAAATGAGTGGATGGCGATACGATAACGATGAATTTAGTATTTTGCTAGATGTTCGTGCTGCGTGAGGTATCGGCCGGCGACAGCTACAAGGGACAGCCGGGTGCCCAGTGTCCGCGCGCGCCGCAGCGGTAGCAGTGTCCGTAGCCGCCGTAGCGGGCGCCGGCACGACCCTCCACTATCGGCCGTCTTCCACCACTTCCGGCTGTTAAACATCAAATGTTCTACTCAATCATCTGCAAAAGTTTTGTTAGAATTAAGACTAGAACCTTCTTGGAAGAAGGTACCTAAGTTGCCAACAATTCACGAAGTGTCATGCAGTAACTGTGGATTTTCTTGGAAAATTGTTGATAGCACTAAAATGTTTACAGCTAGTTTTAGTACGTACCCCAGTCCTCGTAGGCGTCACTGTCAGATCCACTATCACGGGGCTCGGTCCAGGGGTATATCTCGTCCCTGTAGGCAATGTTCACAAAATTCAGTAAGATGTAATAATTGAAGCCCACATAAAGAATAATTTGTTGTTCTTAACCTATTAACCGCCGCAGTTGTATATAAGCAACTTATTATTTTTGAGCCCCTGACACCACAGTTGTAAATTCGCAACAAAAGTCTACGAAGTGATTTTCAAGCATATTTTTATTTACGTAGCAGCAATTTCATAATAATTATAAAGACCACCTTTGCCTTTCAAGGAATTTCTTTCATTTTCCCTAAAATCACTGATGCTGAGCGCCAAATTAACGGTGAAAAAAACGAATAAAACTCATCGCAAAATGCAAGTGTGACCTTAATCTGTACCGCCAGAGTTGTATAAATACAACAGTAGTGATGTAACACATAAGTTTATTTTTTGTTCATTAATGCCAACTTTAGTTTATTCAAATAACATATAAAGAAGTTAGCCATTCAGAATTAGAAAGTAATTCAATGCTTGTTGCTGTTTGATTCTATTTCTAACTATAACATCTAAAACTTCACATGATTTCTGGTAGATTCATATTACAATTGTAGCAACGGTTTTTACCAAATCGTATTTTAGAAACAACCCTAGCACTTTAATATTATCAAAAGAGTCCAGCGCCGGAGTTGTATATGTGCAACCGCTTGTGACGTCATAAGCGAACTCATAATGATAATAGTGAGGGTACATCTGTTTTATTTGTTAAAAAAATTAATGTATTAGTGGGTACCTAATTTATTTCAATGGGTATTGTGGCTGTGTTTTTATCGCAAAATGTCGAGTGCAGAGGAATTAATAAGAATTTTAGAAGGTTTTGAGGAAGATGTAGAAGAATTTGTGCCCGATAATGAGTTAGAAGAAGAGGAGGTATGAATACAAATTTGATTTATTCTTATTATTCTAAAAATACAATACCTTTTGTTTTTTCCAACTACGTTGCCAATCATACAACCATTTAATGATTTTCTTGCTGGTTTTTCATCAGAAATAAACCTTACGACAGATTCTAATGAACTAGACTTTTTCGAATACTTCGTCGATGATGGTTTGGTGGCTGAGATAGTGAGGTGTACTAACAGGTATTACCAATATTACGTTCGACGTCTCGAAATAAGACCATAAATTAAGATTTTTTCTTAAACAGGAAATCTCAAAACTTTCTACTAACATATTCATAGTTTGAGTAATAAAATCGATAATCGGAAATAATTTCACTTGTCCCCGCACTATCTACGCTCTTGTTTATCTCCAACGTTAGCGCCGGAGTTGTATAAATGCAACAATAGGGATTCCAAAAACCGAATTTTGTAGAATTATGAACTAAACTCTATCTTGGCTTTGTTAGTGTCTATGTACATGTTTATAGGTTTTTGATGTGGGTAATTTTAATCTTATTATTGTTATGAGGGTAATGAATTGAAAAAACATAAGATTTTCGTAAAAACGTGTAATTTTACCTTACAAATCTTGTTTGCTGTAGGGATTGGTCCACATCACTATAGTTGACCTTGAAAATATGTGATTGGCGCTAGGGGCACATTTCTTTTTAAGATTGTCTGGCGGTTAAAAGGTTAAATCAAAACTTTCAGAGCTACAAACACAGGTTATGAGAGTGGAATGGTCGTAGTGTGAAGTCTTGGGTTCTGGTGTTTCTGAGTTGTAGCTTGGAGTCTTAGTTGATGGCTTGATTGATACAACTTGAGTCTTTATGTTACTAGCCACAGCTAAATGATAAAAATAAGCCAAGCTCTGGCCTTGTTACGGTGGACAGTAGTTATTTAATCCTTTCTTTTTAGAGCAGTAAGCTAACACCACCTTTTTAAGTTAATAAAGACCAATGTGATTGTGACTGTATGTACTGCAAATTCCGACAATAAAGGCGCTCCCTCACCGCGAGCATTCGCGTGTAATGTAACATCAAAGTGTGCATTGTGATGCTTGATTGTTTTGTTTTCCGTCACTGATGAAATTTTCGAATCTGTAACGTTACATTACAGGTGAATGCTCGCGGTGAGGGAGAGCCTTTATTGTCGGAATTTGCAGTACATACAGTCACAATCACATTGGTCTTTATTACGACAGATTCTAATGAACTAGACTTTTTCGAATACTTCGTCGATGATGGTTTGGTGGCTGAGATAGTGAGGTGTACTAACAGGTATTACCAATATTACGTTCGACGTCTCGAAATAAGACCATAAATTAAGATTTTTTCTTAAACAGGAAATCTCAAAACTTTCTACTAACATATTCATAGTTTGAGTAATAAAATCGATAATCGGAAATAATTTCACTTGTCCCCGCACTATCTACGCTCTTGTTTATCTCCAACGTTAGCGCCGGAGTTGTATAAATGCAACAATAGGGATTCCAAAAACCGAATTTTGTAGAATTATGAACTAAACTCTATCTTGGCTTTGTTAGTGTCTATGTACATGTTTATAGGTTTTTGATGTGGGTAATTTTAATCTTATTATTGTTATGAGGGTAATGAATTGAAAAAACATAAGATTTTCGTAAAAAACGTGTAATTTTACCTTACAAATCTTGTTTGCTGTAGGGATTGGTCCACATCACTATAGTTGACCTTGAAAATATGTGATTGGCGCTAGGGGCACATTTCTTTTTAAGATTGTCTGGCGGTTAAAAGGTTAAATCAAAACTTTCAGAGCTACAAACACAGGTTATGAGAGTGGAATGGTCGTAGTGTGAAGTCTTGGGTTCTGGTGTTTCTGAGTTGTAGCTTGGAGTCTTAGTTGATGGCTTGATTGATACAACTTGAGTCTTTATGTTACTAGCCACAGCTAAATGATAAAAATAAGCCAAGCTCTGGCCTTGTTACGGTGGACAGTAGTTATTTAATCCTTTCTTTTTAGAGCAGTAAGCTAACACCACCTTTTTAAGTTAATAAAGACCAATGTGATTGTGACTGTATGTACTGCAAATTCCGACAATAAAGGCGCTCCCTCACCGCGAGCATTCGCGTGTAATGTAACATCAAAGTGTGCATTGTGATGCTTGATTGTTTTGTTTTCCGTCACTGATGAAATTTTCGAATCTGTAACGTTACATTACAGGTGAATGCTCGCGGTGAGGGAGAGCCATAAGAGGCAGAACACTGATACCGTTCAATAACTGAACTGTGTGGGATAAGGGATATAATGGTAAGGCGGGTACTTACTCGTCGATCTCCTCCTCCTCCTCCTCGAGGTATTCGTCGTAGTCGTCGGGGGTGGAGTCAAGAAGGTCGTCATTTCGTCTGTAAATAACGCAAACAAACATTTTGTATTTTGTAAAAAAAAAACTTCGGTGCTTATTTTTGAATACTTCAACGACTTATCTGAAGAATACATAAATTGCATGCATTTATTTTTTTAAACAAGACATGTCAACCGACTAAAATCTCGCCAAGTTTTATTACCACTTTTAACATAGGACCGCCTATTATTGGAAATCTATGGGGGAGGCCTATGTACAGTCGACGTTCTACGGCTTTATGATGATAAAGGTTGTTTTAGGCTGATGAAGGTTTATCAGTTCTTTATTAACCAGTTCAAAATGTATGTAAGTTTTTAAACTGATACAGTCACTAACAACATGAGCTCCTTTGTGATCATGGCAAGTTGTGCCGAAAAATTAGAAACTCCAAATTTTCCCGTTTGAAATCCTAATAATAATAGATCCTTAGTTATTCCTTGTTATCCTGTTTGTATATTGTGTGTGAGTGTATTCTCGTCGTCGATTTTTGTGTTAAAAGTGAAAAAGTGTCTCATCATAGGGCGTCCACATGTACTTTACCGGTGTCTTTATTGACGTCTCGTTTATTGGTGCCTTAATTATGTACTAGTTGTTGAAAATAGTTTTAGGCCAAATGTCAAATTTCAGTAGTTTTTCTAAGATCGCTGCTAGTCTCCTATTAGAGTGTGGTGTGATGATTTTTAACCTAGCGCCTTCCTCGATTAATTGACTATCCAACACAAAAATATTTTTTCAATTCGAATCAGTAGTTCAACATTAAAATTCTTCCTAGCATTATAAATGCGAAAATTTGGATGTAGGGGCATTTGTTACTAAATCACATCAGAACGGCCGAACGAATCTTAATAAAATTTGACACAGAGGTAGATTATAGTCTGGATAAACTAAGGGCTTTTTTCTCAGTAGTCATCCCTTCCAATAGCTAACAAGCTCGACACGGTAGACGTTGGCATAAGTTAGTAGATGAGTGTCAGTTATGTGTTTTAAAAAACAAGAAGTACTTAATTACAATTAAATAAAATCAATAGGATCTTAAAATTATCAATGAAAGATCTCGACCAAGCCCATGGTCGTGGCCTCAATCACGGGATTGGACAACAAAGAGCACCGATAATAATGAGAAATTTAAATAAGCATACCGGTTGGCGTTCGCGGTGGACTCCCGGCCTTGTTCTGACTCGAGTTCTGTAACCAATACAGCTTCATAAAGCTATTCATGTCTTTTAATAGCCTTCTAAAAGTCTCAAGTCCCCATTAAAAAAGTCAATGACCACCCTTCTTATAAATGCACAATAGAACAAGGTTTGACTTGATTTGTTCATTTATTTGGGGTTTATACTTCCGTATTAGCCATCATAATTATCCTGACCCATTTTCTAGTCTTATCATAAGTCATAGTCGTATTATATTTCGGACAGTCCAACCATTGTCTCTTTAGTCGTTAAAAGATAGTTCATTATATATAAATTCTATACGTTAAGGCCTCAATATATAGACTGCGATTGGCGGCTCTTACAGCTTATGTGATTAGATGATCATAGAATTTGAATTCAAAACTATATTATTTCTTCTAATATCGTTTAAAAAAATCATTCAATTCAACAAAAAGAAATCAATTTTAATGATTGAAATTTTAGGATTTGGGAATGAAAATAAACAATTTTTAGGACATGTTTGAATGATTTATTTTTCTTTTACAATGGTTTATGAATAGACTTCATTTAAAGAACAATTATATTTAAAAAAAACGTTACATTTTTTTTTAAATAAGCATTATTTTATCTTTATAATTAGTTATTATAAATGCATTATTTAATGACAACGTTTGTGTATTAATTAACTAAATAAATAATAAAGAATTATTATTGAGATTATCATACATAATGTATCAAGCCTGTGTCACAATATTATTGAGTGTCGTAGTTAAATAGCTTCGCCACTAGATTATGCAATATACGGAAATTTATGTAATCCGTCATTGTTTACAATACCTAAGAAATGTATGTATTTGCTAAAATCGCCAGGATATGTGTGAAATAAAATCAATCCGAACCTCGACGTCTACTTTCAAACGTACCAACAACTCTTGCGCACCCCGAGGTTCGGTTTGGTAAGGTTCCTTTAAATCTTGCACGCGGAAATACAACTAAGACTTCCTAAGAATTGAAAGTCTTAGCAAGGATAAAATCAGACATGTGCAAAAATGTGCGAAGTGGAGCTGAACAGATACGACAAGTGTTATTAACGAAATTCTATGGGTGTTGTATCTTGTTTCATCTCCTCCAGGAAAGTCACTTATGTCCTCTTTTTTGTAAAATTATATTAGATATTTAAACACTACTAGCTGACCCCGCGAACTTCGTTGCGCCACAGAATCAATACTACTACTACACTAATAATACTACAACATTTGTTACAAAAATGTGATAAATGAAGAACCGCTCGACCGATTTTATGTAAACTTCACGTAAACCATCTACAAAATAGTCCGAACAGAGCCTCAACATTTGGTTTTGATAGGTGAGTCCGTCCTTGAGTTATACTATTACAACGAAAAGTGGCATTAATTTTTATATATATTGATTATCGACAAAACGGAAACTACATATTTCTACATAGTATAAAACAAAGTCGCTTATTGCTGTCTGTCCATATGCTTAGATCTTTAAAATTACGCAAAGGATTTTGATGCGGTTTTTGTTAATAAATGAGTACATAAAATGCATAATATAGTAGAGATTGCACCAGTGCGGAGCCGGGGCGGCTCGTAACATAGTAACTTATAAAATAATAATCGAATTTCATAAGTTGCAAAGAATTTATTTTCGCCTCCTTGATTTGGTGTCGCCCTGACAATCTGTGTAAGATAAAACGCAAATAACTTTGCTTATGAAAGTTTTTAAAATTGTTTTTGTAAGGCCAATCAATTCATAAACCTTTACTATTGTGTTTACATATTTGATTATGAAGCTGGATTGTTTTCGTCGTCCACAAAGATAAGAAGAAAGGGATAAATTTTGTTTAAGCCAAATAAGGGATGAAGTGTTGGTGCGAGAAGGTTAAATGTGACCTTGTTCATTGTTTTACGTCTAGAAATAACGGACACATCTCATCTCACAAACTCCAAAAAAAATTAAGACATAAACATTTCATATCCGACTATTATAAAATAATTATTACAAACCTTTTCTTCCTTCCAAGATTTCTTTTCTTTTTTGTTTCATCTCTTCGCTAAGACTTTGCACCATTTTCTCGATGAACGAGTTTAGTACTAAACTTTTGCATTCTGTCGTGATTGAGGCTCTGAAAATTATATTAAGTTAATAAAGTATCTGGAAGGTAGACCGTTACACAGCTTCGGGAAATTATTGGCTAATTGAAAACAAAACGTTTTTATTGACTTAAAAGTTTCCAACAAGATCTTAGTCAGTTTAATCAACCAAGGTTACAACTTATTACCTGCATATAGGGCAATCCTTTTTCTTTTTCTTCCATACTGATATACAATACTTGCAGAAGGTATGTGAACAGTTCAGTGTAGTGGGTTCTACAAATAGCTCATTGCATATACTGCACTGCAGTTCACTTTCCATGAGCTCGCCCATTTCATTCAACACAGTCTCTTTGGAGGAGCCTTCGCCAGCATGTTCCGGTGCACAGATGTTCTCTAAAATTGTGTTCCTTTCGGTTTCGACGGTTTGCAGCTGGCTTTTGACCTGCAAGAATAATTTTCCATAGATGCAAGAAATAATAAAACCGGCCACTTAGCAATATCCCAAATGATTCGCTTCATGAATCAAGCCAATGGCGTGATTATTCAAGTCAGGCTATTCTTGTATTTTTCATTCACAATGTGAATAATTTTTCTTGTCAGTGCAAGTTCATAATCAATTTGTAGATATCAAGAATGAAAGCCTGAAGACTGCAAACCTAACTCTTACCTTTTCAAGTTGTTTCTGTAATGTGCTGATGACCTCACTAGACTGCTCTGCTTGTTTTTGAATCCTTTCTGCTGCCAAGGCAGCTAGCTCTGTTTCTCTCTCTGTGACTCGTAACTGTTAAGAAAGACCAAGAATTAATTCAATTGGTAGTTAGTTGCCTCTTAGCATTCAGTAGTCACCGACGTAGCTCATAAAATTTGCAAGTTGAAGTGGCAATGGGCAGGCCAAATCGCTCGTAGAACTGACAAACGATGGGGAAGAAAAGTTCACCAGTGGCGACGACGGACCGGAAGACGCTGCGTAGGCAGGCCTCCCACTAGGTGGACCGACGAAATCGTGAGGGTCGCGGGCAATCGATGGATGCAAGTGGCAAATTGTCGTTCGGCGTGGCGGTCTAAGGGGGAGGCCTATGTTCAGCAATGGACGTCTTCCTGCTGATGATGATGATTCAGTAATGAATGTAAGTGTGTAACAATATTAGCCTTTCTTCTCATTTTAATCCATACCTATACCAATATTATGAAGCTGAAGAGTTGTGTAGTTTAACATGCTAATCTCAGGAACTACTTGCTCTTATTGAAAATTATTTTTGTTTTGGATAGCTCATTTAATGAGTAAAGACATAGGCTATAAACATCACGCTACAACCAAAAAGCGGTGAACAGCGAGAGTGAAAACACAGTCACAGTAAGGGTTTTTTTTTTTTTACATAATATCATCAAATGAGGCCTCCCACCCCGGGCAGGGCGCGAGGGACTGTCAGACTTGTACTGACTAAAATCCACGGTGTCCTTCAATAGCCCTTTATGTTCCGGGGTCACGGTGATGGTATAAGACCCGCGACCTCAGTAAGGGATAAAAGGAAAATAAAGGCCTATTTTATGAGCTGGGGTGGGTTACTAGTTTTGAATAAAAGTTAAAAGATTATTTACCCTCAGTTCTTCCAATGATTTTTCAGCATTGTTTTGAGCTTCATTTAATTTCTTTTGAATTTCTTCTCTCTCTGACATCTGAATACAACAACAAAAAATTGTATGTAAAAAGTAATTAATGTGGCAAATATTGAAAGTTCTTGAAAAAGTTTTTGAATTTGACCTGATTGATATTTAGACCAGTACCATGATAGGTCTATAGAGACCAGTTAGACAGAGTCAAAAACAATTTGCAAAATTAATATCAATTGTAAAACCAAACATAGTTACCAATTGGTCCATTTTGATTTTCTCCTCGTTGCTAAGTTTCTTCATGTGTTCCATTTGTTCATTAAGTAGTTGTTCAGCTTTTAATTTCTCTTGCTCTGTTTGGTGCACTCGGTCTTCAAGATTCTTTTTGATATTATCAAGTTCTTGTTTCAGTTCTGTTTCTCTAAGTATTCTTTGTTCTTCTATTTCTCTTAGTTCCTGTAAGCATCATTGATGATTGATTTAATTTTATTTATTAGAATACTACAAATACCTGTAAGTATTGTTGATGATAGTTTTAATTTTATTTATTAGAAGAATAGCAAAAATACCTGTAAGTATCATTGAGGATTGATTTTTTTTTTATTAGTATAATTTTATTTATAAGAATACTACAAATACCTGTAAGTATCATTGATGAATGTTTTCATTTTTTAGTAGAATAATTTGATTTATTAGAATACTACAAATACTTAAAATATAAATATTTTAAATTTCAAAATTGAAATCATGTAATTATATAAATTTAAATTTGGTGATACCTTTTCTTTTGCTAATCTAAGCTGTTCAGTTTCCCGTTGGAGCATTTCTACAAACTCTTGCCGTTCCTTGAGTCGGACATCTTCCTGTTCACGTATCTTCGCCTCTAGTTTCTCCAACATCTCTTGTTTCGAAGTATTTTCTCTATTTAATTCTGATAAAAACTCTTCTCTCTCTTTCATCAGTTTTTCTTTGAGTGAATTATTTTCTTTCAGCAGTTCTGATTCCGTCTCATTATGTTTCTGAATTTGTTCCTATGAATAAAAGATTTAAATGAATATTAACTAGGTGGATGGGTACGCAGACTTCTCATTAAGTTTTTCGAGAATAAATAAATGAAAACAGCCTGATACATGGACAAGACATTCTCTGTTTGAGGTACTATGTGGATCTCGATTTGATGATTAGAATAGTATATTATATAAAATAGAGTATAATAAGAATTATAGAATTAGTCCCTCAAAGACTACAGATTCAATGTTATAACTATGAGCTAGTGATTGAAGGTCAAACTGGACTTGAGCAGTGTTCTGTACAAGCTGAAATCCACACTTGTCTGCAGACTTAAAAGACCTCCACATTGGTTGTGTTAGCTTACAAATTAACTATCAGATCAGAAAAAACTTATAATATTAATATTCCATAACTATCACACAACATCATCTAGTCCCAAGCTAAGCAGAGCTTATGTTATGAGTACTAGACAACTGATAAACATGCTTATATATTTCTAAATGCATACATATTATAAATAAGTTACACCCAGACACAAAACAAATGATCATGCTCATCACACAAACATTTGACCTGAGTGGGAATCGAACCGATGACCTCCGGTATAGCAGTCAGGGTCACTAACCACTAGACCAACAGGCCAATCAAATATAATGTACCTACATTATAATAAATTAATTACACCTCCAATCCCCACATTATTGAGTCACAATTTTTTTATCCTGGCATATCAAGGTATAATAGAACTTCCCATTACCTCCCAATACATGCAACTTACCATAAGTTCACTTATTTTCTCTTCCATTTCATATTTGATGGTAGCAAGCTGTGCATCTCTTTCCTCCAAGAGTATAGACTTCTGGCGTTCAACCTCATTTTTCTCCCCTTTTAAGTTTTCTATTTGCGCTGCAAACTCATTTTCAAGTTGAAGGATTTTCCTATTCATATCAGTTTCTAATTGTTCTTTTAATATCAATGATGTGTTTTGCATTTGTTTGGCATTCTGTATCTTCTCTTCAATATGCTTTATTTCAAATGTTTGTGATTCTTCAAACTTCATTTTTACATCATCAATTATATTGTTATTTTGAACATTATTATCAATTTTTAATCTCTTTCTTGGTGCTTCAAATACTTCTTCTGATGGCGGATTTATAAACTTGTACACAAATTCATCAGTTAGTTCTAATGATATAATGTCTCCATCACACAGCTTTTTCTCAAGCCCTTTTCCTAAAGATACTCCATTGATTTTGATACCAAACGTGCTGTTATCTTCAAGAAACCATTCATTATTTTTTCCTTTTTTAAACTTGCAGTGATTTCTGGATATAGATATAAATGGTACTACAGCAGAGTTCTTCAATCCACGACCAAGTGAAAACTGTAGGAAAATTAAGTGAACAAAGTGAAAAAAATAAGGTGGCTTTTATTGATAACTATAATTTTACTGTAACAGTTGCTAAGATTATGTAAAATCTACTTACATTATCTGAGGTAATCGGTATTTTGTTAAAATTCGCAAATTCAGATTTCAGTTTTTTACAAGATTCTAGTACTGGACAGCTATCACCATCTTCCATCTTTAAAGCAATCTATGACTAAAATATTAGATAGTAAAAACTAAAAACAATTCTACAAACAAAAATAGATTCGTTTCCCATCAATTCAATAAAAATAACAATATTCAAATCGAACACGAGTGGAGTTTACAATCTTCAAGCCATGAGCAAGGAAGCAAGGAACGTTCAATTCAAACTTCAATTTCATTCTATTCATTCATAAACAAAAATCACAAATGTGCTGCCACTTGCCAGCAAAAGTTAGTTAATCTGTGGCAAAAGGTCCTGCGTTCATAATGCTACGTACACACCAGCTTGCACCGGCCTAACGAACGATAAATATTCTCATATTCTGTGTTGGCTGACATAAGCCATTTGGCCTTCGAAGCAAATTTTATTTAGTGCTCGAAACCGATCGCTGGCACCTGATTCCGGCTTGTGTTAGGAAAAGGCTTGTGTTAAGTAAAGTCAGGGCCGGTCCTAGGGCGGTGCGAGCGGTGCGACCGCACCGGGCGCCTTCTAAGGGGGGGCGCCAAAATGATCAAAAATTTGAAACAAAAGAAGCTCGATCGAACGCGCGAGTCGCGCCACCACCGCGCCCCTAGGCTGTGTATACGGTCGCCACCGCGCCTCTAGGCTGTGTATCCGGTCGCTAACGCGCCGCCACCGCGCCTCTAAGCTGTGTATACAGACGCTACCGCGCCGCCGCCGCGCCTCTAGGCTGTGTATACGGTCGCTAAACCGCGCCGCCACAGCACCCTAGGCTGTGTATACGGTTCGCTACCACGCCGCCACAGCGCCCTAGGCTGTGTATACGGTCGCCACCCCGCCCCTAGGCTGTGTAATACGGACGCTACCGCGCCGCCACCGCGCCTCTAGCTGTTATACGGTCGCTACAGCGCCGCCACAGCGCACCTAGGCTGTGTATACGGGTCGCTACGCACGCCGCCACAGCGCCCCTAGGCTTTGTATACGGTCGCACCGCGCCTCTAGGCTGTGTATCCGGTCGCTAACGCGCCGCCACCGCGCCTCTAAGCTGTGTATACGGACGCTACCGCGCCGCCACCGCGCCGCCACCGCGCCGCCACCGCGCCTCTAAGCTGTGTAATGGTCGCTACCCCGCCGCCACCGCGCCTCTAGGCTGTGTATACGGTCGCTACCACGCCGCCACCGCGCCTCTAAGCTGTGTATACGGTCGCTACCGCGCCGCCACCGCGCCCCTAGGCTGTGTATACAGTCGCCACCGCGCCTCTAGGCTGTGTATCCGGTCGCTAACGCGCCGCCACCGCGCCTCTAGGCTGTGTATACGGTCGCTACCGCGCCGCCACAGCGCCCCTAGGCTGTGTATACGGTCGCTACCACGCCGCCACCCGCGGCCCTAGGCTGTGTATACGGTCGCCACCGCGCCTCTAGGCTGTGTATCCGGTCGCTAACGAGCCGCCACCGCGCCTCTAAGCTGTGTATACTTTACGCTAAACCGACCGCGCCGCCAACCAACACCGCGCCTCTAGGCGTTTATACGGTCGCACCCGACGCCGCCGACACCCGAGCCCCGAGGCGTGTATACGGTCGCCCACCAGCGCCTTCAGGCTGTGTATCCGGGTCGCAATGCGTCCCGCGCCACCACCGCCGCCCGCGCTCTAAGCTGTGGATACGGTCGCTAACAGCGAAGCCCACCGCGGCCCCTAGGCTGTGTAGACAGTCGCCACCACCGCACTCTAGGCCTGTGTATCCGGTCCGGTTCGCCTAACGCGCCCGCCAACCCCAACCAACCGCGCCCTAAGCGTGTGGAATACGGACCTACCGCGCCGCCACCGCGCCTCTAGCTGTGTATACGGTCGCTAACCGCGCCGCCAACCGCCGCCCCTAGGCTGTGTATAAGATCGCCACCGCGCCGCTAGGCTGTGTATCCGGTCGCTAACGTGCGCCACCGGAGCCTCTAAGCTTTGGGATCGCCACCGGTACGGACGCTACCGCGCCGCCACCGCGCCTCTAGGCTGTGTATACGGTCGCTACTGCGCCGCCACCGCGCCCCTAGGCTGTGTATACGGTCGCTACCGCGGCGCCACTGCGCCTCTGAAAAAATCCTAAGAAAGTAGCTATTGAAGGTTGAAGGTTATTTTTATATTATTGCTAAATTATAATTATATTTGATTAGGTAATGTCATGTGAAAAGAATAAAATAATAAAAGCTGACAATCATTAAAATTGGTTATACAAACTTTTGGCAGCAGAATAATTTCAACCCATTGCTTTTTCTGGTTGAAAATAAATACTGCTTAAAGATTTTTTTTTAGAGGGGCGCCATTTTTAGTCCTCGCACCGGTTGGAAATGTTAGTAGGACCGGCACTGAGTAAAGTAAATCATAATTGAATGAACTTTAAGGCAGGGCTCGAAAAACGGTTAATTTTTCGAAACGTTTTCGTCTTAAATGCCTAAGAACGTATTTGTTTCGGTTACGTTCGAACTGAATGTAAAATAAAACGGTTAAGAAGAAGAATGAAAGAATGAATGAATTTTATCGTTCTTGGTTAAAATAACGTTTTAAAACGTTTTTAACCGTTTTTTTTGGCTTCAAGACGTAGGTACTAAATTTAATTTTGCAAACATTTTGTTGATATTACACGCCGCACTACGTCGTTTTTACGGGTATGATTAAATTAAATAAGAATCATGAAAAAAAGATGTGTTTTTAAATACTTTTTTCCATACCGGATTTTTTAAAGTTCAGATCGGTTCTTCCCATTCCATTCAAACGTTCCCATTTCGTTTTCGTTCCGAACAAAATTAGGTGCAAAAAACTGTTCTAAACGTTTTAAAAACGTTATTTTGAAAAACGTTTCCGAGCCCTGCTTTAAGGTGAATGCTCCAACCAGCCCGCGAAATTCAAAATTTCTTGCGTTTTTTGCAATCCGCAGACTATTGCTAGGTTTTATGTTGATTAAAATATCATTCGCGGTTGTAAGACGTATTTAGTTACAGAATTATAATCATCAAAATCACCAATACAACCCTCCAAGTTCATAAAATCCTAGGAACAAAAAAAAAAACAGAAAATGTCATTCATAACAAAATCCTAAGAAATGTGTAGTGCTAAAATGCTTTTTTGTCGGTGTGTTGTGTTTCACACGCGCCTCAAAGAGTGTCACTAGTAGCACTATGACGGGCCTTTAGAGGGCCAAAGCCTGCGGAACTTACGAATACCGTGACCCCGAAACGTAAAGGGCTGTTGAAGGACACCGTGGATTTTAGTCAGTACAAGTACAAGTATGACAATCCCTTCTGCTTTGCTCTGGGTGGGACTGGGAGGACTCATTTGATGATTTTACCAAGCTAAAAAAAAGTTCAACAAACCACTAGTGTAACTAAAGTGGAGTAAAGTTATTATTTATTTATGTAATTATGAATTTACAATGCCCATTTTTGTCTATCATTCGTTAGCGTTCGCTAAGCCATCCAGACAGGACTATAGAAGATATATCATCACAGACAATGGAGTTCGATGGGTCAGTGTGAAAAATGTGAAAAGAGCATTCTGATGCCGAAAAACTTACCGACAGAGCTGCGCGTAGCTCAAATCAAGGCAATTGCCCGTTCTAATGCCGCGTACACACAGAGACAACGAAACCGCGAATGCCAACGCGAATGGGTCTTGCTGGCCTTCGTTGATTCTGTATGGTCGGCTTACCGAACGCCAACGTTTGTTCGTTGGCGTTTGTCGTTTTGCTCGAAGTGTGGAGTAACATCAAAGTAATTGAACCACTGGATCGAATTAGATGAATACGGTCAGCGAAGTCGTTCATCGGCGTAGAAAAACGATGTCAAAGGACCACATCTACTTATTTCTTGCAAGAAAGAAATAGATCTTACCTTTGATTATTTTCCTCTCATCACAGCAATTTTAAAACCTTGGTTAAAATGCTCACCATGGAGCACTATTACCTAATTACTAGACTGAGCACTCATGCCGAAAAATATGTCGGGCAGAGATTGCCCAAAGCGGGGCTACTGTCTCTTTCACAGTCTCTTTTTACGAAGTTTTGTCATGTGTCAGCACGATGTGATTTAATGTAAATAAGTAACTTACACTATTAACCCTTAATTTGGCAGCGTAAAGTATACTTAACATAACTTTTGAAAAAATCTAGATGTCAAATTTTCTTCTGTGATTTCAAATTTTATAGGCTAGGAATATTTCAATGATAGTTAATTTTAGTAGGAAAAATTTTCTACCGACCTGTCAATATTTTCCTTGACAGTAGCGAACCAGAAAGGACAATGAGACAATGTCATCTGTGAGCCATAAATGTAAATATTTATTTTTGTTGGGTTTTGGTCTAGTTTTGATACATATTTTGCTTATTTCTATTTATTTATTATGTAATCAATACGTTAAAAATATTAGAAACCCATTCTTCACCTGGATATGAACACGAGGAGTCAGTGAATTTGATTGTTAAGTATACTCAACAAAATTCGATGGTGAGTAATCTTGTTATGTAAAGTATACTCAACAAATCTGCATGGTGAGACTTATTGAAATAGCAGTTTTAACACTTTTTCAAATGAAATGATGCATTCTCAGTCAGGTAATTGATTCCCCTCTACAATTTACACAAACCTTGACTTTTTCGCCACTAGTGCCATTACCAACATGTACTACAGCTACTAGCAAATCGTCGGAGACAGAAAGGCTGTGTTCTGTCTCCACTTCACTTCACTTAACTTGATCCAGATAACCCCTGTACCCAAAACGACAATGCAATCAAGTTTAAATGGTCTCATAGAAGTTTCCTTCATTGTGCGGAAGTAGATCCAGAAAAGTGCGAAAGCTCTAGGGTCCCGATAGAAAGAAAGAATGCAATTATTTCATCGATTTCAGTTCTGACAATCTGTTTGATGAAATTTGTGCCAAAATTAATGGTTACTTATGGTGTTAACTAAGTGAAAATTGTTCACTACATAAAAATACTGCATGTAAACATTTTTTTATATACATATTATATAATATTATATACATTTTAATTCTTTAACCATAGGATTTTGTTAAGTATACTTTACGTTCTGTTTTCAGGAAACCCTTCATGCAATATTTTTTTTATTATTTTTCCCGTAAAGTTTGAATGCATATTAACGCAATATATTAACGCCAACTTTCTACTTCAACTTTTTTGGTCTTGCCAAATTAAGGGTTAAATGATATTCGAAATTATGAAAAAAAAAGATTAAATTGAAAAAATCTCCTAAATTGATTATGAGATTTTTTCAATTCAAATATTTTTTTTATCCTTTATACTTTAAATTATTTAAATAAATATTAATATATAAAACAATGACTATAAATATTTTGGGGTCCCTGCTGTTTGTGGTCTACCACAATGCTTTTAGTCGCGCTCAATGCTGGCTGAGCGACTATGGTTACCCCCTTTTGCTTGCAGGTCCTCACCGGGCACAGAGGTTTCCGTATCTGCGTACTGCAAGCATCGCCCGGAGAACACTGTGGAGCATACGGTGCAGGTCTGCTCCGCTTGGGCAGAGTAGAGCACTACCATATCCTCACGGATTCGAAAGGTGGCGATAAGCGATCATGCTAGCGAAGGAGGAGGCGGGACGCTTGAGGTAGACGATGTCTCCACCTCACGAACCAGCCACCGCGGGAGACGCCTGCAGCAAAAGACGTCGCGAAGCGATTTCCGGCCACCGTAGGCGCGGGCATGCGAAGCGCTAGTAATGGGTGATTTGCCGGCCGATAAATGGGCCTTATCCAGTTCGACGGCGCGTCGTGTTCCACGGGCGACTCAATGAGCTGCCAGTAACCTGACGGGAAGGGGAGCACCCCTTAGAGGACCAAAGCCTACTAGGGTCGCGGGACTGTAAAGGTTATTGAATGAACGTCTGACAGCCTCTTCCTCTTCTGGGCGAGATTACTCATTTTAATGATTTAATCAGGCTAAAAAAAAGGTGTACTATCAGGACTTGCGCGTTCCCACCGCTCGCACACAAATATGCTTTCAATGAGTGTTAGTGGCTTAATCCACGCGGCCTAGTATATAATAATAATAATAATAATAAACCCGCAGGGCAGCTTGTGGCGAGCTGTTGGGCAGTTGCGACCCACACGGACCTGATCTCCCGGGAGATATCTCGTTCCTCATCTCTGGCTTGCCTTAATTGGCCGGTCAGAGTGAACACTGACGAGGAACAGACCTCCCACCTCTTTCTTGCCTTAATCGGCTGGCTAGAGTGGAGATTCGCAAGAGCAAACGTGCTCGGAGGAAGGAAGTGTTTCAGTAAGTGTTTGTAGGGATCGACCATACTTCCGGGTTCCTGGTCGATTCTGAGAACCGTGAAATACCTCTCCACTCCTCAAGCACCTCAGGATATGTTTGCCCCTTGTCGCTACGTCACCTAGTGCTAGCGATATGTTTGGGGGCCCATTTGTTGAGTGTGCGAGTCACCCCCTGCCAGCGTATCTATGTATATTAAACATTGATTAGGCAGGGGCCATAGTGTTTCCATAGATATATATAACCAGTACACCAAACCCACTAAACGCCATAACCCAGTCTTTTGTTACCACATTCCGCAATAGTCTAACTCTAACCGGGGGTTGTCCTTGGGTATACTGGCATAGTGCATACAGGGATAACCGCCGGTTTGGGCCTCATCTCATTTAAATTACGTAATGGGCCTCTGCAAGATGGCTTCGGCTCCTGGCACGCCCTTTAAAAGTCCGGGATTCCATGATCCCGAGATCTTAAAAGGTTAAATAATAATAATAATAATAATAAGTGTGCAAGTCACCCCCTGCCAGCGTATCTATGTATATTAAACATTGATTAGGCAGGGGCCATAGTTTTTCCATAGTTATATATAACCAGTCCACCAAACCCACCAAACGCCATAACCCAGTCTTTTGTTTCCACATTCCGCAATAGTCTAACTCTAACCGGGGGTTGTCCTTGGGTATACTGGCATAGTGCATTCAGGGATAACCGCCGGTTAGGGCCTCATTTCATTTAAATTGCGTAATGGGCCTCTGCAAGATGGCTTCGGCTCCTGGCATGCCTTTTAAAAGTCCGGGATCCCATGATCCCGAGATCTTCGAAGATATAAATATAATAATAATAATAAATGTTTATTCTCAGACCAAAATAGTCCATAAGTTGTTAGTAGGTTAGTAACAGTTTAATTCTTATCCTAAGTTAGCGTTATTAGTCATCTTATAGCTACACAATGATTTATCCTACACATAATTTCATCCAGTGATTTTGGATGGGGCAATCCGGCCTACCAGCAATCATTTTCAGGATGCCGTTACGATTGTTACGCAAGCGTTGCAGCAAGGAAGCCGCTTTCTTTCGCATAATAGCTTGAAAGCCATCCGTGTGAGCTTCAGCAAACATTCTTGATGCACTGCAACGCCGCGACAACCGCAACAGCATCCTGAAAGCGTTGTTGTATTGTACACGCAGGACGTTGTAAGCTCGGCTTGTTTATGACACCCACAGGCCGCTCGAGTAGAAGGACTGACAGAACGCCTTGAACAAACTCACTTTGACGTCTGCCGTGCAGCGAGCGAACCTGCGGGCGAGCATATTACTCCTTACTGCCAACGCCCTGCGCTCACGTTCAATGTCTCTAATAGTATAGGTTGATGGATGTCGCCATTTCTTAGATTTTTGGTGTTAAGAAGACGCCGGATTCCTTCACAGATACGAGAGCAGGTATTATGAAGTATTTGGCTGGTTTCAAATCTACAACATACATTCTTAATCATAGAAGAAAAAAAAAAACACTAGATCTATTAAATGACCTTATTGAAAAGGCAACGGCAAGCTTTTCCACTTGAAAAGATAGCAATGGGTCTAAGAGTTAGCTTCTTTTACGAGATGAAGAGCCGACGAGAGTGAAAGCATATTTCGGGGCGGATAAAACGAATAGATAGAGGTCTTTAATATAAACGAAGCAGACTTTAGTACTCTCGAAAAATGCAAGCGTGGCGGGTGGGTACACACTGAATTTTTAAAGCACCGCCAGCGTTCGTAACTTGTTGGCTTGCAGACTGAAATTTTGCGTTAGTCGCTTTGCTTTTTCCTTTTCAAGCACTTAGGGCAGTTTCTTAGTCGTGAAAATGTTTATAGGGTTAGCAATGGCTGCTCGCCTTAAATGTTTGTAAAATAAACTGAGGTCGATGATGTTTTTGTGGTTTCGATGGTTCACAGGCTTTGGCAGGACAATGCCAATGTAGGTAAACATAATAATTATTTTTAAAAATTGGAGCTAATTGTCAGATGTCAGTGCTGACATTTTAGAAACCTTGCATGAGGACACTGGCATTCACCTCCCATTCTCCCACCCAGGACAGAGCGGGAGGGACTGTCAGACTCGTACTGACTAAAACCCACGGTGTCTTTCAATAGCCCTTTACGTTCCAGAGTTACGGTAATTCGGTAAGTCCCGCGACCCCGGCAGGCTTTGGCCCTCTTAGTAGTAGGACTAGGTTAATTTTAAAGGTTTACCTTAATTTCTATAATGAATCTAAGTATTCCTAGTATTTAAGTGAAAAAAGTAAGTCCAAATCAAGTTTCCAGAAGTAGGCAGCTGATTTTGCTTAAAAAATAAACTCTTTGGTGTGCTGTGAGTCGATTATTACGAGGAAGATTTTATAATGTAATATAGGTAAGTTGATGCTCGTGAATTACTATGCATTGATTTTATGATTTACTTATTACGGGTTAATACAAATATCCTAGATGAAACGGTATCCAGTTCTTCTCTAGATCTCAAACTAAATATCTTCTTATATTCTTAAGTTTTACTTTTATCGGTTTATTGTTGGGGCATAAATTTGCAACAGATAAACAAACAAAGTTACTTTTGCATTTTTATTGTTATTACTCTTCGATCATTAATAATCGAAGTTATTTCTAGAGTTTGGGTTCCATAATCATTTATATTTTTTGACAGAAAACAAAGCAACAAAGGAACTAAAACCCAATCCGTAGTTTGTCTTTGGTATCGCGATGCAATTATTGCGTTCGGTATCTATCTGGTGAAAAAAATAAATGAGTTGTGTCGTCGGGCCGCGCGGTGGGTAACGGCTTCACATCGGCCCTCAATATATCAACGAGGACAGGACGAAAATTGGACTGGACCCTTGTTAATGTCCCGTACTTAGGCCCTTCCGCCCTTGTTTCTGATTATTTATTTAAGACCTATTGATACTTACACCCAACAGAGGGTAAGTATAGCAAACAAATCGAAGGAACATACATTTATCTGCTTTTGCTTTTAAACTAAAACATTTATTTACAAACGAAAGGGCTCTTTTCAAAATGGTTGAACGATATTTGTGGGTGCATAACTACATGCCTTTGGTCAGATAGTTTTCCTTATGGTTATGGGATAGTTTACTGAGTGTACGTTGGTAAAACTGTTTATAGTAGTACGTTTTGTTATTTTTTTATCGTTTAGTAGCCCACATCCAATGATGTCGATATTATAAATGATAAAAAAGGGGCACACATCTTACTTTATATACGAAACTACGAAAGTTTGTGACATGGGTGGATAGATGAATGTTTTTCTTTGTTACAAAAACTGCAGAATGGATTTTAGTACATTGAAATTTTTCAGTCTGGATTAACACATTGGATACAGGGTACAAGTTGCCATGTGATATAATTATCGAATCTAACGCAACGACAAACAACGTCTCGCAGTCGCAGGCATAAGTAAATATGGTTTTTTCATTATACCAAAAGGTTTACGTCGACGATTTAGAGTTTTCCAGTATATATTTCAGCTTCTGCCTGTCTGCATCCAGAACCTAGGCTGACGTGACACGTTTGAGCGTTCGCTGCCTATTGATGGATTACATTTACTGTGTATCTACTTTGATGGACCTTTTCTGAGTGTCGTGATGGATGCAGGCAATTCACGTGCCAGCCAACATACTGTAACGGATGGAGGCAGCGTGACATCAGTTACAGAGATTATTGAGATACTCTTTTCAACTCGCTTAGATTAGAGCTTCAAAGAGAAATGACAGGATTTCGTTTTCAGATTTTCTACTGACTTATATAGGTATAAAGGTAGAATTGTTAGTTTGTAATCAGGGGCAAAGGTAATCTCCAGAAAATCACAAGAATGGATAAAGTAGGAATGAGTATAATTATAAGAGGAAGTTTGAAGTTTGTTTGCGCCTGTTAGGCACAGAAAAAAGAGAGGAAATCGCTTGTCCTGGCAGAGACATGTAATGAGGAGGGATGACAATCATGCGACTAAAGGAGTGATATGGGTATGTATGTTGGTGGATGGAGAGGAAGAGGAAGGCCAAAGAAAAGATTGAAAAAGCAGTAAATGATGCTTGATTGCTTATAAGTTTGACAGGGAAAATAGAAGAAGAATTTTTTTTAAGCTGACCACAAGTAAAATGTTACAAAAAATATTATAATATTATATAATTTGCATGATATAAATATTAATTATATTTATATCATGCAAATTTTTAAATGAGTTATCAAAATTGTTGTATTATAAGACGGAAATAGGAAAAGCGTCTGCTTTACCTTTTTTGGGCGATGAGATGCAACGCGGGGTCGTGGGCCAATTTTTTTTTTCACGCAAATAACTCGTGTGTTAGAGTTCAAACCTGGGGTTACCAACACCACCACTCAGTCAGTGACTCAGTGTTGGTATAAACACCAGGTTTTAAAATGATCTATTGTAGAGGTACCAATCCAATCGAAGGCTTTCAGAGAAATAGAACAGTCAATAGGTATAGTCTACAATCTTCACAAAGCTATGGTACCTGCACTTTAAGAAATATTCGCAGGGATATTGAGCCAGAGCTGAATAGATCTGCGCACACACCTGCAGCGGTGTGAGCTCTTTATCTGATCTTATTAAAGGCGGCAGGAAGCCTCCATTCCGATCACGTAGACAATTATTCGACTAAAGTGTGCGGGCTTGAATCACTAACCTCAGCGAACGGCCAACTTTTACAATAAATCCATCCTGGTCTCGACACTTAATCAGTCCTCCGATAAAAGCTTTAATCGAGAGTTAGAGAAGGTACCTACTAAGACGCACTGATTTTATTCCAACGTTACTGAACTAAATTAAACGAGGAAGCGACTGCGATTACAAACTCAGCGAAGTTTTTATTCAATGAGGTTGACTCAATCTCGTTTTGTGTACGTACTCCTACCTATGCTTGCTTTGTCTACGTTAGTAACTGTAGTCCAGTAGTTTTCTGTCTGTTTGTAACAATTTTCATGTATGACTCAGTTTAAGGGAATACTTTTTTACCTTTTTATGTTATACAATAGAAACAGATACTAAAACAATAAAATTAATAGCCTTATCAATGAACCATACGACTGTACACACCATTCTAAACAAACAATGTAACAAATAATTGCGTTTAAACAATCAAACAAAACAATTAAGGTCAAGATTGGATTTCAATAGTTTTTTTTTAATAAATTAATATAAACGAAAATAGTTATGAATAAAACTCAGGTAAATGAACTATTAAAAGTCATACAACGATAAAATTTGGCACGAAAGATTTGAAAGAACTACCTAAAGTGTATTTTATTGGGCATGCGGACAGCGAGTAAAGGGCAACTCGCTGTCCGACCATGGACCTTGCCCGGGTCGACGGCGCGTCGTGTTCCACGCGCGCCTCAGAGCGTCAGCAAAATCACTGAGGGCTAAACCCTGCCCGGGGAGGGAGGACTTATTTGATGATTTTACCAAGCAAAACAAAAAAAAAGTGTATTTTATTGTTGAATACCTAGGTATAATAAATATTTCTAAGTTCTATATTATAACTTATAATTAAGTTAAATGAAATATTCAAATTGTTTTTTTCGGAGAAATTGTTATCTGTTTTACAAAACGCTCAATAATGAAAACAAGGATTTGCTGAAGAATTCCTTTCCATGACGTTTTTATTTCATATTTAGAATTTTAAGCTATCTTTTATTTAACAAGCAGTTTAGGAAAATAATTACATTTATTATACAGAATGTTTTGCCTTCTTGTAGTAATTACCTAGTTTATTGTACCTTAGACAGATCAAAATAAGTTTGCGATCACTTTGAATAATCGAAATTTTCTTCGTTAGGTACGGTAGATTATAAATATATTATTATGATTTCTTCTTATATTTAGATTATTGAAAAATATTAAGAGATTCAGAATAAAACCGATAAAACAGTTCAATTGTTTTACCATGGAATTTAAAAAGTTATCAGCTTGTCATAGTGTACAAAACTTTTTTGCTGTCTATATTGCATGTAATAAATATAACTACAATAGTTTAGACAAGAAGATAAACTTGTGTGTTTAAAGTCGGTGAAACACATGGATCCACTGTGAAGTCGAATATTAGTGGGGTTGGGAAATTGATTGCTTGGCCAGGGCTTTGTCGCTTTTTAAGCCGATTCCTCGCAGTTAATTTCACTTAACCGCGACCATTTGTTCTCGCTTCTCGATTTTATTTTGCTTGCGAACGTTTGTATTGCTCTCTCTCTAACTATAGGTAGATGGACGATCCATATTTAACAACAGGTGAATCTGTAATAGGATAGACAATAAGTTTTATATTATGATACTCTTGGACTTTGCAAGTAAGATCAATTCCCATCGGCTATTCACTTGGCATAACAATATAATAGAACCGACAGACAGACAAATATCTAGGGTATGTCTAACTTAAATGTCTTGACTACGTAGGTACGAATAAAAAAATATCTTATTACTACAGAATATAAGAGAAGACTTATCTCTGTTTGTAAAACTGAAGTTTCAGGTAAAGATCTTATCAAAGCCATTAACACCTATGCCATCCCCATATTAACGTACCCATTCGTTGTTATAAAATGGTTCGAAACTGACACAAAACAATTAGAGCGAACTACACGTACAAAACTTAGATACAAAACATAACAACCAACGCCCCAAAATCAGCCATAGAAAGACTAACAATTAAACAAGAACATGGAGGGAGAGGCCTAATAGATTTATCCAGCACCTAAGGAAACAAGGTAGTCCATTCGTACACAAGGCGAAGCAACGACTTTGGAAATCGTCTATCGCAATACAAATCCATAGAGGTTCGTACACAGGCACACGTCAATGGATACCAAATCCGTAAGGTATCAGTCAGAGACTTGCGTCGCCTTGTGTACACGCAGCTACAAATCAAGCTATACAAAACCAGAATAAGATGTTCGTTGAACGTGTGACTATACATATAATAGGATGCGAGACCACGTTAAAGTGGTTTTGTATAGCTTGATGTGTAGCCGTACGTACGAAGGGGCTTAGTCGATTAAAATCAGGTTGAGATCCAGGAAGTAAGATGCGAATGACACAGGGCTTGAATTTGCTTCAGCAGCTCAAGGTCTTCGACATGACGTAAGTTTTATATATAAATTAATTTTAGTACTTTTATAAAAAACTAGCGGCCCGTTCCGGATTCGCACGGGTAGAAGTCCTCTAAAACCCGGTCCCGATGGTTAGAAAAACAACAAAAAAAGAATTATCCGAATCGCGCCAGCCGTTTTCGAGTTATGAGCTTAGCAACACATTTTGTGATCCATTTTTATATTATAGAAGAAGATAGATATAGATAGATAGATATTTTTTTATGTGTTCTTTAAAGTTGGGCTTAGGTACTCGTAATTCCAAGGTTAGTATTGACGCGTTCCAGAGGTGAACTTACGCAACTGTTTAGAATTGCACTCATGTGACGTAATTCATAAGTCTCCGCGGATATACACTACCTGCCAAATATACTTCGTTTTCTCCAAGTTTATGTGACATAAGTATGGTTTTCTACAGCCATCCCTTGGTCGATTTGAAGCCATTTTGTGCAATAGCGAAGATATCCTCTATTCTCCAACTATCACATCACCCGCAACACCGATACAACGCGATTTCATCAGCGAAAGAGATAATTTCATCTTTGGTAAGTTTAAGAGAGGTTAGCTCGTTTATATTACAGGAGGAAAAGGGCTCTTGGCTCCGAACGTAGAAATTCACTCAAAACTTCAGTATTAATCTATAACTAATAAATTTAATCCTTGGTTAAGTTTGCGTAGCCTCGTCGGAGTCCATTTTTGAGTTTCAAAGTTTTATGGGAAACCTTGTCCGTTGCACATTGTTTACGAACAAAGCGAGATCTCGTTTAGTTTCCGATACGAGCGCGGATCGAGTCCGCCATTCGCGTCCAACTTATCCGTCTTTGTTCCGCCAACTATTGATGCTTGATGAAACTCCGGCGTTCGCCGCGCTCCGTCTTACAGGTAAGAGTTGGTGTTGGGCGGAACCGAACGTCGCCTCTCGCTGTAACGCTTCTGTAGTTTGTACCTGTCCTCCTTTCGTGTTTCGTCTTATCGCTGTTATGAATTTGATCTTTTGGGAAACTCCATCGTATCTGGATAATTTTAGAATTCGCATTTAATATGGACATATTGAACAAAGTAATGTTGGTGATGATGAGCTGCTCTGGCACTCGCTCCAGAGAAACGAAACGCGTCATTCAGTCGGTTAAAAATTAAACTGTGAAGTTTCACCACAGCTGGAGTTTCCATTCGCTTTTGTTAGAGTGTGCTTAAGGCGTTAAGAATCTTTTGTTTCTACATCAGTGTGGAAATAATGGAAGAAGCTAACATATTAGGAGCAAGTTTCCAACATGTAGTTTTGCACAATAGTTTTCAATATACCTTTGCGTAAATATGTTTTTGTGTGTTGTGAAGTACTAAATGTCATCATGTAACATATGACGCGGGGACCTATATAGGAAAAAGCCTGCCGGGATCGCAGGGCTCACGAATTACTGTGACCCCGGAAAGTAAAGGGCTATTGAAGGACATCGTGGATTTTAGTCAGTACGATCAGTCTGACAGTTCATCCCGTTCTGCCCTGGGTTGGAGGAATCATTTGATGATTTTACCATAAAAATATGTCATCATGTAATATATGGAATACAATACAGACTTACTCGGTCACTAAATTCAAATCTAATTTTTATTAAAAAAAAACTTGGTTACTAAAGCAATTTTTTATTCCTGAAAAAACATTTTGATATATCCTCTTTTTTAGTTTTAATATGATAGTAGTAATCCCAGTTATTCTGCTTTAATTTATAGAAGAGTTCCCTCGATTTCTCTCTCTCTTTTATCTTTCTATAAAAAACGAGTACCTACACTTCAAACATAGGGAAGGCAGAAAGCCTAATTCGCTAAATGGCAATAAAGGGTAAAAAGGTGTAATTGAAAAACGACGAAATTTTTCAATTACACCTTTTGCCTTTATGAAAATTTGAAAACAAGCCTTCTAAATAAAAACCTGAATCTGAAATCAAACCAATCCATTTATTTTTAAATACATCGGGCTGTCAGTTTAGTTTCAGTAACCATTTTTAAACGTTATAATATAAAGGTATTAATGTTAGGTGCAATTAAGCTTTCGACCTTAGAAAATAATGAGATTTGAAATTAAAAAACTTGGATAGGTACTAGTCCAATTAATTACTTCGACATTTTTAAAGTAACTTGAAAGTTATTATCTTTTAAATGAACCAAGTGCTCGCTTCAGTTCGCAAAATAACGATCTTGAGTTCTGATGCTTTTTACTGAAAAAAAAAATGTTTTCTGCTGAAAAAATAGTCTGATAATAAACACATTTTACATTGTTTCATCATCATCATCCACAGCCCGTCTTGACCCACTGCTGGGTCTCTCCTTGTTTGTGCCAAGCTCTACGGTCTTGAGCCAGCCTTATCCAGGACACTCCCCCAATGGCAACAATATCGTCTGCCCATCTCGGCGCTGGACGACCAACTTTTCCATTCCTTGGTCGCATTAAATTGTTTACTATTTTAAATTATTACTGTTGTCGTATTTGGTGACTTGAATAGATAGGTTCACTTTATGTAAAAATTACCACAATTTCATACATCTGTGGATACAAGGTATGTAGGATTTTATGTTGAGTGTGAAGCAACGCTTTTCCAGAGAGAAAGACACTCTCATGTGAGCAGATGAGAGACGTGATTCAATTTGCATGGTATGATGGACGGATTACACGGTGCCAGTACTCGTCCCTTTGTCGGGACAAATGCTTTAGGAAATAGAGTGCTGTTATATTACTAGGACAATTTTGCATTTTCTAAGTAGTTGTCTACTTATTTTTTATTATTTCGATGCATATGTTCATAGGTATTAGAGTCTTACCCGAGACGGAAGTTTTACTTAGATGTTACTTATTCATTTTCCTTAAATGCATATAAAGTTACGACAAAGGACATTGATTATAGATGTTACAAATAGCATAAAACTGGTTCTGGTTAGAATTTAGCTTTCATTAGGAAACAATTTTTTTTTTGTTTAGCCCACACTGTCGCCCTGCTTGGCAAAGGTCTCCCCCAAGTTTTTCCAAGTGTTCTTTCTTAGCCTCGGAACTTATTCCATTACCGTGACCCCGGAACATTTAAGGGCTATTGAAAGACACCGTGGATTTTAGTCAGTCCAAGTCTTCCGGGGTGGGAGGACTCATTTGATAATTTTACCACGCAAAAAAAGTGTTCTTTCTTGTCCAGCGCCACTTCGAATCAGCCCTTAGGTAGATATAAGTATAATGATAAATATTCAGCATGTTTTCGAAGTATACCACATCGAAATATACGTCTACCTACTGTAATGTGGCTACAACTACCTAATATCTTCCAAAAACACTAATAAACACCAATGACATAGGTTTAAAAAATAAGTAGGTTATATGTAGTACCATTATAACTGGTGCTTGGTAAATGTAAAGCCTTTTCGCAGCATTGTAGTAAATTACAGTATCCACGGTGATAATTTATAAGGAAATTCTCTGGTAGCGGGACAAAAAATGTGGTCTATACTTGAGACCCCACCGCCCCGCTCGCTCAGGCCCACTAATGAAGGAGCTACTCCGCCGCTAGCATCGATTTACATGCCGGGTTTATTTTTATTTATTAAGAGTATACCTATGTTATTGGATTTTCTATTTAAAATTGAGAGTATAGATTATGTTCGTGCCTTGATACAATTATAAAAAAAACATTAAGAATAATAAAACTTAATTTGTTCAGTAATGTTCAATTAACAACATTGTGCTAAAGAATTAATATATTTATATGAAACTCTTAACTTTCATGCTATTTGTGGGAACAACGATGGCTGAATTACAGGATTTCGGGCGTTAGTTAAAGCAATTTATGATGATGAACTATTTGTACGCAGACATAGTCAGTAGAGAGCACTGAGCGAGTTACACCGTAATTTTCCTTGCTAGTTTGATAGAAGATATCCTAAAGGATTTTCAAAATGATAATAAAATCAGAAACTGAGCTGCCATTTATTAAACAATAAAAAAAAATGTAACCGCCTTCAAAACCAACCACTAAAATAGGGTAAAATAACCTACAAAATAACTTTTCTTTCGGAAGTCGGTGGTTTTATTTTTCATTGTCTTTTTTGCCACCGACTTCCGAAAGAAAAGTTATTTTGTAGGTTATTTTACCCTATTTTAGTGGTTGGTTTTGAAGGCGGTTACATTTTTTTTTAAAAAGCTTTTATTTTACTCTTTTTAGTTTAAATATTCAACCCAAATTCTTGTCAAATAGGTACATCATTTTCTTACATGTGCACTAGAATTTTGTAATCCATAGCACCGGTAATAACATCGCTCATGTACAAAATTAGCTAATAAAATTCCCTATCTCAAAAATTACTGAACCGATTTTGATGAAACTTGCAGTGTTCCCTCAGTTGAACAATACCTAGTATAACAAAAAAAGAATGACTTAAATCGGATTTGTAGTTCCAGAGATAAGCGAACACAAACTAAATCAGTTGATGCCTACTCCTTACTGTTGAGGAGTTGTACCTTCCATCATCAGCTCAGCTACATGAAATTATGATTACCATACGCAAATACTTAAATTATTACTTCATAATATTTACGAAAAACTATATGTGGGCCTATAAAATTTGAGGGTTGCCCTCGATTTCTCCAGGATCCAATCATCAGATCTTGACTTGGTGAATATGGGACCACTCCGGAAGCATCTCCTTTCGAACAAAAAAAGAATTTTGAAAATCGGTCCACAATCGCCGGAGCAATCGCGTAACAAACACACAAAAAAAAAAAAAAAAAAAAAAAAAAAACAAAACATACAGTCGAATTGATAACCTCCTTCTTTTTGAAGTCGGTTAAAAACACACTTCTTGTGAATCAAAAATATATCTCCAAAACACATTGAACAGCTTTTAACTAACGCCTACAAACAGACATGAAGACGATAATTGAGAGCGACATCCCAATGTCTCGCCGAACAATGTGAGCTTAAAATAAACAGAATTCTAGAACCAGTGTACATTCCAGGCTCTAAATTGTCTGTGGGCTAAAGTCTGGCTGGCAAGCAAGATTGAGTGAAATACGTAAATGCTGTCATCGCTTTAATCAGTAATTATTAATTCCCTAAATTGAACTAAGTTAATAAAAAACTGAGGGTGAATAATAGAAGAGAAAAATAACCTAAACTACTAAACAATATGAATGAAAAGTATTATGTTATATTTTATACGCAATAACGCCTGCGTTCGCGTCTTCAGCGTGTAAACAGCGTTAATAAAAACAAGCGAACGAGAAATTTAGCTACGAGTGTAAGTGGTTGCGATGGCCTAATTGGTTAAGGCGTCTGGAGTACCTATCCAGAAGACGCAGGTTTGAATCCTGCTCGCAGCTCAATTTTTCGTTTCCTTGAAAAATATCTTTGAAAAGCATTATGCAAAAAACGACAATAAGGAAGCAACCAAGTACAACAAAGAAGAAACACCCTAAAACAATTTCAGGTTTAATTACATTTCGGTTCCGCTCCCGAATACTGAAAGAACGTTAGGTCGCGCGTCGCGTCGTAAAAATTACAATAGTGGGCGACATATAAGCCCGGCCGTAAGTCAAGGCGCTAATGAACCGCGCGAAGAACATCGTACTAAAGACTTTGGAGTGATCTTGGGGTGGATTTTTTGAGCGTACCTTCCCTTCTTCATTAGTGTAATTAACTTATGCTGTAGGTATCTATTCTTCTACAATTCGCTGCGGATCCCCGAAGATTATTAAATTACTATTCGGCTACCAAGAATTTTGTAGAGAATCTTTAAAAAAAAAATCAGTGGCATGGCTTTTCGTAGTACAAAATGTTGAGTTTTGATTCAGAAGTTTTGTATTGAGTAATTTGGTACTTGTAAGGATGTCTTGATGTCAATCTAATCAAATCTTTTGATAAATTTCGTAATCTTTGTATGATTTCTAAACCAAAAGAGATTGAAAAAAAGACTCCAATTAAGCTCGTACCTACTAACTTAACTTCAACGTTATTAAACTGAGAACAGACCTTGTAACAACTCTTGTAGGATCCTCGTAGCAATATTGAACAGCCCGTTGTGCTTTATGCAATCAACTCAATAGTAATATCTAATTGTTTTTAAGTAGAGCAGGAAAATATAAAAACGTAGATGTTAAATGAAATAATGAAGTGGTCATTTCCTGGTTCGTATAGGTTATTTTTGTGTGAGAAGCGGGCAGTTCGTTTACAAAGTGGTAATTGGTAGGCACACGGGGCCACATGGTGCACAAGTTGAATTAGTTTTTCTGCAGCGGATGGCGTGCGCGGTGCGGGCCGCGGCACACGGTTTGGACGATTCCACTGGGGAGGCTCAGTGCAGGCGGAACCACCCTCACCTTGCCTCAAATTAATTAAAATAATTCGTTGAAAACGTCACGAATCTACCAGCTTCCACAGCTTGTTAGTACGCTCTTGTTGCTTTGAAAACATTAAATTCCAACGGATCTGTGTGGAGAATTTCACAGTTTTATTCTAGCAATAAATACGTCGCACGTCGTGTTTTGACGTATGGTGCTAGAAAACGATAAGTAGATATCCGTATCCGTACTGCGATACTGACTGATCCTTCTATTGTAATAGATTACTGTAACGAGTGCCGCTGTCGCCATCACTGCAGAGTGTATAAATAAATGACGATACGAGCTGAAGTTTCTCAGCTCAGAACATTCAATAGTGTTCCGTACGTTCTTAACGTGCTGTAATTTACAGGAAAAGCTGCAGTGCTCAAGAACGAGTGTTTTTACTCTTTTGCGCTTTTATGGCCACGGGGGAGAAAAATTCATTGAAATTCCGGAGTAACGTAGATAAACTGTATGAAACTGGGAAGATACACCCAATTAATGTAATTTATATCATGTTTATACGAAAAATACGCCCCAGTAAATAGTTTCACGTTACTTTGAAATATCTTTTACGAAAATAGCCCGTTTTAAAGAGACAGCAGTTCTGTTCTACTGAGCAATACGTTTAAAGAATTTAAACGGATGAATTTATTTTCTTTTTAGGCAGTGAACCTTAGCTACATTTGAAAACATACATTATTGCCATGTCTTAGAATATAAGTTTATTCTTATTCAACGTTATACCCTTTTTGTTGGAAAGTCCGTAATAATATATAGAACGGTTTAAAGCACTTAGTACGTTGGCAGCACTTGCAACCGTGTCAGAGATCACCCCCTTGACGTCATACACGTAATTAAGCAGAGAGATGATTCTCCAGGTTGTGCTGGCACACCTACTCATGCACTGGAGTTTCGTTAGTTCTGTTTTGGATATGGGGTCGAAAGTTTACAGAGCAAGCTTTTTTAAATGTATTTTGTCATGTGTAGTTTGAGTGTGTGAAACTGAAAAGTACCTGCGATATATAAATCATTTGTTGGACACAATAAATATCAGTACATGGTATAAAAAGTCAATCCCCGCTTTCTATCTATCCCGTGTATGCTTAGATCTTTAAAATTGCGCAACGGATTTTGATGCGGTTTTTAAATAGATAGTGTGATTCAAGAGGAAGGTTTACATGTATATAACATGCATAATATAGTAGAGATTGCACCCGTGCAGTGCAGAGCCGGGTCGAGTCGCTAGTTAAATAATAATGCATGTCATATAATACTACACTATCGCTCATTTCCCGTTTAGCAAAGATACTTTTATGTGGAGCAAGTATTTGGTATGGCATGCACGATTCTGTCGGCGATATAACCACGTAAGTGATTGCCTAGCCGTGTATACGTACAACTATTTCACGAGATTTTCAGGAGCACTTGAGAAAATGTTGATGCGGGGTCACGCATGCCGTGTCGAGGCGTGCTCTTGCAATGAACGTCGTCGACCGTGTGATGACCTGGACGTGTTCTCGTGACACCAACACTTAAAACTATACTAAGTAGGTTCAGATTTAGTTGAAAATGCAAAGTACAGGATTATTTGTAAAACATTACCAACCTTTCATGGACTAAAAGTACTCATGGCTGTAAACAATTTTTACTATGAAACGAACTCTGAAAAATCAAAAATAAATTCAGGTTTTTCGTACATTGTCAACGCTCAAATTTTCTATGAAATTAAAACAAAATGCATAGTAAAAGTTGTTTACAAACATAAGCACTCTCAGCTTACGAAAGGTTGTTAGTTGGTAATGTTTTACACAAAGAAGGAAAACTTGAAACTCAATAATATTGTTTCAGTAGAAGGAACATAAGTTATGAAGAGCTTCTAAGAAAAAATATGTTTAAAACCGAAGCGTGTCATAAACTGCAAAATACAATGTTCCCGTTCACTGATAGGCTTCATTACTGAAAGAGCCCATCAACAAAGCCGTTTCAGGGTAGACGTGGATTGTTAGAAGTTCTTCCACACAAACTTGTGTAGATTATTTAGTTTACTGAAAGGCTTGATGGCTCATAGTAAACTGTGCAGACTTGGCTTGGAGTGAAACCTCGGAAACGGACTAGTTGTAAATAAGGCAGAGCACACACATATAACTGCGCTATCGTCGCCCGCGCTGTCCGGCTGTGTCGTTTTTGCGCCGGAACTGTGTATGAGTTACTGAGGCCGCCGTATCCGGGAGCCCCAGCCTTTTATTATTTAACATACACGAAGGTATTTCGTGGTAGACAAAGTTTCAATAGATGAAATAGGTCAAAATATTTTATGGGGTTCTAAGTATAAGACGCTCGGTTAGCTGTGTATTGGCTATAAGATTTTAAAGTAAGAAATGCTATATTGGCAAGAAAAAACATTATTTGGTAGTTATTAACTGGCTTCGTATTTTGATAATACCTAATGTACCTATATAACATAGTTTAACCGACATCTATACTTATCCATGGTTTTCTCTTTATTATGACTGTTTAGCAGTCTTTTAATACACGCATCACGCATAATAATACGATTGAAGTTATATTTAAGAGATGCAAAATTTTAACTTCTGAAGCTTTGCTAGCTCACATTTATTATTCCTACTTAATGCGCATTTAGGTTAAAATGAAACTTTAAATAATAATAAATATGTAAATTAAAATAAATAATTGCTGTTTTCGTTGAGCTAGAACAAAAAATATATAAAAACGTCGAGCATCAAGGTTGTACTGCTCACCAGTGACAAATAGGTAGGTACACTGTTTTCTTGTAGTTTTATAAAAACGGCACTGTTACACAAGAGTAAGTACTGAGTAAAGTGGCGAAAACGGTTCGCAACGAGCGTTCTAGTGAGATCATTACGCTGGTGGCCATTTGTATAAATATCTGTGGCGGAAAAAGTCGCGGCCGGATTAAGTTGCGCGTCGTACATTATGAGAACATCCGCATTATATTTCACTGAGCGGCATGAATTATGTGCCGTTGGACCGCACCACTGTAAAGCTACTTTGAATCAGGCAGTGGAAAATTCCTTTAGTGAATGCTACGAATTTTACTTCAAAGGCAATATAATTAGTGAGGCTTTTTCATAATCGTTTATTTTTGCTGTATTTACCTACTACTGTCGTACATAATTATTTTTTATTTAGAATAGCTAATGCACGCGGCTTCGCCAGCTATAACTCGAAAATTACTCCACGGGTGCCTACAATCAGGATAAAAATCCTAAAGCCTATGTATATCCAGGTTATGAATTATCTGTTCATCACTAACCTATATAGCGCAAGCGCCATCAGGATGTCATTTTAAGCTGCTGTTGGCGCTTGCGCTATGTTAGTATTGTGTTAATGTGGGTTCCCATCTTACCTCATCTCCCCGTCTTTATGTCGGGGACATGAGGTAAGATGAGACTGACACTGTCGGCAGTTAGCATCTTTCAATTGCTTTGTAGTCGAGTTTTCTGCAACAGGATTGGTCGAACCAATGAGCGCATGGTGGTAGAGTGAGCCATCAGATGGTAGTTTCTTGCCGAGGTCTGAAAGTAAGTAAGAAGTAAAAGTGAAAGTCGGAGTCGCATTGAGATATCAGAGGCCTACTGCAAGACTTACTTTAGGTTTTAATCTTCCTAATTACGATTCCGTTTCTTGAAAGTTAATATAATCTCGTGTTCTTATATGTCCACAAACAAAGCCGGGGTCGCGGTACTATCCCCGGAGTCGCGGGACTGTCTCATCAGGTAACCGTGACCCTGGAATGTAAAGGGCTATTTAACCACGATAAAGAAATATGTTCAGAAAAACGAATGAGTGACCTTCTTGATAAATGTCGGTGTGATTAGTAATGTTTTTTTTTCATACCAGTGCCACTCTTACATGGTAAAACACAATGATCAATATTCAGTAGAGTAAAGGATTCTACACCTCAGCTACATCTATATTCAATAACTTGTTTTTAAGACAATCTTTAACGCTGAATACCTGCACAACTTATAGGTTTTCTAGCAAGGCGATTACACTGTTTTGTTTTAAACGAGCACACTTCGTCGAAAACGAATGAATTGTCTCACAAGTATTGGCAAACGGCCAAGTGTTAATACTTTTTATTGAACTGTACTTTAACGTAACTGTTCTCTTTAAGTAACTAGCGATAAAGAAGGAAATAATGAAAAAGGTATTCTAAGTACAATGTTACTTGTAAGGTCAATCTCAAGTATATAGGTCGCTTCCTATCCCTTGGGTGTCGTTATAGGTGATGGAGCGATAGGTTTTCTCCTCTTTGCACTGAGCAGAACAGTCAAATGTCACTCTGAAGACAAACAGAAACTCACTACGATTCCGGGAACTTTGTTGGTCACGAGTTGGCTTCCGCATTTTTTATCAAAGCAATCACACAATGGGCCGGTAATCCAACCGGATAAAGCGAATATTTATGGTGTTTTATTAATAACTTCCTTATTCTCATGCTCATTTCGGCTCCTATTCAGAGTCAAGTGGAGTTTTGCCTCAGATTTGTTTTGCAACCTAATTGTAGTGATTTAAGTTACGCGGTTGCTAAAGTAGCCGACACAAAGGGGCTTAAGCTGTGATATAATCTTAAGAGTGACATTAAGTTGGAATATTACAGGCACTATTTCTCTCGTAGATAAGGATACTGAATTGTTTAATTTAATTTATTAGAGTCTTGAGAGATCGAGCTCCGTGGAAAAAAACGTTAAGATAGTATGGAGTTGTAAACGGCATCGTATTAGGACGATGTTAGAGAGCCTGTCCAGATAAAACGTTTCACGCGCGAGTTCACGACTCGCGCTTTGACACTCGCGTACCCGAGATACTAGAGCTACGTATATCCCGTCCAGATGCCTCCGTGCGTTTACTCACTCGCGTGTAAAACGTGTTGTTCACACAATGAGAACTCTCGACTAGCCCGTTTTACGCACGAGCGCCGCGTGTGTCCATACTCGGATGTCATTGCTGCGCTCAGTACTGCCAGTACTGACGCGCGAGCTCCTTGCGAGTGGAAATATTTAATTTGTTATGGAGTGTGATAACTTTGACACGGAAGTTCTTATTGTAAAAGTTGTAAAAAGAGTATCCATATGGGACATGGAATCATCAGATTATTCCACACAATTTTTACATAGAGTCAAATCTTCTTAAATCATTTCTAGTAATTCATCGAACAATTACAAGTACGTTGCTGATATTCGTAAGTAGTTGAAAAACTTTTCACTTTGATCTCTGGATTTTGGATGTAATATTATAATCCTACTATGCATGCGTCATTCTGTCACATACTTCCCTTCGTTTACGATGTTTCCATCGACGATATGCTAGCCACAAAACAATCGCTGTTTTCGAGACCATGTTTGTAATTATTACTGACTGGATCCGTCCCGACGTAAAAATGCGCGTAAAACGCAGATTCTGGACGCAATAGAAACAGAGACGCGCGCGTGGACTCGCGCGTAAAACGCCCTATCTGCACAGGCCCTAAGTGTTTTGCTCTAGCCTTAAAACTTATCAGCTATACCACCCATGAGAGTGTTAAAAGTGAAGTACTAAGATACTGCCTGTTACAAACCGTATAAGGTGGTATCTGCATTTGTAAGTCTTATCTATTAGGTACGTGCCAAATAGTGAGTGCTACAGTACCCACGTATTGTACGTAAAGGACACTAAGTACTTTCTCTGATCTGTGCCAACTTGAAGTAGGCAGACGTTACTGAGTGCGATACGCGGTTGCTTGTCTGTTAAAAGCTGTATTTTTCTTATAGTTTCAGATTGTTTCACAGAAAAGCTCTTGGAATTAATTTCGAGTAAGAGCAATAGTCTTTTCTTCTTCGTAAAATAAAAAAGGGCTGTTGCGATAATACGACAATGATGAATGATAAATGTTCCTGTATATTCAAACAAACGTATTCATTTAAAGAAAAAATCCAATTGTTGAAAGCCCACACAACAATATCGACAGTAGGTACCACAACGATCCCAGCTTGGCTTATTCTGCCAGCATTTATTGCCTGTTTGCGCGACAAACCCTCGCAATTGCAACAAAGATTTTAGGGTTTTACAAAATGGATATTTCTTATCCCACCAAAGTTACATTACAGCTCTAGTACAAGCAGAGAGAATACATAATGCTATGTAAACACTGCTACAAAATGTAAATAAATCTTTCCTAAATGTTATGCGTCTGAAAAGAAAAACGGTTATGACGTAGGTACGTTATCACACAGTACGCGATGAATTATACCATCTACTGAAATAATGTCGGCCAGCGAGCCAGTAGTAGATATTATACATCACACGTGTCATAATATCATAATTATGAGCAGGAGGGAGAGGCGCGGTAGTCACCTACCTACGAGGGTACATTATAAGTGGAATACTGTTGTTTAATAGAATCATGTTTCATTAAAACAAAACCTGAAAAAAGCAGACAGAAGCAGCGGTACAGGTTGGTAAAAATGTTTGATATCTAATTTGATCAACTTTGAACAAGGTTCACAACTGTAACTGACAAAATAATAATTGACCCTTAGAATTAATTTTTAGCCTGAAATGAATTTTTAAGGAAAAAATATGAGAATTAAAAAAAATATGTATAAGTAATGTTTTCTTTTATATAAAAATCCCATTAGCTCGCAGTGCGGCTATTGTGTGAACGATTAAGAAAACAATTTAATAAGATGTTGTGTATCCTTCCTCCATATAAGCTCCGGGGATTTTAGAGAGCTTGCTCGGATAATTAGGAGGAGCGCTAAAGACGACGTTAATAGATCTGTGAGATTGATGGTGCGAGCACAAAGAAAAACACGAACTCATGCATCAATCTGACAACCACGACGTTTTCCCACAATTTTGGTTCACATCCGATCCTGACAGGACATTTCCCGAAATTGCTGGAAAGTGAAAGCACATAATAAAATTAAAAGCAGTTCCGATTTTCACAACCGACGTAACTTGGATACTTTTTTTATTATGTTGATGTGAAAACGAATTAGAATATTAGGTCTATAAATAGTTTGTGTTGCTGATACGAACATGATTTGATTCAAGGATTTAGGAATGAATTCTTTTCATATCCAATCTATACATACTTAATATTTCAAGCCTGAAGAGCTTGTTTGTTTGGTTGAACGCGCTAATTTTAGGTACTACTGGTTTTTGTTTTGAATAGTTTATTTATCGAGAAAGAGTATAGGCTATAAAACATCACGCTACTTCCAATAGGAGCCGAGCAGCGGAGATGAAACCACGAGAAACTAGTTAATTAATAAAAATAAATGTTACATTTCCTTTGAACTAAGATTCTCTAGTCATTTATCTATTTTATTAATTCTTCAATTCACGGTATCGCTGCATAGTGCATACCATGCTAGTTAATGATATTTTTCATTCATTTAATAGGAAATGTGTATTATGTCATTTTGACTATACATATTAGGCTGTTTGGTGTGTCTATAAAGGATTAAAAATACGGAGAGACTCGCAGACTCATCATAGGCATGGCATTAATTAGCCTATATGGTTCCCACTACTGGTCACAAACCTCTCATAACAGGGAAAGTTGGGCTAGTGAGGGTTGGTGGATGTCTCATGTCTTCGAAGTTTTGGTACTAAGACATTTTTCGCGAATTTTTGGTACTAAATTATGTCGGTTTTCTCACGATGTTTTCTTTCAACGTTTTAAGAGGTGTGGTGATGAAAGAAAGTAATGTTTCCGGCTGATACCACTCGGCCACCACTGCACTATTTTGCACTGGCACACACCGCTTGGAAGGCTTCCTAGAATACAACTATGAACGTTTAATTAATGAGTGCAATTACACGCATAAATCACATTCACGAGCATCTAGGCACGGAATAAATGTCTGTTAGCTCAGCAAATATATATGTCCCATGCGGGTATCGACCTGCGACACACGACGTCGACGACCAAAGTCTAAACAATCCACACCGATATTATATACCACGAACGTAAAAGAAGTAACCAATTTCACAAGAAACTAATAAAATGAGAGTAGGTGGTATACGAATCAATCAACACCTCTCCCAAATGTCCTGTCAAGTTTGGTCTAGCTTCTGCCTATTTTTTCTTAGATAGAATAAAATATAAGGACCTCATTTCAGTGTCAGAGAGAGAAATTCGTTATTTTCTAGGTGTTTTCAATAAATATGAAACTTGGCTTATTGGTACGGTTCGCTTCAGAGAAATCTCACCCCCTTTGTAAGTAAAATCATTAACAAAGGGGGTGAGTTTCTCTGAAGCTGACTGTACTTAATTATTATGGAGTATTTTATTAGCTTCAACGATAATTGAATAACTGGTATTTAAGTTACATACACCTACGTAAACATTACAAGAGAAAATTACTCGCCTACTTGATAATTCCATTACATTATAACGAGATTGGAAAAAGATAAGCAATGTTTATAAGCCGAGTTTTCCTCGGGTATTAATATTGTTTGAAGTATTTTGCAGTGTTATCAATCAATACTGAAACGCCTATCACATCGGTAAGAACTCACTGTGACATTAAATGAGCCTAAAATGATTTATGTGTGCCAAGATAAGACCAACCTCTCTATATATCAATCATTGTTTGATGGTTACGACCCATCTTCAGCTCTGTTTCTATTGTCTATTGAGCGGAAAAATAGGGGAAGTACTTGAGGAAATTGCGTTTGAGATGCAATATAAAACAAATAAACTCGTGAAGGGCTGGCCTCATTTGTACCCGCACAATATGTGATCTCCTCAGGGATCGTTTGAGGATCGATGTAATTAGATAGGAAGCTATTACGTCATTGTGTTTTTGATGCTCATTTTTTTCCTTTTGGGTAAGAAAATATATTAGACAACAAAGTCTGTGCTTGTCTGCTCGTTTACTTAGATGATATATATACGACTTCGGAAACGGACATTCAAACAAATATGACACTTCTTTTAATTCGGATAAATTAGGAGCAGAGGCGTAGCTATTGCCATATCAGCCCTAAAAATTATACAGGCCCCCAAATGTCAATTGCCAAGTGCAGAGGGCCCCGAAAATTGGAATAAAAACAAAAACAGATTAGGAGGGCCCCAAACAAGTTGTGATACGGGGCCTTCTTCTGGCCTAGCTACGCTACTGATTATTTCATTTTGATGGAACCGGATAGGTACTTATTCTACTCTTAACGGAATGGTTAAACACTCCCGTAAATAAGAAAAAAGAAAGGCCAGTTAGCACTGTTTTTAATAGCACTTTGCTCGCTCTTTAACCATCAAGGTATTTGATTTAATTTATACTCTCAATAAAATTATTTCTCTCGGCTCACTTCATATTTTTCCTGGATCAAAAATAACTTACGTTAATTTACTTTCTCACTTTATGTTTCAGATAAGTGATTTATATAAACAAATTCTGAATCAGAAAAATTATGAGTATTTTGTTTGTGTAGGTAGAAAATTTGTTGTCAAAGCAATTTACTTTCTGTAAGGATACATAAATAAATTAAACTGATAAAAGTTCATTCGTGCGAAGCTTATTTAAGACTTGTCGTATTGAAACAGTAAACAAGGTCCCTAATTAATAGAATGACAAAATAAACAAAATACGTGCCGGTTTTCATTAAGGGCTCGACTACCGCAATCAGTCTTTGAATGTGGATGCTTTGGTTGTGTCGCTCGATGTATCCTGCTCTTTAACCTTATTGGATGTTAACTATTCCTTTTTTAGTTTCATGTCGTTTAATAAATTAATTAATATAACTTCGGTAATTACAATCAATTTAATAACAAGGAAAATTTACATAATATTTGTTATCTCAACAATTTTAAGCAACACGGGCTTCATCAGATACAGATTTCTTATTTTTAGGTTATTAATAAAGTTTATAAAACTTAGTTTGATTCGTTACTGATAAGTTTATTGAATTTAAGCGTAGCTTTTTTTTAATCAAGTTGTGAGAATTACTTTCATAATTACTCGTTGAAGTCAGTAACTTTTGAAGCATCTTTCTTCTTCATCTTCAGGGAGACGGTTACCTACTCTTATTGCACAATTAAGTTGATCTTGGGCAAGATTCTAGGATCAACTTAATTGTTGCCTTATTTGTCGTACACAAGTGATACTACAAAAAAGTTAAACATGAACACTTGTCTAAAAACTATCAACTGTAAAAGGGCCCGGGTCGACGGCGCCTCGTGTTCCACGCGCGCCTCAAAGAGCGTCAGCATAATGACGATGCCCCCTCTCAGAAGGCTAAAGCCTGCTGGGGTCGCGGGACTTATACCATCACCGTGACCCCGGAACATAAAGGGCTATTGAAGGACACCGTGGATTTTAGTCAGTACAAGTCTGACAGTCCCTCCCGTCCCGCCCGGGTGGGAGGACTCATCTGATGATTTTACCACGTAAAAAAAAAAAAAAAACTGTAAACCGACATTTGGTGTCGATAGACAGCGGGTCATTTTGCAGTTACCTACACTTTTTTAGATAAGAGTTCAACAGATCTTTGACTTTTTGTGGTACCATGATTCATCATCAGCTTATAATGTTCCTACTGCTGAGACACATGGCTCCTCTCTGTGAGAGGGAGTGGGCCATAATCCACCATGCGGGCGAGTGCGGTTTGGTAGATGTCACATGTTTTCAAATTTGATAGTTCTAGTACATGCCGGTTTCCTCACGTTGTTTTCCTTCACCGTTTTGAGAACAGTGGCAATGAAATAAATGACACCAAGTAATGCGCCTGGCCGGATTCGAACTCACGACCTATAACTCGTAAGTCGGGGTCGATACCACTGGGCCACCACTGATTATAGTTTCCTTCATTTAACATTTTTAGAATTTCTTTTGTTTCAAGTCAAGCAAGTTTTATAGTTTTGTTTTGTTGGGTTATCAAACTACGAACAATAGGTTATTGTGAGCAACGTGCGATGGAAAAAATAACTTTTCTTAGTATTTTGACAGTGGCAATATAATATCTTTCTTTGACAAAATGGCTTTCTCATTTTCAGCAGAAAACGTTTAAACAGTTTTTGAAATTTCTCAAGAAGATTTGTTTGTATTATCGTGTGAAAATATTTGAATCGTTAAATAAAACCATAATTATTAGTGTAGTATGAAGAATTTCTAAAATTTTGTGGTCATCGAATAATAAATATTCCACAACTATCACACAACGCCATCTAGTCCCAAGCTAAGCAGAGCTTGTGTTATGGGTACTAGACAACTGATAAAAATACTTATATATTTCTAAATACATACATATTATAGATAAATTACACCCAGACACAGAACAAATGATCGAGCTCATCACACAAACATTTGTCCTGGGTGGGAATCGAACTCACGACCTCCGGCATAGCAGTCAGGGTCACTAACGACTAGACCAACAGGCCAATCGAAAATAACATAATATCAAAAATACATGAAACATAGAACGAGAATCAATATACTCTATTTAAAAAGCATAAACATTGAATAACATTCCGATTTCGAACGAACGATCCTAATGATGTCTCCAAGTTATTAATTTACGACGCAGCTGAATATTAATCATACTGATATCAGTTTTACGCTTCGTTGTTTTACTAAATGAGAAACTATCTCGTGTTCAGGTAGTTGGCGGAGGTCATTAGTGTCAAATGTCTTGAGTTGGAAAATTGCGGAAAAAATCGAGAGTAACGACCGTGAGTGATGTAACCCTATAATATTTCGGAGTGAACCGCTGTACCTAGGTACTCATTTATTCTTACTTGTAGGTAAAAGTAGGTTTAGCATTAAAAAAATAAAATACGCTTTGTGTCTATTTCATATTTAAAAAATTAGGTCATTTATTTTCCCGGATCTTTGTGATTCTAGGTTTTTATAAATAACATTATGTATGAGACTTCAATGATATGTCTAATTTGATTTCCGATTCGATTCCCGCACGGAACAAATATTTGTATGATCTACAAGTAGTTGTACTGGGTCTGGGTGTTTGTGTATGTGAGTTTATATGTCTGTAAACGCACCCACGACGCAAGAGAGATACCTATAGAGGGGCAACGTTTAAAAAAAAGTAGTACTCCATGAGCCGTGACCCCATCATGTCGTAACTCCTTGCGAAGCAGTTTCCAATGTGGACTATAATTAGGTCACATTCTCCTGTCGGATATATGTGAAAATTCGTGAGGATACCATTCATAAAAGCAATTTGTAATATGCGTAAAATTATGATTTCCTATGAATATTAGCGATTTGGCAATTATATGTATATTATGCATGTTATATACATAAAAACCTTCCTTTTGAATCAATCTATCTATTAAAAAAAACCGCATCAAAAACCATTGCGCAATTTTAAAGATCTAAGCATTAACAGGGACAAACAGCGGTAAGCGACTTTGTTTCACATTATGTAATGATGCGTCTAATTATCTTTACCAATGTGAAATGTCTTCTATTTTATATTTTGTAGCGGTTAAAAGGTAAATTATCTACGTTTCTTATTTCAATAAAGCAAAGTTAACGATGTTAAGATAAATAAATAAATAGAACTTAAGAAGGTGCTTCATTACTGAATACGTGAATAATGTAGATCTTTGCGAAACATCGGTAATTACATAATAGCTACAATAATTGAAACGCTGAGTGAAGGGAAGGGGCAGGTAAGCGACGGAAATAAATTGTTGTTACTGATCGAAGATTTTTCCCGACCACTCGGCCCAAAGAAGATTTGTCAAAATTTGTCTGTGTAATAAATTTCATCGTTCTCCAATTATTTATACCGAGACAGGAAACTGAGACTCGCCCCCGAGAACGTTTTAATTTATGGACACTTTAGACCCAGACATTGTTCTTAAAAATGAATTTTAAATATGTGAATAAGAAAATTTTGCTAAAATTCTCGATAGATCATGTTGAGAAAAATAGTATGTTTAGGTTGTGTTATTATGAGATTTGAATGTCTAATTCGTCAGTTGAATATCTAATCTACACTATGTTTTTTTACATGCTGTGTCATTGCCCTTTGGATGTCATCATGTCATTGGGCGCAAATCGTAATATTTTGAAAAATTCTGAACTTCATTATTTTCTCACTAAATCAAATGTGTTCAGCATTCATCGGGTTCTGTAGTACAATTTCTAAAAGGATGAGGACCTGCCGCTTGTTCAAACTTGAAACGCGATCAAAGAGTTGTATAAGAGTAGAATCTAGTGTAGATTGCTATTTTCTATTGGTATGCATCGGGAGGAGGGTGCAGGTGCAATTCTATAAAGCGAGCGATCAAAGGTGATGCTCACTCGAATCGTCTGGATCGAAGTTGCTCGAGCAACTGTGACGTCATAAACAGATCAGCGCAAACGACATAATCGAAGCAGTTCAGGACTCATATTGAATTTAGTTTTAAAGAGACTTTTTCTAACCGTTTTAAGGTACCCCAGGTTAAAACGGGATTCTGTTGTGAAGATTCTGCTGACCGTCTGTCACCAGACTGTTTCTCATGAATTGTGATAGTTAGACAATTGAAAATTTCACAGGTGATGGATCTCTGTTGCCGCTACACAAATACTAAAAAACAGAATAAAATAATATAAGGGAGATACTACAGACGCGATTCCTTTGTCGTTTTATATGTCATGGTACGGTACGGTACACTTGGTGTGTGGTTGGTATTTTCTTTTGTTGATGTGATATTTTATTGACTCTACAGGTATTAGGTAAATTTTTCGCTTCATAATCTACCTAATGAGTTTCTGTCTGTTTTCGCGAAGTATGTTCCCGAACTGAAAATGAGTAAAGCTTAAGATTATTGGTTATTGTGAATTTGTGTAGCTTACAGCTTACATGTTATTATACTTAACATCTAGGGACCCACTTAGGTAATTTTGGCTGCGTGAATAGATATTGTTGTTAACCAGAAGCTTAGTTTTTGTTTAACGAGTGTTAGATATGAAAAGAAGGCTTTTTATTATTTATTTATTTAACACTATAAGCAACACAAAAAAGGTACATTGGCGGACTTAATGCCAGAGGCATTATCTACCAGTATACAATGCGACGCGGACGCAGCGCAATCCTCCGATACCTTACAACTTGGTATCCATTGATTTGCGCCTGTGTACGAACCTCTTTTGTATTGCGATAGTCGCTTGGATACCAAAGTCGTAAGGTGTCGGTGACTTGAGTGTTCTTGTGTACGAAGGGGCAAACGATATCTACACTACATGCAAAATCGTTGCGAAGTCAGCCCGCTCAACGAAATCTGAACTGAAATTAAATGTAACATGAATGGAATAAAAAAGAAATATTGTATCATGCCAGCTGCTAAAGCATACTATATGTTACAAAAAGTGAACATAACATTTATGTGTAATATGAATCCACGTTTTCCTCATAGGGGGAGTTGTAATCTTGTACACGGTAAAAAAGGATTTCTTTGAATAAGAAAGACCAATTTCTTGAAATATTTGTTTATTCTAAAAATATATTTACTTAAGCCAATGCAATATTTTTAAAACAAAAATACCACTCGTATTTCATTCAGACAATTTTTTTCTTAGTTATTATGAGAAATATTTTTATTTCAAGACTTATTTAAATTTCTATCAAGCAAAATGACTTAATTGAAATCAAGAAATCTCCAGCTTCTTGCATCAAATTTAAATTATCTTAAATCAATTAAAAGTTACTTTGATTGAGATTCTTTAGTTTTAAACAGAGAAAATCTATTTTTTTTGGAACAACGTAGTCATGGTTTTCGATAAACACAATAGTATTTTACTTTGAGAAATGTATCCCTAACACAAAGGCTTTTAGCCTGATGTCAAGAGTACTTTTTCTTTACACACAACGCAACAAAACGCAAGTTGCAAGAAGCAAGCACACACAGGCGTCATTCTCGATCTCTCGATCGATCGGGCTCTGTGTTGATTTTGCGTTTTTGTGTTGCGCTGCGAGGGCAATTTTTTTTATACGAGTTTAACAAACAACAGGCTATTAAAACGATTTTGTGTGTGAATTACGCGCTATAAACCGTGCAGGGTCAGTGGGTGATCTTAGGACTCAGGGCTGGATGCCACAAAATGGATGCCATCACTTCCTTACTACAAGCCTGGAATATTCCAGAGGAAATCATTAACAACTTTGTGCGTAAGTGATTGTTACTTATTTAAAAAATAAACTTTAATTTGGGAATGAACGAGCAACAAACATTCAAATTCATAGTTATAAGTTATAACCTTAGTATAAGCATGATATTTTTAACCTTAGTTTTCTTGTCTATCTTTTGCAGAAAACGGAATAACAATAGAACATCTACCGAAATTGAGTCCAGAAAATTTAAAAGAATTGTGTCCACATATGGGCTCAAGACTTGTTTTACAAGAAAAAATTGTTGAGCTGGTCACTGCCCACGTATGTTTCTATTTTACTTTTAATAAGTTAGTAACTATGCTCAAGGTGCTTTCATATAGCCAGTCTTTATAGGTCACGTTAAATAATTATTTTCCGTCTTGCTAAAATACTATAATTTTACAGGCACCAACAGAAACTAACAGCAGTGTATGTAATAATACTCAAGTCCAAGTCCTTGGAGATCCCACTGCCACAACCAGTAATTTTGAGACTTACACCAACAACAGCAGTAGTGTAATAATTTCTCTAGATTCAATACAAGTACTGGATCCTGACACCCAAAGTATCCCTAGAAAAACCTTTCCAAATTTTGACTTAGAAACATTACTGCAAACTTCAGCAGGTGGCAATAGTATTCTAAAATACTATCAAACATATGACTTTTTGGATAATACCAAGAGGAACCAATTAGTAGATATTATCATTAAACATATATATACCTACATTGTCAACTGGTAAGCATAAAAACTTATCTTTGTTAATACCGGCCAATTGAAATAACAGACCTATAGATTATCATTTTTCTGTTTCAGCCGAATAACCTATGAAGAATATAATGTAATAGCAGCGAAAATCATCTCTTTGTTTCCAAAAGAGAACATTGGAACTTATTACACCAAGCCAATTACAAAAAGAATTTCCATAAATGGGCGCTCCACAATTGCCCGTGGTAAACTAGTCGATAAAGTGAGAAACCTTCTTTATAAATATGGAGATAGAAAAAGACCATCAACATCTGAGTTAGAGAATACTCCACCTATAAAAAAACATGTAGAGGACTTGCAGAGTAAGTTATTAATATTTAATAATCATGTTCTTGCCTATGGAATGAATGTATGGTTACTATGCAAATTCTGCTGTGTGTGTGTGTGTGCACTATAGACCATGAATGGGGAATTAATTTGGATGATGTTCCAGGATGATTTAATTTAATAATTTACATTCTTACATACACACTAAACTACTAAAATTATTTTGTTTTAGACTTGTATTCAAGAGATATATTGTTTCTAAACAACAATACTGAGCCATGGGTTGAAGTGATACAAAAATGGAAGAACACATTCAATGTAAGAAAAGAAACTGAATACCAAAATGTTCACAAATTTTTAAAAGAATGGAAAATATTATATGATCAAAGAAGTGACACATTGGTGAGTAATTTAATTACTGATTGATCACCTACTTGACTCTTACTATCCTTATATTTTCGACAACCACAACCCTCTGCCCTCTGCGTAGTGGGTCCCGGCTTTGATTCCCGGTCAGGATAATGTAGCGTGTGTTCACTGGCACAAATATTCCTAATAAAGTTTAACACTTCTATTTCTTTCCAGATAAATATTGACTTTGACTTATTGTATCCAGAAAAAGGATTAAATTTTTATTTAAACTGGAATAGTTTTTTTGAAAAATTAATCACTCTAAGACCGCCACGAGATGAAAGAACTAAAAACCTTATAGAGTCACTGAAAAATCTTGAAGATGATGATAGTAAGTACCTACTTAAAGTGCTGTGTTTATTTCATTTAAGATCTTTATACGATTATGATAATAATTAAATCTTTTTTTTTTCAGCAAAACTTCCTACTCAGCTTAAAATACTTGCACATCTAGTGCCTCCGAAGGGAAGATTATCAAAAAAAATTAAATTCACAACACAGGAAGCTATCGACTCTTTATATATTTGTGTGCAAGTACGTATTTTTAACCTCCAAGGCAAAGAGGCGATTATTATAAGTTTGACCGCTATGTGTGTGTCTGTCTGTGTAGCTTTTAAACGGGTGAACCAATTTGGATGGGGGTTTTATTATTTGAAAGCAGGTGTTCTAGCGTTGGTTCATAGACATGTTTTATCAAAATCGGTTGAGCCATTTCAAGATCATCAGCTCTTTTCTAGTTTTTGAAGAGATAATGAGCAATTTGTACTGGTTGGATGGACTTCCATAATTCAATATCATGGTAACCTTTACCAGGAAAGATTGTTGAGGATAAATTGGAAATATATTTAATGTTTTTTTTTTACATATACTTAGTAGGTTCAAGTGGGAATTGCAAATTGTTCTAAATGTAGAAATAATTAAATAAAATTTAAAAAACCCCCAACTCGACTAGCTTGGATATGTTACGAGTACTTATTACTTTATAATTTACAACTCATAAACTTAAAGGGCCAATAGATACGTGTTAATTTTAGCTTTTATGACTTAGGCTCTGCCTAGTTTGGAATCAGTCAAGTTTATTAATGTATTTTTTTTTTCTTAACAGAATATTGGCGATATAGACCAGGTCATAGACGAACAAAAACAAAAGGCAGGAAGCAAGAAGCTGCCTGTTCAACCCTATATTATACTACAAGGAACCTTACAAGCATGCAGTTCACCATTACTTATAGTTGATGATGTAAGGTACCAGTTTTCAACCACAACAAAAGCTTTTGATACTCTCTTTAAGCTTTACCATACTTTTAACGTTAAATATCCGAAACCAGGTGACCATTTATACCTGATCATACAAAGATGCGTATATAAAATTGAAACTAATTATGACAATGTTGTCTCGTACATTATTGATGTTTTGAATTTATAATTTTGCCAAAAAAAACTAAAAGTACTAATTTTTTTCTATGCGTACTAGGGTGGATAGGTTTATGCATCTTTGAATTGCGATTAAGTCTCAGTATATTCAACATAATAATTCAATTCAAAATTTTTGTAATTGAGAAGCTTTTGTGTATTATTTAATTTCCAACAAACGATTTTTTACCAATTTATACTTACCGTGTTTTGTTGTCATCGAACATGAATCTGAATTGTAATTATTGTCACCTAAAAGTTTGTGATTTTAAGCAGTACATTTTTCACTTGGAAACAGTCCATAAAATAAATAACTATTTTGTGTGTCCTTTTCAGAGTTGCAAAAGGACATATGATAAAAAAAACCGATTTAAAAATCATTTAACAGTGTGTTATAATCTAAATCACAGTAGGGATAGCATTTCTCATGACAATAGTAATAATACGAGTCAGTTTATTTCACCGGAATGCAGTACTTTCCTGAGTACCAATGATCACCAATCTCGTGATACATCGCCTTCAAATGATATAGACTCTGAAAGTGAATCTTTTATAAAATCTATAAAATCATTCTTAAATATATTTGTATGCAATTTATATGGCTTTATTGGTTTACCAAGATCTTTAATACAAACTTTTATAGAATTGGTTTATAACTTAATCAACAACATTACTTTAAAAATATATGATACAATTAAAAACGAACATGTAGATGCCACAAAAAAAATAGATGTTGTGCAAGAAATGATATTAGCATTACCGGACATCTTTAAAGATTATGATACAGAATATAAGCGTTTGAAACAGTTAGCTGACAATAAATATTATGTAGCTCCTGTAGAAGTCACCATTGGATCTACCAAAGATCGACAAAGCAAAAATAATGATTTAACCATGATACTAAAAGAAAGAAAACTCTACATGACACCACTTAGACAAACATTTAAACAATTTTTACACTTACCTGAAGTACTTTCTGACATCTTAAATTATCAGCAAATACTTTTTGATGAAAACAATGCTACTGACTGCGATGTGATTCGAAATATGACTCAAGGATCTTTGTGGAAAGAAATAATGGCTAATAAGGAGAAAGATAATATTTATATTCCTTTAATTTTGTATTTTGATGATTTCGAAAGTGGCAATGCTCTAGGAAGCCATGCAGGCGATTATAAGTTAGGTGCAGTTTATATTTCTATTGGAACTATTCCACCAGAAAAATCAAGTAGGTTGGAAAATGTTTTTGTGGCTCAAGTATTTCATTCTAACGATAGAGTGTATTTTGGCAATGAAGCAGTTTTTAACAAGATAATTGAAGAACTTATGTTTTTAGAAGAAGTTGGCATAGATGTTGCTTTGCCAACCAAAAACGTGACAGTAAAATTTATATTAGTTACTTTATCAGGAGATAATTTAGGTCTCCACGGCATATTGGGTCTTGTCGAAAGCTTTATGGCCACAAATTTTTGTAGGTTTTGTTTAACTACTAAAACAGAATCTGAAACTCAATCATGTGAACTGAATAATCTGCGAATACCTTCAGAATATGATCAACATATTGAAAATCGTATAGGAATTAAAGAAAAATGTGCTTGGAATTGTTTGAAAAATTTTCATATTTACAAAAATTTAACATGTGATTTGATGCACGATCTTACGGAAGGAGTGCATAGATATGGAATGGCCCTTGTCATTCAATGTTTAATTGATAAAAAATATTTCTCATTAGATCGTCTGAATTCTAGAATAAAGTATTTTAAATACAATACAAGTGAAAAAAACATACCGCCACCGATAAATAATCAACACTTGGTAAAAAAAAGTTTAACTATGTCTGCTTCTGAAATGCTATGTCTTGTAAGAAATTTTGTTTTTATAGTTGGAGATTTAGTTGAAGAGAAAGACCCCGTTTGGAATTACTATTTAATATTGTTGGAAATGACAAATATTCTTACTTCACATTCGTTTTCCTCAGAATTAATCGATTATTTAAAAGGTATTATTGAAGTACATCACCAGCAGTACCTTAATTTATTTCAATGTACATTAAAACCTAAACACCATTTTCTTATTCATTATCCAACAATTATTAAAAAAATAGGGCCACCTATACTAATAAGTGCTTTTAAGTACGAGGCAAAACACAAAGAATTAAAAAAGGTATGTCAATCAATAACATCGCGCAAAGATCTTCCTTTGTCTGTTATGAGGCGTTGTCAATTAAAGCAAAGTTTTCGATACGCAACAGACAAGGGTTTGAATGATAATCTTTTATATGGTAAATTTGAATTTGACAATGACAATCGTGAGAACAAAAATTGCATTTATGTTGATTGGTGTGAACTAAATGGCATTAAATACACGGTGAATAATGTTCTGCTGCAAGATGTAAATGATGATATCCCGAAATACTATATTATTAATAAAATAATCATTAATAGTAATACCAATGACATATTATTTAAATGTTTTTTTTTAGATATCGTTAATTATAATGCTCATTTCAGAGCATATAAGGTAATACAAACATTACATAGTTGTACTATCGCATATAGAGATTTGTACACAAATTTAACTTCTGTAGTCTATAAAGTAAACTCAGATTCCTATGTTAAAGTTGATTTTTGATAATTATGTTTTATTATTATTATTATTATATTCTGACCGTAGACTAGAAACTAAATATGTATAATACGCTATGGCCGCTTTATATGGTCCAGTGTCGCCACTTCAGTCTTCTTCGGTTCAAATTTTATTGTCTCATCTCATGTTTTTTTCTTAGAATGTCCTTTCTCACAATGTCCTTTACTCAAAATGAAAAATATAAAGCAATGAAAATGCATTGAAAGACATTAATTTGTCAAATTTGTTTACAATAATATACATAAAGTTTAATTCTTTTTTATACATGTCGTTGAATATTTTGAAAAAATGAGTGATCAATAATAATATTTAAAGCTAATTTGAAGCTTACTATAATATATTTTTTCTGATTTCACATTTGACCAGTCAACTAAGTATTTATTATAGGTCCTTGCCAAAAATATAACAATACTAAAGATTAGGCAATTACATTTTTTTTAGTGGTGTAACTATTACTGTTCTTTTAATTGACTTTTTTTGTATACAAACATAATAATTTAATGTCATCCAATGCATTTTCATTTATTAATTTTTCATTTTGAGAAAGGGACATTTTGAGATAATGACTTTTTGATAAAGGACATTTGGAGTAGGTGAAGGATATTTTGAGAAAAGGACATTATGAGATGAGACGAATTTTATCCGCCCAGAATTCGTACATGTCTGCACTTCTGTAAAAAATCTAACATACCAGTCTCTAGATTGGGTCCTGTTGTTTAAATAGAAATAGTCTAGCCTGCTATGTATTGTACCTAAAAGCAGCTGCTTTTCGCTAAATTGCTTTCTGTAACTACAGCGAATCATACTTGGCTGATTTAATTGTTTCTAAATAAACAGCAGGACAGCTACAGAGAGAAAGTGTTGCTTTTTTAAATTTGGCCTTTTTACTGAGATATGTATTTTTTATTGAGGTGGCGCCGCTGGACCGTATAAAGGCGCCTATGTTAAGATTTATTTTTATCTCTTGAAGATTTTTTTTTAACAAATCTGTTTGTTTTTTTGTTTTTAAAGATTTGTCATCCGTTTTAATTAAGACTGAACTATAAGTTTAGTATTTACTCTGAATAGCTATCATTGTACATAATTTATAAGTACATGTCTGCTAATACATATTGTTAAAGTTGATTTTTTATGATTATAATTTAAAATAAACGTTTTTATAATTCTTCCTAATGCTGTCTTTTTATTATTTAAGTCATTTTGCGTTAAGCAGGAGGACGACATTAATTACTGGTCATGTTAAACAATGTACGAGTACTTTTGTACGGGTCCATTCATCGCCACGAAGAGAAGGAGTAGTGAAGCGAAACATTTTTGAAACGAAACAGATAGCATTTTTTGCTCAAATCCTATGCACAGTTTCGTTCCAAAATATGTTTGTTTCTCCTGTGTTTTCTTGCGTGGGAATATAAATCGATCCCAAACTGGTATCACTGACTCTGGCTTGGCCAGCATCAGGGATTTCAATTTTGATTACACAAAAAAATTGTCGCTAATTAGTCACTTTTACAATTAGTCACTTTTGAAACAGTGACCGACTAATTCTGCTATTTGGTGACTAATTAAGTAATTAGGACAATTTTTTTGTGTTATCAAAATTGAAATCCCTGATGCTGGCCAAGCCAGTGTCAGTGACGCCCCAAACTGTGCTCTTGTTTTAAACAAGCAAAATGGCTTAAATCAAAAATATCCCGTTTTTTATCGCAAGATAGTAAAATCTTAAATTAATTATATAAATAGATTAATATTAAGTACAAAGTTCTATAACAAAGACATCGACTGCTTTGATACAACAAAACCAACAGTCACAATGTAAGGAATTGTATTTGAACGTGAGATCTTCAATAGCTCACAACAAAAAAATATGAATCTTCATTCAATACACACAATCTCAATTTTCCATTTAATGTTTTTCATCAAAAATCAGTTATTACTTAGGCCAACTAAACGGTTACTTTAAATGAGTAAAATAATAATTTACTCTAAGTAAGGTTAGTCTACAAGAGATAAAGAAAAATGTTGGTATGAAGAATACATTTTACTTGACTGTAAATATAGCGGTGTCTTGAATGAAACAACACGTGTCTTGGATTAAATTTATTATTCTTGTAACAACTTAATATTTTTAAGAATATTTTTTACTATTACGAAGAAATTTTTGTCTAGCGTCTATAGGGAGAGAATCATTTTCTTAGATTCAATAAATATGTCTTAATCTAAAGTAATTTGTCTCTTTATAAGAAATCTGTTTTTACCGTGTACGTACACTGTTCAGGTAGGTTCCACGTAATGGGCTTTTTTGTTTTCTCCCGTTTCGGTTCTCAGGTGGTCCTGTTACATTGTTTCTTAAAGAAAAAAACGGCGCTCAGTTTCCTGTGTATGCGGGTAATCGTAATACTGAATCACCACTCTCGCCACTGCAAAGGGCGCGCTCCCTGCCCATGCGGTACTTCATCGTGGAATTATGACTTTGGTACGTGCCCGATATTTCGGATGAGATAAGAATACCGTTTTATGTGTATTCGTGTCACAGCAGACCAAATTACTATGAATAATGTAGTTTATAGCATCCCACTGAACGTCCAACTTTGGCTAAACGTGTGCAATAAAAACACTAACTAACTTTAAACAATTTGCACGCCCAACTTTCACAAAATAAATGCTTAATTAACGCGTTAGCCACGCAAGTGTGAAAAGTAAGTAAATGACATAGTATTCCGTTATTTGCGGATATTATTTAATCATTTGTGGCATTAGCAAAAGTTCACTTGAATTATAATTATGAAAATTAATTTCATGCTACTTAGTTTTCGGCGTTATGTGAATTTTGATTATTATTAAAATTAGTTACGTACAAATAGGTAACGAATAGAAGTTACATCATTTTGTTAGCAAATCATAAAAGATTTTATTTTTTAGTTTTAATCTCTTCTCCTTGCCTCTCAGCCTGAGTTCGAGAAAAGGAATTGCTCCTATATCGTTGGTGAGTTTACAAACATATAAACTCACATACACAAAAGTTTCAGGTTCCGTTCAAAGTTCCTGGAAAGTATCAATGTGTCATCACTACACGATTTGCGCAATTGGACTGCTGCGCTGCGTGTCGCGGGTTCCATTCCCACCCAGCGCAAGTATTTGTAAGATCATTGTTCCGGGTCTGGGCGTTTGTGTATGTGAGTTTATATGTTTGTAAACGCACCCACAATACAGGATAAATTCCTAGTGTGGGGCAATGTTTTTTATTGTGTCATTCAATGCATTAAATGCTTCCTCATTTTATTTCGGACATCATGATTATCAAACAAAAACAACTTGAGGAAACCTGTACTGGGGACTTAGATAATCTATAGGAATAAGTACAAATCCATGTCACAGGCCTGTTGGTTTAACGGAGGCGGTTTAATTAGTTTTGGAACCAAAGTATGTGAGGGGTATCGTACTAAGTACCCAGTTACGGGGTCGTGGAAATCCGATAGGCAGTCGCTCCATGTAAAATACATTCAGCTGCATCTGGTTCGACTGGAGGCCGATCCTAATAATAATTTGGAAAGGCTAGTAAGATGATGAGCTGCGTGCTCGGATCATTTACTCGACATTTTCTCGCCACCAACATCTGAACTAGAAATGTGCTGCTGGCATTTTTACGATATCTTTTGCTAGTTGGGTAGAAGGTGGATGAGGGTTGATAGTCCACATACTCATACGAAAAGAAATGGGAGGAAAGAAAGATATTTTTGCAAGCAAAGCTTTAAAACGGTGCATCGCTACAGAAAATCACAAATCATAACAGGCATTGAATATTTTCTTTGGAAAGAAATATAAACTGCGTGTGGAATTTGAACCTGTGACCTTTGGCTTCGGTATATTCGATGCTCTTACCAACCGAGCTACCGAGGTTGTTACTTACTAGTATCAAATTCTTCAATTTAATATGTACGGTGATGTGTAGCGCCATCATTGCTCTGCGATAGACGGTTAGGTAAAACTTGAAGCAAGTTGATCATAAGCTTCAGAGAAAACTTATTAGATTTACTATGTATTGATGGGCATCAATACATAGTAAATTAAATTAATTAATTAATATAAATTATTATATTTTTCACATGTGGCATCACCGGATGTGTAAACCCCGTACTGATTGCCTTTACCTCCCTCTTCTCTCGCTCGCTGACTACGGTGCATTTATTGTGATAATAAGTATACTGCTACATATAAATGAAGGTTGGACTGTTTTCCATTCGCTACTGGTCCCCTCAAACGATGCCACGAACCACGTGCCTCATCATATTAAAAAAACTCACCCCTTTTGGAAGTGACATCACTACGAAAGGGGGCGAGATTTCTCTGAAGCTGACTGTTCGAACGATATTAGACTCTATTGCAAAACGTTTGACACTATTTAGACTAGCAGAATAATTCCTAGTATCGAATGGTACGCGGCAAACATCGCTTTCATCTACGACCGCGCAGTTAACCAGTTTTTAATGAGTTAACTAACTTAACCCTTCAAAGTCTCACCTCAGGGGAGGTGTCCAGTCGACAAGGTACCTATTTATGCTTCCCTTAAGGACAGTAACAGTTTTGACGTGACAGGGTTATCGAGACTATTTCAGACGTTAATCTAACTGTTGGGACGTTTAGCTATTCATTTGAGCAATTTTCCGAGTAATTTGATCGACAATTTGATCGTTTCATTAAGTAACAATATGTTAAAGTCGCAGCGTAGGTAGGCCTCCCACTAGGTGGACCGACGACATCGTGAGAGTCGCGGGCAACCGATGGATGCATGTGGCGAATTGTCGTTCGGCGTGGCGGTCTAAGGGGGAGGCCTATGTTCAGCAGTGGACGTCTTCCGGCTGATGATGATGATGATGATGATGTTAAAGTCTAATTAACAGATAAAATAACTGCAGTAGATATTGTTTTTTTATCGTGGTGAGATAAGACCCATCGCGTGGCGGGCGGGACTGTCTGAACCTTCAATACCCCATTACGTTCAAAGGATACAGTTACCTGATGAAACAGTCCCGCGAACTCACGGCAGGCTTTAGCCCTCCAAGCGATTGCTGACAGCTCTACGAGGAATGCCTGGAACATGACGCACCGTGCCTCGACCCGGGCATGGTCCATAATCGAACAGCGAGTCGCCCTGTGTAGGTTTGGCTTAAGCTTTATTAAAGATACATATTTGTAGTTTCTAGTTTCTAAATATAAAAACTAGAAACTATAAATAGGGTAAAGTACCCAACTGCTGACCTCCTACCAACTATTGACCGCTTAACAGTTTTTATCAAAAATAATAATAAATCTTCTTGCAGTGCTGCATAAAGAATACAGAAAATGATAAATAATTTATCTTGTAATATATCGGCGTCTCAGAAAATTTAAATAAAGCGATATTGCGTCTGTAAACCTATGATAATAAAATACCCTGCTAAAATCATCAAGAAATTTAACAATTTGCTAAGCTGAAGGTTGTTTTCAATGTCATTTTAATTCAGTTTTACACGATAGATTCCTTAGAGTTTGGTATTTTTTCGTTATTTAAGAGAGACATAATGCTTTTTCACATGATTTTCAAGTTTTAATGAGCCTTAACTAGTTAAAATGATGGGGTCAATGTGTGGTACACTCAAATGTATGAATAACCATTTATTTGACACGACATGTCAATAGCTGGTAATGAACCATATGTATGAATATACCAGTTACTAACACCACGGTTTATAAGTATAGCTCATTTTAATGGTGAGGTAGCTTAACTTTAATGCATCTGTATTATGCCCATGGGTGTTGGCACCCCTAAAGGTGTGTATCTGCATACTCACAAACATAAAAAAATACCTTACGTTGTAACCTAAGAACCTAGCTTAATTTGAGCGAGGTACTTAAATTTTCGGTCTACTGTCACATTCTGGATCCTCCTGATTATTTTAAACTTACTACAATTATAGGAAAAGTGAACGGCTGAATGGATTTTGATACAATTTAGCAAGCGGATAATATAAAAACCTGGTTAGGTGGGTGTACCTGGACGCAGGATACTTTTTATGTCGGTATATGATCCCGTGGGACAATTGTCGAACGTAACACGGGCAATGCCTCAGTCATAAGTTGGTTTAGTGCATAAAATTATAACAAAAGTTACTCTAACCTGCATGTTTGAACAAACTGACTTAAATCATATCCAAGGCAAAGTGTTAGGTAGTTTTTGATTTGTGTCTATGTTCTCTTCATTTGTGAGGATCTTCTACATAAGTTGAAAAAGTTAAAAGAGTCTTATGTAATTGGGAAAATATTAATTCAAACTTTTTTAAACTCACTTTGAAGAATTAAAGCCGTATTCTTTCAATTTGTTTTGCCGGCGAGCATTTTTAATCTGCTGCATAATACAGATAAATGAAATAACTACTAATAAAGAGGAAAAAATTGACAAAAAGTGATACCTAAAACTACAACAAAACTTCAAAATTAAGTGCAAGAATATTATAGGCCGCGTTTGAAGACTGTAGACCAAAATTGTGTGAAAAAAGAAAATGAGAAGGGCAATAAGACTACTTTTGTTTGTTTTTTTATCAAATAAAACCTCGTATCACAGTCCTAATTAATAATATTTGAGTTTATTCTTATACTACAGGAGGTCAAAAATTGGTCATTTGCGTGATGAAAATTTGGTACAGGCATGTTGATAACTGGTCAAATGGCCTGTTTTTGATAAACTCGAGAAAAAAAACACTTTTTACCTTTGTATGACTGTTTATAATGTTTTAGTTACATTCTCCAATGTTTATTTTATCTTCCAAAAACATTCATTTCCACTTGCAACTCATGCATTAGTTTATTTTGCGAAAGAAGCAAGGAAAACCGCTTAAAGGGTCAATAATTGGGTGTTTTACCCTATGTATTTTATTTCAACAAAACATTTTATTTCAATGTTATGACATTGAAATAAAATGTTTTTTCCTTGATCAATTAAATTCTCAGTCAATTTAAATTATCACATATACATACTTTACAAAATTGGGTTTAACTAAAACCCAAGTTTAAATCTTGTAAAACTACGGTTTACACAAACGTGCAAATCGAGCAGTCCTCAGAGTTTCGGATATACCCATCCCTACCCAACTGAAAAATTCATCCTGTATAATATATTCACTTCTATTTTATCACGGTTTATATTTAAATATAATAAGTAACTTTTGAAAAAAGTTCAGTAAAGTAAAGGAAGCCTAGTTGTCTATTTAAATTACAACTGACGTGGGTAGGGTTTTAGTTTCCACTCTCCACACTCCGGATTCCGGAATAAATTAGACAAAATGAAAAAAATATATGAAGTTCACAAAAATAAACTTTCAGAATAGTAAATTAATTATTAGCAAACGTTTTAACAGTTAGGCAAAGTTTTCTACTGATTTAAACACCTGCTTTTATTTATTTGTGCAATATTTTATTAAAAAGCTGTAATATCATCGCCTCGTCTCAAGATTTTTCACAGAACAGTATTTCATTATAAAGGAACGGGACAAGCATTTAGTTCAAACACTGAACATGTTGTCTTACTACAAAAAAGTTAAACATGTGTTGAACATTTGTCAAAAGAACTGTTAACTGCAAAATGGCATTAGACTTTGATTTAAGGGTCGTTATGCAGTTACACTTTCTTTAGACAAGTGTTAAACAGATGTTTAACTTTTTGTGGTACGACGTGTATTAATTAAATGAGTATGTAATCACATAAAGGTGGAGTAAATAGGTACCTCACCACTAAATTATTCAAATATCATGATGACAAATCAGAATAAATGTAAAGTTGAGCCGCCGCGCCGAGCCGCCTAGCTGCAGGGCCGCCAAGCCGCGACAGACAAGCTCATCACACAAACTTACGTAAAAAGTGCTCTATTTTTCATTTCAGCACAGAATATAAATAAACAGGCGCAAGAAGAACGATAACAAAAGGAATTTGAGTGTCGTACTTTTGAATTTGAATATTTAATTTATACCAAGCTTAAAATTCGTGCAGGCGGCGATTTAAAATTGTATCTTGTTTGGGGATGACTGTGTATACCTACAGAACCGGGTTCCTTTCTGTTTACAGTTTAGTTTGCTCTGTGAATAAGTTAGATAAGTGGCGAGAGGGCCAGTGCCTTTGAACCAACGAAGAGCAGTAGTAAACAAGAGGATTTAATGGTTATGGAGCAGTCGGTGGCGCTAAGTGAAAATGAAAGTGATTCCCGGGAGCCCGTTAACTTCTCGGAATTATGACGAAAATTCTTGCGTTCACGTGTCCCCACCGTTTGTGACCTGACTACATCGCTTTTACGATATTGTTACGTTCATTGCCCTTTTACATTACGGGAATGGACTGTATTGGTCTATTTCGTGGCGGTTGATCGTCTACCGTCGAGGATGAGTGGTTACCCGCTTTCGATGTCAGTAGTTCGATACAAGGTGCTTGTTCCATGTTGCTTACATGAATTACGAAAGATATGGACCGGATAAAACTTAACCGGGTTTGTGGGTTAGTTATGCGTATAGCTTTCTTGTATGTTTACGCGGGGAAGTGGAATATCAAAACAAGTTATTTGCGTTAGAGTTTCGTATAAACATGTTGTTGTACAGTAAATATTATTGGTAGATAACCAATATAATAATACTGTTTTCTTTATTTAAGGAGACAAGGAAAATAATTAAGTATGTTGTCATGTTCTCAATTTGTTCAGTGTTCTAATGACATTTAAAAATGTGTATTATTTCTCTAGCATTCTTGAAAATAGATCCTAAACCATCTTATTACAAAATGGGGTTTATGGCAAAATCCAGGTTTGAATCTCGTACACAAACGTTATTACAAATCGAGATTATTCGATAAACCGTGGTCTAACAGTCGTAGTTGTAGTTTCTCAAATAACAGCTTTTTCATTGTGTTGGTGTTTTTGTGTTATTTACACCCAAAATGAATATTGATGTTTAAACATGGTCAGCCTTACCACAAAAAGATAAAAATGTAAAAACAGTGTAACTGCAAAACGACCCTTTATATCAAGGAGAAAATATGGCGTTTTGACGTTGACAGTTTTTTTTGGCAAGTGTTCAACAGATGTTTAATATTTTTGTGTTGTGGAAGATTTAATTGTTTTGACACATGATTGTTATTGTCAAAATGACGGTACTAAATGTCTTTGTTTTATCTAAGTACTTTCAACCATGAAATTTCAACCATGGTTCTGCAGATAAACTTGGGCTTCATAGCCCAGGTTTTAAAAAAAAAGCTTATTTAGTTTTCGTAATAAGCCTGATAAGGTTTAGTTTCACTAATGTTGCTTTCAATGCGTGTCTTATTAAAGAGTGTAGCACTTTCAAGTTTAGGTATCATCTTCATGACAATATATTGTGTCATTAAACATTTCGTATTATTTCGTATCGTAGCACTTATTTACTGATCCACACCACAACGTAGCAGTATCTGGTAAACAACAGAAATATTCATAGACGTTTCAATCTGTATAAATCTAAAGTTAATATAACACAAAGCAGCTCTGGTAATATTATTTGTGAACACAGATTGTTGCAAATAAGTCCCTCGGGGTTGTTTGGGGTTGTAGTACCGCTCAATATTATGTAGTTTCGATTTTAAAAGCGTTCCGCTTTGGAAATACAACGGTATTCATGTTTGTATTATAGCTAAGTTATATCTTGTGATAAAATGAAGAAAATACTTAGAAGTTATGCTTTTAATTCTTCTAAAGGTAAACTCAATTTGTAATTAAAAAGTTGTTATAATTTAGCTAGACGTGGTAGGTACAGTTTTCTAAGAAATACTGTTTGTTTACTAAAGTAAATGTAGAACCTAAGTACTGAGACTCACGATTAGTGGGTGTAGATAAACTGAAAATAGAATACTAGACAATAATTGCCAAAAGTTCTCAAATTGACTTGAGATTAGTTTTTTTAACAGTATACTCTTAAATGTTTAACAAAACACTCCTACGTGTATGTTACAAGTATTAAATAAACAAACCGTACAAAGTAAGAATTAGCAGCGGGCCTTAAACGGGCACTTAGCCTTATTCCCAATGATTCACTTCGTGAATGAATGAGGGAAGAATAACCAAGGAATTTGCGAAGTAAATCATTAGGAATATTGCTTAAAGCAGCCGTTTTAGATCCCCAGGTCCAAGTTCGACTCAATTTACACTGAACAAAATATAAAAATCACAGCACCACATACAGGAGGGTAGTCAATGTGTTACCAGTATTATGGGGTGATTCCAAAAAGCGCCCCTGAGCCCGCTTTTAGCTTTAAGCATCCAATCTTTGCTAGCCACTCTTAGCAAATCGTTCCGAGGTGTCCTACACTATGTTAGTTTAGATGCGAGCCTCAGTCTCCATCGGTTTTGTCAGACAAAAGTCGATTTTTACATTGGCAACACCACGAAGCCATTTGTAGTTCATGACTTTCTTTGTTCCATCTTACAGTAGAGTATCTGTTTTGTTTCCAATTAAATGTACTTTTATCGTTTTTAAAATGCGCATTGCGTTTGCCATTTTACTTTCAAACTGTGAACCAATTAAGGAAAAATTGTGAGAAAAAATGAAAGGGGTGCTTGAGCTTTCTTATTTGTTTATAATTAATACTTTCATATTAAACTTGATTTTAACTAACCGAAAAGATTAGGTAATCATGTTCTTGTAGGTGTTCTATGTATGCTTTTAATAACATAGTGTTAGTCAAGTAATTCGTATTACCCTGAAATGTTTTTATCCGATTTTATTGGAATTTTGATGAATAAACTCAGATTCATTATACTAAACTATAAATCAGAAGCCGTAAAAAAAGAGGCCTCCGATATTATTAGTGACTATCCAATTATCCGATCTCGTAATTTTCCTTGTATTTTTTAACGAGGCAAAGAACTTTGGGTGCTTTACTATCTACTTCCCTTGTGGCTTTGTGATTAAGGTACAATTTGGTGTTTTAGTATCATCAATGGGTAGGTGGATGGTGGCCGCAGGCCATCTGACCTGATTTATATGCAGGCTGCCCTTAGTCGTGTCTTACAATCCCCACAGGCGCAGACGAGCTGACCTATTCTTAACTGGGCACACACGGTTAAACTGGTGCCTAATAATATTAGATAACAGACTTGCAAGTAAGCTCCTGGGGGTCGGTGGCTCCTTAAATGAAAAAGGGGTAGCAAGGGGTGAAGCCGGAAAGGGAAATAAGCAAACTCGTAGCTTTGAATTTACGTAAAACAAGGTAAGTTAAGTCAAAGTACGGATTTAAACGAAGACTCTTGAAGTTGAAGTACTCGACTGCAAATCTAATGTTGAACTTTTATGTTTAATGTGGAACACGTCACATTTTGATTCGTTTTTCTTTCGCTTGGAAGAAGTATATGCTCTACTTTCATAATTATGTTAGGAGCTCAGAAACGAATGTAAAGAGTTAAGCCGTAATTTAACTAGAACGAAAAGATGGAGGAAATTCACAACAGAGTTCTAAAACTTGAAAGGAAGCAAGCACTCCTGCGGAAGTCAATTTGTTGAAGTAAAAACTTACGTGTTTCGTGGCGCTAATGTCTGAATACATTACTTTTAATAATGATTTGTTACACTCATCAACAAGGGGTTGATTAACGATTCAACCTTCCAGAATATATGTCAAGCTTTTCGTAAATGCATGACTAATGTCTATGTTAATATTATGAATGACCGGAGTTTCTTCTTCAATATTAACACTGCGAGGACGTCCCTTTCCTAGCTCTAATTGCATGTTTATGCAAATTCGTACTCCCAACTTTACTATCCGTTTAATATTGAATTCCAGGCATTTTTGCTTAATTATTTATCAGAGAGGAAGTAAATGTTTGAGTAGCGCAGCTTGGCAAAACAAATTCGGTTTCAAAAATAAAACCTTATTAAATACTAGTTCATGAAATTAAAAAGTATTTCACTAAGGTACTTCATATATCAACGATTTTGAACATCGATGATGTATTATTGCTTGTATTTTTTTTATAGGAATATAATTATATTACTTACATTTTTAATTCTATTGCCATTTAACATAATAGTATTTATACGAAGTGGACTACATTTGTAAATAAAAATGTAATGTGACGAAATATTATTTAAACTAATATAGCAATACGGAACCCTAAAAAGTGGAATGTTTAGCAAATAAAAATAGTTTTAAATTCACAAGTGTACGAGGCTCAAAATATAAGCTAAAGTAATTTCAGAATTTACGAAGGGCAACAAAATATTCATGTTTTTAATATTGTTTTAGAGAATAGTGTCGTAAGTTGTGAGAAATAAATCACTGGATTAAAAGTAGTATTCTATGATTGATTGAATGGTCTAAGAGCTGTTTAAAATTTTTGAAAACTTAAGACACGCTGAAAAGTTGCTCAATACTTCTTCAATTATGTCTAATCACAGAAATGCTAACTTGGTGGATTAAAAGACTTTGGACGAAGCTAGACGAATTTAAAAATGCGTTTTTTTGGTCCAAAAAAAGTGTTTTTTTTTTGCGTGGTAAAATAATTAAATGAGTTCTCCTACCCCGGGCAGGGCGGGAGGGACTGTCAGACTTGTACTGACTAAAATCTTCGGTGTCCTTCAATAGCAATAATGTTCCGGGGTCACGGTGATGGAAAAAAGTCCCGCGACCCCGTCATTTTGCTGACGCTCTTTGAGTCGCGCGTGGAACACGACACACCGTCGACCCGGGCATGTTCCATGGTCGGACAGCGAGTTGCCCTTTACTCGCTGTCCGCATGCCCGCGCCTACGGTGGCCGGAGATCATCTGCCGACGTCCGACGCCGTGGGCGTGTACCACTGCGGTTGGGGCGGAGGGAGGACGCTGTCCTCTCTCTCTCGCGGCCCGCCACCTATACTTCACGAGCATTACTGCTTCGCAGAAGGTGGCGACCACTTCCCTCTCCGTCTCGCCCCGCAGCATGGCCGTAACCAATGCCGGGCGTGAGGACACGTCGGTGCTCTGCCCAAGCTGGGCAGTCTTGCACCATATGCTCTACAGTGTCCTCCGGGCGATCTTCACAGTGGTGACACCCAGGCGTTAAAAAAATAGTTTGTTTAAGGCATTTCAAAACCTTCATACCTTTCAAATTGAATACTTTAAGAGAAAAAAAAAGAGCCGCAAGAATGTTTAAAAAAAAATCCGTCCGGTCATGGACCATGTCCGGGTCGACTTTTGTTCCACGAGCGCCTGACGGCAGCAATCTGACGGGACTGTCTTATCAGGTAACCGTGAACCCAGAACGTAAAAGGCTATTGAACACACTGATACTTATGCTGTAAGCCTACTTTATCCCACTGCTGGGCAAAGGCCTTTCCTCATGACCTTCAGTTTTCTCGATTCAGGGCCAAAGTGGACCACTGGATACGGAAATCAGTACCAAAATAATGTATAAGCTTCTTTAAACTTACACGGCTAAGTTTAAAGAGTCCTATCGTTATCAAATATCACATTTCTATTCTCACGAGTTTTCGAAAAGTCAACCGTTTTCGTAAACAAGCTCTAATATAAGTATACTTTAGATTAGAACTACGAGACTCTCATACAGTAATATTCTGAAAATATGCAGCATTTTTAAGCAAGTGCATATTTGAATTTAAGTCGTGTTATGGAGAGTGGTATAATCCTAGTTTATAAGAGTTAGTGTTATTACGGCCGCAGAGATGGCAACGCTTACTTCCTAGAGGTTTTTAAAGGATTAAAAGCAACCGACCCAGGGTACGTATCAACTTTGACCTAATTTTTTAAGAAATTCTTAGTACTGACTTCTATCTTTCAGCCGAATAGTTTCTCTAAGTAAACAAGTTCACTAATTAAAATTGTTTATGTGTCTTCTTAAATTATAAGCTAATTAATGTTATTTTTGCTGACCTAGAAAGACAGTGTGGCTGTGGAAGTTTTTCAGATACTTCTGTAACATCTCTTACATTAATTTCACTTTTTTTTGTGTGTAGTACACGTAGGTAGTACTGTAGCAATTTTTGTAAGTTACAACTCTGAGTTTAATAATACAATAAAACTATTAGATATTATTATATTATATAGAAACAGCTACGCTCGGAGTTTCTTTGCGGGATAAAATCCGGAACACGGATATTCGGCGAAAAAACAGATTCACCGACATAGCTCTTAGCAAGTTAAAGTGGCAATGGGGAGGCCACATCGCTCGTAGAAATGACAACCGATGGGAAAGAAAGGTTCTCGAGTGGCGACCACGGACCGGAAGACGCAGTGTAGATGGGCCCTCCCAGTAGGTGGACCGACGACATCGTAAGAGTCGCGGCCTACCAATGGATGCAAGTGGCGAATTTGTCGTTCGACGTGGCGATCTAAGGGGGAGGCCTATGTTCAGCAGTGGACGTCTTCCAGCAGATGATGATGAATTAAACATAGAAACACACATACACAAAAATCTAGACTCAGAACAACTATTTGTAGGTCATACAAATATTTATTCTGTGCGGCTATCGAACCCGCGATACGCAGCGCAGCACTCGATCGCTCGGCCACTACGCCAATCATGTCGTCAACATCTGTTATCGTCTTTGAAGCGACTCTAGTCGGTCGCGGGATTAACAAGTTACCGTGACCCCGGAATGTAAAAGGCTATTGAAGGACACCGTGGATTTTAGTCAGCACGAGTCTGACAGTCCCTCCCCGTCTGGCCTGGGTTGGGGGGACGCATTTGATGATTTTACCACGATAAAAAAAATAAAAAGTGTCACTAGTCGGATGTAGGACGTCCTCTACCTAACGACCCAGCCGTTATATCTAGTCGAAACAATTAATGTTCAATACACTTCTTCGAGAACTGTCACTTATCGCACTACGATTAGGTTCAACGGATATTTCACACTGTTTTTTCCTATCATTGTCGCACTCCAGATATATAAATAGACCACACTTGTGCGGAAATAAAAATTCCCGCAGTCGGCTGTGATTTTTTTTTGTAAAGGCTTCGGCGTAAATTATTTTTGAACATTTAATTTGAGCTACTATTCTAGGTTTTCCCTAAATAAACATGATTATCGGAAAGAAATACTTTCTTTTATGTACAAATCATCATTAATTTGTGTTCTAAATTAAAAAAAATACCTACTACTATAATCTATTTTAAATAATAGTTTGTTCTTATACTTTGCTTCTACTTCAATGTAATACTCGTAGTTTGCTAAAAATTACAGCATAACTATTTTTTATTCTATATTTTTTTCTCTTCGGAAGTTTATTGAAAAACATCATTTTACACATGGGCATTCGTAATTGCTGGTCTCGGCTCCTTATCACCCTCGTCGCTGTACGACTTGGGTGAGAATCTCACCTCAAATGCAATTACTTCCCCACTTGTATCGAAATGTACAGACGCCATCATATCAACTTACCTCCATGTGTTAAATTTCTTTAATAGATTTTCAACCTAATCATAATACTGGAAGGTTAAAGTTCGATTGGTTGAAGTTGGACAGATTCGGATATATTGACCTGCTGACGTCTGTACTATTTCGCACTGATACCTTTTATCCCCGCTTGGGTGCATTCAATAACGTGTGGTCATATCTAGCGAATGTTCAACAACACCATCCAATTTGCAATAGGTGGCCGACAGTGAGCATAATTGCTTTGGATGGATCCAACTGTTCTACTAGCTTTACAAATAAACCACAATTCTGCGTCGTCTGACAGAATAGTCCCCATTTATTGATCATGTCTGAATTCATATATTCATATGTTCATGATCGCGGAGAGAGGATCTCGTGACTAAATAATTACAGCCGCACATACTGATTTTCCGGGTTCAGGCGCGCTTGCCAAGTTTGGTCCGTGGATGGGTGATCATCGAGCTTAACCTGTGGCTCGAAAAGCCGTTGGTCCCTGCCGTCATTTGTAGATTTTTGACAGTCGTTACTATAAGTCAGCTCTAAAAAAGCCACGGGGTATCGTATTCCCCAGTTACTGGGTTGTAGAGGTCCGACACTCCATGTAAAATACTGATATTCAGGTCCGATTCTGGTTTGACTGGAAGCTGAATCCAATATAGTTGGGAGAGAGGCTAGGCAGATGATGATAATGATGGCGGAGAGCAGTGATGGCCCGGAAGTAACAGCCCCGACTTAGGCGTTGCAAGTCGTGGGTTCGAATCCCAGTCATGTGTAGCATTATTTTGTGTAAATTATTTCATCATCACTGCTCGAACACCGGTGAAAGTAAACATCGTGAGGAAATTCTGTGCATGTCAAATCAAAAAAAACATCGAAGACATGTGACATCTACTAACCTGCACGAGCCCCATGGTGGATTACATTCTACTTAGGAGTGGACTTTATACCGCGACGGGGCTCGGGGCTCTGGGCTCAAAAAGAGGAGGTCTGCGTCCAGCAGTGGGAAAATGATAAGGTGATTTAAGAATGCATACATGGTTGTATGAACATAGACGGAACTCAGTGGTTTAAAAGCATTTCAGTAACAAAAAGTAAAGTGTTAATTTGTGTAAGTAAGTATGTAAGTTTCTATGTTTGTTAACGAACCCACGATGCCTACAGGAGTAATTCCTAGTGTAAGGCAAAGTTAAAAAAAAAGTATTAACCAACCAGCTACGTTACTGCCCGGCTGGAGTGCGCCGGATGTACATTTAAGTATCGCCGCTCCTGGAGGCAGTTTTAACGCAAGGCAATGCCTTTTTAATTTAAAGTATTGATTTAAAGCCGGCCATAGGTACTGGTTTATTTTTACTATACTTAGTATATAATGTGCACATTGTACGCTCCGTTCTTCGTAACTAGGTCCCAAGTCTGTAAATTGAGCATACATTAACTAGGATGAAAGAAAAAAGGCCAACAGAGTGCATTCAGTACGGTGTGTCGTCAGTTTTTGGCTTCGTTCCCATGTAAAATGTTGCGTGACCGTAATACATACAATACTGCACATGGTAACATCACTGAGATTTTTCTCAAGCCTTTTGTAACCTTAGATTATAATATGTTCAGATTTCGTGTTCGAAACAAAACGTAACGTTTTTCAGGATGCCACTTTTTTAAATGTGTGCCTAAGCGCCACACACACAAAAATGTTTTCCTTGGAGATGTTCATTTGAATCGAACGGTTAATTTTTCGCCTGTCTTCAATTCTCAGCGGCCAACTTAGGAATCTGGAGAATATTCTACAGGGTGAAACTTTATTAATCTATACTAATATTATAAAGAGGTAAAATTGTTTGTTTGTATGTAATGGGTAATCTCCAAAAGTAATGAACCGATTTTGAAAATTGTTTCACTGGTAGAAAGCTACATTATCCCTGAGTGCTATAGGCTATAAATTATAAAGATACCATGCATATTAGCTGAAATATCTCAAGTTTTGTTTAGCCGGGCGGAAAAAAATTGCTCTTCTAACAGAGTTATTAGCATGCGCTGCCTTAACAGTTGCTTAAAATTGAAAATAATGTACGGCAAAAATGTCCGCTTTGAATAGTTCTACAATAAAGTCCGCGACACCATATTTCTATCTTTTATGTTTTAGTAGATATAGTAGCTTTTACGAGTTAAAAAAAGTATTTTTCGTCATACTTACCTTTGGACGGTTTTTTAATGTACTATATATTAAACCTTATCCAAAAAAATATTATTATGATCACAAGAACATCATAGAGATACGATTTGCCAAATACAGTAAGTAAATTGGTTAAATAATAATATATAAAATTATTAAATCGCAAAATGCCGCCGTCCATTCGCGAACCGCATTAGAACATGCTTTGTACGGACGTTTTATCCATTGGATCATCGCAAACGATGGCCCACCTTCTCAATTGTACTCTTTGTAATTCCACCTGCACTCTAAGGGATCTATCCGAGGCCACCACCATCGCCGTCAACGTGGCAGAGTTTTGGTCGAAACATACAATATAAAGGAATCATCGACACGACAAAGAAAGATCCATTGGATGGCGTTGTGCAATTACGCGTTGGTCTTTTTTCATTGTGGTAAAATCATCAAATGAGTCCTGAGTACTGGGTGAGGCGGACTGTTGTATATAATATGATATGTTCTTTTCGATTCCCTGTACGTTCCGGGGCCGCGGTATCCTGGGATAAGAAAAAAACCCGCGACCCCAGCAGGCATTTGGCGCGAAACACGGCGCACCACCGACCCGAGCTTGGTCCTCGGTCGGACGGCGAGCCACACATTACTCCGCCCACTACGCCGCTGTGCCCTCTGCTGATCAGAGGGACATGCGTTGGAGCGTTCACACGACATGCTATTCACATAGGGGCAAAGAGACCCCTTAGGCACACAGTGCCTAAGGAAGAGTTTTTGACGGGCGCACGTGGAGGTTTCCTGTCTTAGCACCCCTACGCGTTGGTCATTTGATTGCTTAGTTTCTTAAAACACAAAACACGGTTTCTTTGAATTTTAAGCTGCGGTGTTTATGTTTTTGGGATATCGGACAGTTTCAGCGATTGTTTACCATGCCTAAAAGGAAATCACAACTTTACCGACAGACATCCCAGACAAAGCAACTCGAGTACGCCGTATGGAAAAGTCTGCTCTTGAAAATCATCAGCGCCTCTCAAGGAATAGAGAAAATAATTCGCAAGCACGCGCTGGGGTATCTAGCTCCGAGCATTCACAGCGTCTTGCCAACCAAAGCTGGAGAACATCGAGACCATCTAGCGCTGAGCGCTCGCAGTTGCTTGCTCCCCTCTTTGATGGGTGGCTGGCTAGACCCCACGGCGTCCTCATCTACCGCTTGACACAGGTCCTCACCGGACATGGATGCTTCGAGAGGTACGTGTGTCTGATAAAGAAGGAGGAAACGCCCGAGTGTCACCACTAGGAGGACCGCCCGGAGGACACGGTGGAGCATACGACGCAGGACTGCCCTGCTTGGGCCGAGCACCGCCGTGTCCTCACGCAGGCGATAGGCGGAGACCTCTTGCACCCGGCACTGGTCGCGGCCATGCTGCGGGGCGAGATGGAGTGGGAAGCGGTCTCCTCCTTCTGCGAAGCAGTCATGCTCGCGAAGGAGGCATCCTCCCTCCACCCCAGCCGTAGTAGTAGACGCCCACGACGACGGATGTCGCGGGTCGATCATCGGGCATGCGGGCTTCGAGTAAAGGGCAACTCACTGTCCGACCATGGACCATGCCCGGGTCGACGGCGCGTTGTGTTCCACACGCGCCTCAAAGAGTGTCAGGATAACGACGGGACCCTATCGAGGGCCATAGCCTAGCCAGGGTTGCGGGACATACGTATACCGCGACTCTGGTATTCAAAGGGCAACCGAAGAACATTTGATGTCACGAAAAAAAAAGCCAAAGTGCGGGAACATCGCAGGCCCGTGCTCGGGAATCTAGCGCTGAACGTGCGCAGCGTCTCAGTGATTTAAAGCAGCATATCTCAGCAACACGGGATAGGGACACTCGCGCTGAGCGCTCGCAGTGGCTCGGTAACCAAACAATGAGAACATCGCAGGCCCGTGCTCGGGAATCTAACGTTGAACATGAGCAACGCCTAGCAACCGAAAGTTGGCTGGCGGTTACTATCAGTATGCAATAAAAACATAATCCTCCTTCTGGCAGTCAGGAAATAAATCATAGCACTCGGCACTCAGTACTAACCGAACCACACTCATCATTTCATCACAAGTTAAAATTTTTACCGCCCAACGAAGTGGGCAAGGGTCAGCTAGTTTACAATATTTTTAACTCGGGCATTACTAATGATACTAATCGTATTATGAAACTCAAAAACATTATTAATGCTTAATCTTCGCTTACTTTTCATTTCGCGCGCGGTTCTGATACTTTAGGACTTTAGGGGTTTATGATTTATTTTATTACTTTTAGTGTTTATTAGCAATAATATGCCTTTGCAGTGTGACATACTTATTTAAAAGTATAATTGCATAAATCATATTTTTGATTTGCGTTTTATTAGCCGTAATGCAATCAGCATCGTGAGTAGAGCCCTAGATTATTGCCCATATTGCCCATGATTTCGATTTCACCCTTTATAATTATAAGTTTGCATTATTTTGCATTCTCTACGACTCGTGTCATCCACTTTGTTAATGCACCATTTGATCTAGTTCGCTGCATAGAACGCCTTTATCACTATTAAAATAAAAGAAAAAACTGTGTGAAATGACAAGAATGCGTGTTTTATTCGACTGGTGGGGAGATAATACATAATGATGTAGCATTATGTTCACCCCACTTATAAATTTGCATTATAAATCCTCATTTATTTTATATATGAGGTTAAAGTGAGGTGATATGTGTTTTCGTTTACGCACCCGAATAAAGCAATGTTTTTGTATGTATATATAACACTTTAATTTCTCACGGTTTGGAGTTTTGGACCACCCAATGATCATTCTTTATTTTGGTTGGTTCTAAAGAATAATTTATGTATACAGTTCTTTTTTATATTATTCAACAAAATATGAACACTTATAAATGGAAATTCATAGAAAAGCTTAGCCACTAAATTAATAATAATTTAAAGATATAAGAAATAGTTTGGAAAATTCTCTTCTCTTTCATTACATAAATATATTCACATCTCTCTCTTCATAGATTCTGAGAAATATTTTCTTTTTAAATGAAGTCAATTACAGTTTAAATTATATTCTCTGTAGAGCTTCACACTTGTTTTTATTATTACTTTCCTACGGGAAAAGTCTAAGGCTATATTTAAATTATAACTACGCGGCTTTTTGTTAAATCGAGTGGAAAAATTATAGAATCTTGACTTCACTTTAATGTTGTCCAGGATATTAAAAAATATAAAAGCGCTATAATCGTCGTAATTATTCCCGTAGAGATTTTTATAATGAAAATTAAATTTTCTTTAGTCGAACTACTGTTTCCCTATATTAGCATGACCTATGACCTTTCTAAATGTCAACCTTGATATTGTAAATACAATATAACAGGGTATCAAAGGGTTTCGAAATGAGGTAATCGATAAGAGAATATTATGTATAGACTAGCTCGAACATGACTCCCACTGTCTTTCATATTCGTGTGAAGAGGACCAAACTCTACCGGGGTCGCGAGACAGACAGTTTCAACCAGGTTACCATAACCCTGGAACGTAATGGGCTGTTGAAGGAACACTGAATTTTAGTCGGTAAGGGTCTGACAGTCCCGTGCCGCCCTGGGAGGATTCGATGATTTTACCACGATAAAAAAAAGGCATGTGGCCACCCTAATGATTGTAAATGTAAGATTTCCCTTCCATATATTCTTTCACAAATGTCAGCGATGTTTAAGATGAACTATAATTATAAGAAGGTACAGATGTGTTGAAAAACATTATTCCTTGCCAGATTTGAACTCACAAACTCTTGTCTGAGAGCAACCTAGTTCCCACATAAGTTGAAATTAGTTTGAAATATTGACGAATTAACCTCCTGCTACATAACCTTTCAACTCAGTAGCTTGTGCTGCTACCGATGTATTTCCTTACATTAAACAGAAATTGTTATGTACGTATCGAAAGTCCCCAGTAATATGTCCTTTATTAGATTTGTTCCCGGAAAATTCCTTTGAAACATACAGCTCTAACATCTTACATCATAGAAAACAACTACTTGGAAAGTAGCTATACAATTTTCCTAAATAAACAATGAAGTAATAGAGATCAAAATCACTTGCACACTTGTCGTTTGCAAGTGACGACATTAACACTGGAGGGTGATCAAAAAATTCAGCTTTCTTTCTTTTAAGTTAAGCAAATTCTGGCAAAACGCCCAGAAAACGAGACGATGAAGACTATATAAAAATATACAGCTTATAAAAAGTTCGTACATAATGTAAAGTCTGACTCAGTGCTTGAATATTTTATTATTTTAGGACACATTAAACTTGGGGCCCTTTTAAAAACCTCGTTTTCATTCAAAAAAACATTTATTTAGTTTAGTGAGGATCAAAAATAACATTAAAGTTGCAGGGTACATGTAGTGTAGTTGACACACACATGACTTGTTTGTTGTCGGGAGTGGACAGGGCATCGTGCTGATATTGCAATCCTTTTTGGTACCCTAACAGAGCGTCAGTATTGCATATTAACTTTGTAAAGCTCACCAACCGTGTATTTAAGAGCGCGTATTCTGAGAGCTGACAACGTCGCAAATGACTATCAAATATTTACAAGAATTAATTCTGCTCAGTATTTCTTGAATTATCCCTAAAAACAGAAATATTGACCTTGCTGGGCAAAAGTGGTTTTGAACGAACCTAGACGTATTTAAAGATGCGATGGTTTTTGGTCCCAAAAAAGTTTTTAAGCCATTTCGAAATCTTTATACCTTTAAAGTTGATTTAAAGAGAGGGAAAATTAATGAGCCGGATCATTTAGTTTGTTTTTACACCTCGCCAGGCGCAAAAATATGTTAATAAACAAATTTCCTTCGATTATTCTCATAGCAATTGGTTGCACTTATGTGTTTTACTCATAAACTGTATTTCACACTGGCGCTACAAGTTGATAAGTCGCTATAAGCTATTACAAGTTGATATTCAATCAATATTCCCAGGCAGGAATCGGACCCGCTGATTAAATTGATTTATAGCTTAAAGCAATTTGTTAAAAGAATCTTGAGATGATGCCTCTTCTTACGTAGTACGGAGAATGTACAATTTTATTTACGTGATAATAATTTAACTATTTTATTATTTAAATTTAAAGGTCTTTGGAGATATTTGTATGAGGAGTTTATGACATTATTATAATTTACCAAATGTCAGGTATTCTTTCAATACATGTAGCCATTTTGTCGAATTAGGCATATTTTTATTTTGTCTTCATCAGCAGCTTTTAAAGTTCCCACTGCTGCTATGACACAAGCCTCCTCTCTGTGAGAGGGTGTGGGTCACACCATCCACCATGTAGGCCCAGTGCTGAGTGGTAGATGATAATTGGCATACTATGCCTTCACCGATTGGAGAGCAGTGGTGATGAAATAATCACACAAAGTAATATGCCTGGCTGGGTCCGATTCGAACCTACGACAAACACCTGGCAAGTCGTTAATTGCAACTATTGCCATTTACTCAAGTTTCTATGTTAAACAGTTAAAGCTGTGGACTGTGGAAGTCTTACGGGGATATGCTGTTCTTTAAACAATAATACATAATTATTAAGAACATTGATAAACAGCAGCGTTAAAGCCCCTTAACCTATATAATGACACGTAAAGGCATTAACTACGTACATATATGTGAGTGTAGTTTGTATTTGTATAGTAAATTCACGCCTGTCTCTCGCTGGGTGGATTCACAGAATACCTAATGTTCCCGGTAGATTCCCCAAGCTACGATGTTGGCAAACCTCTTTCGACCACCAAATTAAAAGAGCTATATAGCAGGTACGTAGCTATGTAGGTAACCACAAAACGTATTACGTATTATACTGGTTGAGGTTACTGCCTCCCAGTGTAACCTCTACCTTCTTTACAGCACTTGTTTGAACTTCTTTAATATTTGTGTAACGACTGTTAATTAATGATGGCCAGAAATAACCCTTATTAACATGAAACATCCTGTAATATGTAAATATTTGAACTCAAGGTTTAATTGGACCGCATTTATCGATGTTGCTTTCTTTGTTCTTCCATCATTAATTATAATCTCTTTTATCGAGTCGTAGCTGACATTCAAAGAGCAGTCGAACTTTATTTATGTCTCATAACATAAAAATATTTCCCAGTGAAAGTGTAACATAAATAAATAACGGAATAAATAGAAAAGTGCTTCGTGGCTGAATCCCTAAACCTCGCAATCAGTCTACGAATTAAAAAGAGAAGCTTACTCTCGAAGAAAATTCGAACTGAGTGTGGAATTTTACCGGAAGGCTACCGGAAGCGGTTGCCGCAATCGAGGGGAAAAGTAGCTCGCTCCGGGACGCTTTGACCGGTCATTCGTACTACTGCCTTTCAGAGATTTTCTGTTTAAAAAGTTTTTTCAATCGTAAACATTTCTTGTATTACGCTACGCCAAGTTGTCAGATGTTGTTTGGTTGAAATGCCAATTCCAGCTCTTCTTTTGTGGGAAACCTTTTCATTAATGTCGTAATATTCAATTCCACGTTCTAAAGGATTTAACTGGAAGGCTGTTGATGAATGCATACAATCTCGGGCATTAACAGAACCAGATCCTGTAATAACAGATCAAGGTTCGGATATCCGGGATAGAGATGTTGACGGATTTGACGGCAGAAGGCGCTGGCTCGTGCGGATTCCAATCTAGCGTCAAACGGGACGAGACGCGGGCACGTCGAGCCCCCCTCCCCCGCGCGCGCCACCTGCCCCACCCACCGGCTCGGCGGTTCATTATGCAGCCGCCCACGCCGCGCGCCAATCACATAGCATCGCAGCGATATTGCCGTCTCGCTAGGGATTTCAACGATGTTTGTCGATTACTTGGAATACGGTTGTTTAGTTCCTCAGTTTGCATGCATAACAGATTCTTGGGTAACGTGTACAAATATTATTATTTAACAACACAGAGTATTTTTAAAACGATATTTATTGTTGAAGTTTACCACACCAGTAGTACTACGTAAGATTTATCTTTGTTAGAATAGGGTTGGTTCAACGTAGGTACTTATTAATGCAATAGGAGAAGAGAAGATCCTGCATAATGCCACATCCGCGTAAAACGCCACGCGAATGGTAAATCATTGAAACCACTTAAAAAACCGTGTCGCGGCGGCACAGTAGCGTAGCAGTACCGTAGCATTGAACTCGGACTGTAGGCTACGCGACGGCTACGGACGTAGGCGCGTAGACATGGCGTAGCAGTGATGTAGCACTGAATCGTGTCCGTCGTAGCAGCGTAAACGTCGCGCGGCGCATCGCGTAGCACCATTTTGCACCTGGTATTATACCTAAGCATTAGTTTCGGCCAACGACGTTTCGGACGATTCTTATTCGTTATCACTTACGGACATAAGATACGAACTGTAAATTGGTGACAACATCATTGTACAGTATATATTGCATTTTCGTTGACGGACTAAGAGAGTAGACCCAGGTTTGTATTCGTACGGAGCTGTGGCATGGTAGCGGTAGCACTGAAGTCGAAGGAAAGAATTCTCTTTTACTCGTGCAGTGTGTGAGTAACAAGACTGGCAAATCTGGTAATACACTTATTAGGCTGCAAAGGTTTTTCGCATCTAATACCTATTAACTATATTTTTAGAAAGTTTCGTCTTTTCGCTATATTGTAAGGGACACGTGTAGAAGACGGTGCTTACTGAAGATACCTTAAGAAGCAAAAGCTGTCAGTCGGGGTCGCGGAACTTATTCCATCACCGTGACCTCGGCACATAAAGGGCTATTGAAGGTCACCGTGGATTTTAGTCAGTATAAGTCTGACAGTCCCTCCTGCCCTGCCTGTGGGAGGACTCATTTTATGATTTTACCAAACTAAAAAAAAAAAATCCTTTTGTAGTACTTTTTACAATTTCTTTCCTAATTACGTCTACAAGTAGTTTTAAACTTCAAATCATAAGCAAACAAAGCTCGACTATCGATACTTTTAACAAAAGGCTCGCAGAGCACATCACTATCAATATTACCTGTTCCTAGCATAAAGAATAATCCGGGTTGGTCGTCATTGTATGTTGCACGGACGACAGAAAGCCTCATAGCTTGTATAACGTCTTTGGTATGGCCGAGTCAGCTGTGCCTAAGTATTTTTTATTGCAGTAGACAACGCTGGTGAATATAAATGCAGCCGCAAGACGGCCGCGGCCCTGCGAGAGCCGGCAGCGTATCTGATAAGTTATTTCCGTTACTGTGAGACGACAACTTACGCCGGATGCATGATTTTTATTTTAATACAGCTTTAATATTAAACTACACACGTTTATTTTTGTCGGTAAAGGATTATTTATGGAGGTGCTCATTGAGACGGCCTTCGGTTGTTTTTTGAGATATTTGAGAGTCAACTGATTATGTTATTCACTGATTCAGTGGTTCTATTATCTAAGCACGAAATCCGTAAATTCTGCTGTAGCTTCGGCCGTTTCTGTTTATCATAAGATTAGTTAATTGTATGAACTAAAACTTGGTGACAACATCATCAAACAGATGACTCCTCACGATTCTCGATGTGTTGTCAGGACTTATGAATTAAGAACTAATACGGAGTAGGGTTAACTCGATGAATTACAAGTACTGGCCATTTGTTTTTCTTTCACAGGCTACGAGAGTAGACCTCATGCACGTGGGTTATACGTTTGGTCAGTACAATCAAAATGATAATCTACATACTTTGCTGTGACAAATAACATTCTTTACGTCTGTAACAATACAAAGCATGAATAAGTAAGATGAAGCCACACACAACGCAGGAACCAGTCCGGAGTGTCATGTAGTGCGAGTAACAATTCCTCAATCTTTATTGTCACCTATTGGGGCCATTGGTAAGTCTGGCATTATTATAGAGTGGAGGTAGCGTGCCTGCGACGACACTCGCCTGCAAGTGGGAGTTCACATTCACACCGCGGCTTAGGGTTGACTCACGAAGATAAATTGAAACACCGTTCAATTCAATTTAAAATAAAAATTTCACTTTTCTTGTATAAAATTTATGTTTCTAACTTGTTTGAGTTTAAATGACAGTATTAAAGGATTTATACAGCATGAAAATATTACGAAAATCTCTCTGGATAAAGAATTTAACATAACCAGGTCAACTTTCACATAAGCTAATATATTTTCACGAGGTCAAAAATCTAGGTACACAATATGACGCCGGCTATACGTAACTGTACGATATATGGGTCACAAGAACCATTTTTCCCTTGGTAACGTTGTTTAGGTAGAGAATTTTATCCCGCGGCACGGCACGTTGCCCGTCAAACTGCGGAACATTGCTCGATAGTAACGCGTGGCTTGAATTCCAAGTGTTTCGGCTACAATAAGCCTGATAACGGTAGGTCTGTTAAGATAATAATTAAGGCTACAGAAACCCTTGGCGGTCGCTGTTAATACATTTGGTTAAAGCATGCCGTTCCCGAGTGGTGTGGGAGTAGAGGGCGGGCAGCCCTAACCGCAGCAGACATTCCTACACAATTTCCCTTTTAACTCGGACTCTGCGGCCAGTATTTATCAATGGAATGATCTCACGGCCCGGGCTCACACGGCTAGTTTATTTATTTAGCATATACGTTCGACAGGTACCCGGTAACCCGTCAGGCGTCCTGTTACTTTATTTGTACCATTATTTGGGAATTAGACCTTTTTTCGACAATTTATTGGAGGATGCCGTTGTTTCGGAAATTCAGTTTGTAATGTTATTTGAATGTATTGTAAATGAGCTCCATTCATTATGTCGATAGTAGATAGTTACGTTAGCTATAATTATTTAGGTATGTTGATTTTTAAAACTTTAATAATTGACATCTATAGCATAAAGTTTTGTTTTGGTACTGATGTCGACTTGTCGGTTTATTTAAATCAATTTCAATTAAAGAAAGTGTCGAAACAGTTTTGAACTACAGTTGAAAATAAAGGCTTTTAAATCATTTATCGGTAATTTTTCCTCGGCCAATGTTCTTTTGTGAACTATTATGGTATGTCTTTGGCAGAAATGATGACGACACAAATAATAAAACTCATCATTCAAACAAAAGAATGTCGTAATTCAAGTGTTTCATCAAAATGAAGTACTGTACGTACGAAGCTAAAGTCTACTGTATATTCAGCGTATACAGCTTTAGTCATTGTGACTCAATTTAGCGAGTCTAAACACGACAAAGTCTATACCAGACTTCTTTGCAGACGTTTTAAAAAACCTTTTAGTTTTAGAGCAGTCTATTCGCCTTCGAACTTTAATGATAAAGCCTATACATAACAGAAGCAACAGATTCAATAAATAGAATGTGGGCTGTTCTACGTTTAGAGTATTGAATGTTGGATATTCCGACTGTATGTTATTTTGGAGTTAACAAATAACAACATAGAGACATTCAGTGCCGAACACCTTACGAATGAGCACACAATTCAGTCAGCAGCGTGTTCTATGGGTCTTATTGTGTGCGACACATCCTGTATTAACGTGGCGTGTGTTCGTGTGTGTCTCGTCCGTCACACGCCACGTATCACCCACACAGCGGTCTTGTGAGACATGTATTAACCTGTCGATTCAACCTTGTTCCTTTGTCGCCGTGGTTTATCGCTATGCAAACGAGCTTTTGTGGCGATATCACTGAGTCATAGCATTAGTAAATACGATATGTTAAAAACGTACAACCGCCTACATCCACCGGCAACGATGTGCCGGAAATGACAATGTTTAGTTTAGATAGAGGTGTTTATGTAGAGATTATGAAAACATTTAAAACAAAGTGTACTTCTTTTAAAACGTCTTTTTATATCATATACCTATTTAGCTTTTTTTAAAAAACGAAATAATACGGATACATCACAGAAAGTAAAGGTTATGATACGTTATGGTATGTTTTTTATGATACGTTATATTTGAAACCTTTCATTGTATTATTTTATGACAAGCTACTGAAGTAACAATATAAAAAAAAATTGATCACTTACTATTTAAAATTCAATTTATGAAAACATTTCACTTAAATAATAATTTAAAAAATGAGCTCTGGTTCGGAAAAATGAATAAACTTTCCTTTGTTCAATTAGTGAAAGCGTAGCAAAATTTTTCGTAGCCGCGTAGCAGTAAGCCAATTTAGATCAGTTCTAGTTTTAATCCGTGACTATCATCAAATGGATCTGTACTTTGAGCACCTGCATGACGCTGATAGCTCGTGAGTCGTGCTATCATGTTGATGTATAATTTACTGAGTGAAACTTGTGCCTCCAACCAATTTGCAAGAGAGCTGCTAGTCCGCTCGGAGTCGTGTAAACTTGCTGACGCTTAACGATTGCGAAATATGACTTAATTTGATTGAATTATTGCTCAAACAAGAGTTTCGGAAGTTGGTTTTACGCAGATTTAACCTGAAGTACCTGGCTGTACATAATCTAATTAAATCAAATCAAATCATTAATTTCTTTACAAACATAGGTTAATAGTACCTACGTAGATGTTATTTCGTTTTCCACATTTTATCGACATGGCTAGGTATGCAAACAGTGTACAATATGTTCATTGTTATATTAAACTTACATTTATTTAGAAAATTTGTCAGAATCACAGAAAAGTCAAAATTAAATTAGAATATAAAATTTATCTGCTATTTATTTGTCTCACTTTTTATCCCGGGATGACGTTACAAATACGTATTAGTTGGTTTGCGGACTGGCAACATTTACTACGTTTAAGTTTTCTAATCGAAGCGGATAACATGGTAAAGCTACGTACTCACACCGTGTTACGTTAGAAGGAGAAACTTTACGTATGCTGTTGTAACATTCAGTTTTTATTCGAAGCTCAAAGGCAAGTTTTATTGCCAGAAGAATTAAAATAAGAATCTAATAATAATTTACTTTATTGTTAGATATATCTGTATGATTTTCTTTTGAAATTGGCAAATCATCGAGAGCACAATGGCCTTTGTCTCGGAGTGGGGCAATATGTTATATTATTAGGTAAAATACTTGTATATTTCAGCTTAAAGTAAATGTAATTACCTACAAAAATAGCTTTCGTCATAAACCAATTGCACAGACACAGGTAATGTTAGTTATAAAACACAGTTTTTATAAGTTGGTATAAAAGGCTACTATTATAGAGTGAGAATGCTTCACATTTCCGGGCGGCACATTGTTTGTTGGCGGTGAGCCGGAGTCCGGAGGCCGGAGTCGGCCTGCGGACTCCGGGAGCCACCCCGGGACAGTTGCGGCCCGCCTGGAAGTTCACTTACGTGAAATTTGTGAACTATCCGACACTGACCACGCGTGAAGTATTTGTTAAATATGCACACTGTAGGCATCTGTCTAGCGGGTTACAAAGTGCAGTATGTTTGCGGTGTCGTGCTACTCTCGGGCTTATTATTTTGGGATGTGAAAAATATAAAGTTTAACCTAGAGACTTTTTGGTGAGGCTGGTTCTAATTTTGTCATTAGTTGGAGCTTTCAGTAAGTTATTACACCTGACATTAGACACTCGTACAGGAGGCTTCGTAGGTACTTCATATTTACATTAAGTTCGCCACTCTAATTACCTAAAGTTACCATAACTACAAACTTCCACACAATGTAAACACTGCATTAGCCTTCACACCAGCTAGTTAGCTATGTAAATTAAATAATTATGTTGTCTTATGAATAATGTTTGAGAGGGAGACAGGTACCTACTAATTCTTTTAAATTATACAATATACACTTTTCGTTGAAACGATTCCTTTGCAAATTTTAAATTCCTTAGAATAACATTCAACAAAAAGCAGGAAGCGAATGTGGGATTATAAATACGTGAGGTGATGTGAAGGATGTTGGTTTTGTCCCCCTGTCCGCCGCGCCTCGCTCCTGCAGCCTGGTGCGCGTCGCTTTTGTTCACAATGAGAATGGCAAACAGTCGTGCCTATTTGGTGACTGCAAACCATAGAAATGTTCCGCTATCGAGCCCTTCCTTTTACGTCAAGATTTTATAAATATGTCATTTTAAGTACGGTACAGTAATACGTTGTTTCCGCCTCGTTTGAACGTGCGTATTGAAAATAGCGATGTCAATTAAGTGTTTTTCTGAAAATAAGAGTTTCTGAACTCACTGATTTACATTGAATTTCGTACACTAATATTATAAAGAGAAAAAAAATGTTTGTTTGCAGGAGATACTTTTGGAAAATAAATATACGAATTAATCTATTTATATAAAAATGAAACCCGTTTTCCGTTGTCACGACATAACATGAAAACGGCTTGACCGATTCGGATAATTATTTTTTTGTTGTGTTTGTAACCATCGGGATTGGGTTTTAGACCGGGTCCACCACCCGTGCGAAGCCAGGACGGGCCGCTAGTTAAAAATAAATATATGTCTGGTAGGAAGTCACATTATTAATCTACTTAAATTATATCATGAATACTTCTTAGTCGAGTTAACACTTTTCTCCCTCAAGTCGGCAAGAGTGCACGCGGGGGCTGATCGGATGCGATGTGGTAGGTTAATGGGGGCTATACATTAACGCGAACAGAGTCGAAGCCAAAAGCTAGTTATTGAAATAGAATAACGTTTTCGGTAGCCGGATTGAAAATTTAAGGAATTTAGTAAGTGTGATAATAAAATGTACATAATACTCGCATAATCAGATAGAAAAAGGTGAGGGGAAGATCCAAATACCCAAGTTAATGGGATAAGAATGGGTGAATTGGGTACAAAAGGAGCTGGGTAATTGGGGTGAGAGATTGGAGCTGGGTGCTTGATAACGATGGTCGGCAAACTACGCAGAGATACAGGCTAGGTAGTATCTAATAGGACACTACGATAAATTATGTCTACGAATAGGTACCAGCAAATTATTTAAATGTAACTTATGTCATTTTGTGGTTTAGGATGTGAAGTTTTTCAAGAAAATGAGCACTTATACGAAATTGTTCAATGATATGCACGTAAATGGCATGTTATAAATCACAGATTTCTTGCTCTGTATGCAACGCAACATAGCATCGCAACTGACCTTTTCATGAACTCAATTTTATAAGTCAATATTTAGGCTACTTTCCTTCGGACCAGACAGAGGGAGATATATGAGAAATAAATTCATTCGCATTGTTTACCTTCTCTCTATCGATATTACATTAAAGTACATCGCAATAAAATATGACTAAGGTCAATCAGATTCCGGGATCGGCGTTCAAGTGAAATTAAAACAAAGAGTTATTCCAACCGCCATTCGAATCGAAAACAGGAAAAAGGAAATAAAAATAAGGCGTAAAACGGTTGTCAAATCTGTCACTGACAGGCATCTCATTCAATTATCGTAACAACAACAGAGCGCAATTTTTATTTTTTGCTTTTCTGGTTTTTGCTAAAAATGTTTCTCTGCTGTTGCGGGCTAAAAGCTTTATCGGATATCACGAATTTCTATTACTATGAAAGTCATGTATCTACCTATGCATTTAAAAACGCCAGTTAGCAAATGATATTTTTAATAGAAGTAGCTCATGATAAATGTAGTCGTTGTTCACTGTTGCTATTGCTACTCAGTCTACTCACACGGATTTTTATAACGTAGGTATGTACTATTGTGGAAAAGTAAAAGTCCCGTTCGCAAATCGATTTAAACGCTTAAATTATAAATTACACGCGAATCTTACCTTAATGCTACGATTTCATGTTCCGACCTTCTGACGAGCTAAGTTAAAAGAAATATGAACTTTGACAAGATAAACTGTACGTAAAGAAATATGTTTTTCTTCGTCTTCATATATGGAGTACGTGACTACAGGCAACATAATATATATCATACGTACTCAAAGGTTCAGAGGCGCTCAGTAGGTATTATAGCATAGTAAATAATGCTAGCCCGAAACCCAACAGGCGTAGACATAAAGCTGTGCGGACTTTTAATAGCATAAGGTAATAAAACCTTTTTTATTTACACTACAGAACCGCTTGGGAGCTCGTAATGACTCCCTAGTAGAAAAGTATTGAATATTGGAATAAAAGCTAAATACCTCGTCACTATTTGGGACTGCGTGAAGGTGGAGGTTAAGTACAAATGTGTTTCGACCTTACACTTTTCATGCTTATTGCTTTGATTTATTTCTTTTTCTTATATAGAAACTCGAAGGAGAAGGTGTTTACGTAATATATTAAGAAAAAAATATATTTTCATGACAATAAAATGAGATTTATTCTCCGACACAGTCTAAAATAAGTCATCATTGTTTGCTTAACGTGCTATTTTACTTTTAATTTACTGAATGCTACACATTTAAAGCATAAAAGGAGAAAGATGTAGCGGTCTATGGGGAGGCCCATGTTTAGAAATGGACGTTAACGACCTGATGCGATGATAAAAAAGGTAGTCCGTTGTTATTTTTGTCCATTACCTTCTTGAGTGGTACCATCAAACCGTTTTTCAAAGCTGATGTCCCTGCCTTAAACGTTAGCTGTAAGGCTTCTCTATGATATTGTTACGTACACGTGTAACACACGGTGTTACAAATTAAAAATACCTCAGAGATTGCGTTACGCACGCACTATCCCTGAAAAGGTTCCCTTCAATGTTTCGAGGTGGGTGTATCCAGCCTGGTCCGTGTATTTTATCCTGAAATAGTTTCTGAAGTGAAAACATTTGTTTACACAGTTAACGCTTATGATTTTCATAACGCTTGTAAATTATTAATGTAAACCACACTGCTCTTAAACGGCTTGAGCTAAGATCTTTCGTTGTTAAGAACTTACTTAAATCGAGCACAGACTATAAGCGGCATTGATGATGATGTGCTTAAGTTGTCCTGTCTCAGATGAAATATAAAGGAATTTAACACCATTTTATCACACTTCATTAGCATAGGTTAAGGCGAAATGGGTCTCAAAAAACACATTCTGTACACACCTTAACAACACCTTGTGGTTTCCTGATTGGGAAATGTTACGGTTTGACTATTCTTAGTTATCCGATTGCATGTGTATATAATAGTGAGTGTCGTCGAATAAAATGCAAATATCCGGTACAATTCTTCAGCGGGCGAGGCCGAACTTAGACCATGCTTTTTAATTTACCGAGTGCCGCCATTACCGACCTTATCGCCCCAGTTGCCCCCAGATCTGAAATAGGGTGCTCTAAAATTGCCTTCTTATTCAGATTATCCTCAGTATGCGCCGATTTCGATGTTATGCGTCGAATGGCAGTTATTCGAGCTTTAATGGGCACGGAACGGTTTATCTATCGTTATTTTCTCCCGTTCGTGTGGATAAATACAGTGAAAGGAATAGTCCTTGGTCGGACAGCGAGCTAGCATTACTCATCGTTCGCAAGCCGGGGGCTGTTGTAGCCAAAATTTGCCCCGTCATAAGTATCTGACGCTCTGGCCGTCTTCGGCGTTGGTGAATGTCCATTCTCTCAGTCGTACCGATTGCTCCCCATTACCCTCGATTGCTGCAGAATACCTGAGGTACCTCCCGAAACAATCATGTCCGGTGAAAATTTGCGTCAGGCAATAAAGTCATCGCCAGGAATATTTCAATTTGAACTAGAAGTTCCCGAGATTTACGCCTTTAATCAAACAAATAAACAAACAAATTCTTTAGCGTTCTAATATTAGATATTACTTGGAATTGTTAAAAAAAACAGCAATGGAATATAATAAGCGCGCCGAAAAAGGAAAACTTATCAGAAGGCAGATTAATAATTTCTACAAAAAGGTACTTACCTAAAAAGAATTGTCCTTGTTTCCGGAAAAAGCAAAATTACAAGGTTGGGTTGAAAGAACCTCCCGGGGCGCTCGGGAAGCTCTTTATTATGTATTGTAGTGAATCAAACATTTTAAAGGTCTTTAAACTTAAATTAATCCAAGGCGGATTTGTCTCGATTTTCTAAGATTAAATATCTTACTTTTGACCGTTTTTTTGTTTTTCAACAAGAATGACATTGTTTATATCACGATTATAGATGTTTAATTTTATTTAATAAAATATGAAGGGAAATCTAAGTGGATAAACAGGTTAATCCAAAATTCAGATAAATATCGAGACGGATTTGATGAGAAGCGTTGAAGCAATAATACTCTGCAGGCGTGCGGTTTCACCCTGTTTTTAGACCACTTACCAACTGGTCCGGGTTATAGCGATATGAGAAATACAGAATAATCTGCTTTAATTGGAGCATATTCAAATTGTTGGCCCGGATCATACGCCCAAAAATAGATCGCTTGTATTGCCGATCGCAGATTTTGACAATCACCTCACCGGTCCTTTCAAAACACTCTTAAGGCAATTTCGGTTGTAAGCTCTTTAAAGGGGGAAGCCTCTTATGTTAAGCCAACAAAATTAGATAAGTTTCGATATGCAGAGCTCTAGTTTTAACAATTAAGTTTCCCCACTAAGTTTTAGTGTGTACTACTTATGAAACTACAACGTCAAATCTTGCAACTCCGTTTTGACCCATTTCTCCAAAATACTCCAAATATGTCGTATTGATTTTAAACTCGCTCAAGTGTCATGAGAATACAATTCCACATCGTCGAACTTTGGATACTTGTAGTCTTGTAGTTGCCGAATATCAAGAAGTATGTAGGTCTTGGGTTCCAGTAATAATTTAACAATAAGTAGTAGGCATTCAATTCCAAGTTCCAACTAACAAGAGTAAAATAAAATATTTAGCGTAGCAAAATTCTGGGCCAAAGAATATTAAGTATTTTTTGCCGACAGAGATTTTAATGAATGACTGTTTGTTAAGGGTTCTGCAATGACAAGAAATTGTTATATTAATAAGTAAATGTTCAGGTACTTAAGTTTACACCTTTTTGTAACGAAGCTAAATTATAAAAAATATCCACATCTAAGAAGGATCCTTTTAATTTGTGCTCCTCGCATTATCAATATAGTACATTACTAATTCCATGCGGCAACTGAACAGTTATTCAAAAGAATTACATATGTCTGACATTTGTGTAAATAATCATCCTGACCGAGAACGTATAATTTAAAAGCAAAACTACACGCGCTAGGAATATGGTACAAATGGAATAATAGACTGACTCATGACACTTGGCATTTAAAACCGTGTGAGGCTGAACACTCGTCGTATGTTTAATTATTTCATCCTTCACTTAAGAGCTTCGGAATGAGTGAAGTGGAGTTTTCGCACAGTGAAGTGTTGTCGGTCACTGCCCACCGGAACTAGCTCATAATCATTAAATTGGGACGCTCGTTTAACTGTTAATTATTGCCGACACTTTGGTCATTAAGAGGCACCAGAAAAAAGAAACGCACAGATGTGAATACAAGCGACATTTTTAATGCAATTAGGTATTTAGGTAGACTGCTAAAAGCCAGCAAATGTCAAACAGGTTCTGATTTTAATGAATGGCGTTTTTTCGCCTGCTTTGTTGAATTTTAATTTGCATTTTTATCGGACGACTGCTGAGTTTCGACGCCTTTTCGCGTTTATGGGTAATTTATTTGTATTAAGATATTAGTTTTAAGGATATTATAATCAATTAAAATACAAAAAGAATAATATAAACAACAGTTTTCTCTAAATGAGATCTTATGTAGAAAGCGGACCGTATCGAAACAGTGAAGTAAGTCAGTAGTAACACAAGCCCACTTGCCTTAATTGGTGGAGTTAGCGGGAATAGGAAGGCATCATGCATTGTTACGAACACCATACATAATGAACTCTAAGCGCGCTGTAATCTCTTTAAATCCTTTAGCGGCTCAACTAATTTATATCCTTTAGTGAAAAAACAATGTGTTTTTTGTTTGAAGTCTTATTTTCAACAGGCGATGAATACTAATGGATGAAAGTGAGTCTTTTAATTCTAATTAATATTAATGAACGGCATTGAGGAATTATATACCTAGTTTAGAATTCTGATCTTAATAGGACTTTATTGTAACAAATATTTATAAATATAGGTAGCTTTGAGAGATCTACAGCAATAGACTCCTAAGCTTTGTATTCTATTTCTAATTCTGATTAAATAGCAATCAACGTGCCATTAACTAATTGTAACATTTGTGTTATGTATTATTTTTCATAGATTACGCAATGCGCATATAAGTACCTAGTTGATATTTTCAGAGCAGAAGGTCTAGCGATATTGGCCCCGATTTAGATTTTTTTTTTGTATTGTTGTTTTAGGTTCGAACCCCAACAGGCGCATTACTTTGTGTAATTTAGTTTATCACCACTGCTGTCAAAAAGTGATGGAAAAATTCGAAGACATGACTGTGACCAGCTACAAACCCGCACTGGGTCCGGGTGGTGTATTATGGCCCACTCCCTCTCAGAGAGGAGGCCTGCGTACCAGCAGTGGGAACATTATAGGCTGATGATGATATTTTCGGCTAAGAATATGCATTGAAAAAATGAGAATAAATTTCGCACTACATTAGTTTGATAACAAACATAAAGAAACAGTATCACAGTACCTAAGAGACATACAGTATTTTAAAATATAATTCATTATAATAAGCATTGTTTTTGAGACACGATTTCGGACGTAACGATGTGGGTTTTTGTATAGTTATATTTTGTGATTTATTTTATAGTCTTATTGTGTTTTTTTTTTTGTAAATGTTTAGATTAACATAGGATTCGTTCTAAATTATACTCCCTATACATATAATGAGTATAAGAACTGGAAACTACATCATTTTTACCTAGATGTTTTAGGACTTGGAATCATAAAGACAAGGGAGTTCCAACAAAAATAAAATAAAATGCTCACTTTGTATTCACTACGCCTTTTTTACCACGCTGCTACAAGTGTTGCTGAATCTGTTATTAAATAGCTCTTATAAAATTATGTTAAAATTGTGGAAATACTCTGCTATCCTTGGAATAGTGAATGATAGAAAAGCCAAAAATGTTTTCAATCTGAAAATCTTGTATTTGAGCACCTGGTGTTTGAGTCTCTGAAGCAAAGACATTATGATAAGGCGGAGATTTATTAATAACACTGCCCAGCAGTGCCATTCTCAAAAAGAGGCGGTGACGCAGCGCTGAAAATGCAGTAGCTAATAGATTTTCACCTTTATTCATAGATCATAAAATTCTAAATACACTAAAGACAGGCGGTCTATGGAATAGTGCGTCTCGAGCCGTAGTATTGGTCCATTTTAGTCAAGTTAGATAGCAATTAAAACACTAACAAGAAGAATCTTTTGTTGGTTAAGAATATCTACCAAGACGCTTTGTTAATAATTCTTTATTTAATGAATTTTATATAGCCGTAATAACGTATATATGTTACGGTAAATCTGATTAATTGAAAATTATTAATATTTTTACAAAATTATTAATAATAACCACATGTTTTGGTAAATGTGAATAAACGATCGAAATTTATTACTTTTAGTAGTAATTATTAATAATTCACGACACATATTGGTGAAAGTAATAAAATTTATAAACTAAACGGCTAAACCTAGTGCTAACTGAAGATAAGTATAAAACACGTAGGTTTAACTGCATGTGGTCGGTTACACCTAGGTTTAGCCGGTTAGAACTAGGTCTAAACTCGGGACTTACTGGCACCCCGACTCGGACAATTTAGGTTAGAAGAGGAGGGCGGGGTCTGAAAGACCCCGCCATCCTCTTCGTGGTTATTTTTTTTTAACCACGCAGAAGTAGGAGCCCCGTGGAGTGGGGCTCCGTCGACTTGCTCCTGTGACTTATTACATTTATCACTACTAGGATCAAATTATTAATAAAAACCGACAAATGTGATTAATTAATCACTTTAACCTCGACTTTCGGTAATTATTAATAATACTAGATGATTATTAATAATCTTCAATTATTCACTTTTACCGTAACATATACAAAGTAATTGTTCTGATAATAATAATCAAGATTTAGGAGCAATATGGTGCAAGATTTCAACAACAATGCTGAAATCTTGCACAATGTCCGCCATAACTGTATTCTCAACCAAATTCAGTCAAAAGGGAAAAGATAAATATCAGAATTTACCGTTTACATTATTTTCAGCTTCCGTTTACTTTCGTTATACAGATGTTATCATAATAACTTTCAAACTGTTTTGAGATCACTCGACTGTTGAATTATTGTTTCAACTGTGCTTATGTTTCTTCATTGAGAACATTTTTGTTGGTTTGATACAGCTGCAGTTTTCAGGAAAAATATTGTTCACAAAATATACATTCAGCAGTTATGGGATCAATGATCATTAAACATCTTTTGTTTATGTGTAGAGGCTAACGGAACTCTTATTATGATTTCAAAATTCATTCTTCTGTTGAGATTGTTTGACCTGCATTCAGACATGTTTACATACAGCGGTGATGAATGGCAACTTGTTATCGTTTTCAGTTCATACGTGTATTGTTGGACTGAATGAGGAGCTAATGTTGGCCAATATTATGCAAGGACCGTGACAGAATCCTAATTAAATTACTAATTTCAGCTCTTGTGTAGATGGTCCATTGTTCTACTTTAGCGTAGGTTGAGAAAACCAAGTGTTTGTATGAATAAAAGAATCTTTCATAAAATACCTACATCAGACAATGAGTTCTATTGTTATTCTACACTTACGTCAAACAAGGTTAGTGAATGTAAGTGTTTGAAAAAGGATATCCATTATATTGTATGACTCAAAAACAAGTGTTGTCCGAGTTACTGCACAAAGAGCGATAAGAATTACTTTATATGGAGCGTACGAAGCTGTTTTTTGCACTTTTTAACATAAGTTTAAATGTTTGCAATTTTTTCATACGTTAGTTTTTATGGTACCTAATCTAAATGAGATAAATAATTATTGTTTATGCTGAAATAATCGTTATTTATTGTAGTAAAGCTCTAAGAAAAACTAAAATTTAGTCCAGGGTAAAAAGGCTATATACGAGCTTATCTTTTAGGTACTGTTTTCGTGAAAAATTAGTACCTACTGAAATATTGTATCTTACAAAATTGCCAGTACCTATATACTTGTCGACATCAGTGAACTTGCTTAAGATGTTAATAAAATTAAGGTTCGCGTATATTACATTCCATAAATAGATTGTAGGACCATTACTTGCTGAGTGGAGCTGCTAATTTTATTAAAAGCTGTGAGAAGCCTTGTAAGGGGTGGGCGCATATGTTGGCATGCACGCGCCCGCCAGGTGATGCGCAGCTGACTGCGCAGAAGATGTCGCCGGCGCTTGCGCATATGGCGGAGCGTGCCAGCCGCGTGCCACATCACTTATTTCGTTTTATTTGCTTCCTTTGAACCTCTGTCGATCCTCACGAACACACTTGAACAGTTGCTGTAATTTATCGCAGCTTTACACCCCACTTATAGGATCCTGCTAGTAAGCCATACCTAAATTATTGCTTGCGGCTCGCTTTCTTCTAAAATGGTAATTATTTTCTTTGTTTTTTTTTTTTTATATGGAATAACTAGTCTAGGTTGTTCCAGTTCTACTTAGTTATCATAAAATAAAAAAAATATTTACATTTTATTGGTCGAATTTTGGGATTTCATGAGATCTACTGATATATTCCGCGACATCCCGTTTCATAACTTCCCCATTCCGACAACTAAACAAAATAACGTCACAAATTATCGTCTGGTTCCTATTTTACTTCATACAGTCATTGAATCTTGGTTTATCAACTTTAAATGTGCATGATTGAGGTGATGTAATCAGCTCGTCGAGTGGATTCTGAATCGGAGTAGACCACTCTTACTATTGAGTCTTGTAGCTTTAGTAAAAGCTCTTAATATTGAATAAAATCGGATGCATTATCTAAATACATATATTTTAAAAAACGGTATATGTAACGCATGGCTTGAATGAACTAACATTTATCCCAAAACTTTACGGTTTGCTAGTTAAACGACATTGGTGGATCCAGTGGGGCAACAAAAGCTTTTTCATCGCCAAATCGCCTTAAAATCAGTCAGTTGTAGAGACTTAAGCTCGTTCAACGAAGAGATGAATGAATCCGTCGCATCCATTGTGTGACACATCCTGTGTTATTGTTGCTGTATACCTGCTATCCCTTCGAGCTGCTATTTATAATTAGTCCTCTACCTGATGCGATGCCCGACGTGCTCTTGACAAAAGGATGCGTATTGTATAACAATCGGAGCGGTTTGCGTGCCGCAGTTGAGCGGGCCCAGTATTGTTTGTTGCATCTCCGACCGGCATCGCCATTGAAACTAGCGCCCGCCGCCGCCGCCGTGCCGCCGCTAGTGACTCAGGTATTTATGAATGAACGTGACGAGCCAGCGAGTGGGATGATCGGCCGCGGTCACAGCCAGGTAGAAAATTACACTTTTGGAATTCTTTCAACAGTTCGCGTCGAGTAGGGCTACTCAACTCGGTGGTCGAGGAGAGCCGCAGAGCGGGGCGCGGGGCGCAGCCAGCACGCATGCGTTGGGCTCTGTAACCGAGACGAGCAGACGATCCCTCCCTCTCAGTTGAGCCCGAGTCGTCGCGCGAGCACACCGTGCCGTCATGTACCGTTTGCCAACTTTCTCGAGTAGTGATGTGATACGATACCGACGTTCAAACGCGACTTATCATTAGATATTATATTTTTTTTTGTAAACTTTACGTTTATTCTGAACGAAATCAAACTTGTGGATTTAAGTGAAAGAAATGTTACAGTGACTTAAAATAAATTGGATTTGGAAACAAAATGAGGTGGTTTATAGTGACAATGAGCGTGATGGTGTGGGAAACAATTTTAGCCGGTATTGCACCCCCAGGCTCTTGCCCTGCGGTGTGTGCGTGTAAGTGGAAAGGAGGCAAGCAGACCGTGGAGTGTGTGGACAGAGCTCTTATCACAGTGCCCGAGCCAGTAGATCCTGCTACGCAAGTATTGGATCTTTCTGGGAATAATCTTCAAATACTTCCTCAGGAAGCTTTCGCCAAAACAGGCCTGCTCAACTTACAGAGGGTTTATTTACGCAATTGCAATATTGGCCAAATACACGAAAGAGCTTTTAAAGGCTTAACTAACTTAGTTGAATTAGATTTGTCTTTAAATTTACTCACTGAGATTCCTTCAGATAGCTTCAAGGATGCGCCCTTCCTTAGGGATCTAACTTTGGCTCAAAACCCAGTATTAAAAGTTCATTCTGATGCTTTGAACAATCTCGGCAGCGTCGTCAAGCTTGATCTATCCAAGTGCGACATTAGAGACATAGCTCCGGACGCGTTTAGAACGTTGCGCTCGCTGGAATCTTTAAAATTAAACCACAACAAGTTACGCGACATACCTCTGAGCTCATTAGAGAAGATAGAGAAACTGCGAGCGATAGACTTATCAGACAATCCTTGGACTTGTGACTGCCGATTGAGAGACTTAAAATTATGGTTGGCAAAACACAAGTTACTATCAACTCCCAGTTGTAGTGCGCCGCCACGCCTCGCCAACCGACCATTTTCAGAGTTACCTATTGAAGAGTTTGCATGTAAACCGGAGATATTACCAGCGAGCCGGCATGTCGAGGCATCAGTAGGGTCCAATGCTACTGTTACATGTCGGACGGAAGCCGTACCGAGTGCCACTATTAATTGGTACTGGAATGGACGGTTGCTTCAAAATGGAAGCCACTTCAATTCACATCAGAAAATTTATATATTTGAAGAAGGGGATTCGAAAAAGAAGTCTTCTTTAATATTGACGAATACACAGGAATCAGATTCAAGCGAGTTTTACTGTGTCGCTGAAAATAAAGGTGGCAATGCCGAAGCCAACTTTACAGTGCATGTAACACAACTGCCGGTTGGGATGGCATCATTGGGAAGCGCTCAGATAGCGAGCCTAGGAGCTGCATTATTCCTAGTCGTAGTGGTGGTTTCTTTAGCTCTGCTGATTACTTTCGTTCGGTTTCGTCCAACGCCGGCTTGTGAGAGTAAAACACCGAATACCATTGACCGAGTTGTTTCTGGAAACGAAGTACATCCAACGTCTACAGATCGACCTCATGTCGCTGTCTTGGCAAACAGACAAGATTCACCGAACTACAATGACCCGAAATGTAATCCTGTGCTTAAACCTCCAAGAGCGAATGATATACCCTATACTACAAATCACTATGAGGGAAGAGGAAGTGTCGTGACGGCTGGCGGACCAGTAGTAGTGTCTCCCACAGTTTCTGGCACTATCGATCCTGATCTTATAAATGATACGAGGCCGGAAAGCGCTGCAAGACCAGGAAGTGGCGAGTACGCCCGTGAGACCTCAGAATCGTTATACCCATCCGGCCTTTGGGATCAAATGAAAATGAGCCAAGCCAATAATTTGGCTCGTGCGGTCAGTACGGCAATTCCCACGTACTATAATGATAGAACGCCGATCATTGAGAACTGTAGCGTGGATGGGTCGCAGGAAGAGCTAGGCTACATGAGCCGCACGTTCCCGCGGTCGCACGCGATGAGCGCGCCCAGCCCGGCGCCCGCGGCTGACGCGCCGTACCCGCCCGACTACGGGCTGCCGGTGTCTGGAGCGCGCACGCTGCGCGTGTGGCAGCGCGCGCCTCCCGTGCTGCCGCCCGTGGCCGCACTCAAGCGCGTGCTCACCATCACTAGGCCCTCGGCCGACGATCACTTTCAGGATGGCTGTGCTACTGATGTATAATCTGATAAGAGAACGCATTGTTTGCATATCTAGATGACATGTCAGAAATTGTAAATTTGTATCCTAAGCTAGAAATCATCTTATACGTAAGGTATGTGTAATTTATACTTAAACAGGTTGTTAGTGTAATATTTTTTGTATCATATAATTTATTTAGATAATTAATGGAAAGTTACATTGGATCCAAATGCGACGGGTCCGCGACTGATTAGTTGAAGAATGTAAGTGTAAATTATTACGTGATATGGAATGGTATCGTCTATGATCGCCAAATAATTAAATACTGAATATAAATATATCTTGATTGTTGAAACTCACATAAGATGTTACATGAATATTAATAATAACTATACAGTGTAAGACATACACGAACTATCCAAAGATAATGAACTCCCCCTGAAAGTAATCTAAATGAAAGATTTACTATTATTGTAATTCAAGATGAATGTTAATCAATGTACGATAAATGAATGTGTAAATTTTATGTTGAAAAGAAATAAGAGTTTTAGCAGTAAAATGGAAAAAAAATAAATCAGGCGATTGTAAAATGTATACTTTGTTTGAATTAGTTCCACCTCTACCACTAATCGCATCGCAATGACTGAAATTCTACATCATACTGAATGAGTTAAAGATTGAATACTTGATTTGATGCCTTAAAAAATCTCAGGGGAGCAATGACATGAAGTAATGGTACTAACAAATACTAAATGTGATATCTGGTCGAATATGTCAAAGACATTTTGATACTAGCACGTGGTGATTTATCTGTGTATCATGCATAGAAGTACCTCCACGTATACGAACCTCGACAGGATGGCGTGGGCGGCGTACTAGAGAGTTACCATGACCATGCTAATGGATATGTAAGTGAACAAACTTCTTTACTTGTCGGGATATTACGTTGTAAGCAAGTTTAAATATATTTAAATATCATTAGGTTACCCTACATACATGAATATTTTAAGACACACACCTGCTTTTTGACATCGAGTTGGTAGTATATGTAATTTGTATGTTTGTATTTAATTATTTCAAAGGTGCCTCAGACGCTGTTATTTATTTTGTTGAAATTTGCAAACAGATGGCTAATTTACTTCCAGACAAGGTTTTATGTTATATAGCTGTCTTATCCGGACAAACCGGTTAGAGCTAGCTTGTTCATTCATAGCATCGAAAGGTGTATCACAATCTAAATTAATAATAAAGAAGGAAACTAGATTGTATATACGAGCCATTAGAAGTCAATACAAGAATGAAATCGACTTAAAATATTTTCTATGGAGAGCCAGTGTCATGGCGACAAAAAAGAGAGAAAAAAGTTTGAAGCGCACCTTCCAACCCGCCGGAGAAAAACCGGTTAACGTTATTTCATTTCCGTTCGATTCAGTTTTTTATTAGAACCAAACTCTAAACGGGTTCAATCGAGGTGAGAATTTTGAAACAAGATTTTCAAGGCAAAGTATTGAATTACAATGAATTTGAAATTTAGGATTTACTTAAATAGGGTGAATTTTATCGTATTATTTGACATATTTGTGATTTTAAAAGCATGATTTAATGATTTAGTATCACTGTTTCCGATAGTACCTAGTTATTATTTTTGGCACCGGCGAAATATTACAAGCCTAGATACAACAAGACTAATTAATACACTTATCCGTTACAGAATATTGTATAAATATTGCTGTGGTTAAATAGTGACATACTGCTTCCAATCTTTCCTATTAATATGCCCTTTTCACAAACAAAATAATTTACAGTTTACTTGGATACAGCTACGAGTATGATGTATAGTTGCATACAATTTGAGTTATCATTTCTCTTATGTAGATGGCGTAGATAGGGCCAATCTGTCAAATTTTCCCAATCGAACATGAATCATCCTCTATTGTGATTAAGTTAACAATTTATTAAAGAAATTTGATAAATTAGAGCTTCTAAAAGTGGTGGCGTCTGTTTTAAAATCGTTACCTTTAAGACAAGCTTCTCTAGACATAAAATTTGACCGACATCAATAAAAAATATAAGACATTTCTGGGTCAAGAGGCTTAATAAAATTATATTTTCATCTTTTTCAACCAGACAAACTGGCATTTGCTTTAAATATAAAAGGTCAAAATACATTTTATAAATATTCAGAGGTGCTAAATATAAAAAGACTCGTCTATTGTGTTTTTTGTACAATATTTTTTAAATGTACGAGTAGATAGTGGCTAAAGTTCAATTGGCAACAGAATATAGGTAGGCACTATAGGACAGACAATTTCACAGGGTCACCTTTCGTAGGATTTTACCGTACGCGTAGGTATGATAAAATGCGCACTGGACTTTGACCATGTTCTAGCTATATTCTATTGTATTTTTTAATATGGCAAGCATAGGCTGGATCGGCTATTTGCCAATGACTATGATGAACTGGAACTGGAATGTTCTAGGAGGAAGTATTAAGGTTTTTTTAAACTAGAGACATGCCTTGGCTTCACTACGATTCAATTTACTGAAGAAAATAAGGAAAAAAGATCAGTAAAATTTTCATTCATTTAAATCTTGCTCTTATAATAAAAAAAAAAAACAAAAAAACTAATTGATTATAATGTTCTCGAGTTTTGCGCTTAGCAACATAGCCATTCGTTTTTTATTAATATACAGAATAAGTTTGTTATATAATTTTTTTTTAGACTCCGTTACTATTTTATGTTAGTGGATTTATAGTTTAAACATGTAATTCAAGGCGTAGTTTTCTGATACAGTTTCATCGTTCCAAGATATCGATAGAACGCTTGTCTAGACATGTTTCAACATGTTGATGCTTGCATAGCCAAACCCATGTTCACGTCTCCTTATCTCGAATTAGTCCTTTCCAGAATAAAAATATAATTTCATTGTTAACAGTTTCTTAAAATATACATTACTAAGCTAGTAAGCGAAGCGGGAGCGAGTCGCTAGTAATACTAGCGACTTGCTCCCGCTTCGCTTGGTTGGGTACAATTTAGAATGAATAAAGAAGTCCGCTAACTGTGTAACTACAAATATTGTGAAACGAGGGTGTTTTTATTTCGATATAACTCCCTTTTTGGGTGTCAAAATCAGTTGAGTCTTAGCCTCTTACTCTTACTACCTAACTAAAATCCATTCTGTTCCTTCTCATGCCCTTTGCGTTCCAGACCCGTAGTATTCTGCTTAGAAAGTCCGCGACCCAAGACAGTATCATGACGTCAAAAAGTCCCGCGACCCTTTGCGATAACTCTTAATAAAAAATCATTTAAATTGAATACTGTTGAGGGTCAATGTGTTATAAAGTAGGTACTGAAAATAATCGATTAAGTCCATAAAGCTGATAAAAAAAACAATGCATTACGTTTTAGGCAATACTTAAAAGTGCATCTTTCGGTTAATGGTTTGTTTATTAACCAAATGTTAGATCCCAGCGTGGGCGCCATTAGTCTGAATGATATTTTCAGTCGCTTAATTTTAATTCTGTAATAGGTATCTTCTAAATGATTCATTCAAATAATTTACTACAATTTCAAGTTTCTTGACATTGTCGAGATAATGAACACACTTATTTGGATAAGGATTAACAATGAATAGAAGAAAACAGCTTTTCAGTATTACACATAAAAATGCTTATTGTGAGTCTATCTTAGGACATAGGGATATTTCATTGCAGACTTTTATTTGGTTTCTATAGTAACTACAATTCTTTATATTAAAAATGTAACTCTTATAGTTTAGCCAGTGCACGTCGTAAAAGCTCCCGGAAATCGTTATTTTTTTACAAATCATTCAATTAAAAAAAAACTCTACTAAATTTTTTACTAGAATTTACATAACCTTGATAAACCACTCTGTCTATATATGAAAATTCCTAGAAAATCCGTTGCGTTTTTGAAACATCTAAATAGCATAGATAAAATGAAGCGACTTTGTTTTATACTATGTTCAGATATATTTCTTTACTGACATTGTGTGCAGTAGTTATTATACAAGCTTGTTTTTTTAAGTCATGCAAGTTCACATCCTGTCTCCTAACAATGATCAGATTTTCTCACTGCTAACTATTATTCCATTGTGAATAAGAGTTTCAAAGTTTTTATACATAGATGTGTTAGTGCTAATGAATTAAGTAAATACTTGGTTGTGTAGGTGTTATAATTTAATTCTAGTTATATAATTTAAGAATCAGATTTTAGATAAGTTTCAAACAAAAATTTAGCGTTGAGTGAGAGCTAAAGTCGTACTATTTGCTCGGGTAAAGTCATCTAGTCTGGACATGGGATAGAGTCTAGCGACCAGCTTAAGAATTTTGGTACTTTACAATGCCAGCGGGTATGCTACACAAACTTCTAAATAGTTCAAATTTTATAAATAAAACGAAAACAAGCCAAAACGTTGGTTTTCAAGACGAAATCCTGTAGCTCTGAAACGATTCACTTTCCTCCTTAAGTCAAAGATACGTTGATTCAGGAGCACAGACTAGAAACCACAAATCCGCAACAATTTATTGCGAGCCGGCAAATATCCAAACTTTCTTGTCTATTAACATTTCGAATACTATAAGATAGGTAACTCCGAAACTTTGATAAGAGAAACAATGGTATTGAAATAAGCAAAATTTTGTAGAGCGACAACCTTATTTACCTACCATCAATGGCTTTGCGCTTTCTTCTCGTAAAAGCGGAGACTTTCGCTGACAATAATGATGTTTCGGCCCTGGCAACAATGGGAACTCAGGCAGAGCGATCTTGATTGTTCGCCTGAATATTTCAATTGTGTACTGCTTTCGAGACTCGCTCTTTGTAAATTCATTGCTATCATATTTTGTCGTGTAACGTTTGTTATTTTATCGTTTGTTAGCTTTCGCTGTCTTAGTGGTTTTTACGTTCGGCTATCTAGTTTGTTTGAATTTAGGCACAGTTTTGGAGACAATGTTATTAGGTTTTGTAAGCATAACTTCAAATATTTCTTGATTGAAGTTATGTTTATGTTGTTTTTCTTTTCTTTTTCAATGCTTCTTGAGGGAATTAACTCGTGGATGGAAAATGAGATAGGAACCAATTATAGGTAGTTAGGTAGGTACTAGTAAAACCGGTACATTATTCTAACATTCGAAATTTTATTGTTCTCGTTACCACAGACTGTGACGGCTTTAATTACCTGTACATTATATTTTACATTGTCAACCAAGACAGCCTATTGTATGAATAGGTGTATTAAGGTAGGTAGTTACATGATGAGCCATAACTTCAAGAGATCTGAGATTCGGCACTATAAAGTAGCTGATATTGTCTATCTACAGTGCAAGTTGACAGCATCAAAAAATTGAAAATTTAATTAATCTGTCACTAAGAGTTTTCAAAAAATAATGGATACGTATTTTTTATTTTGTTGAATTAATGCATATTTTCAAGGATATAACTCATTAAAATTCGAGAGTCGGCTCGTGACGTCAGGAGCAAGTAAAAACTGCTTGTGAGGCATTGGCAATTATTAAAGTGTCTTTAGGTCAATTTAGGTTCACGCAACAAAAAAAAATACATGTCAAATGTTTTCTTGATAACCCAACTGACTAATTCGATTTTTTCAGTTAAAAACCCTGTTTATCTAAACATTTTGCAGAAACACGGAGAGATACGAGTTAGTCTTGCAATGGCCAGGCTCGAAGTTGGAAAGTAAGTATATAATATCTATATACGGCATGTACCTACATCAGTGTCGGTAGGTAAACCATCTAGTTGTTAAAATGTAAATATAAAAAAGTCGGATATTAAAGCAGGTTAAAACAAAAACGACATGCAATAATATTTTTCACTTCAGTAGCTCGAAAATGTAGGATTTGCTGCCTGAAATCAGTGAGCAAAATGCGATTTTGCTCACTGAGTGAGACAAAGTACCTTTTTAATTTTTGTGTTTAGCAAGCCACGGCGAATATCTTATTCAGCCTTGGGTTGATCATACAATTCGAAACATTTACACTCCATCTCTTTCCCGCCATTAGAAAGAGAGAGAGACAAAGACCAGCCCTTTTTTCCTTCTTCCTTTAGGACAGGCAAAGAGTCAAGCCCATACAGCCACAAAGACCAGCCCTTACGAAGTTCCAATTTTGAATTCGACCTCAACTAAGACAGACACGTTCGGAAATATGTACTAACTAAAGAAATTTTGCAAAAAGATAATTACGTCTTTTAATGCAATTTATTGAATTTTTAAACGAAAATAAGTATTTACTGTAAATAAAACTGATATTTAACCTGTAAATATTTATTTCTAGTTTCAATAATTTTATGTAAATATTTTGAATAATAAAAATCACGGGTGCTATTCCCGAATACGCCTTAAATAAAAGTGCGTGGCTGGCGTAGAGTGTTTATTATTTTATCTCCTAAAGTGTTCTCGCTGCTGAAGTGAAAAGTTATGTGTGTTACACGAGAGCAAAGTTTTTTTGCATCTCGTGCCTTTGAATCCCTCGCCACACTCAGGATTCAAATTTAGAATCACTCGCTACGCTCGTGATTCAATCGTTGAATCCTTCGCTTGCTCAGGATTCAAAATAAGCACTCGCAGCAAAAAACGACTTTGCTCTCTTGTTGCACAAATAACTATTGCCCACAGATGTTGTGTGCTTTTGCCATGCTTCATATTTTTTCACAATTTAGTAGACATGTAATATGATTTAGTTACCTGTAAAACAATTTTCCTCAACTGTAACGACGGTGCACCATGACATTCAATTTTGATTGAATCATGATCCATTAATATTGGTGTGTACCTACATTGTAAAGGAAAAATAAAATAAACTACATTCAGACGAATTGGCCTGCGCATAATATTGCCAATGCCAATAAAATGTTTTTATTTTTCATTAAGGCGCGTTTCCACTAGGCAAGACTTGCATACAAGTATGACGTCACATTATGGTATACAAGTAGAATAGCTTGAATAGAAAACCTAATCTAGAGTTCAAACCACCTACCTTGTAACTTGTATGTAGGTTTGTAGGGGAACAGTGTAAAAGACGGGGACGCGACGTATGTTGAGAAATCACACTCAACACGATACTAACGTAGCGCAAGCGCCAACAGGGTGCCATTTGTTAATGACCGCTTGCAAATGACTTCTTGATGGCGCTTGCGCTACTTTAGTGTTGTGTATCCAGTAACAAAAATATCAATGACAAGTAACTGCCGTTCAGTCATTCTGACTTAACCAAGAGAACGTGTCAAGTCACGCATGCTTCTTTTAAGTATGCCAAAAGAGTGTATGTCTATGTCCCCATTATACCTCGCGTCCCGTTTTATACACTGTCCCCCTACAAGTTGCAAACAATTTGTGACTTGGTGCAAGTAACTTGTATAATGGAAACGCGGCCTTATTGACACATGGTGGTTTATTTAAAAGTCGCAATGCTATTCCACTTTTGATGAAAAATCTCTTTTTCAGATTTCAGTAAATATAAATTGTTGTCTGTTCGTGATTAATTGTTATACATTTTACTGTTACCGACGTCAGTCATATTGCCTGACCTTTGATAAGTCTAGTCTAGGTCAATATAAATATTAAAATAATGACCGTTTATTTGGTAGATGACCTATACTATCATAATGTTAACGATACTAACTGACATGACACTTGCTCTTTCATCCACTTATCCAGGCAATAATAAAGTAGATACATAATATTCTATCAGAATGCCATAGCCCCTGAACGGACAAGAATAATGACAAACAACACTACAAGTTAATCAACATGATTAATGAAAAACACCGGTCGAGTAGGTAAGCACCGATAAGTAACTCTTCTTCGAAAAACATATTCAATTAACTATGTCGGCCATGCTCAAGGCCACGCTATAAAAGCTAAAACCAGATTTCAGTATGACGTAACTCCTTTCTCTATCGCTTCTGTAATCTACCAACTGCGAATGAAAATAATAACACGGTGTATTAAAGGTTAACAGAGTAAGTTTTCTTTTTCCATCTCGCTCAGAAAATTCGTGAGTCTCACTTTATATTAATATTGAATCCGCTAAAGGGGTCACCCACGATAGTTCCGAGTAAATGACGCACAATTTCGCCTCGAGAGCTGAACAGTCCGCAACAAACTTAATCAAAACAAAAAATCTTGTAAAAAATACATAAGTTTTCCTCCAACTAGTTTTCTTTAAAGAACGCAAGCTGGCTAAATGAGGCTTGAATATATTGAAGTACTTGCAAACTACATTAATCTAGCTTTCTGATTTAGTGCCTGCTGTGTACCCGCTGAACTGTTTTGTATCTCTGGGTCACAAACGAGAATTCAAAGAGTAATTTCAGAGGCTCACGTTTGTGGTTTGGTTTGACATGGACGTCACAAAGGTATCTCATACCGAAATTAATGTAAACTTTACATGGAACTGTTGTTGGTTCTGTGATTGATAATTGAATTAATGGTTAATTCCATCGGGTACCAATCGGCTCCCAAAGCAATTTGGTAAATCGGCGGAGTGCTGCCGCCGCGCCGACCGCTCCACACCGATGAATGTTCTTGCACACTCATAAATTAGTTTGGCATGTGTTTTGGTTTGCGTCGAAAATCAACGATAATATGTGTGGTCACTTCGATAGATAATATTCCATGAGCTTGTTCAACAACATCGAGTAACAACCAGACTGGTCGTTTCTACGTATATTGTAAAATTATTATGTTAGGAGTTGTTATAGGACGCTCACTCCAATTTCATGTACTGATAAAATCGACATAAATATGTTTGAGCAGTCTTTTAGCAAACAAAGACACATTTCGGTACCTATTTTTATAGTTGTCTATTTTGGTCTAGATTTTATTCTTAATATTGATTTGATGTGACTGCCACTACACTGCCACTGCCGACAGTAAAAGAAGATAGGAGTTACAAATTGTCAAGTATTTTAATTATATTTTGTGAACCTATTCTTTCATTGATTATTTATTTTTGGTCTAACTGGAGTAGATCTTGATCCCGTTTTTTTAGGTATCGGATCTATAAGGACTTTTTAGATTTCAATTACGGTGAGCATGTACACGCTACCACCTTTCAGCTCAGAGAAAACTATTGTAACTTCACATTCACACCTATTTTTGGGTAATATTTGCGTAGTGTTTTCAAGATTTGTATGGGATAACTGACTTCAAAAAAAGGAGGAGGTTCTCATTTGCTTTCACAATCATAGTTCCATGTAGAAAGTTTACCACATTTCCACACTTTACTGATACACATTATACGTTTAGTTATACGATGCTTCGTGTATATTAGGTCAACCAGGAGTTCATGCATAGTTCTAAGTTCAGGCGGATTTGACTTTGCGTATAGCCTGCGGGCATCGTTAGCTGGGATTGTATTATTATCAGAGGATCCTCTGGGTTTATTGATGGATTGTCAGGATCTTGCACTAAAAGGAATAGTGGGTGATGTTCAATTGTTTCGGTTTCCTGAATTTATCTGTCCAATGCTCAGTCACCTCTATTCAACAGTCAATCATCAGACCTTCGTTCACGTTACTGAATTTATGTTTTGGAAATGATTTAGTACTTTTTTGAGCAATTATTTACGTTTATTTAAATACTTAATTAACTAACCTACTAGTAACTAAAAGAGGTTCACATCACTGTCAACGGGTGAAGTATCCAGAACGCTGGCAGAATTGCCACGTTAAATGGCACTAAAATAAAAATAGTAACATTTCATTCTTAGTTTTCAGTAACTGCTCTGTTTTATTTAGTTGTAAATAATATTTTTGTAGTTCTCGCTTAGTTTTGGTGAAAACAGGCATAAGTTTTCCGTTTGTTTCTGTTAGTACTCACACAATTCTAGCAATTAATTACTGTAACATTTCTTACCAAGTCACTAAGCGAAGGGAAAACAAAATTAAAGTAGGTTTTGTCGACTTATTCCTCTGGACTTCAGGTGGTCAAAACATTTTATTCGATTTTTATTTGTTTTTAAACGGGACACCGGTGTTTCACATAACATGCTCTGAAAGTTATTCAAATTACCTGCCTTGTTTAAATTTCTTGGACATTTACGGTGGGATATCACTTGAAATAGCTAAGTTGTTTGGACCACTTATTAAGGACCTCGATAATTATAAAATGTTTTCTGCTCAATAAGGCCCCGAGCGTCCTATGACCCAAAAAGACAATACCGAGTATCCCTCGTTTAATATCCCCAATATAATTATGTGGAACAGTTATGGGACCTTCATATTGTAATATTGCCGTACAGTGTAGCTATACTTGCTTATTTTTATACGGGTCTCCTTTAACTTCTATTTAGGATCTACCCACTTCAACTCTTTTCATATTGTTCATTGTGGGATTGTGGTAAAACTCATTTCCCTTTAAACAGACCTCAGCTACCGAGCTGGTTGATGATTTTACCTCGATAGAAAAAAAAACTACCCAGCTGGCAAAAATACAACAGAAAAAAATAAGAGCTATTTTCTCAAATAAAGTGTGTACTTCTACACGTATATTCGACCGACCTTTCGGTTGTGTTGTGTTTACCGCTAAGTCCGGGGCTAAGCTTAACCACCTTAAGGCTAATACCGGGATTTCCTTATCCCGTTGGCCCGTGGTCAGTTTGGCTGACGCCTTAACATCAATTAGCACTGTGTCTTGGACTTTGCTATCTTAACTGAGCCAAAGCTTTGTTAAGATAAAAGGCTTTTTTTCTGTACTAAGCTCTGCCGCGTCTACAGAATTAGAAATTTAATTATTTTGCATATATTTGCATTTTACAGAAATAACTTGCAGAAGTGAACTAGGCAAAAATGTTTTTTTGTACATCTAGATACTATAATAGAAGCACGAAGTACTAATTACTCATGTTTATTTATTTAAAGGAACAAGATTTTATGCGATCTTCATTAACAGAACAAAAGACCAAAAAAAATCTTTTGGTCTTCTTTCGTGTATTTCGAGTTTGGGCGGGAAAAATGGGTGTTTTTAATATTTTACAGATAAATCCGACCATCACTAAAATTATTTTATTACCAAGGTACTTTAATGACTTATTATAAACAGGATCTTAATTACTCAAATGCTAGGCTCCAGCAATAAAATAGTTAGTGGATAGAAGTTTGGAATAGACACTGAAGAATTCTTGTGATTTAAGTGATTTATGATATAAAGTTGATGCGTCAGACATGACGCTTCAACTTATAGCGTCAGTTATTACCTACGTGGCTGTGACGCGTCATAGCCAGGTAATAAATATCACGCGGTATCTTAATCGACTTTGAGTTAATTACTCACGTCACTATTGAATGTTTTAGTATCGACTCTAGAGAGTGTTTATTTACGATTTTCTGTTATGTAATATTTTGTTGTAGTTTATCAATAGGTATCAGTCGAATATTGTAGTGCACAATGGGTATTTTTCGATTCATTATGTACTTTCTCTTGTACATCACTGACATTGATGACGGAAATCATCGTGGGGAAACCTGGACTTTCATAGTAAGTAAATATATAGACCAAAGTCATGTCAGAGGCATGTCACATAGTGACACGAAAAAGAAAGATTCGAGTATTATTCGTTAGCTGTGCTTTGCATAATAATAAGGTAATAACCAATGTATAATATATTATTGTGCATGGGCTAATTTTTAAATAGTCAGATAACTTTAATCTGAGGAATAAATAGCGATTAGACCTATTTTCTATAGATAAGCTGTCAAACAGCCATTTTTATTCCTCAGATAAAAGTTATCTGACCATTGAAAAATCAGCCCTTCATCAAACAAAACAAAAGCCATTTTGTTTTCAAATTCAAATCAATGTACTATGTTAGACGTATGTTTGGAATCCTGTATCGAAACCAATGCATAAGCCGTTGAAGTTGTAATGCAAAAGTTAGTTCTGATTTTCAGTGATAGCTTAACAACGTTGGGCGGATAGACCAACACAACATTTGAGCCGAAAACTATTTGTGTTGTCCTGTTTGTACTAGTTAATTTATTTGAAAGCAAATAAACATAATAAACTTTACACTAATCAATGATTTGGTTAATAGACATTTTAAAACTATCAATAAAATGCATTTATCTGTCAGTAACTGCTTTATTAATAAAACAAGAAGTAAAGTCACGCTAAACTTAATCCTTAAAAATGTATGGTTATGTCTGAAGATTATCCTGGTTATAACTTTGGTTCACGTTTAATTATAAGGGGGTTAGAGTATTGAAAAATAATTAATACGTATTTTTCTTTTATTGAATAAACGCAAAAAAATTGTAGAGTCCCGTCTCGTGACTTCAAAAGCAAGTGAAAACTGCACTTGTTTGTGACGTATTGACAATTTTAGAAGTGATGGTATCTTCGTCAATTTCGGTTTACGTAACAAAAGAAAAATACGTATACTATCTTTTTTGAAAATCTAACTTACAGATTAATAAGATTTTTTTAGTCAAATACCGTATTCAGAAGACGTTAAAATGTAATAACCTATGTTTGACAAATAACTGATTCGGAATTTAGTGTACAAATTAAAAATGGTAAGAGGCTTTCGTGATCTCTGATTGGCGGTTTCCAAAAACTGATTGCAGACACACAAATACCAGGGCTTCGAACTTATAGTAAGTCAATATTGAACCTTTTCGGGCTTCTCGATGGCGTGCAGAAGGCCGTTAGCATGTATAATCGCCCTTGTACGTTTTAAATACTCCCTCCTTGCTCATTATTTAGCTCGTTTATTATTACTAACTACGTCCGTTTCCCTACACATAATGATGTTCACACTTAGTCAATTTTTATGTAATTATTGGGAAGATGAGTTCCCGTAATGCCGCGAAAAAACTAAATGCAATTTCTGTGTAAACGCACGTATTGAAATAATAAAACTGTCGACTATCGAATTAGCATTTTGTGACACTTGCATGCGAAAGCATTTTGTTTGCTATCGAATACAATAATTTTAAAAAGATAATTACAAATGCTTGGTATTCATAAAATTAGGAAAAACATTTTCAAAAGCCAGATATTTTCATCTCTGTACTATTTTTCTGTTTACAGTTCAAGAAAGAGGTCAATAAACCACTACAATTTAATAAAAACCGGATCAGACCGACGTCTTTTTATTTACAACTAACATTAATATCGTTCGCTTCCGGCGCAATCTACAGCAACATTATCGACACAAGTACTCATTATTGACATCCTGCGTCCATCAGAGGACCATTAATGAAAGTTTTATGCCATTCTGATTAACCACAGTTGTGTGGAAACGTAAATATTAACAAAACTACCCGTTATTGGCGTTCCAAATATAACGGTCCGATTGTGACATTATTTTCAATATAAATTGCAATACAATTTCATTTTATACGTGGGATTTTAGTTGAATATTTTAGCAGTTGAGAGTTTGGCCTGTGTTCGGAGATTGGAAAAACTTGTATTTCATATTAAAAGGTTTAATGACGCTTGAGGCAACATTATGACAGCTTTATTTCGAAATCTAAAAATTATACAGGGATCGAGTATTATAATATAATGTTCCACACTTCTAACTCTACCTTTTCCGATTTTCGATGAAAACTCAGGAAATCCGATTCATGTTTCATGTAACATTTTCATGACACAGAAGGCTATTGGCACGTTCTATAAGGATAACCATTCGCTGTATCGGTGTCCCTTAAGACTGCGCAAGTAAAATAAAAACAAAACAAGTGTTATCGCCTATTATCGGACGCAAGTCGTAAAAGTGACTGAGGGCAACGATAAGTAAGACAGGCGATGGATGGATAATTTATTAAACCACTGAAGCAATATACTGTAATGTAAAACAAACATGTATGAACAGTTTTCAGTACCGCACCTAAATCCTTTGTTAGAACGCCGCCAATTATGTAAAACACAATAGCGATAACTGTAAAGTGAATATTACCTACTATTACAAGATTTATGACACTTGTTTTTATTAGTTCCGAACTGTAATTTAGTTATAATGGAACTTGTTCACATACATATCGATTTACTGAAAATTGAGATAATTGACGCAAATGTAGGTGAAAGAAGTTTCAGTAAAATAAGAAAATTTAACCAAATGGATTCAGTAGACTTACAGGGGAATGTATAAAATGATATCGTATGAAAAGTATTGTATTGTGTGTAACCTAACAAGATGACATTCTAGATTGTATTGAAGAAGGTATAAGATGGCGCACAAAGGTGCATTGAAGTAGGAATATCTATTCGATCTTTTTTATGTTATTTTTGATTATGTCTATAGCATCGTTTTAAAATATCTGCTGTAAGATATGGTAGTTATTGGTGTAAATAAATAAATAACGTCTTCATGCCAATAACGTTTTCTGATACCTAACAGTTATTGCACTTTACTAAGTGCTGACCAACACCTATATTCAGAAACCTAACATAAACCACTATGAAAGCAGATTAGGTCGTTTATAGATAATCGGGCGTGTCAGGCAGAAATACATTAAACCGCCATAAGGGATCCATTTTCACGTTATTGACACGGAACCCTGTAAAACGTGCGCGGTTAAGGCTTGAGATCTGTGAAGCAAAGCCACAAAGAGAGAGCAATCCTTTCTTAATGGAACGTTAAAAACACGAGGCTATGATTGTCACGGCGAGTTTTTGCCTCCCTGTTCAGTCACGCAGCGGTCACACTATATACAACCTCCGATATAAAAAGCAATGTCTCTTCCCCTCTTCCTTTATAAATTCTGAAGCGACAGATTCCCAGTTTTTATTTTGTTTCGGATCACTTCCCTAGACTTGTTTTTAACCGATCGATCGAGGGCTTCGATCTGATACGCACTGACTTATGATTGATGAAGCATCTTTATACGGAATGTTATAAACATGAGCATTTATCAATTTAAATTTTTGTAAAGCGATCATTGCTCGACCATCAGCGGTGTTGAAAACACGATACAGTTGTTCTCATTCATTATTAATGTTGTAAACGATATTGTATCACCTCTAATAGTTTAACCTGAGTAACGTACTGGTTGAGGCTGGTTCAATTTTGAAAATCAAATTACCACAATGTGAAAACAAAACCAGCCCAGTTTTACATTATTATTTGATTGTTTCCACGGCGGTGTAGCCTGTTCTTTTTATAGTCGTACTTGTATTACTTGAAATTAGATATGTAGGCAGAGAAAGGCAACATGTGGATTCGGTCTGTTGGCGTCTGCGTTCGTAGACCCAGTGGAAGATTAAGTACTCACCGTGACAAGTGACTGCATCTGATCCCGACGAGTTCATTACTGTGGCTCCGAAGTCAATCAAACGGTGTGACCACTTCATTTGAATACTGTTTGGTAATGGCAAGCCAATATTTTACCTCGTCTAGATAAAACGGATTTTGTTATAACATTTTTTTAGCTTAGTAAACTCATCAAATTAGTCCTGCCACCCAGGGAGGGACTGACAGATTTTGTAATAAATTGGGTTTCATTTGATAAGAAGAATATAAGTTATGATTAGATTGATGATAAATAATAGAAGTTATGATAAAAGTTATGATTTTTCTACTTACAGCGTTCGACAAAACGGAAAATTTAATGCCGGCGCCGGATTATCAACGACACTCTACTCATATGTCTCATATGTCTGTATCTTGTTGCAACTAGGAAACCCTGTTCCAAATATATTGATTTTATAACAAAAACGAGGGGATGGTTGCACGCGGGGTGAATGCCCCTGTCACTGCAGATTCACCCCGCCATATTGGTTGGGGTTCCCGCGTCACTAATGGAGTAGCGACGGCTAAAATATGAGCCTGTGCTCCTCTCCATACGTTGAAAAACATGCGGACTCAGACAAATCATTTTTGGAATTAATTCAATTACACATTTTGGCAGATGGTGCCCGCAACGGTTTATTTGATTTTATCATTAACTTCTGTGGATTTGGTACGAGTATAAAAATACTTGTGTACATTTTCTGTCACTAGTACCTATTTAATTTTAACGTAGATTTTTAAATATGAAAGACGATCAGAAAGAATTACTCTAAATGCTGTAATAATTGAAACATACATTTTGAGAGTAAGGTTTAAACATTTCCCAAAAAGTATTAAAAATAACATGGCCCTTCAACCGTATGTCTTAACTTAAAGTTATTTTTTTTCTTTTGTAGATTTTAACTTCTAATCGAATCCAATTTGATTGAGCTTTGCAATTCATGGAGTGGATTTGAATATCAACCAATTTTAAATTGACCGTTTAAATGTAAATTCAGTCCGTGTTACCCGATGTAAAATAAAGGTTTCTTAAATTTGTACATCAGAATACGTTACATAGAATAGTATTTTAGTGTGCCGTAGAGAGAGAACCAACCAAGGTTGATATTTAGTAAAAGTTCGTTGTCGTCAACACCGAAACTTCTACGATAAACGCGTTTCAGGCTAAGACTCAAATAATAAATAAAATCCACTTCGGTACAAGAAGTATAATGTTGTTTTGGGGACTTTTATCTCTTCCAGTACACAGTACTTAGCCGTATTATGTAAAAATGTGCCCATAGCTAACGCTAGGACACTTTTTTTTTACGTGTTAAAATCATCAGATGAGGCCTCCCACCCCGGGTAGGGCGAAAGGGACTGTCAGACTTGTACTGACTAAAATCCACGGTGTCCTTCAATAGCCCTTTATGTTCCGGGGCCACGGTGATGGTATAAGTCCCGCGACCCCGGAACGCTAGGACACTTAGTAATGTGTAGATATTTCCCGGTTTCCGATTGAGCTGAAATTTTACACGTATATGTATATTGCGTGTCAATGGCAATATTGTGATGACATGTAGCTGATCTGATGATGGAGCTGGAAGGTGGCCATAGGAACTCTCTTATGAAATGCCGCAAACCTATCGAGTTAAGACTCGTTTCATTCATCTTGACGAGTAATTTTGATGTCGTAAGTATTTTTTTTAACAATAAAAGCTTGTTTTTAAACAGAACATAGTTTTTTTAGATTCAGGTTTTAAACGAATGTATATAACTATCATTCGTATCCGTTTCGTCACCCCTATTTTTTATGATAAACATGTATCTTCATGAAATTTCACATTACGTCGTTGCTCTTTAGGTCTTATAAAAAAGAGAGAGAGACGAGATCTCAAGAGGATTACCTACCTCAATATCAACACGGGTCAACAAAGAATATGGAATTGTTTCAGCCGTTCTATGACGTTGTTATCTAGCCTTTACAATAACAAAACGCTGATTAGGTGAAGGAACTTGTACCTTATTTATATAGCTTCATATAACTTCGAAGATATTGACAATGTACGTATGTGTATCGTGTTTCTTACATTGGTTTAGCGGTCAGATTCTCATTTTTGTTATAAATGTTGCCCCCCTCTATTAATTTATCCTGTGTCGTGGGTGCATTTACAAGCATTTAAACTGACATGTCAGTCTCAAACTTGGAACTCTACTTGTAGATCATAAAAAAATATTTTGATCCATGCGAGAATTTTGGCTATCTTTGGGTTTCATCGTCATGTCGGACTAACATCCGATATCACCATTTAAATTAATGTCCAAATAATTTTATACACATATACTACATTTAAATACTAAAATTAAAAGTAAAATATTTACAAAAAAGACTAAATTAAAACTAAAATTAAACAGGGCATCAAAACATTCGTCCACATCGCATTAAATGGGGAAAGTCCTGGGGACTTTGAACGGATTGGATGGCAATGTTAGTTTGATAGAACTTTCTACTATCATGTATTACTTAAAAAACATAATACGTACCGAATTGAGAACCTCGTCCTATTTTTTTGTCCGTCAAAAATAACAAGCCAAGTGTGGGTGTTGTGTACTACACCCACAACTCACTAATATATTGAATTACCAATAATCTAATTAAGTGCGAATTTAATTTACTAAGAATTTTTAACAATGACGTGGGTATGACGTTCCGACAAACCTTTCATCATCTGCCCAGCCTTTTCCTAATTATATTAGGGGCGGCTTCCAGTCGAAGACCATGCTGCTGAATATAACAGTATTTTTACATGGAGCGATTGCCTATCGGACCTCCACAAACAGTAAAAATAAAAATAACTACAAATACATATAAATTCCAATTATGCCTACAATCTCAGAACGTAGCATATATTCTAAATGTTTTGTACATGAGCGTTGGCGATGGATGAAAATATCTATACATTTAACCACCCCTTTGTTGCATCCTGTGTAAAATATAACCCAGAAAGCAGGTACACGCTACATTGTGTGGAAGTACTAAGCATAAAGACCAAGCCTGAATAGTGCATCATATTTTGCGGATCGCCTCAATATAATGCGAAGTAACGCGCTACGTAGAAATGGAGATTTAAGCTTTTGTGAATAGTGCATTCAACAGGATTTTAACGAGAAACAGTATCGCATTACCGCTTGTAGTGTGGGGAGCTGTTACATCATTTGTGCCGTAACCAATGAGCTTCTTATCAAAATTACACCAGTCTTTTGGCCTCACCACAATTTGGGGATGAAATTTTAACTATTTGAGAGTTGAGATGACATTATATCAAACCATAGACTGGCTTGTTACTGTTTGAAATAAATTCGTAACGTCATCTGCTAATCGTGAAGTCCTATGTCGAGCAAAGTCTTATTGAGTTTTTTACATTAGAAGTTCTCCAGTAACAACCACAGACTTGGCGTCTACTTGTGCCCGTTTAATTAAGCTTGTTGCCTTACATGGATCTTAAACATAACTGGCAAAATCTTCAGGGATTACAGGCGTGTGGTATGTGTAGTCAGTCATGTACATCGCGGCAGGTGAAGTTCCTACAAAACTAACAGAATGTGCTGCCGGGAGTTATCAAAAGGCTTGTTGACTGCCGAGCGGTCAGATAGTAAACAAGCAGGATGGGAGGGATGGGAGGGATGTACAGTAGGCACAGCGCTTGTATTTGCGAATAAAACTTAAATCCCGCTCTCGTAAAAAGGAAAAAAAATACTATGGCATGTACAGTAGAGACTCAAAAGCGGTGTGCAGCAATTACAAGGCAATAGCTTGAAGTTTAGTTGGACTTACGACCTTCTATTTTGAGAGACATATGCATCATCAACTACTGATTGTATAAGATTCATAATTTCAACAAATTACTGTGTGTCCAGTTGGCCTAGTGGTTAGCGTTTCACGTATTACTAAGTATGCAGTGAACAGCGAGGCGCGAGTTCGATCCTCATGCTGTGAAATTCTTTTTGTAAGTTTTGCTCAACTGTTTAATACTGTAATGGGACAAGAATATTATTATAATCGTTTGTTCACAATTTCTGTGAGGTAGTCCATAAGTTTTAGAATATTTAACTTGATCGGAATCAAGTTGTCGTTCGATTGTGGTTTTCTGATTACTGACGTGTGATTATATGGATAGTGATATATTTATGTTCTCAAAATGTTGGCGAATATCAATATTGTGGCAAGAACGAATATTATTGCAATGTCATGTTGAAGTTCATCAAATGACTTGACTGTTGACTGAGGCACTGAGGGATTGTCAGATGTGTCGTATGAATGTGATATCACAAATATAATAGAAGTTTGTTAATTACATAAATAAATAAAACAAACAAACATTTTAATAGAGCATGACTTTTTTATTTCCACCAAGACCAAAAAAAAAAACAAACACATAAAACTAATATTTAACTTTTTTATTTAATAAATAATAAGCATGAATAAATTGTAAATTAACATGATTAACTAACAAGTTATTGATTAATAATATCATGATAAAAAAAACTAATCAATAGCTTAACAAAAATTTTAAAATTAAAAAATTCTGTATGAATTTAAAGAATATTATCCAATTTAATTTATTATTTAATTATAAGAATAAATTTCGTTTAATTATATTTAAGAAAATACAGGGTTTTTTTTATAAAGAGCGGCTATTTTGCTATGTTATCACATAAGAAAATTAATGTGTAATTTTGTCTTTATGTTAACAAAATAAATTATTAAAGATATGATTATTAGAGCCATTTGAAATAGTAATAGTTCAGCAGACCAATTTCTCTATGCGTTTCAAGGCCGCGTTACCTTGTTACTATTTCAAACAAACGTCCAATGGCACCGTGGTCCTGGAACGTAAAGCGCTAGTCGCCCTTTGCGTTCCGGGGCTGCGGTGCCAAAATTTTTATTTTAGTAAATCAAGCTTTTTGCATTCTACTAAGTGCGATTAAGCAAAAAAATATATAATATGGCAATAAATGTTCTATTACTGAAATAAAACCATGAAAATAATAACCGCTCTTCATAAAAATATCCTATTGAGGTCATTAGTTTAATTTTCGTTTTCTTTACGAAAAGAATGATTGAAACTTAGCCTCAAATCTAACCTCTAAAATAAATAAGAACTGTGAATAAAATGATGTTTTCGCTTACAGTCTATTAACAATTAATACAACAACAACCATATAAAAAATAATTATGGTCGTGCTTTTAAAAGTTTCTTTAATTCCTATAAAAAACGGGTTTTAGCTGATATTCGGTATAAGTTTTCAGTCTTGAGTGCACGATGAAACTGAACTTCATTTTGTGTTGAATTAGTTACTCATTGGGGGAAGCCATTTTCTTCTTTTTCATTCACCATAATAATTATGATGTCTGACAACCGTCGACTTTGCTCTCGACAAGCTTATAGGGCTTGGCATTCCTCATATCTCATATCCACAGGACTCATAGTATTTCACTAGAACAAAACATGGAATACTATTATTATCTTTACCTATGCAAAATACAACTGTTAATTTATTTTACTAAAAGAAAAAACTATAAATAACAAATACTAAGTATCTTTTAAACAAACCTTTTAACAACTATAACACTTTTGAGTAGGGAATCTTATATAATAAATAAGAATATCAACATGTGAAATAATTAAAAAACAAATGTTAATACTCACACTTAGTCCGGTTTAATTTGATATTTGTATTGTTTCATCCATATTTATGCAGGGCTATAATATTCGCCCTCAATGATTATATTATTCTCACTGTAAATATTTCACTGCAAAACAATAACCTTAAAACAGTGTAATACGGATGTAAACATTCGTCACACAAAATAACCAAGAATCAACAACGTTCTATTATGAGACTCGAAACGAACTAGCATAGTTATGTCTACCTCACAAATCGAAATAATTTACTTTTGTAACTTTTGTTTTGTTTTCTCCGATCTACCCACAAACTTTATTATAATTGAATGATGATAACGGACGACACACAACACTAATGACTAGAGTATTAGTAATTATTAAGAAAAAAACAATTTTATTCATCAAATTTCTACTAAAAATGCATTAAAAATAACAAAAAGAATAAAACAATTATTAAAAAATATTAAATAAAATAAAAGTTTAGAAAAAAGTGGGGATCGAACCTTCGCCAGTAAACGAATTATCCGAGCACGTTAACCACTGCGTCAGCCTAACTTATAGAACAATGATTGAAATTATGAACCATACCATAACTTCCTTTGATTTGTATAGTATTAAAACAACTTATAATAAAAGGTCGTAAGTCAACGTGAAGCGTCAGGCCATTGCTTTTAGAAATTGCTTCAGCACTTTTGATTTCGACTGTACCTACTTCCAACTTCAGCGCAACTAACCGGTAAAATATTTTGAAATGGGCCTCGTGATGCCTGTGAAAGTTAGGCCTTAGATTTGCTCTCAAACTTTCTTCTCCAATTCGAACATTTTTATAAGAGAAATGTGATCGCCCCAACCAGTTACAACTGTTACAATTGGAAATGTATGTAGGTAAAGTCTCAAAGTTAATAGAGGCCGTCTGATTTGTACGTGGGGTGGTTGGGCGACCGTTACCACGCACGTTTCTGGCACCCTAGCAACACTCCCCTCACGGCCTCGCACTTCCTTATACCCGGTTGCCTCGGTACCCCGACGGGTACTTCGGCACTTGCGATAACTTTGATAGCTGACGGTCGGGAATTGGACACCGACTGATTGTGTTTACTATCTACAGCACGTTACGTAAGCGGTGCTCGTCTGTCTGTCCTTCCTGTAGGTATGACTGTACCGGCGCCAGACTAAATATCGATCGAGTGTCGCACTTAAAAAAACATGGAGGTGAGCAGATGACGAACAACAACAATACTAACGTTCGTTCTAAAGGCTCTATAGTCACATCCATAGAAAGTGTGTTTCAAATAATAAAAAATGAAGTAAACAAACCCTTTCATTACATCGGGTTTGTGTAAATAAAAGTCCACATGTTGCGATGAAATCGTAAAAAATAGCATCAAACAGCATCCCATTTTAGAATCGAACAGCTTTGGGCCCTAATCGCAACTAAAGGACGAATCAATAGCACGGGGGCTATGTTTACAAAATCATTCTAAGATTAAATTCGAATCCCTTCGACCACAAATCAGTAACGAGTCCTTATTTATTAGGGTAGAAATAAAATATAGCATCAACTTTTCATGTAACATGCTCAAATGGGAGGTTTGGTTACAAAGTTTGTTCGAGAAAAACGTCTCGGTTCTTCCACCTAATACCGTAAATGTTTTTTGTTATAAAAATGGACTACATTAAAATTTGATATAAAATAAGATGCGATGCCAGGGAACTACGAATTATGACATAATATGGCTACATCAATTTTACGTTTGCGTATGACATATTGACATTTATTATGAAGTTTGGATATTTGCTCGGAAAATAAAATATCTAGGTAAGAACTTTTGGTATAAAATACGTATCTAGTACCTACATACGTCGTTGTTATAGTTTTGCCATTGATAAGTTTTGTATGGATATGTACAAGACCGTGTGCCGTATTTGGAACTAAACAATTACTGGCACGAACTTCTGACAACCGGTTTCGTACCATATTATCAATTTCATAATAGGTAGGTATAACATGGGTATAACAGAATTTGTAGAATTCAAGTTTTTTTTGAAGTCAAGCTTACTTAACTTATCGAATTTTAGGAAAAATGGCTGTTGACGGAAATTAAAAAGCCATTTCTCCTAAAGTCCTAAACCTGAAACTAATCTATGAAGATATTAAATCCCTGATTGATTTATTACGTCAAGGTAGATGTTCAGTAATTTCTTATACATAATTCGCGTAAGAAAATTCTATTTCAATATTATGAGGAAGTAATGTTTACTGTTTATATACCTAATACAAATTCTTCTTTACTTCTTCACAAGTACATGGGTACAACATTAATGGTGACGCGTATTCAGGTAAATGGACCTTATATAATAGCTATGTAGTACATTGATGTTACGTAATGTACTTACTCATATTATGAGAACTCTACCTGACGACAATCTTTATATGTATACTAGCGGCCCGTCCCGGCTTCGCACGGGTGGAGGACCCGGTCTAAAATTTGAGATTTAAACTATCCTATCTCTCAAGTTGGATCGAACTTCACATGGTGTGCGAATTTTATTATAATCGGTTAAGTGGTTTAGGAGTCCATTGAGGACAAACATTGTGACTCGAGATTTATATATATTAAGATGTATTATCATTAGAGAACAAAATATAAATAGCGGTCCATTTACCAGATACCAGTAGTTTAACAATTTTATATGTACTTACGAATCAATTCCAAGATGATATGGTATAACAACCTGAGAGCACACATACTGAACAAACACAGCGCTATAAATTGAGTTCGACTGCAAAAAATGGCAAAGAAAATGATCCTACTTATCTTCCGAATGGTCTTTTAAGTATCCACATTCGTTTTACATAAAGACGAATTTAGCAGAATAAGTAGGATATGGGTACAGAGGGATAAAAGTACAAGTCGAGTGCAGGCGTTCAGTGAAACGTTTCATATGTAAATGGTCCCGTAATCTGTAGGAGGCTCCCGGCGAACACACATCTATCGCCGGATCGGACTCAACTGTGAAACTTTTCGTCTCTGATATGTATTCTCCAGTAAACAATATACTGAAAAGTTTGTCACAGTTTTATGTACAGACGAACTAGCGTCGATACATTTCTAAGTGTTCGGCTGTGAAGCGAACGGTTCTCATGTATTCTTTACATCTTTTTTCCATTTAAAAATATCGCTTTCACAGCAAACCTGTTGCAATGACGATATAATCATTTTACCCCCATTCTGTTCTCCCGCTTCTTAGCGACATAATTACTGTGGCTGCTGTGGCTAGCATACATTATTTGCTACTGCTGCCTTTGGTGATAACCGTCTGTTCCGATTTATCACCACTGGTGACAAAACGGAACGGTGATTTGTCAACTATGGTGACAAATGAGAAAAATATCACGATAGTCCCTACATCAGGAAAAAAAACCCGATTGTAAAAATAACATAAAAGCTATTTTGATAAAAAAAAACATAATTCGTGAATATTATAACCTAATTATTCATTTATTCTATCACGTCCTAGTTCTATATTGAAACATAATGTATTTTCTATGACTAATTTGTGAGCAATTGCACGTCATTTGAATTTTTATGTCCTAGCTGTTGAAGGCGGGATATCTTGACTCACCCAGATGCCGTTTTATTGAGTAAGCCTACCAAATCTTATTAGTCACATATGTTTCATAACTCTTGAATAACATTTCAGCAGATCTTAGTCATACGGATTTTGCTGCTATTGACCTTTTGAGCATGTTTGTCAATGATCTGTTTTACTGGTGACGATGATGATGATGACTTAATCCGATTTTCTGTTGCAAACTTTGGTGTGATGCACTTTCATATGCTTTCCGGTGACTCCCATTTTTTCCCGAAAAACTCCGAGCATAAGGCGAACAAGTACCTAAGAAAATATAAGTTATAGCTCTATTTATCTATTTTAATAGTAGATAAATATAGTAAAATAAAATGTTAAATCAGTTTGGAAAAGAACAATTCGCAATACAATAAATTATCATGAGTAATTTTCCTGTACGCACAACGACAATTTATTGGATACCAATCATTTTGTTCATTTCGTCCCCGGGGTGTCCATAAATTTCAGAAATATCTTAACTCAAAATATATCAATTCAATTCAAAGGATGGAACATGATCTCTAAAGAGCTATTTCTTTAAATGAAGAAGTTCTTCTAAAATTAAGTTTCGTTTTATTGTTCTTAGTTTAAAATAAAATCTTCTTACGCAGTGGATTCTTCTCACTTTATTTTTTAGTTAAACATATTGTTTTAAAAAGAAATAATGTCTCAATGATGAATGGTCTTAAATGTCCCATTCATATCATTGTGACAAAATATTGTCTTGTAGTGGATTTATTATTATATGCTGATATGAAGATATTACTCCATTAGTTTATTTATCAACTTTCTAATTTTAAGTATTAAGCGCGTCAGTAGTAGATAAGATGCGTCATGTATATTATTTAGAGTGTTCAAAAAAAAAAAATTGAATTGTTTTCAAGGTTTTCAAAACGTTAATTATTCTATCTTTGTTCATTTTTAAACTTGTTTTAAAATATTTTTGCAAAAACAAAAATAAAACATTTAAAAATACAAGAAAAGCAGTCCAACAGCATTGGGAACATTGTCCGGGCCGCCGGTGGTCAGGGCTGAATAAAGAACCTTCTAACTATACACGCCGTGTCCAGAAGTACTGGCTTCTAAGGCCCTTCGTACAGAAGGCGACTCAAGTTTCCGATACCTTACGACTTTAGCATCCATTGACGCGTGCTGTGAACGAATCTCTATGGAATTGTATTGCGATAATCGCTTGAATACCGAAATCGTAAGGTATCGGAGACTTGCGTCGCCTTGTGTAAGAAGGGGCTAAATCAGGCGCTTGATCCAAACGTTAATTATTTGTTAAAAATCAAATAAAAATAAACAAAAGAATGTAAAAAGACTTTAAAAAGTTTTATTATGGATAAACATACTCAGACGCCAAGCAGGTCAACCTACCCCAATCTGTCAAATATTACCAAAATGTATCTTCCACTATTGTGATGAGGTTAACAATCTATTAAAAAATTGACAGATTGAGGTCTGAGGCGCCTGTACCTATGTAAATGTATATCAAGTTTATTCATAGTTTTACCTACATATTACATACACTTTTAAAATTATTTACAAAATGAGTATTTGGCATAAAGCACATACCACCATTAATACTTTCTTAGTATTTCAGAAAACACACCCTGAATGGATAGTTGAAACCTCAGAATAGAACCTCAGATATTATCCGAGCTAAAAACCGTTTTGGTTAAAATATAATTGGAATTATAACAGGGTATGATTTCAAATCGGTTTCGTCTAAAAGGTTTATCTTGTTTTGTTAATATGATTAATGTCCAAGATACTGTGGTTTACCTCATTCTAAGAATAGTCTCCATTTTGTGGTTTTGCGTTAAGTTTTTGTTCAGGAAATTCGTTCAAGCTTTTATCGGACTCGGGTTTTTGTGGGCGAACCGTCATTGCAGCATGACAATACCAGAGTTTCTTGCCGATCCGGTTAATGGGAATCCACTTGAAAATGTCAAAAACACGATCCAAATCGATTGCGTAATGTTTGGTTCCTTTACCAACATTATAGATAAACGACAGTGATTTACAAGGAGGAAACCCAAGATAATATAATAACATGTCGCTTTTCTAGGACAAAATCAAAACAACGAAAATCAAACATGTGATTTTATGGATGTGCAACACATTTCCATGATACGAGCTGACAAGACGATTACGTCCGGATGAGAGTGTGCACGTAAACCGGTGACTCGTGTGTCATGCAAGACTGTGCACACAATGTTCTATGCAGGTAAATCAATCGTGTGTTCGGTGGCTTCTCACGGCGCGCACTCAGAGGGCTCTCAAGACGATCGCGCCTTCCATTCAACGCCTTTTTGTACTGCACGCCATTTCCTCTCAGGGAAAAAATGCCGAGCGACACTGAGACGGACGTTAGTGGTTCTTGTGATATTTTCGTCATACCACTTCGGAGATTAGATTTTGACGTCGAAGAGCTATTCCGCGGCCTTTATATCTGTTACAAAAATAACAAATATAGCTTGTATTTTTCTAATTTAAATAAAAATGTGGTAGTTTCCTTTAAAAGAGTGGCCATAAACTAGCACACCTATTAGTACTAATTAACTGGAGCGCTGCCTTAAACTGCTACTTACATTTTGCACTAAATCAACTCAGTGGGCAGTGATTATAAGTATGCACCGTTGCGTTCTTTGAACCTAATTTGCTGTACGTAGCGGTACGTTCTGATATTACTGACCGTCTGGCATATTATTAGGAGCTTTGTTCGTCCGGAAAAGAAAGTTGTATAATAAGTACTCTATAGCTCTAACTAGTTACGTTCCATAGAGCCTTCTACAAGACTGCTATAATGATTGTAACAATAATTACCGCATAATTGGAAACTGAGACGAATCCCAAGATAACGCAGGAAATACTTAAGACTTTATCGTCGCAGCTTCCTTTCAAGTACTGTTTTTCCATCTTGCGCGCGAAGGTAATATAAAAAATAAAAGTCATCATGTACGGTCTACATTAAAGATCGATAAAGAAAGAAATCGATGTTTATAGCTGTTCGCAGACGCACTGAGTAAATCGCATCGACATAGTTTTTGCTCCATTAGATAGGTGTGCATTGAGTATAAGGCAGGTGTTGTTTTATCAGCGGACGGGAACGTTGCCCTCACTTCCGCCCTTATCTGAGTTTACTTACCTTTGCCTGAGAACCCGCGGCGACAAGTCAGCTGTGCTCTTTTCATTCATAACGTGTATTGCAGTTATCGATACTTTACACGGCTGTATATCTAGCGTAGATAAGCAGACACAAATATTTGTTCCGCTGTATAGTTCCGTGTTTATGTAATAATTAGTTTATCATATTGATAATAATTTTCGGTTTCACATAAAACAGTAAAATGGTTAGTATTGGATTTGGCCATGTGATTGTGACGCATATTAGGACAAGCGTGATAATCACAGCACACCTTGGCAGCGGAAATAAATAGCTTTGACAAAGTAATATATTAATCACATAATTATGTACAGTGAGGAATTTACTCAAATACAACTTACACACGACACAACCGATTTGAATACAAATAAAAACATGTAAATAGTTAGTATTGTGTAAGTGTCCTGCCAATAAATCAATATCCGTTATATAAAATAAGGATGAGATACCAACTTGATAGTTTCTTTCGAAAAGTTTGAGGCAAACACTTACATTAACCGATTACCTAACTCTTAAACAATTACGTAATATTGAAAGCAGAAATCTTAAGCCTACTAAGTTACTAACTATATTTTCCGGAAAATGATTTTCAGTTTCAGTTAAATAGGTAAGTTATAAATATACCTATGACAAAGAAAGGATTGAAGTTAAGGAGCCACTGTATCCTTTACCAGCTGAGCTGCGCTAGCGATAAAACTCCAGATGAAACCTGTGAAGGAACGTAACTTACGAGCAGGTATTGGCTATCAAGAGAGTGGGTAAGTGAAATAAAATGTTAGTGGATTGGAATCTCGCCGCAGGTTAGGCCGCGAGGACTCAGCACTCGCAAGCGGTCTATTGATGTTCCGGCGCCGGAAAACCATCTCAATGAGCCTACACACCTATTTTACATACATACTGCCTTCGTAATGGTCGCGTAGACGAGCTAGGCGTGAACCGATTCCAGATAAAATACCTATTTTCCTGGAAATATACGGATCCCTTAATCTGCATCGCATAAGTGAGCACATTTAACTCTTTGAACTTTAAAACTACAGTTGCTACACTTTATATGCATGAAGGACGCCGGCCGGCAATAACTTGAAGCGATGAAAAAATGTTTATTGAATAAAGCCTAAGTAGGAGCTCTCGAGGAAAGAGGCAGAAAAAAGAACATGATGTATTTATAGGTTATGGATTAAAACTGATCCATAAATATAATGTACAATGCAAGTACGTAGTGAACTAGGCAGGCAATATTTACTAAGTTAAACGAATCAACCCAATTGCGGCGGAAACGTACGCGCGATGAAAACGTTGAATATTTTAGTGAACAAAGAATTTAGTTAAATATTTGCTTTCCCAAATGCTCAAATTAGATAAAATAAAACGCGAGGAACGCAAGTCAACTTTGCATGATAAATGTTTCGTAGCCATAATTTTTATATCTTGTGAAGGAGGTACTTATTGGTTTTTGCTCTGCTTTGAGAACGAACGAGAAATCCGGAGCCATTTGTTAGAGTCACGTTAGTGAAAAGGGTTGTCTGAATGTTTTAGAAGAAGCCTAACAATCTGTCAGTGCTTGTTGCTGGTCTGTTGCTCAACAGATAATTTATTTCTTAACTTTAGCTTTAATTTAGGTAATAAAATGCACGCATTTAATATTGAGTTGGACTAGGTGACAACATTTGCGCGAGTGTTGGTTGCAACAACGCGTAGTAACCGAAAAGCTTGTGAGTTTCATGGTAATATAAAACTTGCTCAGTAATAAACATAGATGCAGAAACGATTTCTTTTGGTCACAATGTGCTGTTACATAATGTTCAATTATATAGGTAAATAAAAAAGCTCCAAAGACTATTTGACCTATTTTTTGTGTTACGCTTAAATTAATAAATACTTCATTTAATTTGGCTTTATAGAACGTATTTACATAAAACCAATTTTGGCATGAAAATCGTTGGTAAAAAGTAAATAACCGCAGGATGTAGTGACACTACGCCAACACGTCGGCTATCTACTGGCACACCAGTAAACCTTTCTCTCAGAGCTTTACGATTTGTGGGATGATAAAACGAGCAGTTGGTACATTGCGATCTTTTCCCTTTATGTGCAGGGAGACGCAGATTTTCATCTTATAAAAAAAAATGGAGGAGCTCGTGGCTAAATAATTACAGCCGCACAGGCCGATCTTCCGGATTAAGCCGCGCTTGCCGAGGTTGGTCTGTGGATGGGTGACCATCTGTCATAGCAAGTTTTTGCCGTGCCTCGGAAAGCACGTAAAGCCTTTGGTCCCGGCTGTAATATGTAGATCTTTGACAGTCGTTACATTAGTCAGAAACTCTAAATCGTATTACCCAGCTACTGGGTTGTGAAGGTCCGACAGGCAGTCGCTCCATGTAAAGTACTGATATCCAGCTGCATCTGGTTCGTCTGGAAGCCGACTCCAATATAGTTTGGAAAAGGCTATGCCTGTGCGGCTGTAATTATTTAGCCACGAGCTCCTCTATGTAAAGAACTCATGTATGGACAAATAAATACACTCTCATAATGCTTAACAAACGTCCGTAGGTACAGGCATAGCCATACAGGCATAGGTTCTACGTACTGAGAAATAATAATTGAAAGATCCGGGGATGTTATGCAATAGTAAACGAATACTTACAGTTCGTATGATTACGAACAAATACACTCAGACTCTTCGCTTCGACAGTTTATTTTGCCATCATCATCAGTACCTAGCGGTTCGATGTCTACCGTTGTACATAAGCTTCCCAAATTCTTCATAAGACTTTATCAAGACCCAATCACCAATTAAAACCCTTTTATGTTCAATCAGTTCACAGTACATTAAATCGTAGCCCACGTGAAGAGTAATGGGTAACACAAACGAGTCATTACAACGAAATATTAACCCTTTGTGCCTTGTATCGTATGTTTAGATGGCAAAGGAAAGCCGGTGAACAGGAAATATGGTGCTCGGCCTCTAAAGAAGACTTCAATGACCCTGAATGAAAGCATTTCTAATTTATCGAACAACAAAAGCAATTTTGCAACAGTTGTAGCATCGTGTGACGGCGGGTATGTCTCGCGGCCCCACGCTCGCCTCCGCCCCGCTCTCGCTACCGCGTCCGCTCGCGTGTTCGTGTAGATGTCTAATCTTGAACCAACTTAGCCACAAAACTAAGTTTAACCTACTTCGCGGTGTAACAGCCTTTTGAACATTCCTGATAAAAATGTTTGTTAAAATACTTAATTACATTTTAATTGTAAACTTCCTTGTAGGTGTTGCTGTTTTTGTTCACCTTTGCCATAGTGTAACATTTAAAGCTTGATTTTTGATACTAATAATTTATACAAAAGAAGTGTATTAAAAGAGAGCACAATTTGTGAACTACTAAACCCACATGTAATTATTAATTCAAACAGTAATGTTGTTAGCCGGCTATTAGGGTACCTAAGTGAAACTCACTGAAATCTGGGTTTCGTGTTTGATAACTGAATAAAACAAAATGCTGTGTTAAATTGATATTTTATTATCTAATTGGTATAGGTAAAAGTTGTTTGTTTCGCATTATGGTTCGCAAAAGTTGTCGCGGTTATTTGAGTTTTCGTCATGAGTGAGCAGATTTAATGGCTTACGTGTCACGTAGATTTATGTAGTGATATTTAAATGTTAAACCCGATCGCTCAATATGGTGGAATCGTAAAGGAAACGTAGTCAAATCGACACCGGTACGGTTGTACAGCGCTTGCCGGGATTCTCACGATTTATGAGGCAATATGTTTAACGTCTACTACGGAAACCCTCTCCGAACATAACGGGGCTGTTACGTAAACAGATTGCTCGCGAGTGGTGGCCCGACGCTCCAGATATCGGCCTACGAACGAGTCCTACACTTACAACTTTTGTACCAAATCGACGACGACATTTCGCTCTTTGAAAAGCTTCCTGCATACGAGTAGCTAGCTATAGCGACTACAATATCAGAAGACTGCGCTTTGTAGAGATCTTCTTTCTGTCAAATTTGACCTGCGACAGTTATGGCTTGTTATTGGAGATATCCAGCTTCGTTGTAAATAGACACCTCGGCAACTATTTACGATTTATGACCGACTTATTTATCCCTTCTTAGACAACCATATTTTCTTTTATATAAATGACACCATCCGATGGAAAATATTTATTTTTGGGCTCGGATTTTCTTCTGTTGTTAGGAAAACTCTGTTACCACGGGTGAAACGAGGAAGGCTGTTGATTGATTCATGAGTTTATATCGCTATAATTTATTCTACTAGGCACCAGGGAAAAAATGGTCGTGAAAATTGTTCAGCAATAAAAACGTAAGAAACAGAATAATTTTATTGGCCGCGTGTACGTTTCATTCCCCTTGACATTTGGATCTAAAGTCGTCTGTGTAAGTCGCGTTTTACGAGTATGAGTATAAAGTGATTTTTTAAATTTCACTTTTATTGTTTACGATCAACGTTAAAAAATAAGAAAAGAATATTTAGCCTCTGTATGACATTCTTGTTCATGATGCTATAAAAGTAACATTAATATTATGACGCAATCCCTTATACTTTGTAAAAGTGTAAGTACGTATACTAGGTTGGTTGTTTTTTCATTTTGTGAAAGCTTGTTCTGAAATACGATACGATACTTAGATTTTATCTGTCAGCAAAACTTTAAACATAACCATATGATAATGTAACATTTAACTACCTTAATTTTCAAAAAAGAAAACCAGAAAATCACATTTTTTTTTAATAATAGTGTGTTAACTTTTATCGTTGTAAAACAAAAGTGTAATGACCGCACATACAATTTTCAACACGCTCTACCAAAGTTGTGATGTCTCAGTTATTCACATTCTTTGTGAATTTATGTTGGCACACCCACCATGTAGCTCTAGTTTTTAAGTACCTTACTAATTAGCTGGTTTTCTAATTTTATTCAAGAAATGCGGTGATTTAAATTACCTAACGAGAATGAATATATTAAACAATACAGGTATTTCTATCTATGTGTGTGTTTGTTAAACATAACATTACCCTAAGAACAGCCAAAACTAAAACTTTCCATAAAATAAGTTACAGAGGTTAAAACATGCGCCATTTTACTTTTTGCGAAGATCGAAGTATTGTATCATCCATCATTTAAAAACTAAGTGGCATTGGGGTATGCATAAGTAAATTTATATCGATCCTATGTGGACTTAAATAATGACGGCAGTCGTCTAGCTTGGCGCGCGGCGTTGCCTTACTGCAAGCCCTTAAAAGGCAACAATTGCGTGACGTCGGGAGATTCTTAATTTTGATTAGAAGCTCGCGTGAATGTGGCGCTCGCGGTGTTCATCAAATGATTTTACCACTGCTGATGTTTATTTTACGGCTTTATTTACTCGCGCCGAGCTATTTGAAGAAAATAATCCCCTATGCCAAGCGAGGCAAATACGCAGTCAAACATAAAAATCAAGACTTTAAAGCTTTCTCCCCTTTCAAAGGCTTTCATGCAAAACGAACGATCCCGCCTCAAAAAAGGACAATAAATAAAACCATGAACAATTGTCAATAAACAATTGAGTTAGCAGCGTAGAAAAAATAAGCAATCAGAAGTCTATTTTTCAACGCTATACCATTTTATCCAGCAATTGTAAAGCAATACACTTTAAAAATAAAAGCGAGTGTTCAAACATGAATCGGCTTGGCGAGGCAATAAATTGCGGCACGAGGCAAAACTCGCCGTTAAATATACTCTTTTAAAGTTCAACTTAACATTTGCGACTCCAGTTTTATCGTCTAAAATAAACACATAAAAATACGTAGTTTTGTTATGTGCATGTGATATAACATTTCCCTAAAGGACTACACATGAAGAGAACGCCACTTTGCACTCTTGTAATGCTCTTTTCGTTTTCAAACTGTTACATGCGCTTTTATTTTAATGTTATTCAGGTTCTGTTATGTTTTCATAAGCTTTGTGGCTAAAATAGACTTCAAATGTAAAAAAGGGGTTTCACAGTTTTGGTTTACATTGATATTGCCTACAAATGCGGGAACAGAAGTGGTCCTTTGATTTCACTATATTAATTTATCTTTATAAAGATAAAAAGAAAATAGATTGTATTTTTGAGTTCATGTAGCAAGATTTTTAAGGAAACTTTATTAAAAAGTTATTTCTATTGTGAATGTTTAATCCGATACTTCCTTTCCTAAAAACTAGGTCGTTTTTCCTGTTACTTGAAAACAATATAAACCATTATCAATTTAAGTTACCAAAAACATCTTTTATATATTTCTTTTTATCGCAATGCGATTGAGGAAACGAGAATACCGTTATTGTACAAGCTTTTATCCGGGGCAACACGTAGATTTTAAGTTCTCGTAAAATTATTAATCCGTTGAGACGGAACAACAAAAAGAAATAATAATTCATTCTGGCGCGGGCCCCATGGGGAAAACGAAACGGGATAAAAAGTACCTAGCATGTTTTCTCATGTTAGCCTTCTATGTCCGAAGTTCTATCAACTGTTGTACTAGTCATCTGATTGATGTTGACGTGGTATTACATATTGGCGTTAAATTATGAAAGGGCCACCGCGTGTGGTATTTTAAATAATGTCTGCGTTAATTTAATGAATGTGTGAAATGTGCATTAAAACAAGTGCTTTAATAATTGTGTTGACTGCCATAACATACCGTGTTTTGGCTGAAAATTATAGGAAAAGGAAAATATAGAGGTGTAAATTGATTTAATAGATGTTTTGGAACGTGTTTTGTTACTATTTCACAAGTAAAAGTCCGCAGAATTCTTGGAATTGTAGTCTACTGAGATGACTGATGACTCTAATCGTTTCACAGTTGAACAAACTGATTGAATTTCTAAATGCAGAGTAAATTTTCCGTAATGAGATTGAAATGGAAGAAGGAAAAGTAAAAAAATATAAATGATTTACTACTTGCTTCAAACTAATTGGGATCAATATCTTTATTACGTTTAGATTAATTCTGTCTAATTAGCTCTCTTTTGTAGAAGACATAGAAAGGAAAAAGTGTCTGAAAATGTAATAAAATTAAGGACAATTATTTGACCATTGTTTTATTATCCATGTTACGTGTGCGGGAAAATAAGCAGCTGGTGGTACGAAATTGAGGGAAATCTGTACTAATATTATAAAGCTGAATATCTTTTGTTTGGTTGAACGCGCTAATCTCAGGAATTGCTGGAATTATTATTGTGTTGGATTGTCTATTTTTAAATTCAATTTAGATATCACTGACATATTCATTTAGTTTTCGTGTATTGTAGTTTATGAATCCTGAAGCAGGTTTTTTCAGGAAACTCACTACTCTAAATACTACTTTTTGCCAGTGGTTTCGGTCGCCCCTCTCAAGTACAACTTAAAGGGAAAGCTCCTCCAAGTTTTATTTAGCGGTTTGAGCGTAAAAGCGCAACAAACAAACAAACAAACTCACTATCGCATTTATAATACTCGTAATATTTAGTTAGGATTAAGTGACTTTACTTATGATGAAAATAATAATTTAGTTCAGAAATAAAATACAGTTACTTACAGAGCTGCTGGAATTCTTTTCTCGACTGTTTTATTTAATTACATAAAATAAATAAAATGAAGGAATGAATGAAAATATTAAAGTAATTCTCAGTAACCTGCACTTCAAGCCGAAATACAGTACAAGTAATAAATATATTTACACGAGTGAGTTTACTTTTAGCTTTTATCTGATTTAACTGGAAAAAAATATTTAATCTTGAACGAACAGGTTCAAATGAAGATAAAAGTTTGAATCACATAGTCCACTTCAGTAGGTATATAACAATGATGGTATGCTACCTTTTACGTTGAAATGACCTTTTTTCACCGGGATCATTATTTATTTTTAAATATTCATATTTTGAATGTCATTTTGTCATTCATGTCATCTTCAACTCATTTTTGCTTAGTACAATTTCATCACGGCAACCTGTCCCTGTTTTGTAAACCCTATTATTTTTTAAAATCTGCTTTAGAACTTTCAAACACTAAAGTTATAATGTGTTTCGTACAACTCACTTTATAAAATACCTGAAAATATTATCTGCCCTTTTAATGGGTCCATCCTTGGGGCTACTAAATAAATAAATGGAATAGCAAATCTGTAGTAATCTCTTTTATTTAATGTCCTATATCTCTTTCTTTTTCATGCGAGAGGTACTAAGAACGACTGCCTCAAATACATAGCTTACCTCCTCATTCAGAGGCCTGCAGTGGTAAGTTCTTAGTCGTTGTTGTCGAAACAATAGTATGTCTTCACTAGATTTTCAACTCTATGCTCTAAGAGAATAGCACTGCTGTTATCTAGCCGCCTTGTAGGTACACTGTCTTTTTAATTACGTGTCGCAGGAAAATTTAATGAAACGATTTTTTGCAAAGAATGTAGCGATATTTGGAAAAAAGCATATTAATTAAACAATGTCCATGATATTTCTCAATGTTACTGAAAAAGAACAGGGTCTTTTGTAAAAATGTCATAACATAATAAGGTTTTTTGGATGCTCCGAAGTTCGGTTTGGTAAGGTTCCTCTAAAACCTGCAAACAAAAATAGAAGCCCCGCGAAACGGGCCTTCGTCGACCCTGCTAAGTTCGAAAGTTTACTGAATCATAGCCGTAATTAAATTCACTGAGTTCGAAGATAGAAATACGCGCAGACGAAGTCGCGGGCAAAGAGCTAGTTATAAAATATTTGATGCGTAGTACTTCGGTCCCCAACCCGTAGAGTAATTCCGCCTGCAGTACAGGTTTATAAAGGATATAGGGTCTCCAATGCTAAGCTATCAAGATTACGGTATTGGCATGATATTACATATACGAGGTTTACACAAAGCAATTGGTTACCGGAATCGGATATTAAACCTTTTGCATTAGTGATTTAGTGCTCATTTCCCTGACACGTTGACGTAATGAATCGAGATATACACTCTGCCTTTGCATATCAGAGTTCAATCGAGTAAAGGATCATGACCATCAACGGTACTGGTTTTTCTCATGCATCGAGATAAAAATTATATTACAATTATTTTCTTTATTTTTGAAGGTATTCTGCAATTGGAATGCCAATTTTGTATAGGGGTTTATTTTGTAAACCTAATAAGTTATGAAATTGTTTTGATAAAATTAATTACCTACTGACGGCTATTCTTACGTCAAAGTGTTGCCATAATAAAAATAAGTAAATATAGAGACGACTGTAATCGTTTTTTTTTGTATATGATCACTTATTAATATAAATGTAAAGTCTTTGGAAAGTTAAATCGCGGGGTTTTTAAAAATAATAAAGCGAGATGATAATACATTGGTGTGAAATAATTAGTATTTCACACACACAGTAGTCGTATTATTTTGCTTTCAAAACTTTTTAAAGCAGTTTCACTTTGTTGGCTAACGATACATAATAATATGAATGATTGCATAGATTTTTTTTAATTATCTTGCTTCGGATTGATATAAATCGAACCTTTTTAATAAATTAATGATTACAGAACTAAATCAGTCATTTGAAATAATTATGTGTCGAGTGTATTTATTCGAGTAATCGATTTTCATTTAAAATCAGTGGCAATATTGGTGTTGGTGTCTCAAATTGAATTGTCATTGTCCAATGTCAATTGCACGTGGTGTTTGTTATGTTTGTTCATAGTGATTTAAATATTACAGTTTTTTATTGTGTCGATCGAGTCCTAATCTCCACAGTAATTGTGATATTCATTGTAACTATTTGTTTATTTCTTGTTTTCAATCACTATCGCTAACTTTAGTGTGAAATTGTGAATCTTACGCCAGGACGTTTTTACGCCAGGAAGTTTTCAATTTGTTTGAAGTTTGTGTGTGATTCGTTTTGCTAATTAATCTGCTCTTCAAACTACGACCTATAAACTTACCTATAGTATACACGACGGATATTTCTATTTTGAGGTTAAGTTACGTTTTCTAAAAAAACTTGGAAATGCGGGTTTTAATTCCAAAATGGCAATTATAGGTGGTTATTTGGTTAATTTATAAACCATCTAAAACAACTTTGGAATTGACGCAATTCTGTACCGTGGTCCATATTGTCGTGGTCATTCTCCTTTCAACGCGAACCAAGTTTGACAAGTCAAAGGCCAAATTGAAGAGTAATCATTGGAACTTTCGGCTTATTAGTAGAAGCGACGAGTGATGTACAGTCACGAGCACTAATATATATACATTGGTCACGTTTTCTAAAATATCTTAACTTATACTTTTCAAAAAATATGTGTACAACATGGTTTTCTAAATAACCTAACCATCAAACTGTGGCAAAACTGGGTATACATTGGTTTCACAGTAATATAAACGAAGCAAAATCAGAAAAAAGTATACATTTCTAATGTTATTATTAACTATCCATGACAATTTCTATAACATATATACAAGTAAAACAAATTGTATACGTGTTATAGAAATTGTCATGGATACATTATAATGATAATGGAAGTGTATACTTATTTTTTCCTGTTTTTGTTAATAAGTTTATTACAGCAATGATTAGAGTTTTATAAATAAGTAGGTAGGGGCTGGTTATTACTGCAATAAATCAAGGACTTACGAAATCAGAGTTGTAATTCATTACCAAAAGTAATGATTATTATTATTAATAAAGCCTATTAAATATACTTAATAGTTATGCATAGTTTTTTTTTTACTTTACCCTGCAATTAGTCCTGTATGGTGGGTACGTTTACAAACATAGAAACTCACATGACACGAACACCCAGACCCGTAACAACTAATTGCAGATCATACAAATATGTTCCGTGCGGGAATCGAACCCGCGACACTCGGCGCAGTAGTCCAATTGCTCAGCCACTGCACCAAACGTGTCGACGCATTATTCAAATATATCGTGATTAACGGACACCCGCTTAAGGCTTAAGGGTTTATTGTATTCATCATTATGAACAATTTTGGGCTCTCAACTGTTTCATTAATTTTTATTAAATATAATTTTCGCGATTTCAGGTAAAAGAAAAATTAATCATACTTATTTATGAGTACAATAACCTCTTAAGAGGGTGTGCGATAATTTTATCCACTTCTCGTAGAATCACCCAATAGCACAATAGATCCGCGAGAGAGAGAGGGCAGCGTCCTCCTTCCGCCCCAACCGCAGTGGTACACGGCGTCGGACGTCGGCAGACGATCTCGCGGGCCGTAGGCGCGGGCATGCGGACAGAGAGTAAAGGGGGGCAACTCGCTGTCCGACCATTGACATGCACGGGTCGACGGCGCGTCGTGTTCCACGCGCGCCTCAAAGAGCGTCAGCAAAATGACGGGGCCCCCTCTCAGAGGGCCAAAGCCTGCCGGGGTCGCGGGACTTATACCATCACCATGACCCCGGAACATAAAGGGCTATTGAAGGACACCGTGGATTTTAGTCAGTTTAAGTCTGACAGTCCCGGGCAGGGCGGGAGGACTCATTTGATGATTGTACCAAGATAAAAAAAATAGCACAATAGATTTAGGACGGTACACGGAAATAAAAACAGTCGACGGGTAAGTCAATACACTCGATGATGGCTACTTTTACTAACTATGACAAAATATGTAGGTATAACGCAAATTAACGAAAAGAAGTTATAAATAAATAATACAATAAGATCTTATAGCTATGTATTTGTATTATATACACTTATTTTTTCAATGAGGTTAAATTGCAATTTGTTAAATCAGGACTTATTTCCGACCTCAAGCTCCTTGAAACTGCTGCTTTGTAATTGTTTACATAATTTCGAAACTGTATTGTTTACATGTTTTTGAAAATTGTGAATTAAGACCGATCTCAAGCTCCTTGAAATTGCTACTTTATAATTGTTTACATAATTTCAAAACTGTATTGTTTACATGTTTTTGAAAATTGTGAATTAAAACCGGTCTCAAGCAGATTGAAACTGCTGCTTTGTAATTGTTTACATAATTTCGAAACTGTATTGTTTACATGTTTTTGAAATTGACTTGGTACATAATAATGTAACTTAAAGTTGATATTATTTTTTGGCAAACTATCGTTAACGAAATTTTGATAAAAATGTGTAGTTAATTTTGACTTAGTTTAACGTTTACATAATTATTGGACACAGTTGGCAGAACTTATTTTTGCAATTTATTATTGTTACATTAATTTAAATTTTAAGGTCGTATCTATGTCTTTGCTCGTGACTGTATGTATACGAGTAGGTGCTTCGCTCCTGTGTCGTTCGGTTCTAATGTCGTAAAGGGATGTGATTTTCGTATGTACTTGTACTTTAGTCCAAATACTAGTCACCGATAATTAGAAACAAACACGCATGTAAAGGTAATCGTAATAATTACCTTTACATGCGTATTTCTTGGTCCTCGGTATTTAACTGACTATGAAATCTGGTTTCCTGTATTGTATTTACCTTTAGTTATTTATTAATAGTTTCTATGTAATGACATACCAATGAATTACAAAAAAATGTAGTAGAAAACACAAATTTTCCGCGGTTTGGGTCGTGGCGCTGACTCTAATCCAATTTATAAATCTTTTTTTATTATGAAACTGCGTCACATACTGTTTCGTATATGTATATCAGATTACCAACCCAATTCGGCAGGTTATTTTGTTAGCCTGTTTGAGAATTGTATCACGGACACCAAAGTCACCGAATGAGAAAAATACAAAGTATAAGTCAACAAACTTTTGGTTTAGATGGAGTTAACAAAACAAGAAGAAGTTGGAAATATCATCATACTGAATGCTCTGGAGAGTTGCGAGCTACTGTAGAAATAACACTTTATGTCAAATCCTCAGGTAACAAGCTGACAGACAGATTTTTCGCGTGCAATATACAAGGAATTGAGTCCCCGGGGTGCTCTCCCTACGTTTATCGCTTACGTCTAGCTACGTTTTAAGATATAAGGAATACGGCCACGAATGTTACCCACTGCGAGGAAAACCATAAAGAGGGTAGTTACATAAATAGATTGCTAGAAGCGCGGAGGGCGCACGCGTCTAAACTACCCTTTAATAGTGAAATATGTTCATAGAAATCAACAGTTACTTTTATAGTGCTCATCGTGACTGGGTTGCCAAATAAAAAAATGACAACAACGCCAAGTTCGCACGTATCGCGGGTTCCGCACGTTTATTGGCACTTACCTTAATTTTCCCACTCACGGGGACGCTTGAACCCTCACAATGAGCCCCCAGTTTTTAATACGTTGGTATATCAAAACATGCAAGTTGAATAAAATTATACGTTGTGTATAAACAGTGCGTACGATATTGTGGAGCTTAACATTTATTTTTAAGGGCTGACGACAAGGACGAAGTTATTAAACTTAATTGTTGGATCATCTAGAAACTATTTCATATGAATTTAAATATCTCGGGAATGCTTGGGTTCTTATTTGGCTGCTAACCATAGACTAGATGGAATTTCAATTTTGACGATAAACAATAATTATAGTAGTAGGTATACAAAGATTTATATTTTATCATAAAATGTTCAAGAAGGTATTAGTCAGTAAGCTAACCCTCGCTTATGATCCTAATCCCCGACGTAAGCTCGCGTCTCGCCATATGCTGTAATCTGTTGAGATTTGACGAGAAAGGGGACATTGGCCGTAATTTAAAAGATGATAAATTGAAAAATCCGCTTTGATCACTTCATTTTGTATGATTGGGAGTAAGTCCTTTATTGAAACTCTTTGTTTGATGTGCGCGCTTTAACGTGGGTACGTCGGCAATGTTGACAATGAAGCGACATTATAATTCTCGAATATTTTTCGGCCTTACGTGAAACTTTAAGAGAAAATGCGGATATAACGTTCCTCGGTATCCATAAAAGAAATATTTTCCTCGCAATTATTTGAGAGAGCGAAGCGGAGAGCAAGGGGTCTAAAATAGTACCTACTTCATATATAATGTGTGTTTATATGAGTACCCCTTGTTTACGCAACTTGTTTATTATTCGTTTAGACTACAAAAGACATCACAATTATGATCTGAAAGTAACTTGAATTAATAATGATTGAAAGCTTAATGAAAAACCTTGATACACAAAGATGTTAAACTTCTATTCCATTAAGTATTATGAAACAATAAGGCCGACATTTTACTATCGATTAGGTCAAGCGTGGCACTTGGTCGCCAAGTTCTAATTTAGATTTCTTGCCTTTGTTTCTTGCCGCAAGAAATACAATATTTAATTTTATTTCTTTTAGTCATTTCAGTGTCAGGGTGAGACTTTCTGGTTTCATTTAAGTTTATTATCTTGTTATATCAAGTTCAAGTTATTTTGTAAAAGAAACATCAGGCTCCGTCTTCTGTCCACCCTAACTTACGAGGGCTTACTTATAATAATTATTTTATAACCCGGCTTTACCGCTTACGTCCCTAATCCGCGGGTAAGCCTACCATCCAAAAAGGGTAAGAAGTATTATATTGTGCGTCTACTGCCAATTATCGTAGTGGAGAGCCGATCAGTTTAATTTAGTAATTTTTACGTCTTAAAATCATCAAATGAGTCCTCCCACCCAGAGTGATACAGGAGAGACTATCAGGCTCTTACTGACAAAAATCCACGGTGGCGGTGTCCTTAAATGCACCTTTACGTTCCGGGACGGTACATGATAAGACATATAACGAGTATGTAATGTAGTTTCTTATTAAGTATACCTTTATAATTACGACATCAGTGTGCAATTTAGTGAAAAAGTAGCAGGTAGTATGTAATTTAGTCAAGTAGTTTTATAAATTTAGCCTTCTGCTGATCAGGTAATGCGGAATTTTAGTCCTTGACAAAACTACACTTTGATCACCACATTCACCACCCACACCCGAGCTTAGAACCCTTTCCGTAAGTCAAAATCTTAATAAAACCATTGTATAATAAATAGTCTTTACAAGCATTCCTGTTGATCGTATTTTTTGTGAAATCTTTCTATTTTTTTTTAACATTAAGTCATTACGTATCATTTATACAAAACGTTAATAATAACTTAAGTTTTCCTAACAATGGCGTACACAAAGAAGCTTTTGTGCTCTTTCGTTTTTTAGTCTATAATATATTTTATCGGAAAATGCATCGCGTGGTAATTGGAGCGATGTCAGCCCCTCACCTAGTGTGAATTGAGCCTTATGTTGCCCAGTATAAACTTATCACACACAATATATACCCCATCTACTGTTTCTATGTTTGGTCTTAATATAAACTTTGAATGTGATTCGATTTACGAAGTTTGATTTGATTTTGTTTGCTATTTCACGGTTAGAGGTGTTTAGCTTGTTTGTGTTTAACAAGTAGGCTACAACGAATTTTAATTAACATTGATGAATATATTGGGTGTGTAAAATACTTGATTTCATTTGTTGAAAGCTTAATTAAAACCGTAAATAGCTCTAAATTCATAGAAACGATTAACAACTTTTGCCTTGATTCTACCATTTTTATATTTCGTCAAAGTTCAGCACATACACGCGCCGTTCATAAGTGCTACACACTCGACCTTTCTACAGGTTCTAACAAAATACCTGCGACTTGATTGACTCTAACACTCTACACGTGCGGGTGACAAGTGTAATTGACATAAATGGCAGTGATAAGACTTCTTTCCTGTATTTTTGTTTATTTAGCAACCCCATTGTTTTTCGGTATTGTGTACCTACAAATAAAATCGATTACATCTCATTAAGAAGAGCAGATTGCGACTGCGAGTGTGTGCGCTGTTCAGGCGAGGTTTAAGCAGCTTCACCGTACCGACAAACTTCCGTTCCGGTGAAATCCGATTTTATCGTAACTGAGACAAATTCGGTTCACATATTTTTTACCGAGTGCACGGTGAATTATTCCGGCGGCGAGGAAAGCGGCGTGTCGTGTGATTCCGTCGTATCGACGCTCATTATCGGCAGGCGGGCGCCGCCGCCAACGCGCTCAGCCATGCCGCTATTACAATCGAATTCTACTTGACGATTCGTGATTCACGATCCAAATCCCACTGCGTATGATTCGATAATGCTCGTGTTTGATCCACATCTTAAATACCTACATTTGTGTTATGACTGTGTTAGAAATGCGTCGATTTATAAATTGCTTGAAAAACGCTTCGATTATATTAAAATTATAACGAGGTTTGCATTGCACAATGAAAACGGCACCTTCAACGTATATTTGATTTTTCTTTCTAAACCTGTCTATCTAGTAACACATCGTTGTATTATAATGGAGGTCGATATATATTACCAACAGCGTACGTAATTAACAGAAAAAATGTAGGTGATTTAGCTTTTAAGTGACGCCTTAAAGTACAAGGTTATTTAAATAAATGGAGTGTTCTGGCAAGTACATTACCGCGAGCAGGCTGTGTCGCGCGAGGCGTCAATGTTGGTAAGGCGGCCGTGTAGCCGAACTTCACGGCTGAAAGCGCTCTTATAACAGGTTGCTCAGTTCCGTGCGAGGCGCAGCATTAATCGTGGAACGTAGCGGGCATACATCACCTCCGTAGCGAGTGTGACATCGCACACTCCAGTTAACGTAAATCACTCATTAGAACCTTACTTAATGACTCATCCACGGGATGATTTTCTAATGACAATTTAATAACGCTCATCGCTTAATTTCGCAGAGTAATCAAACTTTCAAGCAACGTGGCTCTTAAGGTAAGCTAAGGATAATAGACAGCACCTTTATGGATTTGAATACATTAAGGGAACTGTTGTTTAGTGATTTATTATAAAGCCATTTTGAATATGGCTTTTGATGTAGGTAGACGTTCGGTTTCTTAAACGAGCACTGGGTTTAATATAACCGTTCATTAAGTATTGATCGTAGTAAACAGAACTCAAGGAAATTGTTTTAACGAAGTTAAGAGCTTTGTTTTTCTTCCAATTAAAGAGAGAAGAGGACGTCATACCAGGAGCAGTGTACACACCGTCATATCTGAAAATGTACAGTTGAGAACATTCGGTAATGAACTGTTAATAGAGTGCCACAGACACCCCTGTGTCTGTGAAGTGTTATGGCAAAAGGCAAGTATAAGCCTTTGTCTTCTCTACGTGTTACAAATTTCAGACGATGGAGACTACACATGTTGTACAGAATAAATTAAATTGATACAAGTTACGTGTACACCTAAGAGACATAGTTTCACATGAAGGTATTTCTTTGATCGTCACTGAAATGTAATTAAAAGTTTCATTATAGAATCAAGTTTTACAAATATTAATGAAATTAACATTTAAGTCAGGGTTGTTGAGTTTCAAGTGCCTGGCTGAGTTTTACACAGCCTAATTTTAGTTTAGATCATCGCAGCTAAATTTCGCGCTCCTGTTGGTAGATAGATTTTACATGTTGGCACATACCTATGTATTTCAAGTACGAGTCACAGGAGAAAGAGAGAGGAGGGAGAGGGGAGAAGGATATATCTGATTTGTGCCATCCCTCGTTAGTTCTTGCATTTTTTTTTTACGTGGTATAATCATAAAATGAGTCCTCTCACCCCGGGCAGGGCGGGAGGGACTGTCACACTTGTACTGACTAATATCCACGGTGTCCTTCAATAGCCCTTTATGTTCCGTGTCGCGGTGATGGAATAAGTCCCGCGACCCCGGCAGGCTTTGGTCTTCTGTAAGCCCCGTCATTATGCTGATGCTCTTTGTGGCGCGCGTTGGAAATCGACGCGCCGCCCGTCCGCGTAGACCCGGGGTTAGTTCTGGCATTATGATTATTTAAAATATCTTTTACTTTTATTATGTTACTATTCGAACTCTTATAAGTTAACCAGGTAATGTGTGACAGACGATAAATAATAAAATTTATACATCTGTCTAACAAATGTGTTCCGTAAAAATATTAACACATTTTTTCAAAGCATTTTTTTTATTTGCTTTTCCTTTGTATCGTTATGCAAAGATATACGACCTTTCGTGATAAATGCCTTACACTTCACTGGGTACAGTCGCGAAATCGGTTAAATGGTTTCAGAGTATTCGTAGTACCGAACCTTTCGCTATGTAGGAGGATATATTGAGTGTTTTGTAGTTTTATCTGCTTGTAGTTTAATACAGTTTAACAATTTTAGTATTAATAAACTTGTTTTAAGGAATTTTCTTTAGTGATTGCCCTAATTTTGTTCGTGTTGTTACGTAGGCGTAATTTTCATTATGTATGTTACGTAGACATAATATTCATTATGTACAAGCTAATTATCTGGTAACCCAGAGCCTTGAACATCGTCGCCGTGTTGCCAGCCTGTCGGTTTTTTATCGGTTACATTTCTGAGAGTCTGTGACGGAACTGCAGAACTTGATACCGCTTGGGCCTTTCCATCATCGGACTACAAGACGTATGGCAATGCGCCATTGTAAAAAAAATGTTTTATCTGAATATTGGTGTTGTTTAGCAAAAAATGTAAGTATGATGTATGATCTTCAAGCGAACCCTAGATGTGAACCCTATTTACAGTCACAATTCTTTTCAACGAATTCCTGGTGCCTGCCCATGCACACCTATACGTGCCACGACCAAACAAAAGATAATTAGGGTTGTCACAATATCACAGGAAATTCCGGGAAAACGATTCTGTCCGATAAAAAATAACAACATATAACTTGTTCATTTTTTATATTCGGCGAATGGTATTATGTGGACTCTTGTGGAAAACAGGAAGAAGCTCGTTAAAATTGTAGTTGTTAGTAACGTGAAGGTGCGTACAGACTTTGTTACATGTTATATAACTTGTGTTTTATAACACTTACACATTATGAAACCTTGTCATTCAACAATGCAACATAAAACAATACTGTACACATAAAGGTGCTCCCACACAGCAGTTATATAACGTTATACAACATTGTGTAACACGATAACATTAATAATAGCGTGTAACAATACTCTTTTTTTTATCGTTGTAAAATTATCAAATGAGACCTCCTACCCCGGGCAGGGCGGGAGGTACTGTCAGACTTGTACTGACTAATATCCACGGTGTTCTTCAATAGCCCTTTATGTTCCGGGGTCACGGTGATGGAAATCCCGCGACCGTGTAACAATACTCTACAACATGTTAAGAAATGTTATATGTTATAAACGCTCCCACATTGGTTGAACTCGTTGTATACCACCGTATGACATTATGTTCAATCAGTTAGGGTTTGTCTATCGAGGAAGGTGGTAGTGACCCAATAATGGAGGAAGTGCTGATGTTATACAACAAAAGTTATATTTTGTTATATCAAATTGTTGTAATTTTTTTGTTAAATGAAGTTGTATAACATCAATAACAAGTAATTATAATTTGTAACAATTTATAACTTTTGTTATAGTTTGTTTAAAAAAGTCAGTCTCTAACGTTATATAACTGGTGTGTGGGAGCCCCTTTAGAATAACATTGCAATAAAACAATGTAACTATTGCCGCTTGTGGTTCTTCAGTGCTAACCGAGACTAAGTTATATAAAATTGTTGAACATTATATAACATATTATTATAACATGTTATATGGCAATGTTGTATAACATGCTATGTTATACAGGGTGAATTTTTTAACTGGGCGTGGATGGCTACTTTCGAAACTATGAGGAATATCGAAAAACGTTGAAACGAGTCTCGAGGCCGATTTTGACGAAAACTAAAACTGCATCATTGGATTTTAGAAAAATCAAAAATCCTGGCGAGGAATCTAACCCGCTGATTTTGGAAAAAAAATAACACCCTGTATTATTACACCGTTCGATAGTGTTGCTAATAAGGATCAAATTCTGCGAAGTAATCGTATACGGCAAACTTAAGGAAATGACTGATTTTTATGAAATTGCTATTTTTCCATGTTACTTTACATCTACTGAGCCATAATTTATTCGAAATTATAAAATTTCATTGTTTTCAATGTCTCACTGGATTTGACGTTTCAACAATCCCACTGTACTTATCAATACGACATTATTGAGTTGAACTAAAAATAGCATTATTTTAAAGAAGAAAAAGTGACTTATGTTTCAAATACAGTCTTTGCTTTGAAGATAAATCAGTTTTTTTGTAATTATACGTTTTCCTTAAGTTTGCCGTATACTTTACTTACTTCCCAGAATTTTATCCTTATTAGCAACACTATCGAACGGTGTGATAATACAGGGTGTGATTTTTTTTTCCAAAATTAGCGGGTTCGATTCCTGACCAGGATTTTTGATTTTTCCTAAAATCCAATGATGCAGTTTTAGTTTTCTTCAAAATCGGCCTCGAGACTCCTTTCAACGTTGTTCGATATTCCTCATAGTTTCAAAAGTAGCCATCCACGCCCAGTTGAAAAATTCATCCTGTATAGTCTACGCACCTTAACACTGCAAGCGTTTTTTATTTTATTTTGTGTGATACAAATATAATCTATAGTGAGCTTTTCACCTTTTGCTTTTCAGATTACAGTTTCAGCGTAGGTTGATAGAGCAGATCTGTAATCCACTTTTCAAGTGTGGGTATGTTTTACCTATTAATACAGCCTACAGATGACAATCCAACGCCAAATACATTTCAATTAATGTTCCAAAGTTGTAAGGAGTACTTGAGGTAGCTACTGATGAAATTTGTTTTTTTAATTGGAACAAACGCAACACACTGTTTTCAAACCACTCCTGAAAGCCAGAATCAACAGTGGCAACCACCAGAAAAGCGCCGAGATAATGAAGCTCGACCTGTCCCGGAGAATTAATTTCCCTGTCTTGGATCCTGCAACGAAATTAATTAGAAAGGAATAGTGGAGGAGTAAAAAAAATATGTTTCCACATCGCTTCATGTCATGCAGGAGTCAGAACAATACAAGACCAATAGGCACGAAAGGATATTACAACTAGGAGTTCTCCTTTACGAATATACATATACCTGTAATTTAAATGACACTTAAAACCTCTTATTTAAAAAAATAAAAACAGTGATTATATAGCTAAAATTCGATAACCAATACCTACGTGTACCTCTACAGACATGCGTTTTAAAACATATTATCAAGCTTCGGATAGTTCGTTATTTCACTTCATCAAATATTCATATAATTTTTTATCGTTCATTGGATTCATTGAATTCCTGTTACATAAATACATAGAACTGCTTCCGGGAAATAAATATTTTATCGTCAATATATAATGGTTTGCATTGTAAAATCACTGTTATTTTTATGAATGGTAATTGTAAATAAATATCGAAGGCACCTGTTTGAAAAATAAAATCACCATTTGTAAGATACGTTACATTATTCAATAAGGTACCACAGAGGTTAGTGTTTCATAAATAAGAAGATATCAAAAGAATTTTCTCGCCATATTGTGTTAATAACAACTCAATTGCGTAAAACATTTTAATCACTATACAAACAATTTTAATAGAATTGTTTTACGTGGTAAAGTCATCGTATGAGTCCTCTTACCTAGGGCAGGGCGGGAGGGACTATCAGACTTGTACTGACTAAGTCCATGGTGTCTTTCAATAGTTCTTTACGTTCCGGTACTCGTCAGTCGGCGACCCCGGCAAGCTGCTACATTAGCTTGAAACTTTAAACTACATAACACTGTGTTGTCAAAGCCAAAATGTTTATTTTTCTAGTCTGTAAGCGCAATCGAGAGTCAGGTGATTTGTATAATTATACCATAGTATTTTAGCGGACGGGAGCCAAAGTTTTCGCTTATCCACTTTGCTTATCAGGCAGTCAATGTCTCACTCAATCTGTCGACACCTTTACGAAACCCAGTTTTGTTTTAGAATGACAATTCAACCCAAGTAAAATGACCTGATTATATGCAACTTAAAATTGGCGAAATATGCATGCAAATATGCAACATAAACAGCTAAAAATATGCAACAAAGTCGCTAAAATATGCAACATCAAATTGCAGTATGTACTATACAATTTTATATTGTACATTTTACATATATTTTCATTGATTTACTTAAATTAAAATCAGAAAATGTTTTCTAATAAAAAAAAGTACTGTGTCATGTATCATTTATTACGATTTCGAGAAATAGTAATTTGGCTCTTGAAAACTTTACTAATCCAAGTGATCTGAAACTGAAAGCTTTTGTTCTACATCAACAAAAGAGTGAAATAAACCAATATAATTTGCACATATTTGCATTTTCATTGTTAGATTTATTTATAATTAAAGAAAATATGCAACATGCAAAAATCAGTCAATTAAAGGTTAAATATGAAAAATGTAATTGAAAATCTAGCCATAATATCTATATACAATATATATAATATAAAATCCTTACACTATCTTTATAATTTTGTAAGTTTTTAAAGTCTAAATCTAATTTTTATCTCATTAATTTAATTTTGATCTCATATTGATTTAATTTTAGGTTTTTTTTTATAAGACTTTTACTCGTAACTACTTATTCTATTTTTTATAGAATAAATAAAATGGGGTCTTGAATAATAAATCAGTGATAATTAGTAACAAAGCTTTTATTTCCAAGTGTGTACAATTCACTTTAGTTGCTCAACTCGCAAGTGGCGCTCGCCGCAGCCAAAGTTAAGTAATTAATTGTTTTAGCTACAACAGACAATGACACCACCCCTGTGCTAACCTCTACACTCGACCTGTCAGCCCATCTATTCGAATCCCAGTTTTACTTTACTTTGACTCGTACTCATTTTGGTATTCAAATGAGATGCATGTGAAAGATGTTATACTTTATTAATATCGCGTACTGGGTAAGCTTCAGTCTTACTCCGAAGCTACATAATATGAAATGTTTCTCTATAGAGCTTATAAAATGCAAAGTCAATAAATAAGGCCATACACTACTTCCATTACGTCTAAACTGACGGAAATATGAACACAATATCAGCACAATACTAGAAGGAAAATGTATAAAACGTCTACATGAAACTTTTCAAATAATTGCATTCAAACAACTTGGCAAAGCGGCAATAAAGTGCGATGCGATGCGCAAGAATGAACACTGTAATAAATGTGGAGCGAACATCGAGCGGAAACGAAACGTCCATCGAGCCTCAATCCCTCTGCTCAACCGGATAAACAACAGGTAAGTATTCAGATTTTACTACGCTATAGATACCTCCCGTTATGGGTTGCCCGTTCTCCTGCTCGCCTTCGTTTCATTTATCTTTAGATCTCCGATTCCGTTTCTGTATCAGCTTTGCTTGACACCCAAGCGGCCTAATTGCTCACTCCCACAAAACATACTTATCACGAGGTTTCGCTCCAATTAATAGTTCTCAATTACTTCGTGTTGTTGATAAAGCGGATCATCTAAACTGCTATGCGTGATTAATCAGAAACAATGAGAAGTTTGTGTGTCGGTGCGACGAGAAGCGAGGGCAGTGCTCCGGCTGCCATTGTCTCTGGTCACCGGTGTGTGGCGGTCAGCGGACCACGAAATCGGTCCCAGCCGCGCGTCGCACTGCGCCTCTGGAGCCAATACTACTCCAGTAAAACTCGGCCTATTATAAACCACAATGCCATTCCTGAAAATCAAAAGCTTTGGATACACACGCCTATGGTTCGGGTACCTTGCACATTGCACAGGCACTTAGGAAATGAAAATGTGACTAAGAACGATGTCTTAAAATTTTTGGAAGGAAGTGAAAGGCCGCCTATCGACCTGTCGGAGTGGCACAATTGGTATCAGGCCACACCAAGCCTTCTCTGCGTTAATAATAAGTTCAATGTTATGACACCTTTACAGCCGAGCAACCAGTGTCGTTTAATTTTCCCGGACGTGACCTAACCACCAACCCAATGACACTTCCTATCGTTACTTGATTCACTGAAACGAAATCAAAAATCAAATATCAATAATAAATGAAACAAAGAGAGCTTTTTGTTAAGCTCCTGTGTATAATATTAAAATTTAATTTGGATTCGCATCGAAAATTTAAAAACAGAAAGGGAATTTATTTTTAAATAATCTTTCTCGTCATATTATTATGGAGTACTGTACGTATTTTTGAGTAAAATACAATGTTAAATTAAAATTGAAATCATTGTAGGTACTTCATAGTTTTGTGGAGTGGTCCGTAGAGCCCGTAATATTGACGCTGACAATAAACGCTCCGAAATAAAATTTGACGCGATGTGTTTGCCAAACGTAAATAAAACAAACAGTATGAACTCGGGAATTTGTTCCTGACTTTAGAGGTAAATTCAATGACGATGTTTTATTAATTGATTTAGCTACATTATTCAAGGCGTTATTATACAAGAAGTTGTGATGAACGGGTAGGCAGATAATCATCTACCTACCCTTTCGGTCATTGGTAAGTACAGCCATAGCTTTCCCATATCAATGTCATAGGGGACGAGTCGATTATTGTCACTACCGGGGCCGCTCAGAGGGATGACGTGGGTAGGCAGGAACCTGTAAGGTAGGTGTATAGCACCCGTTCCATGAATGGTGAACATAAACAAGCGTAATCAGCGTCTAGGGGTAGCCAATTACTGTGTAGGTGAAAGTATTCATAATCACGGTTAGAGCACACCCTGTAGGTATTGATATGGTTATATGTTCGAGTAATTGTGCTCTCAAAGTCAACTGAAATGTATTAGTTACGGGATTTACTTACTTATTAAGCACCTTCGGTTCATAAACACATGATGAATGTAGTCTTATTTAGACTAGAGCGTCGATGGAACCTAAATAAAACAGAAGCTTATAAGGTTATTGGTTTTTTTTTCTTTTTCAGATCAGTCAATTTATTATTGAAAGTAAATATAATGTCCACACAAAAGAAGGATAACGAATGCGTAAAAGGTATAATGTAATAACAACAACGAATTTTAAGCCCAGGGAAAATATTCAAATAATTTACCCGGTGAGCTACAAATTCGATAAAAAGTTGTTAGGAAAATGATTGAGGTAGGATCATGTAAAATACATAATTTCAAAATTAGTAGAAGCTAACCATGTCGTACTGAAATTTCAAGCATTTCCTTTTTCTAACATTCTTTTAAAGCAAGTTCAAAAAGGACGACTTATTGAAAACATTCATTCTTGGATCATCCTATTATTACTCGTCGGAGAGCTTTCAGTAAAAAGTAAAAGGGATCATAACAGAATTTATTTTATATAGAATTTATTTTATCGGCAGTAACTTGTGAATCGATCGCGGCGCTGAAGGAGGGCTTGGAAAATTATTTTCGAGGGTGACCATCAAACAACTTACCGTTCGCTACAGAAACTTCGTGTGGCATAAAAGAAGTTTTATGGACCGATAAAGACCTTTTCAAGAGGCTCTGGTAAAAGAGAGCGCGTCCATATATGTTAGTGCCGGCTGCTTTGCAAATAACCCCAAAATCAAACGTTTCTTGTCGATGCTGACTCATGGATATAATTTATATTACAAAGTACATACCGACGAACTTTGTTATAAGTATCATTACTAGGCAACGCTAACTAAAGTGGGTACACAACTGCGTACATACCAAGTAGGTTCCTAATAGCTACTCAACTTGAACGTCGGTTTACAATTTTAATATACAATATTACGTTAGAGCTCTTTTTATGGCTACAAAAATAATCTAATTGCAGTATCGTTTTTAACTGCCTTACGTCAGGTCTACGCCCTGTAGCCATGCTAGACACTATCTTATAAATTAATCGTAGCAAGCTAGTGTACCGCGGGTCTGCGGCAGGTAACTATTATTTTTTTATAGGCGTTAGCTTGACGAGGGAGAAATTTCACAGTGGTGAATTAATTAATTCGTTATATGTTTAATAAAGAAGGATGGCTACTGAAACTTAACGGGAATTACTCGTTTTGTTCCACTTAAGATTGTGAAAATCACCACCAATTAGTCTATGTTTCCAACTGTAATCATTTTGTAAAACTTAGCAGGCAATTAAAAGGTCAAATAATTACTCGACCTTTCCCTCGTGCTCAAGGTGATAGTAATTTCGTAATGCTAAAGTGCTATGACCTATAATTAATAGCTAAATCTGTTTCTATTTCACATAAAATTCCCTGAATTTTATTTAACTTAGCCGAGCTTTATTCGGTAGGCCGAAAAAGATTTTGACGTTGTATGTATAAAACCACTCGGATACACAAACAGGAGCTACAATATACAAGCAAGTAAATGCCTAAAGCCCGTATCCGATCCCTCCCTTTCCGATCTCTTCAATCCAATGGAGACATTATTTAAATTGATACATTTGTTTCACTGAACCCGTTTGCAAAACATTTGAGTTGCATCCAATTTCCATACCTTTAAATATTCTTATTGAAGAGGTTGTCAAAGCTTCTGAAATGCAAAGATTCAGCTTTTTACAGTACAATTCTTATTTGTAACTGTAGTAATTGATTTAATGAGAGGTTTCAGTTTTGGAAGAAGTAACGAATTTTGACTAGTTGCTCTTAATGCATAATGTGAGTTTCATTAAGAAATAGTTTCATGTATGGGTATGTAGCATTTTTGTGAGCATGCTCTGCGAAATTAATAGCATCGTTGGAAGAATTGTGCCGTTAAAAATAAAACCGAATTCCGCTCGACAGGCTGTTCTGAAATATTACTGTGCGGAGTGTCATCGTGCCATAAACGTACACCTACCATGAGCGGCCGCTGACTCGCGCTTTACAATCGTATAAACAATTTATATGTAATATAATGTAGATATGTTGCTGAATGTATTGAAATACCAGCGGTCCATTGTCATAAAAATGCAAAAGTAGTATTTGATTTTAATTAAATTTCGTCCTCGTTTAAACTGTTTGTGGTTATCGATTTTCATTTAACTCTTCTTAAATAGGTCATTACGGCAGTGTGTTTATGATCGTCGCGGCGACGTCGGTCGAAGGGCAATATTGCGTTTTGTGCCACTGCGTACAATAATAGGGTGATTAATGGCTCAGGCGATACACGCGGCAAGTTCTTTGTTGTTCGCCAAATATTTGATCCGGCGCCGACATCGCAATCCATTCCTTTGATATTACTTACAGCAGTGATTTCAGCCGCATAAGCTTGCGGGGGATGTGTGAGGACGCGTTAATGGTCTACGAGCTTTCAGCAGCCACATCCAGCCTACACGAGGGGTTCCGCCCTGAATAAGTAATACGTGTATTACCCACTCCACTTTTGAACTGTTTACTTTTATGAAATCTCTATTAATTAATTATTACAAATCGTTGAAGAACAAAAGGCTGGCAGGGTAATTAACTTTGATATTAAAGTTCTTTCAGACATGTTTTCAATATAAATGAGGTAATTTTATTTCACCTTTTGGACTCGTTGCCTATTCCAAGAAAATAGAAATGTAGAGCTAAGTGGAGTTTAGACTTCAAGTGGAATATTTCCGTACACCGTATATTATATCGGCATCCTTCCCTATCCTTAATTACTCAATGTATTGAAAGGCCAATTAATTATTCAGGCGGTATCAATGGCGGGACTCTATTGTAGGAGGCACTTTTTCACATAATGGTTATTTTATTGAACAGTAAATATTCAATTAATCTTTAATAGGTTTTTAATTTAACCGTCTTGGAAACAAAATATTTGAAACAGGCTTGTGTACCAAAAAATCTAATTAGTTTTTCTTAGGTTAAGCTATCTAAAAATAAATTGACGAAGATAGGATGTTTTTAAAATTCACAGTACGTCATGCCGTGGTGTCATTTTTAGTGCGTGGTGACGTCACAAGCTCCCAGTCTCGAATTTTGATGCGTTTTCTTTGTAAATATTCACTGTTTTTACCGTAGAAAAAATATATGTCCGTTATTGACCTATTTAGCTCATGATTAAACTATGAGGGACTAATTATATTTGCAATTTATTGATACTGGAAACTAGCGAAGAATTTTCTTAATGATTCTTAGAATGAGCTTTAAAAAAATATCGCTAAAGTGGCCTTTATTATAGAAAAAATAGCTTGTAAATAGCTATAAGTTGTTTGCTAAACGTACTCTAATGTATTTCTACTCAGTAAATGCGTGTAGTATTTATTGAAAGGGCGTCTGTACCCAGCTTACGAACAAAACGGTCCGACTAAAGTGTAGAGCTAAGCGACTTACCTAATGCCTATCCACATACCTACGTATAACAGTGAAACAATATATTGAATTAAGGTTATAAGTGTTACCCATTATCCTGATTTATACTTGAGCAGAAGTTAGCGGTCGGCTATTAGCCGGAGCCAGGACCTGTGTAATGGGCCGTGATCGGCGAGCTTTCAACTTCTATCTATAACGTTCCTGTGTTCCTGTTACACAATAATAAGGGCTAAGAAGGCTAAGATTTACAATTGTCACCTTCATGCTAAAAAATGCTAAGCCACGTGAAACATTATGTAGGTATGTGATTTATGAGCACAGCTTATGAGATTCTTTGGTAGACATCTAACTTATCTTAAAGAATTTAGCTACGATACGCGGTGGTTGATGCCTACGCATTTCCTATTCACATTCACGTCCTCACTATTCATCACAAATATTAAATATTTGTTACAATATTGGTTTTTTATAAGGATGAACGTCGTAGTATAGGTATACCACCACCGGTTTGTTTTATGGAAACACGATTTGGCAATATCCATCGAAGTTTGCAGGAGTTCGATGAAAATGTTTTTTTTGTTACGCCACTTTAACAATTTTCTACAGAAACTCGTTTAATTGGTTAGCCAGCATTTACAAAAAAAGTTTAGCCGATTATTCCATTGGAGTAAGCTCACAGAGTGATTCGCAAAGTTCCACAATCGCAACAATAGGCACATTTATCTTCAGAAAAGTTTCGCTACAGCGCTGAACAAGCATTAACGCGTTATACTTGAAATTTTGAAAGGATAAAGAATCCTCTTAAGATTTTTATGTAGAGTATTATATAAATACGTGGCCATCTCTCCGCGTTGATTAATCCGCTGGAACATTGGGAGAGCACTTGTTGCTGCAAATTAATTAGGAAACAAGTTAACAAAAAGTGCAATAAACTTCGTTAAGGAAGCTTAATTTCCGTCGGAGCCCGAAAGAGACTGACATTAATCAACTGAGATCGCTCTCGACTGCCGCCAATTTCATTACGGAATCAGAGCCGACTAGGATTATCATTACATTGGAGCGATAGATGATATCTGCAGTCTTATCTACGGTCTACGTCTATATCTATAATATTTGGTTACTTTATTTTATTGGCTTTTATACGGGTTGTATTGGATCCCGAACGAGCTTGAACAAGTTGATTGTAAATCTGATTTTGAACCTAAAACAACAAAAGAGAATACCTTTATCGGGCTTCTGTTTTGTGTTGTATGTCGGTCACGGTTAAAAAGCTTTTTCGCGGGTTGTGGAGGTAGAACATAAATATGGGGTGCGGCGAGCGAGCACTACTGTGCCACAATTAACATTTTCGACGAATCTGTTGGGCATGGTTTAGAAAGCTTTAATAAGAAATCTTTTTTTAAGAATCGACGCAAAAAAGGAGTCTTAAAAGTTTGACCGCCATGTGTGTGTTTGTATGAATATTTTTATAAATGTATTATATATAAAATCTATACCTACTACCATCTTGTACCGGAACGTACTTCGAAACGTATATATATTTAAATAATGTTCCACAACTACCACACAACGCCATCTAGTCCCAAGCTAAGCAGAGCTTGTGTTATGGGTACTAGACAACTGATAAACATACTTATATAAAGATAAATTACACCCAGACACAGAACAAATGATCATGCTCATCACACAAACATTTGTCCTGGGTGGGAATGGAACCCACGACCCCAGGCATAGCAGTCAGGGTCACTAACCACTAGACCAACAGGCCTGTCAAATGAAACCGCTCTACCGATTTTGTGCAAACTTCACATAAACCATGTACTAAACAGTCCGAACAAAGCCTAAAGATTTGGTTTCGATAAGTGAGCCCGTTCTTGAGTTTATAAAATTACAACGAAAACTGGCATTGATTTTTATTTATATAGATATAGGTGGACAGACAATATATTAGTTAGAATTCGAAATTAACTCTTCTCATTCGGAGAGTTAACTTCAAAGAAGAAAAAACCGAAATTCTAATAACTGTGTTGTGACAGCAAAAATGTTGCTAACGAAGTCAACGTACATCAAATAAAGAGACAATTTTAAAAATGTGTTATAATTATGACTGTTACTTGAAAACGTGACTATTATTATCTTGCTATTACCACTGAAGCTAGGCTAGGGCCTCTTTATTATTTTACTAATTTAACACGTTTCTCGCACGCGATATGAATAGATGGTGTAGGTACTCTGAAACATTACTGAATAGGTTTACAAGTAAGTACTGTACATCAATTGTATTAACAAGTATGAAAAGATATCAACAGTTTTGCATATGTCTTTTGGCGTTTAATTAGCATTGTCCCAAAGGCTCTGTTGGAAAAATGACAATCCCCGTCTCTAACCCAGGGGTTTAAAGATGCCCGGGTTGGGAGGACTCATTTGATGATTTTACCACGAAAAAAAGGGGTATAAAGAATGTTCGCAGGGCTGTACAAACAAGCTACCGTGACCCTGGAATGTACAGAGGAACAGAAGGAACACCATAGATTTTAATCAGTACGAGTTTGCGGTATGTACCTTTCGCTCCACCCATAGCGGAAGGACTCATTTGATGATTATGCCACCTAAAAAAGAGGTGTACACATACAGAATGCACATCCCTACAAATACAAAAGCTTTAAATGTTATATGTCATAAAAAAACGTCTGAAATGTAATATTATAGTAGCTCATTAGTTCTGTACTGACGATTTTTTCCAACTGATGATACATGATTTTGCTTTCTATGTAACATTGCTATTGATTATTTATCAGGCACTCGATGTGAGTATTTTTTCAAGACGATAGTGACGAACGTTAGAATCGCTTGCTCGTGTCGTAAGTCTTCGCTTTAAATCCGTCCATTAATCAATAGTTGCATTATATACTATTGTACAACAACACATATGATTTCATGTCCTATTACTTCTCCAAAAGCGAAGGCAGAAAATCTTACCATAACCATTTGCAAAGTAACTAGGCGCCTATTACATGCTTGTAGCCATCGTAAGGTGACTACACTTTAAGAAGATGGGCAATAGTGCGCAACTGTTAGTTAATAACAACTAATTGTGGGCATTTTCTGTGCGCTAAGCGGTTACTGCAGGGTTTTTTTTTTTTTTTTTTTTTATCGTGGTAAAATCATCAAATGAGACCTCCAACCCCGGGCAGGGCGGGAGGTACTGTCAGACTTGTACTGACTAAAATCCACGGTGTCCTTCAGTAGCCCTTTATGTTCCGGGGTCACGGTAATAGAAATAAGTCCCGCGACCCCGGCAGGCTTTGGCCCTCTGAGAGGGGGCCCCGTCATTACTGCAGGGTTAGAGTCACTTATGTAGCTTAATACAGTTGACATTCCACGGCTGGTAATGCAAGAAAATCACAAACTTGACAGCCAAAATAGCTATATAGGGTAAACCCTAGATAGTTATTTTGGCTATCAAGCTATAAATATAGCTTGATAGCAAATCACAAGCCTATTTTGGCTATCAGGCTTGTGAATTATATTTAGGGTACTTATTTCTAGGGTAGATAGCTACTTTGGCTATCAAGTTTTTTTCTTTATCAACCCAAAAAACATTCTTAGGATCTTTTATGTAGGTCGCGGGTCTTATACCATCACCGTGACCCCGGAACATAAAGGGCTATTGAAGGACACCGTGGATTTTAGTCAGTACAAGTCTGACAGTACCTCTCGCCCTGCCCGGGGTGGGAGGTCTCATTTAATGATTTTAACACGTAAAAAAAAAAGGATCTTTTATGTAAAGTATACTTCCATAATATTCACACAAAAGCATATTACCCATAACTTTTCAAAAGAAACAAATGAGTTTAAACTTTCCTTTTTCCGAGTTCATAATGGCGCTTCATTCACCTTTGTAAAAGTTTGTTCAGAACAAAACAAATTAGCGCAAACCAAAGATACTATAAACTCGATAAGTAATCCGCCAACTGTGTTAGTTTACCAAACAATCATAACTAACAAACGACGTCAAGAAACATTTGCTGTTTTCGCTGCAGTTAATTGACTTTTGACTTGAAGTGTCGATCAAAGTTATGGGATGGAGTCTAAGCCGTTTGCGATCTCCAAGTTTCCTCGTTTGCATCACTTAGGGCGTGGAAAGGCTTTGAGTGCCGCCGTGATTAGCTCGCTTCTCTCAAATAGTTATACTTACGGGCCCTTGATTATAATGAAACCTTTCATTACGCGCGCTCCACGTCAGCTTGTGGTAAACCAACTGCCGACGTCTACCAACCTAACTATGTTTTACAAGTCTAGTTAGCTTTATCGTCATTTCTAACGTAAATATGACCGCAATCTCGGTTAGACAAGGCTGCTACTTAAATATTAGCTAGATAAGCAATACGAATGTACTCAGACTAATGAACAATATTTGAGCATAAATGTAAATTTATGTAAACACTGACTGCATATTCAAAATTACATGGTTGATGAGATCAAACTGAAAACAAGTGCAAATATGAACGTTTATAATTAGAAATGTATTTTTCTGGTGTTGCTTTAGATAGTTATAGTAAGAAAATTTATTAATTCTTCCTGAATTTGTTAAAAAAATATTTTAGTAATGTATTTGCTTTTTAACATAAACCTTTGTTTATGAATTCTGAACAGCTCCCGAAATTTCAAGCAGTATTGAGAGAATCTTATATTTGCGGAGGTGCAATTAAACAGATTAGTATCAGTCAAAGTAATTACAAACAGGATTTGGATAAGTTAAGAACGGCGGAACTTCTTCCATTCGATTGGCGTGGCTACGTTCGGAAGCGTAGAATTGTTTGCTAATTTAAACGACTCTTTAAAAATATTAAATGAAATAAAGTGAAATAGAAAGGTAATATTTTTAAAACTACAGACGATATAACTGCTACGACCCTGCGTAGGCACCGTAGCAGCTCTACGCGGCGGCTACGGCGTAGCATCGAACATCAAACAGTATCTATGTAATTATATTGCAGCCGCTTTTTTTTTCATTTTAGTCTATTGTACTGGTCGCGGTATTGTCTTATCAAGAAACCGTGACCTTCGAACATTAAGGGCAAGTAAAGGATTACGGTAGATTTTAGTAAACTATGAGTCTGATAAGCCCTTGCTTTCCACTCAGAGCGAGGAGACTCACTTGGTGATTAATACTTTAAAAAAAGGACTGTATTATTAATTTTATAAAGTTGTTTGGTTGAATCTAATTTTATAAAGTTGTTTGGTTGAATCGCGGTAATCTCAGGAACTACTCGTTCAAATTGAAAACTTATGTTAACACAACATAGCCTACTTATCGAGGAAGACTATATAACATCTCGCTACGATCAATAGGAGCAACGTAAGCAGTGGGTGAAACCGCGGGCAACAGCTAGATTGAGAATAATAGGATAAAATCTTAACCTGTAAGAAAATCACATTCCATTTTCAGTTTGGTTCTAGGAAAGGGTAAAAGCACATAGTAATTTGGTATTTCGAAGTAAATATTATGCTCTTCACCTTCCAAGGTTGTCTTGAAGTCAGACGTAAAAATAAAAAGCTCTTGTATTTAGTGTGAGCCACAGTCACCTTGAGGTTTCGTACAAGAAACAAATTTAATTTTAAAGCTCAAAGAAAACCATTACAAATAATGGAGGTTTTGGGGTAATTTTCTTCAAATTTAGACCTCATAGCGTTTATCGTTATTTTTTTATTGTTACATTACGGAATCGTTCTCGGGCGGTATTATAGGGGGATAAAAAGTTTCCCGCCCTGACAGATTGCCACCAACTTGTACCTTTACTACCTTTTTCATAACACGATCCTGAAAGTTTAAGCTACAAAAAGAAAACATTGAAATACGTCTAAACTCTCTTACAATTATTATTTAAAAACAAGCCGCACAAAATGGCTATAAGTTTGATTTTCTGAGCAATTATTTTTTTATTTTGTGTGGGAGTTCGAAGTAAATAATAAATGTTCTTTTAAAAAGGCTATTATGTATCGTAGGGTTAACATGAATATGTAAATACGGAGGATATACGTACCCAATACATATGTATGAACCGAGGCCAAGCTTAGTTATCTGTGATCTAACAAGATGATTCCCATTATTTATGGCCTGTAATTAATTTAGTGCGCTGCTAACTAAACTCTAGCAATTTACCGTAATTTGTAATAGGACAATATTATTAATAATACTTAGTATCTCCACTACTTACTAAAATATAAATATTTATACAGTTTAACAGGTACAGAAAATGTTTTCAATAATATTATGTGCAACGTTTGGTTTCGACATTATAATGTGTTGTTCCGAAAATCTATTGTCATGTTCAACATGAATGTGTAATTGTAGTTATTATTTTAATTAGTTAACTGGATAATACATAATTATTATTTTGTGGATGAGTCTGCATAATGCTGCGATAGAATTATTCACGCGACCTGTGGGAATAAAATGATTGGCTATAGAGTCACCATAAGTAGAATCACGTAATTACTATGCTTTAACATTAACAAAATGCGATTTTAAAAATGTTTTTATCCCTTTTTTAATTGACTGGCCTGTTGGTCTAGTGGTTAGTGACCCTGACTGCTATGCTGGCTGTCGTGGGTTCGATTCCTACTCAGGACAAATGTCTGGGTGTAATTTATCTATAATATGTATTTAGAAATATATAAGTATGTTTATCAGTTGACTAGAACCCATAACACAAGCTCTGCTTAGCTTGGGACTAGATGGCGTTGCGTGATAGTTGTGGAATATTATTATTATTATAATTATCGAATGGTAGCTCGGTGGGCACTGATACTTTAAATACCGGTAAACCAAAGGGTGGTCTAATTATAGTCACTTCCTCTTTATGCTTTTAAAAAAAAATAATAAACATAATTTATGTGAAATGTTCCTTGTTATCTTAATTAAAATGTTTACTAATCAAGGGTTATTTATAGTACGCAAATGAAAACCACAGTCTCTTCAAAAGACGAACCTCGATGAATTCGACTTCGCAAAATGCTTTATTTAACATTTAAGTAATTTTAGTATTGTCGTTACCCTGTGGACCTATTTCGTTCAGAAATTCTAATTATATTTCCAAACAATACAGTTAAACATATTTTAATTATATAACTGAAAAGCGATAGATTTTTATTATAATATTGACAGCCTTTTTTAACAAAAAATATCAAGTGTTTTTAAAATAAATAAAAAAACAACCGAAAAAATAATTGATGTGACAAAAAAGGCCTTTTAATTTACTTTTAGGGTAAACAAGACAAAGATCCCACGGCATAGGTTGTACATTCGATTTTCGTAGGTAAAACATAAAAGTTTACCCGAATATCAGCTTAAATCTATCTTAGAACCACTGGGTAGAGCCCTATTATGGAGGCTGTAGGCGCATCTTAAGGTTTTCTACATCAATCTGATAAAAAGCAAAGATAACATTTTTTGCGTGTAATGGATAAACTCTCTAATTACTGGATCGCCTTACAAAAATCTTTAACGATAAGCTATAAATACGTATCTACATTATTATCAGTGAAAAACATAGACTTTATTTTATTATTAAATTGCACCTGTATGAACTTTGTGCGGTTACTAGTAAAATGATATACATAATTATTTAGTTAATGGATTATGGTAATCATTTATTTTGTTAACATAATATTTAATATTCTATGAAACGACAGCAACGAAAAACAAGAGCTAATAATGTTTCAAACAAAATGTATTTTGCTGAAAATAATTTGAAGCCAATGTAATTTTAACCAAACGATCATTCAGATTGTAATTATACTAATATGTACATAATTATTGGTATAATTGTTCAAAATGCTCATCACATTATTACGATCTATAATTTTGTGCATAACATAAATGTTATTAACATTTATTTTGAAGCGATCATAATGTTAAAAAATAAAGTGTATTAAAGGTTTATTTGACGTAAAACAAAACGTGTGTCCAAAGTTTTCTGAAAAGAGTTTAACAAAAGCCTTTCTGTGCAAAAATTCTGTTATTCGTAATACACTGGTCTCTAGGGTAAAGTCGCATTAAAACATACGTTACATTTATTTTTAGATTAAAACTGCTTGAAAATGTAAATTAGGTAGTGGCTGATAACGTTAATTCTTTTTGTGGTTTGATGCTTTCGAAGTTAAGATAGCATTTTTTTAACTTTATAGATGATTAAGAGAAAAATGAGGGAATTTCCAGTCTTTTTTTTTCAGTTGGTAAAATCATCAAATGAGTCCTCCCGCCCTGGGTCGGGCGGAAGGGACTGTCAGACTCTTACTGACTAAAATCCACCCGTGTTCCTTCGGATGCCCTTTACGTTCCGGGGCCGCGGTATCCTGGGTTAAGAAAAAACCCGCGACCCCAGCAGGCATTGGGCGCGAAACACGACGCGCCACCGACCCGGGCTTGGTCCTCGGTCGGATGGCGAGCTACCCATTACTCACCGTCCGCAAGCCCGCTCCGCCTCTGTGCCCTCTGCTGATCAGAGGGACACGCGTTGGAGCGTCCACACGACAAGCTATTCGCATACGGGCAAAGAGACCTCTTAGGCACACAGTGGCCTAAGGGAGAGTTTTTGCCCGCATCCCAGGGTGCACCGGCCCGAAAAACTAGTCTTCCCCCCGGACTTATCCAAGAGGGAACTCCAGTCCACGGGCGCACGTGGAGGTTTCCTGTCTTAGCACCCCAATTTTCAAAGTCTACTAGTGAATTTCTGTAGGAGTGTTGTTATTTCTAAACTTAGATTATAGAGTATCCAGATTCCTAGTACCTAGGCCACTAAGAATTGAAGCCGAAAAATTACCCCCGTCGTTCGATTCCTACGTTAATCAAGTGAACATCTCCAAGGAAAACATTTAAGGTGTGCGTAGTGCTCACTCACACATTTATAAAAAGTGGCTTCAATGAAAACGTTACGTGTTGTTTCGAACACGAAATCTGGACATTTTATAATCTAATAAATCAATTCGACCGCAACATTACTCATTGTCGTCTCTATTCTTCAGGCCGAGAAACTGTCATAATCTCGTCTTAAAACTTTGGTCATTCAGGTTACGTCTAAAGCGTATCTTAAGCAGAAGGAGCTTAAAACGCCATTCTTGGAAAATAACAAAGTGTTGTAACAAAGTTTTATTTTAAAAATGCTATCCCTATATATGTCAGGTCAGCAATGATGAATTTATATACTATATAAGGTTTCTCATTGCTGACCTTTTGTTTGTATTTGTGAATTTGAAATGTCAAGCGAAAATTATGTTTATAATTTATGAACAGTTATACTACGAAATATCATATTACATGCATGCTTAAATTAATATACCTATTCCGTCTCTCAATACCTTATATACCAATGCAGTAATTTGATGACGTGACTAATTATGCTGAAAGTTCAGGTAGTGACCAAATTACATTGTGAATAAACATTTGCATGCGGCACCTTAATCAGCTCTATTCTGGCTTTCCCGGAAAAATAATAACCCAAACCATACATAATTTAGGAGAAGGCGAAACAGTAGCCCAGTGTCGTAGCGCAACGTGGGAGAAGCCTAGGTTTACATTGCAGTGGACTGCGGGAGAAAGGCTATCATTTTTGAATTTTTTATTCAACAAAGACAAGCATCTTTAAAAATGCCGGTCGCTGGTATTTCTGAGTAGTGTTTTCGTTCGAGAACGATCGAGCTGTGGTATGATCTTCCTCCCGAAGTTTCTCAACGAATTACAACATGGGGCTCTTCAAAAGGGCTTGAAAAAGTTTCTGCAGTTTCGACAACGCGTAGGCGATACGTTATGCGTCCATAGGCTATGGTGACCGCTTCCCATTTGGTGGACCGTATATGTTGGAGTTGTCGCGTCGTCACATTATAATCATGATCACCCTGTATTCTTCGATTGCTGAATTTAGACCTCTCCTAATGTTCTACACTGATCCCAGTCCTGAGCTTTCCTCATCCAGTCTTCTTCGGCTGCCTTTCGCAGGTCATTGTACCGTAACAACACAGATACACAAACACTTAGATGTTCCTGGAATACCTTTAGGCCATTATCAATATTGGTTACGTGTACTTAATTTCGAAAATTCTCGGAATCTATAATGATTGTGTGGAAGTTTCCGTATCTTTCAAGCTTATTTGATTTGGATTTTTATTATGAATAAAACATTTTGAACAAAAAATTAAACGAAATATTGAATAGAATAGGTAAAAATAAATTTTGAGGTGTCCGGCGGACTATTACGAAACATACATTGTGAAAAAATATTTGACCCGTATTTTTTCCTATGTTACGTAAACCAAAATAACGAAAGTCTAACACATCTAAAAATCACAAAACGTCAATCGCTCGGTACAATTTTACTGGCGTAATGAGTCCCCACTCCTGTATTTCGAAGCGCTTTATCTTTTTCAATATTCAATGATTTAAAAAAACAAAAAATACATGTTTATTATTTTTTTCAATACTCTAATTGACAGACTAAACAGATTTTAAATTTATTCATGCAGTAAACTACCCTACTATTTGGTTTCTGGTGATACCACTTTTACTCATTAACTTTTGTTTCTAAACCGATGTCTACTCGCCCGAGTCCCGACATAACGTCTGTCACATTTCCGATGCATCGAAAACGACCGAAATATCCGACACGTCCGATGTTGTGACAATTCTAAAGGTAATATCCGAACCAACATTAATATGATTACTATTCAAACGTTCCCGGGCATAACACTATTCATACAATGCTGAGTCCTAGATTATGCACATGCTTTAAGTGAGATAACAATCAATATAATAGTCGAAAACATTGAAACTGAAATAAATAAAGTTAGTTCATAAAATTATGTTTAATTTGTTTAATGCATAAATCCAAACCGTAATATAATGATCGGACGATTACGCTTAGTGCTAAATTGGGATATATTATTCACTAACGTTATAATTCATTCCGTGATGACATAATGTGTTCGATGAAATTGTGCTGCTATTTCAGGTAACACATATCGAAATAATTATTTGCGGAGCAATAGAAGTCGTAAGGTATTGTTGTGAGATATTCCTGAGTTCCGCAGTCAACAGAACCGTGTTTGTTGTTTGAACAAGACTTAGGGATACAACTGGACAGTAGGAAGCGAGGTGTTTTATAAATTTAGCAGCTCCTACAGTTTATAATGTAAAGATGCTGTGAAGATACCGTAGCAGCTGCAAAACTACTCAATAATGCATGCTCGGTCCGCCCTTGACCCGCCTTATCACTTTTATTACAAGCGTTTATGTAACTTGCAATGTTTGTACGTATCGCCGATAAGTAGGTATATATTACTTATGTGAGTTGTGGAGAATGAATCTTGTAACCTGAATAAGAACCACTTCTTTTTATCTTAGGATTTTCAAATTTTACAACTTGGGTCAATCCCGATGACAATACATTTTTAGGACAAGCATGACCTAAATCTACAACCCGAATTGGCTCTATTAGATAAAGGATAGGCAACAGCACAGACATAAAATTGCGTATACGCATTTAATTTGACTCGGTTAGCGCAGTGACTGAGCGATTGGACTGCTGCGCTGCGTGTCGCGAGTTCGATTCCCACACGGAACAAATATTTGTATAACCTACTAGAAATTGTTCCGGGTCTGGTCGTGTGTGTATGTGAGATAATATGTTTGTTAACGCAGCCACGAAACAGGGAAAATTCATAGTGTAGGCCTGTAGGGAAATGATTTAAAAAAATCGCTAATGGTTTGATGACTGTCTCATCGGGTAACCGTGGCCCTAACAGGTTATTGGAGGATCACAGGGTATATTAGTCAGCACAAGTCTAACAGTCCCTGATACCTTCCGTCCCGCCCTGTGTGGGAGTACTTATTTGATAATTTTACCACGATAAATAAAAAGAGTGTTATGATATAGCCAGTATGTAAACTTCGTTTAAATGCGTCTTTTTCGGTTTAAACTACAAGATTTTGAAGTTATTAGTATTATTTTAACATTCAGCATATTTACAACCCTCGCATAAAATTATTATTTTCTTTTCAGGGAGCGCAACCAAAAGTTTCTTATTTTCTTTTCTGAATATTACGAATATGGTTGTGGTATAATAATGTACTTCTGTACAATTGTACATTTAGGGACTATGTCTATATATAATTTTCTTGGAAAAGTAATCAAAACTTCAGTAGTGTTAGTACACCCAAGTGATTTAGTTTATCTACTTAGTGTCTGAGTTTTTATACAAACCAAGTGGTGTATACATAAAACTTATGTATGTATAAATATTGAGATGCCCGACGGCTGTTTTATTGGCTCGTGAAGTACTAAATTCAAGTGTTAAATGGATCGGCATAATGCATTTGCCGTTTCGCTGCCACGCTACAGTATTCGGAAAATCTGTCAGTGGATCGATGTCCATCAACTAAATATGCAGTTTCAGCTGCATATTTAGCGAATCCCGACTTCTCGAGTCAATTTTTAATCTGTCTACAATCGAGTGCTACTCGAATCGTTTCAGAATAAATTTAAAAACAAGATAATGTAAGTGCACTTCAATTTGGATGAAGTAAATAAAATATAATCAGTAAGTGGGTTTTAAAGTTTATATTTATTTCAACTCTTAATCAATTCCCAGAAACTTAAAATCAGTTTCAAAGAATTTTCCTTAGCTTTTCCAATTTGATTTGTGTGGGTTTTTTTCTTAGTAAAACATGATTAAGGTATTTTTGTAGATATTTCTGTGACAAAATAAACCTAGACATCTGACTGCACCTTCTGTTTTATAAAAATAAATCTTATGACACACGTCGTATACATAAAGATATGTGTAGAACGATATTTTCGGACGTTCACCGGGCGTAAACATTAGTCCATCTGTACACAAATAATTGACAAGTTTGCTAAACACCTGCAAACAGACATTTAAATGGAGTGTCCCAGCATGTGATAGGCGTGTGATGGATGCGGCCACTTGTGCCTGCTCTATCTCAATCGACTACGAACACCCACTGCTAACGATTTGCCATCGATCTGTTGTGAAAACACTTTTTGATTTTATTTCTAAAAATAGTTCGTAGGTACTTGAAATACCTTTTTATTTACCCTTTATGGGAATATTATTTTACAAACACAGGTACTAATAATTGATATTGCGATTAATTTGAATAGCAATAACCACTCAAATTCTGACCACAGGCAGTCAATAGATTATACTCGTAAATAACCCATGAAAACCCAACGCTTGAACGAGCTGATATATATATCTAATATTATAAACTCAATTGGCACATTTGTACTCGATGAATAGAACTTGTCAGTATGGGAACAGGATACGAAGACTTGATACACAAGAGAAAATGATGAATAGATCTATTTCTTGAGGTTAAACGTGAATTTATCGTTCATCTCTGCACGACTACTAACTCTATTGGCGTAGACGTACAACCACGCGCAATGAAATTAAAAATTGAATATGGAAAAGTCAATCGTTCGTCATGTTTATTTTCCGTAGATGGTACGTGTTAATTGGGGACGCTGAGCACGTCGGTCGGCTTGTTGACTTGCGACAGGGCCATTAGGCCTGAACAGTAAAGGGGGCGCCCCACACCCTGACCCTCCCATTCTTTGCGGGTTATCTGCATTATTATAAAGCAGAACGCCAGCATTTCTAATATAAATATAAGCGTCAACATGAAGAGTACAGCATGCCAATGGCGGCGTTTATTACTTGTTACATAGACGACACTTTCAATATGTAGCCGTAAGCTTAGGTAAAAAGGTACACAAAAGCGATATTCTGAATAATATTTACTTTTAAGGGTAGGTAGCTGTAGCTAACCAAAATTGTTTTTTGTTTTGGGAATGAAGATTAACAATTTAAAATTAACGCCTATTGTTTTATTTTGTTGGTTGACGGCTCAGCTATGTTGACTATTGTATCGTATAAACGAATTTCAGCTTTTATTTTCCAAAAGCAACTCGTTTCGAATTCAACATAATACATTAAAGGTATTTACGTTTTGTTGTTAACCTATTTCCAGAGCTAAAATAATTTCCTCGAACTATGCAAGTTTCAGGAGTGTACCTACCTAAATTACGTTGAAAATAGTTTCAGATTCTACGTGGGTTACGTAGTTTAATTTATGCGGCAATCAGGTACCCCTTATCGTAATAGAAGTAACTCAATATCTAGTACATGGTAGTTTAATAACTTGTTTCATCAAAAATAAATTTATAATCAGCTTCGCAAGAGTAATTTAGTTAGGTACTGTAATATATATAAAATTAATAATTAACTAGACTCTTTTAAGTTGTATAGAAAAAAGAAGTCTCCAGGGTTCTATGTCGCGGGACTGTCCAATCAGGTAAGCGTGACCCTGGAACGTAAAGGGCAATTGAAGGATCACCGTGAATTTTAGTCAGTACAAGTCTGACAGTAACGGGTAGGAGAACTCATTTGATGATTTTATCACGATAAGAAAGGGTCCTATAAATCCCAAGATACCAGAATTGGTCGCGGGACTTATCTCATTATCATGAGCCTGGAACATAAAGGTCTTATGAAGGACACCGTGGATTTTAGTCAGTGCAAGTCTGACAGTCCCTCCCGCCCTGCCTTGGGTGGGAAGACTTATTTGATGATATTACCAAGATAAAAAAGGTACCATAAACACATTACCCTCCTTTGCGTTGCGTAGTCGGGTAACAATTAATCAAAATAAAACCGTTGAACTGGATAAGGCGTAAACATAACTTCCCGTAGCATATTAGTGACAAAAAGTCACACACAGCCACGATTTTCATACAAAAACCTCGATACCTGACAAATGCAGTATGTCGGTATTTTTGCCGTACATTTTGTTAGCGGGGACTGAGGGATTAAGCCATGGGAACGGGCGGTAGCTCCCGCCTTATGTCGTGATCAATCTGGCTGCCAAACGTGATGATTATCTCATTATTCTCTCAGAAACGCTCACTATGTATTCGAAGTCCCATTCACTGCTTGTTTAAGGCTGATATTAGCTTGATTTCGGTGCTAAAGTAATATGTATAGAGCGAAAATTATGTGTGGTATTTATTATGCTTGTCTCATTTTGGCTTAGTACCGAAAATAATAGTCAACGGTGATCACTGTGATCTGGCACAGCGTGCAGAGCCAGGAGAGGCGCAGAAATTGCCAGATTGAATTTAATTAAGGTGATCTTTTCAGACCTTCATAATTTCAGCAAATCAGCATCTAAGTTTATATCGAGAAATGTAAACATAAATTAACTCAAAAAAAGAAAAACACAAATAAATGGAAATTATTTTCGTACCACTTGCTCAAAAAAGTGACATTCTATGCCACAAAAAGCGAACATAACAATAGTCATTTTTAATCTGTGAAAAACAGGGAAAGAATGTTGTACTGAATTTCATTCTCTCTCTAGGGAGAGAATGTGATTTAAATTTGGAATACTTAGATTACGGTAGACTCGATCGAAAGCTAACCAGAATAATAAAACATTAAAAAATAAAGATTTCGAGTCGACAACATATATCCGCAAAATTCGGATTGTCGAGTATTTTGTAAATTTCTAATGATTTTCTGACCAGACAGATCGCAGCCGCCATTATTGACATCGGTTATCATGTTGAGTTTTTTTTTCTTTCTTTATTTTCGGCCTATGACTTACCGTGACACCTACATTTAGTACCTTGATGTGTAGTATTTGGGACACACGTTTCACCCGAGCGACGCCGGAATTTCATCTAGTTAAATAAAATTACGAAAACCGACGAGGCCGTATGAGCTTGATGCCTTTGCTTTTTTAATTTGCCACGTTTTTGTATTCTTCAAATACATAAACGTTGAGTTTATTTTTACTTATTTTTATAAGTTAATATTAATATTTAAATATTAATGTTTAAAATGCGTATCTCATATTATTACTGTGTTATTTTTTTCGCAAATGGTACGAAAAGTAGAGTATTTTCCTCGGTGATAAAGCTGTCTTAGTCTTGGGTGAACTTAAATCCTTCGCTACACTCAGGACTCGTCTTAAATCCCTCGCTTCGCTCGTGATTTAAGTTTTTAACACCCTCGCTACGCTCGGGAGTAAACCTCGAGTCCTTCGTTACGCTCGCGATTTAATTCGCCACCCGCGACAGAAGACCCTGCTTTATCCCCTTGGTTAATAATCTACTATTTAAAAACGCCCTTAGATACCTAGCACGATCCTTTAACCACCAGTCTAATATTTAATAAAAATCACACAAAATGGAAGCAAACCACAACACAACCTTTCAATTTTATTTAAAAAAAAGGTTCGTTGTCCTCGTTAAAAACTTTCGAGACGTGAAATTATTCCTTGACAATTCATACTACTTGAATAACCCTTTAATTATATAGGTATAAATATATAAATAACCAGCAGGACCGGCAAACTTCGTACCGCCTATAAACTAACGTCACTCAATTGTTTTAAGAATCTTTTGTATGGGATTATAAGAGTAGAAAAGTTGTTTTAGACTTCTCCAGGCAATTTTTTTTTCTCTCTGTAAGAACCATCCTCGTGCTTCAAGGAATATTATTAATAAAATAATTATTCGAATCGGTCCTGCCGTTTTCAAGTTTTGCGCTTAGCAACACATTTAACGATCCATTTTATATTAACCCTACTTAATATAAAGAGTAACAGACTCTACTCTTTCACGTTAAACCACTGAACCGATTTGCGTGTTTTGTACAAAGTTAGTTTGAGTGCCGAGAATGGACATATAAGATTTTATCCCGAAATTCTCACAGGAACGATAAAATACGTTTTACGCGTACGAAGTCGCGGGCAAAAGCTAGTAGAAAGATATTATCACAAAAGTTTATAACTAATTACATTTAATATGTTCGGCTCTATACATACAGATTTCAGACAGTCAATGTCACAGCAAGGTTAAGGTAAGGCAGTTATACTCTGGGTCGCGGGACTGTCCAAACAGGCAACCTTGACCCTGAAACGTTAAGGGCTATTGAAGGAACATCGTGAATTTTAGTCAGTACGAGACTAACAGTGCCTACCGCTCCACCCAGGGCGGAAGGACTCATTTGATGATTTTTCCAAAAAAAAGGCCGTTACTCGCAAACTAACAATTATCTACGATCCCTTGAAACAAGTACGAGTAAAGCCGACAAATGTTATAAATATGTACTTTTGTTATTTAAACTACTTTAATTAAAATTTGTACGTCGAGGTGAGTGAATTATTAACACAGGTGTAATTATATTTTGTTACCATGAACAGATGTCAAAGCGGTAACATTATTTGGAAATGATTAAACTGTTTTATGTTAAACGATGCATAATTTATAATGCATATGAAAAGCTTGTCAATTTGTTTGTATGTCCTTTTTTCAGTTATTATAGTTTGATGGTACCTTTGATAAAATTATCGAAACAGCGCTGGCCACAGTTTGTGGTATTCTTGAGTCATAACTGTGTGCCAAGTGCCAAATGCGTGCTAAATAAACTTATTTCATTTCTTTCTTTCTTTTTTTCTATCATATTGATAAACCTTTATGTATTTTTTAATATAAAAATGAATAATTAGGAGTTAATGGCTCTTGGAGAGCGGTCCATATCGTTTCTGGTAATGTATTTACTTTATAGAAAAATAAACAAATCATAACTGAGACTACAAAGTATTAAGAGCTTGTAATTTCTTTACAGTAGCGTTTCTATCGTCGCGGAACCAGTAAAAAATATCTAATTGCTATAACGTTACATTCTTTTTACTACACCCCGTAAATTTCACAATAAAAACTTAATTTAACATAGTAAAAATGCAATTTTTATTCTCCAATCGTCCGCCTTAAACTTTCCAGCGAGAGCCGTTTCTTACGAGTTATGAGAGCAACGAGGGGAATATTGGAATTTATTTTTATGAAGCGAGATCCCTACCGAGTTAATCTGTTAATATTGAACATTTTCCCCACAAGAGTAAACCATCCCGGGCTCAGAGTAGGACAGAAGTAAGATATTATCACTGTTTTACATATAGGTATTGTCGTGAACCTAAACCTTATACATCATTTTGAGCTTAACAGGATTCCTATATTGCCACTTAATTTTCGTTTTCATTTAAATCTTATACAAGAAGGTATTTCACTGAATAGCCTTTAGTAAGCTCTAGTTAACAGAAAATAATAAAAAAAAACAAGGTCGAGGAAACTCGCCAGACTAATTACTTATGTAGTACTTGCCGTCCCATCATAGACCATGCCCGGGACGACGGCGCGTAGTGTTTCACGCGCGCCTTATAGAGCTGTCGATATGAGCCCCCCTCCCCTTTGAGGGCCAAAGCCTGCCGGGTCGCGGGACTATCGGGTAACCGTCGCCCTAGAACGTAAAGGGCTATTGACAAGGATACCGTGGATTTTAGTCAGTACTTACAAGTCTGACAGTCCCTCCCGTCTTGTTTTGGGTGGGAGGACTCATTTCATGATTGTATGAAGTAAAAAGAAAAGAGGGTCGAAAAAAGCTATTGTGAAAGTCTTTTCAGTTGAAATCTTGTTTATAAAACAGACGATACGATCCCCGTAAACATATTCTATGACGACAAAAAATGCATTTTCACTTCTTCAGCGACAGTTTTGTAATATTTAAAAGTTTCAGCAGGCGAACACGATAACTTATAAGAGCAGTGAAAATTCGCGTGTCCTGACTAACTAGTACAGTTAAACAATGAAATGTCAATATTGGCATTTTGAATTTACAGGTATAGTGCCAATAAAAAAATGAAAAGGGATATTAAAGAACAGGGTCCAACAATCTAACCCGCTAAACGTAGAAAGGTGATTGGGTATATTTGACCAGGTACGCGAACATTACTGAAATGTGATTTGTTTTGAAGGTTTAGGGTTAATGTTTACGAAATGTATTTATTTAAATCCATATGCATAAGGAAAAAGAAATGTGGTTCGATGCAAAACGTATTTGTATGAGAGAAGAAAGAAGAATTTTGTTTACAAAAATAATCCATACTTTTGAGGAATGCGACTCATCTCTTGGCGTGGTTCATTCATGGTCTTTGACATAATTGGACTAGTTCCGTCAGTGGGTCACAAGTCCGAAATAAAAATCCCGTTAACTTTTAATTTTTTTTCAGTAGTTCCACTTTATCACGTAGAGGAGCAATAAGAAGGGATTTTGCGAAAATAGAAATCAAAGTATATAAAATAGATTAACATAATTATTTTTTTAAAACTATCCATCGTTGGTGATTTATACGGGCAATCAAGTTTCAAACTTAAAAAATGACATTTAGCAATCCATAAATGAAATACATAATGAGTGTCAAACTAATAGGGGTGAAAATTGAGAAAACAGTTAAAAGTTTTTTTTTATAATAACTTAATATTATGGTTTACAAACTTGAAATTATGACGAATACGACTTTTGAAAAACAAATCAAATTACTCTCCCTATATGAACCGTCCCGGAAACTGTCAAAAGTCAGAGTACAGTATAAACTTCGAACTGTGAGGGTGGGAAGGTAGTATAAAATATTGTAGGATCTTTGTGTTCAAATAACGCAGAAATCAGTTTTGGTCGCTTGTAGCATGATATATTAAATATATTGCAGTATTGCTCCAAGTTTCTAATAATATGACCGTGCGAATAATATAAACACAAAAATAGATAGTTTTGTTGACGATAACTCTGGTTGCTCAGCAACACTTACGAGAAAAACAAAATATTCGACCGACATATTTCATTATATCACGTATCAGATGATGCGTGGGCACGCGGTAGGCACATACATAAATAGGCTTAAATATAACGCAAAGTTACGCAACCAAAACAAAGAAGAACCATTAAATAAGTCGCAAATGCCCAAAATAATAGCTACGAGTTAGAGTAGACAGAGAAAGCTCAATTCCTTCAACGACGGAATCTTATGATTGATTGATTCTCAATGAAATATTGTAACGTAAACAATTGTGTTTGTTAGGGTTCCGAGAACAAACACACCTTGGGCTATCCCCTTAATCTATGTATTTGAATTACATAAGTTGTGTTGAGGTTACCTACATTAACTTATACAGTGTTTGATAAATAAGTAAATTGAGAAATCACGACATAAATGAAGATTGTTTATATTCCATGACCCAAACAAGTTCAGAGTATTCAAAGAATCCACTGAAAATGTAAAAGTATTTAAATGCTGAAAATAAAGCCCTCCGAATCGAAAAGAGTTTTTCGGGCAGTCACACAAGACTGAAACATGTCCATTTGTTCGTTTCGTGGTCGTTACACACGCTCGCGAGTACGCACGAGCGTGTGGCGAGGCCTGCGAGCGTGGCCGTCCCGTGTCCGGCGCCCGGCCGTGGCGGATGTTGTGCGGAGGGGTACGTCCGATGCTGGCGGACAGTGGCTAAGTGGTCTGTCGAGCCTCGCTTACGCGTGATGGATTGCACAACCGTTCCTATAACACTGTCCCATTTAGTCTTAACCTTAATGATGTACCTACCACTACACCCGCAGCCAAATTGTTGCCTATACTAATGACCGCGTTAGTCTTCCTAAATAGATTTATTGTAAAAGGCGCATTTAGCTCAACGTTGTAAATTACTATATCAGAGTTTACACGCAGTTTACTTAATTGGGATGTTGGTGATGTTTCTAGTTTTGGATTTGCTAATTTTATTGCAGTCAGTACTCGGAAAATTAACACTTTGCTATGGTCATTGTTCAATAAGATTACATTTCCATCAGAAGAGCCACGTTGAAAGTCTAAGTCCAAATAAGAACAGCATCTCCAACGTATAACGCAAGATCTATTTTTGTCAGATCTAATATGATACAATTCGGGATCGGGATTTAGCAAAGACGGGACACGAGGTCACATCGGCGCAAAATTTCGCTCACATTGTATGTCAAACGACCGTGCACTTCATGTCAAACTCGTAAGGTCCATATTACAATGACACATGAATGCTAAGCTTTTCAGCCAATTCTTTCTCGTATGCGTATGTGGGGTGGCGTGTAATTTTTATGGCAAATTCAAACCGCACCATTTTAATTCTAATGAGTCGATTTGGTTCACTCGCGAATTTAACCGACCCCAAAGTTACATGCCGAATTTCATTTAAGCCGATTAAGAAATATGGTCTTCCGTTGGCAAACCATTTTGTTTTATGTAGGGAATAGGAACAGTTTCGAATGTTAAGATGATATCTGTACATATAAAATAGATTAGGAACGTAAAACGTCTGAAATAATAATGTTTTAGCATTGAAGGCGAAGCTCATTCCTTTTGTTAAAGTAGGGCAATACAAGGTTACATACCTTCTAGGTTTGACTTTATAAGATTTTTTCCACTTATTCGTTAACTCGGAATTACGTCTAAATTCGCCTGAAATACAACTTCAAGGGATTTCATTGCTACTTAGATTTTATGTTAACCCCGCGACATTGTGGGAAGCGGTCGCCTCCTTCTGCGAAGCAGTAATGCTCGTGAAGGAGGAGGCGGGCCTCGAGATAGAGAGGACAGCGTCCTCCCTCCGCCCCAACCGCAGTTGTACAAGCCCACGGCGTCGGACGTTGGCAGATGACCTCCGGCCACCGTAGGCGCAGGCATGCGGACAGCGAGTAAAGGGCAACTCGCTGTCCGACCATGAACCATGCCCGGGTCGACGGCGCGTCGTGTTCCACGCGAGTCTCAAAGAGCGTCAGCAAAATGACGGGGACAGAGAGCCAAAGCCTGCCGGGGTAGCGAGACTTATTTACATCACCGTGACCCCGGAACATAAAGGGCTATTGAAGAACACCGTGGATTTTAGTTAGTACAAGTCTGACAGGCCCTCCCGCCCTGCTTGGGGTGGGAGGCCTCATTTGATGATTTTACCACGCAAAAAAAAACCCCGCGACATTATAATGTATGTAAGTATTATACTGGTCGCGCTGGTATATCGTGCCTATCATGACAGGTGCCCCTATCGCCGTCCGTAGGGTATTACACTCCTTAGAATATTGCAGAAACGTGGCTTTTCTCACTACATTTTCCGACCCGAAGCTGTTGACAAATGATGTGGGAGAATCGGGAGAATATATTGTGCAAATGTTTTTGAAATAATATTAGTTGGACCGCTCCTCGTACAGAAATGTTTCAAAAGGAAATGAATAGATATCGTACTGCATCGTGCTTCGTAATACATCATAAGTGTAGCATATAGTATATGATTAGTGTATAATGTTCCCAATTGCTGGGACATTATTAATGCCATCTGATTATATGTTAATGTAGGTCCTATTTATCATACGTAATATAACTACGCATCAAACTTGGTATATATTTTTTAATACGATACTAGAACCACGTAACGACACACCAAAGCAAAAACCGAACACGCTAGTAAAATTATAAAATCGAACACTCGAGTGCGTGTAAAACGCCTATAAAATCTACCTGAAAGGTTATTACAGTATTTACGTAAAATATGTAGGTAGGTATAAATCTCCGATCAAGTTCGACGAACAGATACATCAAGTGGTATTACCGTTTGAAAAATCGCAGGGAGGTGACGTTGACGATGGTTGGAGGTTCCACCTCACTTTCACTAGCAGACGGAAATCTTTCTCACATTTTACTCGTTGATACATTTTCCTTACATGTTATTTGCCTTAAGGTAATCAAGCGTAACATGAAAATATTATAGGTGTTTTATGTTAGTAACGGTCTCTTGACGCTGAATCAAAAAATTTGATTTTTCTTACATGTAAGTAGAATTTATTCGACGAAATTTCTTCTTCATAGGAAATGAAAAATACAACTTAGAATCCAGTGTATTGGCAAAATTTAATTTAATACATCAGCTCGAATGCGTTGCTTTAAACTGATCGACACCTTCATGCGTTATTATGATTTTGAAGAAGTTATATTTTACTTCTTTTATAATTCTCAGAAAATGAAATCAAAATATATTTCAATAATAGTTGGAATATTAATCAAGTTAACGGACCATTTTATAAATGGGCACTATCTATAATGTCCAATATTTCTAATATCGATGAGTTACGAGTTGCGTAAGGCATCCATTAATTTTTAGAAGTGGCAAAATGATGACTAGTGATTTTATTAGAATGGAAGGGAAAGGGGCGGAGGGTCTCTGCTTGACTGCTTCTGCTGGCGTGGTGTCATAAATCAGCCATTACAGAACATCATTTATATTAATGAAGGTTTATAATTTTGAGGTAAATTAAGGTTATAATGTGTGTTTATTTTAATTAGGTACCTTAGATAATTATTAACTAATAACAAATTGTAAGTCAGCTCCAAAGTATTAACGTTTAACCTTTACGTGTGGAGCAATACATCAATGCCATACAGTCTGGCAGCCATCTTATCCACGAAAATGTTTCCGCCCTTTGCAAGGACCAACAGGACACAAACGCCACCGCTGCGCTTTTTGAAGAATGTGCAAAGTATTACATGTCAAATATCTCTTCATAAGATTGTGGGTGAACGTAACAAATAATGCTTTAAATATACTTGAAGTTCACCATACTGAGACCAACGAGGATATTACTACATCCAATATTTTCTATTTCATGTTGGAATCACAATAGAATTCTGTTATAAGTTGCGGCGTACACCACATATCCAATAACTTTGGCACTCGTATATGCTCCAGTTACAACATTATATATAAAAGATGATATTATTTTGTTGGATTCTGCAAAGTAAGAGAGGTCTTTGTGAAGAATTGATCATCCTTCCTCTTACTGAAGATATAGCCATAAAAGGCACATAAGTGATTCTCAAGAAAGTGACTGAAGAAAAAACCTGGTAATTAGAATCTGGCTGAAATACTATTTTTACGCCTGTACTTAGGGGCTGAAAACAGACCACTTAAAGTGAAAAATGTATCGTTATCGATTAAAAATCTAACAGCCTAACATTTTTCATGATTGCAAATAATTCTATAAAGTCGTTAGTATTTAAATGTACGGACGGTACGTACCACAATTGTGCCCACCGGTATTTTACCGGTAATTTAATATTGCGCATGTAGTTTCCCTAAGGGCTGCGAGATTGAGACGGCATGCATTAGAGCTTGAAACTCGTTATTTATTCGCTTGTTAGCTATCGGTAAGGAGCATACCGTGGCAAACATTATGATGAAACGAAAGGCTCACCTAGATTAGGTACCTACTATAGATTACTGTAGAAGATATTTAGAATATTTTAAGCCATTGCATAGTTTTTATCGCAGGCTCTAAACGTGGTATCAGGAAATTCCGTTACGAAAATATACCTAACACCCCAAATCGTCTAACGTCGTTTCAGTTCGGCAGATTTCGGCACGGTGGGTGTTTGTTTTTCTTGACGTTACACTTGATTGACGTGGCTGAGCATAGCCCAAAAAAAATACATAGGTATGTTGACAATAAATTTAACTCGGCAGCCCCGAGTGTCACACGATTTTTTTATTTTAGTTAATATCGTGAAAAAACTGATAAACCTACTCCTTTTTTTCAGTTAAAAGTCTGATTGAAATACTATTTTCTCATATCTGCTTAGGGTTCCGCAACTCATAAGAAAATATGAAACCCTAAGCCCCTTAGTACACAAGGCCACGCAAGTATCCAGGCGACTATCGCAATTCAAATCCATAGAGGTTCCTTCATAGGCACGCGTCAATGGATGCCAAGGGTATCGGAGACTTGCGTCGCCTTGTGTACGTAGAGCCTTATAATGCTAAGATACTAACAGACGGACAACAAAGCGATCCTACTGTGTCGTATGTCTGTTCGTCTGTCCATCTGTCAAGATCCTTTTTGTCAGGAACGCATTGAGATATCAAGCTGAAATTAATACCAAATAGTCAGGACTGTTATCCCCTGAAGCAGAGTAAATCAAATTTCAATCAAAAGGTACGTCCGTTTATGCTTGGTTTTGCCGGACCTAAATCTATTGATATTGCATAGATGTCGGTTCCGCTAAGATGTTGTCCATCCTAGTTCCGCTAAGGTTAAGATGTCTGTTTAATTTTTATTTTCTTTTTTATTGGGCACAGGCGTAATATTATGTTGTGTGATTGCCGATAACTTTACTGTCATTCATTAAAGAGTTCCATCAATTTCCCGTCATCAGATTATGATGATGATGATTGACCATGGGACCATCTGTAAAGTAGGTACCTACACTCTTTCAAACAAAAAAATATTCTTCCATATCAGTTCTCGCTTCATCGAAAATACAGGGAACCTATATAAAAAAGATTTCGACGAAATTAGAACATCCTCCTTTTTTCAAGATCGTTTAAAAATGCGATGTTTCCATAGGTGGATATCGCACACATTCCTCGACGTATTTGCTGGTAGAACTGCACCCTTAGTGTGTAGGCACGATTTTGCAAAAATAAACCAAGGACCAGTTACATTCAGCGGGGAGTTTGGTGATTATGCCAATTACCTTACTTCGGCTGATAACCTCAACAAAGAGCCGTTTCCCACAAGAGCCATTAATAGGCCGTTCCTATTCAGCTAGCAACAAAGGAAAATTTGATTTTGTTTTGAATACGCTCACGTATTTGAGCTTTACCGGTCGTTTCTTGTTGTTCTTCAGACATTTGATAGAACTTTCCAAGATAAGTTAATAAAATAATCGTCAATCTTACACAATATCACCAAAAATTGGGTTCTGTGTGATGTGTCTTCTTCTCTATTATATGTCGCCATGTCATTTTTAACATAGTCCATCCATCGTTTCTTTAGTTATCTTCTAAAATAATCGTTTTTATATCGTATTCATACTCAACCAGGTGCCAGAAAACGGGCGTCGATACCGACAGAGGCCCAGAAAACGCTGGCGAGACGATTTAGACCCGTTTATGCAAGATTGAAGCGAATGCGTGCCGAAGCGTTTTTGTTTGTAATGTATGGAATTTTTTGAAGCCTGTCATTCGCGTACATCGAGATCCTGTACTTTAGAACTAACGTACGTCGACATTTCAAACGAGGCGGAGTCCACATAGACTATCGGACCGCTTTCGCTTTTCTATATGACAGGCTTGGCTCGGCTGTCTGTTTGACAATAGCTTAAATGATTTTTTTACTTTCATTAAATGAATTATACTAATTTAGAAACATATTATGACACCTATATTTTGATATCAATAACAGGACAAACGAGGACAAACGTTCTTTACTTACATCATGTAGAATAGTATCTACATAGAAGTCCTAGTATCTCCTTTAAAATTCAAATCATTTAGTTCAAGTAGGCCAGTTCTTTGGATTATAGTCCCAGTCACAAAACAAAAAAACTGTGAAAGTACTGTAGGTGTCCAATCCAAAGCGAAAATCTTTATGAAGAAGAACGGGAAAGAAACTCCATGGACACTCTTTTTCAATCGCCAACATTATTACAGAACCTCTGCAATCTCATTCATCTTGATTTGGTTTAATTATGAGAACGATTTATAAAGAGTGTCCGAAATACATATAAAAAGACAATTCAATAAACTATCAATAGTAATTAAAATGAACCGTGGCAACTAAGAGGTGAACAGTAATAACTGACAGCGCCCGTTCACGAACATGACACATGTAGCAGCATCATTCAGCTCAACCATTTTCAACGGAATTAAATTATCCGAATTAAAAAACAAATATGTCGTACACCTTTTTTTAACATGGTAAAATCTTCTTCTATAATATAAAAAAGGACCGCAAAATGTGTTGCTACGCTCATAACACGAAAACGGCTGGACCGATTCGGATAATTCTTTTTTGTTGTGTTTGTAACCATCGGGACCGGGTTTTAGAGGACTTCCACCCGTGCGAAGCTGGCACGGGCCACTAGTGATCAAATAAAAATCTCCCACCCAGAGCGGGATGGGAGGGATTGTCAGACTTTTTGTACTGACCAAAATCCACGATGATCATTCAATAACCCTTTACGTTCCAGGGTCAAGGTTACCTGATGAGACAGTCAATGACGGCCACTTGCTAGTTTTAAACCAAATGATAGTATATCTGTTAATTTATCCTATTGCTATGTAATCGCTGGTGTGTAAACGTACTGTGGCTATCGGCGAGTCGAGCTCGCGTGCTAGTTTATCGTCCGCTACTGAACATAACCTCGAATACATTCTGCTTCTATGTTATTACATAGGTATTTTGTACTAGTTTCTGTCCAACATTTTGTCCACGTGAGATTTCGACGCGTAAATCGAGTTACATCCTATCGCTTTTTCGACTGAATAATAGATTTATAAACTGTTTTAAAAAAACGTGACAGTTTTCTAACTTAGGAATAATGTTTTTTCCTACCAATTATTTGGTATATTACCTGGTATATTAGTTCTAGAGATTACCGCCTACATACAGATAAACAAATACCTTCTTATTAGTAAAATGAACTATAGTTGATATCTCTCTTGTAAAAAGACTAAGCCAACATTTTGGGACGTGGTGGGTGTTTGGTTAACGATTATAGATGTAAAAATGTTTTTCTTTAAATATTAATGCTATGTATGAAGGTGCCCCTCTACAGAGGGCCAAAGCCTGCCGGGGTCCCGGGACTACGAATTACCGTGACCCCGGAACGTAAAGGGCTATTGAAGGGCACCGTAGATTTTAGTCATTACGAGTCTGACAGTCCCTCCCGCTCTGCCCTGGATGGGGAGAACTCATTTGGTGATTTTACCACGCAAAAACTAATGGTTATTTTAAACCACTGTTACTATGACACCAACTCTGAAAGATAAAAAATATTCAGGTTTTTCATACATTGTGAACGGGAAAATATTATTCTATCTTGTATTATAACACCAGATTTTTCTTTTTTGATCTTTCAGAATGTTTCAAATGTGTCTAATAAGAAAATCGGTTCCAAACCTACAATGTGTATTTTAGAGGTATACCTAAAGTATGTTATCATTTCACTGGTCTACATTTTTCCTAAATCCCTAAAATATAAGTTATATATATTTGGATTGTCTTACATCATACCCTGTCATGAGATAAGTTTCTGGTGCTATGTACCTACCTAAATAATAAATGTATTCAAGGTAGCTGATAAAGTTTGTATATAAAGTATGTTTTGTGTAGGTATCTAATAAAATCTCAGAATAAAAATGCTTTACTAGATTCAGAATATTACGGGCACGCCGCAATAGCGGTGGTGAGACACCTCTATGAGGAGTGGGTGGAGAGGCGCTACGGCTGTTAACATTCACACCGGAAGATTCGGGAGTTTCCTATGTCATGCCTCCGAAAGACACGCCTGGGCGTCACCACTGCATGGATTTTTCAGAGGACGCGGTAAGGTATACAGTAGGAGTCTGCTACGCTTGGGTGGAGGTCCACCTTGTCCTCACGGAGTTAAAAGGCGGCAACGACCTCTTCTGCCGCTGCCGCTGCTGCATTGGTCGACGTCAAGCTGTGGGACGAGGGGGTATGGAAAGCAGTCTGCTCCTTCAGAGTAGTAATAATAGTAGCAAAGAAAGAGGCGGGATGCGTGACGGATAGGACATCCACCGCGTCGGCTTGCGGACGGCAGGCGAATAATCTCTCTCGCCATCTGATCAAGGACCGTGGTTCGTTGACCCGGAAAACAAGGAAAAATAAAACAGAATATTTCAAATACCTATAGAAATGTGAAAGCCTTGATGATGCAATTTTAAATAAAAAAAGGACCAACCCTAGATTTGCTAACGATTTAAAAAAGTCGCATTGCGTTAGTTAAAGTTTTATTTTTGAAATATACAATTCTTAGTAGATGGTCGAAACGGGCACGTTTGCAATACCGGGCGGGCGCACGAGAGTCGGGCGTAGCGGTGCGGTGCGGCGTACGTCGGCCCACTCTCTCCAACCACGTCTCGTCTCCTCTCCCGGGAATTCATATCGTGTGTGAACTTTTTCGAATCTTCTTTGTTTCTTTGTAGAACAATAACTCTTAAGTCGGAAACGTAGCAACACTCAACACAGTTCCAAAACTAGGGCTATACATAACTTTCATTAATAACTACAGCTGCCCGCCTTGCTCCCTAAACTTAAAATTACTGTAGTCATTAAAATGTACTGAAATCGAGAATTAAATCAAAATTCAGATTTAACCCGTATTTAAATTTTATTACGTTTAAAATTAAATTAGCTCCAATTTATCCATTTGCAATAGCATTTCTGCAAACAGAAGCAGTGGAGTACGCGTGGCAGTTGGCACATGAAGTAAATTAGTTGGTTTACTTTATTTCTTTTCACATAAATCGCTTTGTTAAATTTGCACAATGTATTCACCGTTCTTTGTAAATTTGTCCGGTTCAGGCTTATAATTAATGCAATTTACGAATTCTGTACCTGCACTACGTGACCTAAATATTAAATTAGCGCATTATAATCCAGTTCCAAAGGCGCGAAACGTCAAAAACAGCGAACAACAAATAGATGTGCGAAGTGGAAGGCGCAACCCTAGGGCTTAAAACGTTACGTGACCTGAGTACGGCGGACATTATAACCAGTTTAAGTCCCAACTCAAAGTTCCATTCAGAATCGCAATTAGCCGCATCCGAATTGTGAAAACGTCAGGAAAGGCAACACTTTCAATTATAAATTAAGGCTCGTAAGCTAGTCAATGTAAAATTTGAATATTCATTTGTGATTTCACCGAGCCTGAAAGAGGGTTATACGAGTGAAATTTGTCAATTTATTGGCTGGTACTTGTGTTTAATTTCGTCGCTCGCCGTACAATTGGTATTGATGTGCTATTTACGAAATTAATTTTTGTTGATTTAAAAATATTCCTCGTAGCGTAATGAGGTCGTTTAAATCTGTTTATGAACAATTAATAACGTAAAAATGTCACTACATTACTTTTTACTGATAGGTAGCTAAGAAACGTTCTTACAACAATGACAGCGACTTATGCCTGATGCGATTTCAGTTGAATAAGAAACATGAACTGCCGCAGAGGAAGTTTCATTCAAAAAAGTACATTCGCGTTATTGCATGCCCAGAGACGATTTGTAAAGATAACGCAAAATGTCTGATGAGCAGATTACGTTCCGTGATTCGCCTTCAAGCGTACTTTTTGAGTTAATACGAATATAGACGTAAAGTTGTTCAGACACTTGAATAATTTATAAGGTTAATAGAAAGAAATGATCAGATTACTCTGAGTTGATTCGAATATAAAGCTGTTGAGGCACTTAATATAGAAATCGATATGTCTGAGGACAGTGTGGCTCTCCCTGCCAAGATGTATGCATAATTATTAGATATGGTTGACCCTACAAAAAAGTAACGAATGGTGGTGGACATTATTCTGTCCTAAAATACGTTGACAAGACTCGAACCCGTGACAAGCATCGTAGCCGCCAATCACTTAGCCGTTCCAGTGTTTTCGGGTAGTTTGTGAAATATAAAGGAAAAAGAGGCGTTAACCCACCCCCTGGTCCAGCGGTCATCGTGTATCAACAACTTTCAAAACTAGTTTTACAAAATTAAATGTTTGTCAGTAGGTACATACGTTCAAAACTATCCTACAACAGCTGCTTCTTAAAAAATGATAGTTTACATTGGAAGAGTTTTTTAAAGCCTGGTTTGTGTCCCACTGTTGGGCAAAGGCCTCCTCTTTTTCCTTCCAAACCTCTCTATTTTGGGAAATTTCTGGCGATGTCTGCCCCACGAGCATGATCCTTCCTCAGGCGATCAGTGAGGGACGTTCTTTGTCCACCTGTAGTTTGTAATGATTCTGATTATGAATCTTAAGTCAGCTATAGCGTCCTCACGGAGACGATAGGCGGAGATCTCACGCGCACTTTGTCTGAGGCCATGCTGAGGGGCGAAACGTTGTGGGAAGCGGTCCCTCCTTCTGCGAAGCAGTCATGCTCGCGAAGGATGTGGCGGGCCGCGTGAGGGAAAGGACTAGAGGACAGCGTCCTCACCCCAACTTCAAAATAAATAAGTAAAAATAAGGTAAGATATATAACCTGAATCAATTATGCACAGCAATATTAGTACCATGTGGAAGTTGTATCGAAAAACAGAAGTCAGTAGAGCACCCACGATATTCAAGTCATACACTCAATCATTTCTACCGTACTATGCTTTCAGCGGCGGTAGCTACCCGATTATTGAGTTACAGCACAGCACACTCGCTCTCTTGCATGGAAATAAAATCTTACAGAACCAGTGACAGATTCAAGCAAACAAACGGTAAAATCTTTAAGGGACTGAGTCTGGCATCAAAGCCTAAAAAAAGTTCACGCTATTTCAGAAAGAATCGTTCATAGGTATTGATTTTGTTTTAAAATTGTACATACAAAAATACTAATTCATTTATCCATGTAAAAAACTCGCTTACAATGGTAAGTTATAAATAAAATGTGAATTTTATTACTCCTATTTCCGGTGATCGTTATGTTATGCCAATTGAATGCTGAATCCGGTATTCCGAATAAAATCTATCACTAAAAGTTTTAGAATATACACAACATTTTAATTACTTTATACCTTTTTTAACAGAACAGTTAGGTAGTTAAAAGTGGATTGAAAAAGTCGACACCGCAGGCATGAACCTGAGTGGCTCGGTCGGAAAGAGTGTACTATGAGTATGCAATGCATCCGGAAGTCGCAGGTTCAAATCCTATTCGCGGTTCGAATTTTTCTTTCCCTAGGGATGCTTAGTTAGATAGTCATTTTCAATAACTCCTATTTCTGTTAAAATTACTATCACTCATGTTGTGGTGTCGAACGCAAAAAACGTACGAGAAAGAGGGTAGACGAATTGTCTGCTCATAAACATCCACCCGCAATAACTTCAGTTCATCTGTGATTATGGCGCTTGCAACAGTGCCGAAATATAGGAAACTCGAAACAAATAATAAACATGGTAAATATCCCGTTTTAAATCCAAATATTTGTGCATAACATTGGGTAATGAATTTACAGTTTTCAATTTTGTTGCTTTTAGTGTTAGTGCCGATGGACATAATGTTTTTGATAACCTTAGAGAATGAACTATATCGCATTAAGTTACAAAAGATGTCCTATTCGCCATTATCATTCGGCCCCTTTTGTCCGTTTGTGTTACAAATACACGTACATATATCAAGGGGAGAATCATGGAAAGCAAGACGATGGGAACCTAAATACCCCCGATTTCACGCCAGCCTATTGTAAGAAGGGTACCCACCTACTGGAACTTAGGCCTGACGACAGAAATATACTACAGGTAAAGGTAGATACTAGATACTTGTGTAAAATATTGATCAGTAAGTAATGAATGGGGCCTAACGCTATAATTATTTGTTGGCCAACTATGGAACCAGTGCCAAGACTATACTTATCGTCGTTGTCAACAGAGGCTCAACTACTACTTTAATTTCACTTAAAAATCTTGCTCGCCGTCCGGTCATGGACCAGGCCCGAAAAGACGACGCACCTGAAGGCCAAACGCCTGCCGGGGTTGCAGAACTATTTAAACAATACTGTGGCCCTAAAACGTTATGGGTTTTTAAAGGAACAGGGTGGTTATTAGACAGTAAGAGTCTGACAGATTCTTTAGTTCCACATCTCAGTGTGGAGCTAAAGGATCTCATTTGATATAATTTCCCAAACCAAAAAAAAATAAGTACCCATACTACACAGGTCTCTGGACTTGCACTAACGTATTTCATTATTAAAAATGGTAATTATAAAAATTGCTTTTATATCTCACAAAGTATACAGTTAAAGTACTAAGAAATACAATCATTGTGAAGATAAGCATGAATTTTTAAATAAACCATTTATTTTTATTTATGCTTTGACCTTTCACATTAAGTATTTTTCCTAAGAATGTTATAAAAATGTTCTATGTCTCTTAATGTAAATAGATTGAATAGATTTTTTCCGTGAATTCAGAATACCAGTCATAAATTCGTATAAGTCCAGTTCTTTAACTGATTTGTTCTCGATATTTTTTTCTTTGAAAAGGAGACGGTAAGGAGATGGAACTTGATTCCAAAAATCAAATTATGCTAAAAACCATTTCTAGCTGCGAGTGTTAGGTTAAACATTTTCACAAAAAGTGTAGGTTAAGTCCTAACATTACCCAACCCTCCTCTTGAAACCCACAATGAAACCTTGTCCCCTCTTGAATCAACCACAACTTAGGGGCGACGGACAACGCAAGTAGCAGCTTATTTACGGATTTTCTCACGTTCCTTAAACACCATAAACGGCCACAATTCCCGTGCATAATAAATCCCCTACCTTCATCACTACAGCGCCATTCTTTTAATTATCACTTTTAATGAACACTGAACGATATAAGGAGCGTTTACGCACGTAATCGCTTAAAGCCCCTTTATAGCCGTTTTGAGCGGTTGTGAGCTAGAGCCGGGCTTACCGAATGATGGATGCACTGCAGGATTACGGAGCGTTGTGTGGCGTTCAGATGACCGCCTGACCACCGGCACTAGCTACTGTTACCGTGTTATATTATGTAAACAAACATTTGCTTAATACTGCCACAACTAACAAATGATACAAGATGCAAAATGGAGCGTATATAAATGATGTCGTTTTACTGCCGCGTTTTAGTAGTTTCTGCTCGTTTTTGGAACTTGATCCAATGTATGTTTCGTCACGTTCTTTTTCTTTACATACTGATTTAAGATGTTTATGTTTCTGGTCGTTATGCGGCAAACGGAGAGGCACGTGCTATGTTACGACATGATGACGAAATTAACTTTTATGAGCTTCTCAAAGTAGTTATTTTTATGTTACAATAAATTGAAAATCGCTTTTCGTTAACTAGTAATTTAATCAGTAGGTAAGTAATGTTGAGTGTAATCACCAAGAATTAAACCAAACATAAGCAAGGAGTTTTAATTTAGAGTTAGTCAATACTAAAATATCTTCCTCGTTACATTTAATATCAAATATAATTTCAACTTTTATCATATTTCTAAAACTGTCGATATAACAAGAACAAATTTCGACAGTAATTCGAGAAAACTTTATGGTAAAGAAATCTTAACTTAATATCCGAAAGAAATCATATTTCACTGTTGATCTCTGAGGAACTAGCGATCCAATCGGGTAAACAAGTAGCCTATGTCCCTCTGCGCGAAGGCAACTTTCCCTGCAAAGTTTCATCGCCAACCATTGGTCCTTCGGGGCCGGATCGAGTAACAAATAAAACTACAATCAAATCTCATTCATAGCATTACAAACCAAGATCGCAGAGGTCTTACTAGTAAATAATATTATGAACGATATCTTTGCTTTATTTCTGGAATCATATTAAAATAATATATAATTATTTAAATCTTTATTCATAATATAATCAGCGAACGTTCTGAAGGCAAGTCTTGCTAGCAATAAATTAGAGCGTCAGTGTATCGAGAAAGACACAATCTTAGTTACTAATTAAATAAAAATCTTGTTTAATTAAAAATAAATTTCAATAAGTTTGTAACCTATAAAAAGATCCACAGATCCCCCTAATGGAAAGGGCTAATTGCGACTAATTTTCTATTGCGCATAGCAGACATTTCAGGGAAGGTCAACCGTAAACGGGTTAACGCTTAAATGAGGAGCTTCTATAGATAAAATGCATATAAACGAGCAACTCTTGAAATGTCTTTTAAAGGTCGTGTTATTATGTTTTCATCTAGCATTTTTACAGCCATAAATAAGGCATTAATGTTAGTTCATAATAATTATGCTTAAATAAAATTATGATTCTAAAAATACAGCAAAATCACGGAGATCAGGCAATGACCGCGAGCTGTATTTGAAACACAAAAGTATAGGAATGATAATTATATGAAATGAAAGAAACACCTGCCTATTTAGGTATTCGTTTTATTTTTGGACCATTTATGTTTACTTATTCGATTCAAGGCTACAGTACTTAGTGCTATATTTCCTTTTACAAAGGTAACCATTTTCAGGTACATAATTGTACAATTATAACTGAAGTAAACGTATCTATGGCATTTATCGTTGGCACAGAAACTAAAATTATAAACGTACGTACATATATTTATAAATATCCATATTATGGAGCGATTATTTAGGAAATAAATGATTTATTTGATTCGCTTACTAGTACGTGCCTATAGATAGATGATTTATCACGTCGTGGTAAGTCTTCTTGTACACATTCATACGGACAAAGATAGGTACGCGTATGTATGGTTTAGGCGTCAATATTATGTACTGTATTATGTAGGTACATAATACAGTGGGTACATGATATTGACGCCTAAATCATAGAAGAGATAGCACGCGTATAACTAAGCTAATACCCGAGAACATAATGTTGCTAATGGTACGGGATAACCGAGGGGACGATCATAATTTCGGGGAACAAAGCGTAGCCGTGAACGACGTGTTTTGAGTTCCACCGGAACAATGAGATAATGATTCGTGAGCTCGTAAAGTGTGCACTTGTAACTATAGAGTTGTCAAACTTCCTTCAGACGCGGATCCGAGGGTTTGATGAGGGCCCAATCTCTGTCTGCACGTACACGACGTGCCACTAAAATACTACTACACATTATATTGAGACAATGAAAATAATTTTCTTAGTTACTTAGATTGGGACACGCCGCAATCGCGGCGGTAAGACCCCTTTTGAGGAGTGGTTGGATAGGAGTCAGTGCGTCATGACCTATCGCAGTCACCGAACATGGAAGTTTCAGGAGGGTACCTGTATCGGATAGGGAAGGAAGAAACGCCCGGGTGTCACCACTGCGAACATCGCCCGGAGGACACGGTGGCGGTTCCCCGCGTGGGCAGAGCACCGCCGTGTCCTCAGTAGGGCGACCTCACGCGCCCGGAATTGGTCAAGGCCATGCTGCGGGGCGAGACGGAATGGGAACCGGTCGCCTTCTTCTGCAAAACAGTTATTTAAGCGAAGGAGAAGGCGGGACGCGTGAGGAAGAGGATAGCGTCCACCTCGCGCGACCCAAAGAGTGTCAACACAATGACGCAGGGGGGAAAGCCTGCCGACCTGTGACCGTGACCCTGGAACGTAAACTACGATTATTAAAGGACACCGTGGATTTTAGTCAGTACCTACAAGTACAGTACCCTCCTGCCCTGCCCTGGGTGGGAGGACTGATTTAATAATTTTACCACTCTAAAAAAAGTTACTCCCATTATTGACTACGAGAAATGGAAGCCTACAGTCTGTCTACAGATGCAATTTATTTTGGGCGCTTCCGTCTTCAACACTTCGTTACGCCATTTAATTTGATTAATGTCATTCTATAAATGGTGACAACACGTAGGTGTTTCAATTTGCCGACATAGTTAATGTAATTACCTGTATTTTGAAACTCGTTAGGTTCAAACACATTACGCTACGTTTCCGTTATTTCAATAAGACTATGCAAACCATAGGTTTTGGAAACTTTTAAGAATAAAATGATTTTATTTCATACTTTTCCAAGTTTTATGACAACTTGTACAGAATCTTTATATAATACTAAATGTAAAGAAAGGCTTGACATGTTTTAGTTCAAATTGCGACATTTATGTCTGGTGAATGATAGGCACTTTAATCAACGTGCTTCTACGAATAACGTTCGTGATGTGCTCGGCATGTTGTCATAAATCGTCGGCGCGGCCGCGAGCAACGGTACGTCGCGACAAATTGTAAGAAAAATAAATTTCCGGATATCAAGCAAAGCTCTTGTTAAAAGAAGGAAGGTGGCAGCTGGACAAACAGATTGCTGGAGGCACCGACCGCGCGCCTCCCTGACAAACGAGCTCACTCCCGGCACCAGAATCTTTTTTGGCAAAACACGAGCGTGTCAGAAACATCTCTACTACACACCCGCCCTTGTTTGAGCGTACAAATTAAAAATGCCAAGAAAAAGAACAACAAAACACTACGTCAATAAAGTAGCTTAACCTAAATAAAGTAAAATGTCTAAATTGTGTTCTGGTTTTATTTCTGACCGATTATACTAAAAAGCTTACAATTCTAAGTTACGACCCTTTTGATGGTCGTAGAATGGCCGCCATAAAAATAATTACGACGTCTCGCTATGATTAGATAATTTAATTATTTACTGCTTTCATTGTGAAGATGATAATAAATTGAAGACAATAGATTTATGATACACAACAGACTGAATACTGTGAAGATATGAAACAATCACAATAGCTCATCGCCTTAAGATTAACTATCCGAGTTAGAGGTATTTACTTCTCAAGTACCATGCGTATTTCGAAGACATATAATTCACATATTTTGATGTTATGAGCACTGTTATAAAAGCTGTCGCAATACCTGATAACCACGTATTCAATTCGAGGAATTGTCGTCTGGAATAGCGAATTTTTCATTTATTCACTTTTTAACAGACTTCAAAGAATATTAAGGTGCTCAATTCGACCTATTATACGTTTGTATGTATGTTAGTCTGAGTTTTTCTCGCGTTTGGCTGAACCAATTTTGATGCGGATAACAGAAAAGTGTTCCTTACATTTTGAAGAAGGTTTTAACATAGGTATACTTATTTAACAATAATGGATATCACGTGGCGTCATCTGCATCGATCTGTTATTGCTTGGATGCCGCATTTTCAAACGCGATGATTATTTAAAGAAGGTTTTTTTATTATTATCTAACATACTTTTTTTTATCGTGGTAAAATCTTCAGATGAGTCCTCCCACCCTGGGCAGGGCGGGAGGGACTGTCAGACTTGTACTGACTAAAATCCACGGTGTTCTTCAATAGCCCTTTATGTTCCGGGGTCACGGTGATGGAAATAAGTCCCGCGAACCCGGCAGGCTTTGGCCCTCTGTGAGGGGGCCCCGTCATTTGCTGACAGCTCATGGAGGCGCGCGTGGAACACGACGCGCCGTCGACCCGGGCATGGTCCATGGTCGGACAGCGAGTTGAACTTTACTCGCTGTCCGCATGCCCGCGCCTACGGTGGCCGGAGATCATCTGCCGACGCCCGACGCCGTGGGCGTGTACAACTGCGGTTGGGTCGGAGGGAGGACGCTGTCCTCTCTCTCGCGGCCCGCCATCTCCTTCACGAGCATTACTGCCTCGCAGAAGGTGGCGACCGCTTCCCACTCCGTCTCGCTCCGCAGCATGGCCGAAACCAATGCCGGGCGCGAGAGGTCTCCGCCTATCGCCGCCCTGAGGACACGTCGGTGCCCTGCCCAAGCTGGGCAGTCTTGCACCGTATGCTTTACTGTGTCCTCCGGGCGATTTTCGCAGTGGTAACACCCAGGCGTTTCCTCCTTTCCCATCAGACACAAGTACCTCCCGAAACTTCCGTGTCCGGTGAGGACCTGCGTCATGCGGTAGGTAAGGACGCCGTGACGTCTCTCCAACCACTCCTCAAAGAGGGGTCTTACCGCCGCTATTGCGGCGTGCCCGATTATCTAACGTACTGGTCAAATTAAGAACCTCCTTTTTTGAAGTCGAATAAAGATAAACAATAAGAGAGAAGAAGTGCTAAAAAGATAAATAAATGATTAAGCTTTTTAAGTGTATGAAAAGGGAAATCGTGTAAGTGTAAAGAAAATATATGTCAGGAAGTCGAGAAAAGAGTCTAAGAACAATAAATAGACAGTAAATAATAAGGAAAAAGTAAAGTATGAGACTGGTTTACGCCTGTCGCATCACTGTCACAGGTCCCGTTGAACAGAAATCAGTAATAATAATATTTTAATGTTAATACTTCACACATTTAGCTAGTTAGGTATTGTCAAGTCCTATGTAAAATAAGTTGTTAGCTCGCCTGATATTGACCCTAAAACGCACAGGAAATGTGATGGAACAGGATAATTTAATGTCAGTGAGAGCCCGACAAATTGAATATAAAATAAAAACATTTTTGTAAAAAAACAAACCGACTTCAAAAACAAACAAAAAGAACGTAAAATAACTTTTTTTTTCGGAAATCGGTGGCTTGGTTTTTTATTTTATCGACTTTCGTTTTTTAAATATTCTAAAAAAAAGTAATAATAACTTTTATAATTTTTCGTTTTCATATTCATTCATCTTAAATTGCGTTCGTCTTTGATCGTTTAAAAATCATTTAGGTAATGGCACTATCACTAGATGTTGAAAACAGTTAAAAATGCATTTAACTTGGTTCAAAGATATTTTATACGAACCAACGATAAAAGTTTATAGGATGTCCATTGCATTCTCGTCAAGATTTCATCTTCAAATATTGATACCTATTCAAAATATTTAAACATATATCATTATTTCGCTATGAAATCATTTTATTTTTTGGAAAATACATATTTATTTAATAAAACTAACTAAAAAATAGTGAAACACTTTTTATAAATAAATGATCATAATTATCGACTTCATGTTCAGTATAGCACTTAGTAGATATTGAGTTCCTTAAATAAAACTTCACCTTTTCCTTTATTATAATGTATGGATAAATGTCATTTTCCAAGGTGAAGAAGGTCACAAGGTACATTTCGGTGTGAGTCACGCGTGGCCCGCGTCAGCTGTTGGCGATCGCTAAGCCTTAATATTTCTCATATGAGCTCCTTTCCCCGTTGTAAAAAATGCCAACGCCGAACCCACTTATTTATATGATGTTCCGTATAAAACGTAAATATGCTGAAACTGACAGAAAGTATTTATATAACAGGTTGTCGGGAAGATATTAGCGATAAGACCGCCAGCGCCAATAGAACCACAAAATTAGCAATGTTATAAAACAGTATTGCGTAACAATTTTCGTGTACAATAAATTATAATTATTCCATTCTATTCTATATTTAGGCACCTCTGAATGGAGGCCTAAATATAGTGCCCTTGAATGGGTGGTTGGTTGACAACTATCATTGATAACCGATTATGAAGAATTTACACGCGTCGATTTTAAACACGCGATTTTAACTGTCATCGTTTGTTAAAATCAAAACACACTGGTCGACAAAGTCGCATGCGATTTCATATCTGAAAAAAATATTGAGCAGAGCGAGTGTTTTACGTGCATCAAAATGGTTTGAAGTTAAATTATTCAAGAGTTACTTGAGAACTGACCGTTAGGACAGTAGATTTAAGTCACCCGCCGCATGCGGCTTGTCGCTGCCCGGCAAAAGTCAGATGGCTCCTAACTTTGGGGTTTGCGATTTTAGTCACTTAAGGCCTTAGTCGAATTGTCATTTAGACGTGTAAACCCCTTATTAGCGAATAAAGACCCGGCTACCGTTCTGACTGGTTTTATTCTGCATTTCAATTGTTTGGTAGAACAGTGGCTTTGGTGTGATACCAATAATGCAGTATGTGAGGTGTGTCTGTTCGTCTGCCACCAGGCTGTATCTGATGAACCGAGTAAGACAGTTGAAATTCTCACAGCTGATGATGTATTTCTCTTGTCGCTATAACAACAAAAACTACAATACAGAATCAAATTAATATTTAAGGGGGCTCTTGTTTAACAAACGTGATTTTTATTTTACGTTCGTTTTCGCTATTGGTACAGAACCCATGGTGCGCGAATCAAACTCGCTAATTATTGCAAATGAAGAACTCATCTTGAAAACTTACTTTACAATTCACAAAGGCATTTATATTTATTACCTTTATTATAAGTTGTACTGTCATAATAAATTTTCAGAAGATAAATGAATATAATATACAAAACCATAACTGCGTAGAGTGCGCAAATGTGATAGATTTGACTGTAGCGAAAAACGAGAGCAAACATTTCATGTTCGTATTTTACGTCTCAATGTTTTTACTTTATACGAAGAATATACACTAAGTCCAATGTCAATCATTTGGCTCCTTGAGAAAAGGAATGGCGTATTTAATATACAGAGTATTAATATTATTTTTTAAATAATTAATATGTTTTTGCTCTTGGCTTTAGTTCAAGGTCAGGAGTGACAGAGAGATTTATTTATTCAAAGTATTTGACATGGCTTCTTATGAATTTGAATAATGTTACGGTTTACTCGTATACAGGGTCTTCCTTTCAAAGTCAGGGGGATATCTGAGTCCCTAAAAGATTTATTGGCGTAAAGAGTTATTGGCGTAATTCATTAATTTTTTGGGCAATTCACACCCAAACAAAAAATTAAATATTTTCCGTATCTATTATAAATCCAGATATTCCCAATTTAAAAGAAAGACTCTGTATTTTTTAATGTATTTGGTTACAGTCAGTCAGTACTGTCGTAGAAAGAGTTTGTGTCTATAAAAGCCACACTGGGACATCTTCAGGGTTTGTAGCAACACTTGCCTAGGTTGGTCCGTGGATGGGCGGTTATTCGATAAGCAGGCCATACGTTACTTGCGCAAGTTTAGAGTTGCGCAAGTATACTGTAATGTCGGCCACACACGATCCGGTACACCTGTGCAAGTCAGCACTTGCACAAACACAGGACAGTGAAAATGTTAGGAATTTGTGCAAGTAGCTTCCCACACACGTATACTTGCGCAAGTCTGGATTTGGAGTTTATACGTGTGTGGCCGGCTTTACACTCTACCACCGTTTGCGTTAATTCTGCGTTTGAAATCTATTATCTGTCTCTTTCTAAAGCGAGACGGTATATATGCCTAAGATCAGACGGATCACTCTCCTGTCGAAAGAAACGCATTTCGCCAGAAAACACAAGTTGACAGAATCGCAACTCGTCAGATTTGCATCTCGTCAAAAACGCAACTATGAGCATCGGTATAACGTCAGCTCGGAGCCCGATCTATATATCCTATTCCGGCACGCTTCACCTGTATATTCGAAAATGTCCTAATGGTATGGAGACTTTCTTTTTTTTTAAGGCATCTTACTTTCTTGTCTTTCATGGTGGCGAGTTCAGACCCAGGCAAGTACCAATGAACAGACTTTCTAAGTTTATCTTGGACACTGCCATCGGTTACGGCAAACGTCGTGAGGTCTGTGATGTCATGGCTTTGGCTTGAAGTATTAGCTGACCGTTCATTGTGTGTAAAAGTCGTACGAAGCGAGACCTAGACAAACTGGTTTTGTATAGCTTGATGTGTAGCCATGTGTACCTAGAGGCGGCTTAACTCACCTTGACACGAGAAGTTTACCACAAACTTAGACGAAAAACAAAAGAAAATTCTTAAAACAGGTGTTAAACTCCGAAAACGTGTAATTGCATCATCAGCAGCTGAAGTGCCCTTTCAACCTACTTTTATGTTGTAGCGAATATTAATAAGGGCTTGTTCCTTGAAAGAAGCTTAAGTATGATTGAGTTAAATTATTAACAGGGGTGATTGAAACAGCGCTGTTGCCGTGTCGACACTGCGCATTTGAATAATTTCTTAGTAGGCTTTAATTTACAGATTAAAACTGGACCTTTACCTACAACATTCGAATATCTGTACGTGGAATGAGGATCCTTACGTATACATTTAAACCTTAGTTGGCATAGTTGATCAATATTATTACTTTTACGGAACGAACACTAAAATCTTTAATAAATCCGCTATTCCTTACATAAAATTATTGAATAGGGTATTTTACTGCATAGATAAATTGATAATCTATTTAGTCCGTCAGTAATAATATTGAAAAATAATGGACACGTATTTTTTAAATCAATGAATATTGACAAAAATAAAACGCTTCCAAATTCGAGAGTGGGGGCTTGTGACGCCATTGCGCTTGTAAAATTGTACCGACCGAGTGACGTTTTGTGAATTTTAGAAGCGTTGCATCTTCGTCAATTTTGGTTTACGTGACAAAAGAAAAAATACGGGTCTAATATTTTTTAATAATCTATATTTCGGACTAATAAAAATTTTTGAGTAAAATAACGTATTGTTAGCGTAAAAACATTCAACAACACAATATTTCAAAAACCTTCATTCTTTTTCCTGTTACCTGCCCTTTAATTTTCCAGGTATAAGACTTCTATTTTCTGATCAGTAACAACTGAAAGAATATAAAGGTCACATAATATTCCCAGTGATTACGGAACTCTAAATTCGGGTCGTACCTTTATATCGGCCGGTGTTCCCGAAAGCAGTCGCACACAATTTTGCTTTGAACATCTCTTTGTGTAGTTGATCGTCCATAAATAAGTATATTTTGTACTGTTCCATAGCCAGCCTATTTTATAAGCTCACAACTATTTGCTAAATAAGAATTATTTTCATTGCTGCTTATTTTTATTTGAGTCAAGAGAATATTTGCAGCAATATTTTTTTTTTTTTAGTGTGATAACATCATCAAATGAGTCCTCCAACCCCGGGCAGGGCTGGAGGGACTGTCAGACTTGTACTGACTAAAATCCATGTTGTCCTTCAATAGCCCTTTGTGTTCCAGGGTCACGGTGATAGAAATAAGTCCTGCGACCCCGGCAGGCTTTGGCCCTCTGAGAGGGGGCCCCGTCATTTTGCTGACAGCTCTTTGAAGTGCGTGGAACACGACGCGCCGTCGACCCGGGCATGGTCCATGGTCGGACAGCGAGTTGCCCTTTACTCGCTGTCCGCATGCCCGCGCCTACGGTGGCCGGAGATCGTCTTGCGACGTCCGACGCCGTGGGCGTACACCACTGCGGTTGGGGCGGAGGGAGGACGCTGTCCTCTCTCTCTCGCGGCCCGCCACCTCCTACACGAGCATTACAGCTTCGCAGAAGGCGACGACCGCTTCCCACTCCGTCTCGCTCCGCAGCATGGCCGAAACCAATGCCGGGCGCGAGAGGTCTCCGCCTATCGCCGCCGTGAGGACACGTCGGTGCTCTGCCCAAGCTGGGCAGTCTTGCACCGTATGCTCTACTGTGTCCTCCGGGCGATCTTCGCAGTGGTGACACCCAGGCGATTCCTCCTTTCCCACCAGCCACAGGTACCTCCCGAAAATTCCGTGTCCGGTGAGGACCTGCGTCATACGGTAGGTAAGGACGCCGTGACGTCTCTCCAGCCACTCCTCAAAGAGGGGTCTTACCGCCGCTATTGCGGCGTGTCCGAAAATATTAATTTAGTGTTGGTAAAGAAAGCCTTCATTTATTAATGGAGATCACGCATCAGCAACCGCAGAGTAGGTCGTCCACCGACAAGGTGGACAGACAATCATGAGAAGGCCACAGGATCGGGCTGGATGCAAGCCGTTGCCTATAGGAAGTCCATGGAGGGAGGCTTACGTTCGGCGGTGGACGTCTTGCGGCTGATATGGTGAATGAAAGCCTAGCTCAATACCGAATTGTTTCATTTTCTTGAAAGCTGTTTGTATACAGCTATTATCTAGCGACTTCACAGTCAACCACAATAACAAATTCCAGGGAAAACAACGTGAAACTATATCGTATATCCGTAGTACAGAATGACGTTACCGACTCTGCTATTATTTAGCCACATCTGGCTAGTTTACAATTAGAAGTCGACCTCTACATCCGACACAAAGGTTTAGCTGATAAAAGACATTAAACCGCCACAGCTGCTGCTTTTAAACATGGTTAATGTAGAATATTTTTTTAATCACGTTTCAGCGAGCATTGCAAAGGACACTGGTAAAGTTTCCAACACAAGTACGTGGTAACGAAAGTTTATAAGGAAACGTAATATTTCTTGTTTTTGTAAAGAAGTCTTAAGATTGTTGAGCCCATTCCACAGAAGTTTTTGGAGCACTAAAGAATAATAAGGAGTCATAAACAAACATTATGTTGTATATAGACAAGAAAACATTATAATACTTCTTTTATAAAATTAACTTCTAAGCCACCTTCTACATGAAATTGTTGTTCTTTATAAAGTAGAGTGTATTACGTTCGGAAACAAACATGGTATTGATGTTTATACGTAGCAGTCATACGAACAGACAGGTACAAAAATATCCGAGGTTAAATGAGGTGATTGGGGTGGGAAAGGTGAATGAGATGATATCTGATTTTGTACACCAACACACTGTAGCAAAACTTTGTAAGATATTTTTATAAACGTAACATATGTATCAGTGTACCTACAGATTTTATTTCGGGTTCCGCTAAATTAAATATATGTAGGAGCAGATTAGATGCGAGAAACGCCAACGCTATTCGACCGTAACCCTTGACGGCTTAAAGGCTTTAGTAAATGTAAAAAACTTGACAGAGAAATGGGATTGTTCATTATTTCGGATATATTTAGTCAAACCATCTTTAATAAAATCCGTTTAACTACTACAATTTCGACGATATATAGGATTCAAGTTCTGTGAAATGATTTAATAAATTTATTCAGCCATCCCCTTCCAATTAACATTTCACAGAGATAAAAAGGGTTCGCGACAGATATCCGAACATTGTGATCGGCACGTAGCGCTTTGGCCACTAAAACATTAAAAAGAAGATAAAGTTGGTACAGCTATTTCAACAAACTAGCGTTAGGGAATCTCTCGTAGTGGGGTCAGGTATTGTGAAAAAACCAGGGGCGATATCACAACAAACCCGAGGTGCTCGGCGCTCGCGTTGTTACGCCGACGTGACCCGCATGCCCACGCCCCGATGTTCAGGGATACTTCACAAATGTTTCCGTTACGATACGCGATCTTTTCCTTTACTGAATGCGTACTAAACACGTAAATAGCTATACGATCACCTTAACTTAGTCGTTTAGATGTATTTATATAGGACTACAATCTAACAGGATCTACTTTATTTTTATGAGAATTTGACGTTATTATCGTCTGTGAGATATTGTTTTAATACTTATACGACTAATATGTAATATATTGTAATGGAAACGGCATTAAAATGTGAATCACGTTCCGCGCTGTATCATAATTCCCTTAAGGAGTCGTTATTTTTAGTTTTCCCTTTCTTTTCAAACATTCAATTTCCAAGAAGGTAATATTTAACAGTCTAATTGGAATGTTTAGTAGTTACACTGATCATGTAATTTTAATATTTACCGCGTGATTATTTCTTCGAAGAAACACGGAATTCGTTTTAGTGGGCCTTCGGTAAAGCAACAATTCTCTTGTCGCTGGCGCCGCCCTTCGCGGCGGTACACGGTAAAGGGTCAAGGTGATTAGCTAATTAACCCGACAACACGTGATTGATATCTGTAAAATTGATTACAGAAATATTTTGAATGTTATCTTTCAAAACATTTCCGCTAAGGTTACGAAAACTGGGGCTGTGAACTTATGACATACCGAAATGAGGAGAATAAAACCAAACACTGGTAAAAGGCACGAACTAAAAAAGCCAACCTGCTCCCAATAGAATTCTTTGCATTTTACAAGTTGAAGTTACTCGAAAACTTATGCCAAATCCATACAGGAGTCAAGTGAGCAAGACTTTCTTCAGGCGGCATGCATTGCAGCGATTCGTCGAGTTTAATGCATGTTCAGCGATAGAACGGAACACTAAAGTACCGATTGCCACGACTTACGTGTACGAGAACATAGGTACGTTATGTTCTCGTAAATGTAAAAAGCTTACTCCTTAGATACACTTTTAAGCTAACACAAACAATGTTTTGGACTACATTATTTAGTTACATCATAAAATCAAATTCAGAGCAGCTTCAAATCAAAATTGATGAACATAATTAAATTTCATGAAGTTCAATACTTCAGCATAAAATTGAAATAGTCTGAGTTATATTATAACGAAGTTTGGGAACAGAAACACAAAATGATAAAAATGTTTCGAAACTCAATGCCCAGTTCCCCTTTATTTCCAGAAAACTTTATTTAACAACAAGATGTGGTATCTCAAATTAATACAGTGTCGGTGACCTAAAACTAGGCCAAGAAACAAATGAACGCGTCCAACTAATTTGAAGCGAACTGTTCCATTTTCAAATATTCGTGTTCTCGAATGGTGCGAAATTTTAAACCAATGTATATCCGGGCTCAAAATTAACCTGTCACGATATTATTGACAGATCAGACATAATTAACGACATTAATGACGCCATAAATGTCAGCAGCCGTGCCGGACCCAGTTCATAATAATCCGCTTATGGGAAAGGTCACGCAATACGAGAACGAATCCTTCGGCTCACTTGCAAGGGACACTTTTATTATAGCTCTTAAATCAAGTGCGTTCAATAGAAGATCTTGTATTAATATTCTATGATATAACCCTTTTTATTTGGTAAAGGGAGACTTTATGAGTTTTGTATGTGATGCGGTCGGACTTTTTATAATAAGATTCTACTTTGAAGTGGAGTTACACAACATTTTAGACCGAAGCGATCAATCTTGCTGTATAGAATGTTTTCAAATGGTTCGATTTAGGATATTAAAAAAAAATATCGTATTTCCTAAGGATCAGTTCACAGCCAAGGCCACGGAACTGTCCTAATATGTAACCGTAACCCTGGAACATAAAAGGCTATTGAAGGAACATCGAATTTTAAGTAAGCACAAGTCTGACAGTCTGTTTTGATCCACACAGGATGGCAGGACTGATTTAATTATTTTACTACGAAAAAAAAATCGACACATCACGCGACGCGACGTGACACGAAGATATTCGAAATATGTAACTTTTCGTATAGTAAATTAAGTTAGATTTTGAGTGGCTCTATTCAAATATTCGCAAAGCGTCGCGTCTCGGTGTGAATTGACCCTAAAAAGTCAGCAGCAGTCACACAAAGTTCAAACTCAACAAATAATAAATGAACTAGCCGGGTGATAATAGCAAGTAAACACAGTTTCTTAAATTCAGTAGAATGGTTCTGAAAGAGCTGTGTTTGATAAGTATTTTACATGATTAAATAAAAGGCCTGTTAATAATACATTAAATAAATGAAACAATCACACCATACATGGCCACCACAGCCCACACAAAAATATCGGATAACATCATTAAACAATACTAATACGGAATAATTATATCACTTCGGATGAAGTAACAGCTCGTCAAATAAGTAATGATGTATTACACGGTATTACAGCAATCACAAAACTGAGGCTGCCTGCCCACGTGAGGCTGCGGAGCGGAGAAAATGAGAAATATATTGCAAAAAAGCGGAGAGGAGCGAAGATGAGAAGAGATGTATTTTGAATAACCAATCAGTTTTTTTACCAAAGCTAAGCGGAGAAGAGAGATAGAAGAAGAAAAAGTAGGCTTCGGTGGAAATCTGTTTGGTTCTCTCGTCTCCGCTTCGCTCCGCTTCGGGGGTAACCCGGCCTAACCACTAGGATTGCACTAAATCTCTGCTCATCTCAGTGGTGCATTTGCTTGAATTCTCTATTTTATATTTTCCTATGGGTACTTTTTACTAGCTACATCGTTCTCATATAATGTACAATCTCAAGATGAATGACGTAACAAAGGTTCTGTTATAATTTTGGCGATTGAAAAAGAGTGTCCATGGAGTTTCTTACCCGTTCTTCTCCATAGAGATTTGCTTTGGAATGGGCACGTACTGGTCCTATCTGGTCTTGTGACTGGGGTTGTTGCACCATAACTACTAAACAATAGTTAGCATAGCAATATATTTTGTATATCAAGGAAGAGCGAGGTTTATCCCAACACAAGTATCTTCGGATTGCTTTTTGGGAAGCCCCGGCAACTTAATTGTACAAATTGAGGTTAATAAACACATTTTATTTTATTTATTTAACTATTTTTATACTATTTTATTTTTTGTCTTTCAACAATTCAAAAATTGAAATAAATTATTTGATTTTGATTATGATTTTCTTTATTCCATCATAACTTTTGAATCACGTAACCGATTTCGATGAATTTGGTAAGTAACGTTATAGTTTTAGTGACATCACGGGTAACATAAATAATATAATCTCTAATCTCTAATAATTTAATCTCTAAAGGTATAAAAAAAACAAGAACACGGTTGCCTTCCTAAAAAGTGAACTGATAAATAAAAACAAGTAGAAAAGGAAAACCTACCTTTTTTATTACAATCCTGGGACCTATAAAGAATGCTGCACGGAACTGTTCTCGTTGCGTTTTTTTTTTTAAATTAACTTTTTGCAAAAACAAACCAAATTTTTGACTTTAGTTCATTGCTAAAAAGATAAACTACCAATGTCGGTTAGCTAAATCTTAAAGCAATTCGTCCTATCAAGAAGATTATTTTTTATTCGAGACACTTATACCTCATTATATTTTTATTTAATTTATACAGAAAGCAATGGAATAAAACATACGATTGCTAACAAGTCTCACTTTAACAAAAAATATCGAATAAATGCTGAAATAATTGGCGTCAGCGCTCATTTTCCATTGTATTCGGACAGAGCCGCTCATCACTCATTTATACAATTCATGTACGTTTATATAAATTACTATGAAATACAGAAAACGAAATGTTCATTTTTACAGTCAACGAAATATTCATTTTAACAGTAAATTAAATGTTCATTTTTACTGTAAACGAAATATGAACTTTTAGGGAATGTTCATATCTGACGTAAAATACGTCGAGTAACGAAAAGTCTGACATAAAACACGTATGTTCTTTGACGCACTAACGTATCATCGGTTGAATGTGAAAGGTTTAGTACATTGTTCACCGAGAGGAGAAAGTGACCGATTACCTTCGAGGGTATCGTTTAAAGGACGAGCCGTAGGCGAGGACTTTAAAATACCCGAGATCGGGAATCGCACTTTCTCTCGAGTGATACATAGTGCTTTATACTACACCTACGAGGAAAATAAATTAAATTACTTTCTACGAAAACTGAATCCTCAAACAACACACAAATTGAAAAAAGCGTCTGCAATTTTCACATGTTCTTTTTTCAAATTGTTTATCCTGCCGCCGCAGGGTCGCACTACCAGTCCGACACCATCTAACACACAGCTAGTGGCCAGTGTCATTTTGCGAACTTGGAGATAAAAACTCACAGTAAAAACTTTTTACTTTTGATATTTGGGTTACCGGCGCATAGTCTTACCCAAAATTAAAAAAGAAAAACCACGTAAGAAATGGATTTTCATACACTTTTCTCTCCCGCTCTGATGCGTTTTCTCCCCGCATATTTGTTCGATTTGCAATGACGTACTTTCTACCGTAAATTTGATAAAGTATCAAGGTACTTTCCAAGCAGGTGTAGTATAAAAGTGTTTTTCTACACATTTGTCTGTTCTTGCGTTACGCGACCGACAATACGCGACGCATGTTCCGTCAGATATAAACCTTCCCTTAGTCTATTGGTCGCAATCGCTTCTGCTGCGCTTGAGATCCTGGGTTCCATTCTCATCAGTGTTATAATACTAATCCTATCTTTCAGGGACTATAGGTATTATGTATATTCCTTCATTCGTCTGGGTCGAATTTAATACCATCCCGAGAGTATTTCTCCACATTTTGAGATAAATTGGCCATGTCCCTTCATGGAAATTAAGTAAGGACGTTATTATTACGAGTATTATTGGTTCTTAGAAGTGCCACTGAATCATTTAGGCGCAAATCCATCCGTAGCAGGAATTTACGCCCAAAACATAGGTATTTTTTCATACTGTTTTTTATGTCAAAGTATTTCTAATTAAAAGCTGTACTTATTTAGAGAGTATATAAGCAATTGGTAACCGTAACAAAGTTTGTTAGTCTCCGTGATTTTTTTATCGTGGTAAAATCATCAAATGGGTCCTTCCACCCAGGACAGAGCGGGAGGGACTATCAGACTTGTACTGACTAAAATCCACGGTGTCCTTCAATAGCCCTTTGCGTTCCAAGGTCACGGTAATTCGGTAAATCCCGCGAAATAGTCTCCGTGCTTAAAGAAATTATTCAATTACTTTCATTAGCCTAGAGACGGAAATAACAGAAACACTGTTAAAATCTCTCCCATAATGAGGAAAAGGAAAGAAAATGCAACTTTCCTCAAGATAGAAATAATAATTGACTCGCTTTAAAGCAAGAAAGGAACAAGTTCATATGTAGAGAAGAGAGTAGATTATTCCGTAGTGCAACTTTTTCTCAAGTATCATTATTTTTGCAGCTCTACAGATATTGGTCTGGTGTAGCAAAGATATTGCCTGTAGCTGTCACCACCAGTAGTTTCAACTGGCTTATGTACTTGTGTCGTTTCACCGCATTGTACTCCCGGACCGAGCGCGGAATGTGTTTCTACGCTGTATATTCCTTTTTATTTACCCGACCGTTTTTTGTCTTCATGTTTATTAATATGTAGTGGACGTAATGTTACTTGCGGTGATTTGGTTTACGAACATTGCATTATGGACGTTTTTATTTCTAAATAATGCTTGTTTAACAGTCGAATGTATTTTCCTTTTTTTTATTTGCTTAATGTTTATGTTGTGTATAGGTAAAGAAAGATTTATTTCAGTACCTTTAACACGTTCTACATATTTCAATATGAGCAATTGGTAGTTTGATACTCGTATCATGAACTATAGCTAGACGGATATAAGAGAAAGTATGGAATTTCATATAAATTATTCTCTTAAGTTCTTTATTCCGAAATGAAGATTTGATAAATATATAGAAAAAAAAAGATAAATGGATATTTAGGTTTCTTTGGGAAAAAAATCAAATTGAATTGTAGTCATATTTTTCGAAATAGTAACACAATTTTTAGACCACTGTTTTAAAATCAGTCATTTCGTTTTTTTATAAAGTGACTCATAAGTTTTTATAAAATGTCATTTGGCGCACACGCTCTTAAACCCAAAGCAACATAGGATGCATTAAGGAAAGAGTATCCTCATTGTCCTCCCCAGACGTGCATATACACTGCACAGGCGCACTAGTACATTTCGCAAATTGTTAAATATTATGAGTAGAATTAAGCACAGTAAGAGCACAGAGACATCGTAAAATCAAACTTCAAACGAAACATTGTCGTTATCAGACATTGTTCCATTTCTAATTATAGAAATAATCTTACATAAAAGTAGCTGATTTTCACTTTAACGATACTCTAATTTCTATGACGTCTTCATCAACGTACAAAACAGACGAAAGGATCCTAAAATTAAATTTATAACAAAGTATGTCGAAACAATTTCAATTAGGTATCAATTATATCAAAATCTCTGTTTGTGAAACAAACAATTATTGAACAGATGCTAACATAAACGTTAGAAACCCAACAATATTTTAATTAAGTGTGGTAGTTCTCAGAAAACTTAGAATACAAAGAATATTGAAGATATTTAAGTTCTAACGTGGCTTCTCGGATTGTGAATAAAAAACTTTTGTAAAATACATTTTATTTCTGTGAATGTTGTACTGTCACAAACATTCCAAGATTTCTGATGTATATTGTATTACTTTAGCAGTTCTTGGGAAGCTTGAAGTAGGCAGAGAACTATTGTATAATATGGATTCCTGTAAGACTTTATGAAGACATGTTTAGACATATTGGATTCTGGGAAAGAGAAAAAAGAATTAAAAAAATATAAATGCACTACTTACATCATTCATTTGTTATCTGGACAGTAAGTACAGATTCGTATTTCAATTTAATTAAAAATCAATTAATGTAATGAAAAATCCGTCAAAAACAATATTTGAGCTTATGATTTCGTAAAATTTTAAATGTAATAAAACCTTTTCAAGATACATTCTCGTTTCACTGTGTTCAGTAATTAAGGTTTAAAGTAGGTTCTGTAAAATGTCAAACTTAAACTAGAAGGGAATCATTTTTTTTGTCAGCCAATTTCCTTCCACTGCTGAACTTAAGCCTCCAGAGCACCAACCCTCATGGTCCTGGGCAGTCCGCATATAACCGCTGCCACACTCTTTTTTCATAATTCTTGCTGCAGGGCGTCCTACACTACGTTTACTCATTCGCGGTCTCCACGCAAGCACATGTCTAGATTAATTTTGTGGTAATTACAAGGAGGTAGGTACTAAAGAGCGTGTAAACGCTTGGCTTTGTTTTTCCCATGGCGCGACTCCCAGGTATATGAAGAGTTATTTTCACAAATTCCCCTCACTAGTGATAGCCCACCGAGCGACGTGTCCGGTGAATCAACGAGAAGCGCTCCGCTCGGTCGGACAAAAACGGAAAACCATTTTACGGTCCATTGTGAAAGAGGATTGGCAATTTCGTTCCGAGCTTACTCGACCATCGGCCGGACAAGTTTTACAACGTCTCTGATGTAACGCGAATGCTCTGACGAAACTCTCTAATACATGCGCTCTGTTCTCGCTGATTCAGCACTTCATTTGCCCTATTTAAACTTAAAAAAAGTTAAGCTGTCGAAGAGGTTTTAGTTGAATGTTATAGGTGATCGGCTAGAGTATCAGTCGAATAGGTTGACCTATCAAGTTCTTGTTAACTTTTTCTATCAGTTTCATAACCCAGTTCTAGTAAGCTACTTTTCTTTGCTGTACAAAATTCATTTTCCAGTATTTTTATTTTCAGATATTTTTGTGGTGGGTTTTCTCTTGACTCTAGGTCGCAGGTGGCAGATATAAAGTCTACGATGAAGTGAAATTACCTAGAAGAAGCCACTCTTAGCAGTTTATTAAGTTATAATAATTAACTGTAAATAAAAACGCTCAACGTTTATTTCATAGCTACTATAAAACGACAGTGGCTATCGAACTGTTACGCAGTCGTAGCACGCCTAAGGAATGCTACGCAGTCGTAGCACGCCTAAGGAATGCTACGCAGTCGTAGCACGCCTAAGGAATGCTACGCAGTCGTAGCACGCCACAAAGCTGCTACGCAGTCGTAGCACGCCACAGACTGCTACGCAGTCGTAGCTCTCCACAGAGCTACTACGCAGTCGTAGCACGCCGCGGAGGTGCCATACAGACGTAGTAATAATCAGGATTATCTGCTGCCTGCATAGAAATTTCTAAAACGGCCATTCTTAGTAACAGCTACGTAATCTGTAGTAAAATCAGCGGCCCTATAATAATATTTCGTGAACATTGTGGTATCCGTCTGTATAACTTTTTGGTATTACAGGTCTGTTATTTTATGTATAACTAATTTAAATTAAAACTCATTTTTCCCGTTAGTTGAGCATGTGACATATATTGTTTGGTAATGATAGTAAAAATAAATAACCGTTAATTAGTGTAACCTATTTATATTTAGATAAAATGAGGCTTTGTTCCATTCTTTTTTTATTACACTTTTCGTACTTATATAATTCAAAAAGACCAAATCCCTCTTGAACAAAGATCAAAGCTAGTAAAAAATAAATAAAAGAAAATCTAGTAGTTAGTACGTAAGTAATTGTGATATTCAATGCTGAAAAAATCGTTATCGTCGGATCTAATCCCATACAAACGAAGCCTTCACGGAGGATTAGTAAGGTTATACAATAATTAGATTGGAAATCGATATCTACTCTGTATGTACGTGAAACTTTTACCTATTCGAACCTATATGGAATGGCTTAGATAAACCCACATCTGGATTAAACAACAATGGATGGAGTCAAAAGGCGAGTCGAGTATAGTGAATACATAAATGTTATAACCTATAACGATTACTGTTGAAAAAATTGGGTTAAAAGGAAAGTTTCTAAAAAGAACTGGATATAATCTTCTTGCTTGTTTTTCTTCACGACATAAAGGGATACTTAACGAAATCACGTCAGTGTGGTAAATTACCTAATGAGCATGCCAAACGTGACAGGTGGCTCAACCTAACTCCGTTCTCAGAGCATTACACATGAGAAAGAAATTTCCTCAAAGCGTTTTCCTCAAACGTTCAATTTGAACATCATTCGTGTAAAGATATTTTTATTTATAAATTCTGCGAATCGACGCATCTCAAAACTGTAGCTTGAACTAGCTACTTGAACGTTTATTTAAAACTTTGCCTACCATCAAAGGAAATGGAGAGTCGGGCACTTTTCCAACTACTGATTTCTAAACTGTTGCAAAAGTAAATTGTTAAATAAAGTCTTAAGCAAAAGGCCAGTCATAAACTTTGATGCAACAAACAAGTAATACAACAACATTAAATTTAATAAAACCACAATTAGAATTCGCGGTTAAACTACTCCGCAACGAGTTTTCATTCCTAAGCCCAAAACGTCCCCGCACTACGGCACCCTCAAAGTTATCACACAACTGCATTTATTAATGTAACAAATAGTCTGTTGACAATGGTAGGTACTGGATGTTAAATTACTAAAACCCATATCAATTACCCACACCGAAGAGAATTATAATGCGGCCAGCATGTTGGCGTCGAACCGCGAACAGCTCTCGTCTGGATAAACGGAGGCCTATTTGAAATTCCAATTAGAAAGTTTTCTCATTTACTTGAATCAGGGCGTAGAGTGGCGGAAGGGCAACAATCCGCGCTGATTAGTCCTGGTCTCCACCCTGCATCAGATTTAAAGGGTATGGGTTCACCGCATAAACTAATCCTTCATTGAGGACTACCTTATTTGAATTATTTTTGGGCCTAACCCTGCGGTTGCTCGCCGGATTATTCGAATGTCGCGTTTAAAAACAAATTGATTCAAACAATTAACTTTTATTTCTACGAGCTTTGTGACTTTACTGTAGATCTACAACTTTTAAAGCTCTTTAGAAACACATTAAATGTATTTTCTATTAGCAAAATTAAGTTCTAAATAATTTTCTACTGCAGCTGAAAACGCCCGGATAAACCCACGGGAAATAAACGTACTGCATTGTTTTCTGTTTACGAGACTTGCTTAGTTAATTAAATATTATAAAGAAATGTTATTGCTTTGACTTTAGTACCTATTTTTTCATTTGTTTCAACTGCGGTCGCCTACTTTTTACACGATAATGACAAAGTCAGAATAATCAATGTTTATGATTTTAGACTGAACATCTTAATGTTCCATCCCTTAGTTCTAAACTTCTCAGCAGATTTTGATAAATGAGGTATCAATCAATTCTTAATGATTAACGGTTAAGGTAGCTTTGTCAAGACTACGCGAACAAAATAAGTATGGCGAAAGGTAAGCTATAAATTGATATAACCAGAAGAATTAATATTAAAAATAAACCCGAAATATTTGATATAAAAATTATGGCTGTAATATATGACAATTAAATAAAATCTAACTCATATTATATACGTGTGACTCGGGTTTTACGAAAACCGAAAAGAAAATATATGTATTACCTATGTAATACCTTGTTTAAACATTTTTAGGTTACCGTTTTTGACCAATTTTAGTTTGTCATATTTACATTGACGGTGGTATCCTTATGCGTGGCATGCCGATGAATATATTTCAGTTCAATGTATATATCTATCTACGCAAGGCAACAAAACAGAGGAAGTAGAATTTCCGGCCACATATCACGCCTACTTCCAAAAATAATATTTTTCTTGATAGATGTGACGGCGCGGCGTCCGACCATCGACCACAAACAAGCTCAGAAATACGGATATTACTGATTCAATATTCTACGAAAAGTTATGTTGCCTTTCGATAACTTCCGAGTTTTCTATACTACTATCGATTCGGCGCGGGGCCAATTTATTCAAAAAGTATCAAGCGTGAACCACCCAGACACGGAAGTTACCCAGTTGAAAATTGAATTTATCAAACTTTTCCGGGACAAACAGATAGGTACTTTATAGACTGTGAAATGCAATTTACTTTCAATTGCTATCAATCGGGTGAATTGAAGCTTGTAATGCTAAATACCACATTGAAACATGCTCACCCAGCGTGTGCAAGTTAAATACAATGGCCCAGTACTGGGATGTTTACCTAGGTGTAGATTTAATGTAAGACCTTCAGAGTTTTCATGATTATAATTTATTGTCGTATCATATAAATATTGTATACGTAATAGGATGAACAAGTAAATATATCAGATTGCAGTGCTCTTAACTTTTTCAAATTATTTATTTTATTTTAGAGATAATTGAAGCTGTTCATACATAAGACTGTTATTCTTGTACTTACCGTATAGCTTTTTTTACTTGATCCATTGATGTTTTTTGAATAATTATTTTTTAATAAGTTATAATATAATAAATTCCAGACCAAATTAAACACACGCTAAATAAATGTGGTCACCCTTTATCTTTGTATTCCACGAAACTCAACCGTTCTCAAATAGAAATGAAATGATAAGGCTCGACATTTGGAGTGGCCATCCCTTCGCTAAACAGAGCCGACTTAATAAACATCGGGCCGTTTTAAGAATTTAATCCGAACACTCATAAAACGTACTCAGAACATGCTGGCATTCGTGAAAGCTGTAAGGGTCAATATCGTCCCGTAGACACTTGTGAATTTGGTATGACCACTAGACGTCACTCCATTCGTGGCGGCTATGATGTCTGTAATTAGTGCGTCGCATGGTGCGTGTCATATGTCGGGCCGGATCGAATTGCGTCCGTTTCAATTAAATTCCGACATGAGCGCGAACCGTGCTGCCGCCCGGCTCGAGAGCTCTCATTGAACACGGTTAGGACGGTTGAATCGAATCAATTCGCGACCTACTATGCAGATTTTATTTATTTTACTATACGGAAAAAGGCATACCGATGATTGGTGGAATTACTGGTAGAATATGCCGCTTTTATTCGAATGTTTTCAGTTTCATTTATTCGTTGAATGTTTTATGGAAAAATAGGACACAGCCAGAAGTTAAAAGTAGTAACGAAATGAATCTACATACGTCATAACGACCTTTTCATGTTTCGCTCTCACAAAGAATCGTCTCGTCGCAAGTTCTATTGCTCACAGTAAAATTGCAACGAACCGCTAAATACGTACAGCAGCTCTATTTAATCAAGGGCCGTAAATTTTTGTGTCAAATATCACACGAACGTTCTAAGTGCACAAAAAGAGTTTCAATATTCAGTTTTGATCTCGAATTTTCATTTGCAAGTTGGCAGCTGTAACTATTGTCACCAGCGCCAACGAGGCGTCACGTCTGCGAGGACATAATATTAAGAAAATGGCCGACCATCAGCAGACTATTACAAATAGCTGGGACACGAGGGCGATTAACCGAAGCACATTTTACAAGGTCGGATCGTCAATAACTTTTTACCTGCTCTTTAGTTATGAGAGGCCTTTAAACTGGTGCAAATGATGCTTAATATCATTTTAGAATATTATGAAAATACTTACTACCTATTTTTTTTTGGATCGACACGGTGTCGCCTTTCGAGTTACTTCGACCCACGTTTGACTTTATGTATGCTAATGTCCGTAGAGTAGTAAGGCACTTTTAATTACTTAGAGCTACTTTTAGCTTGCGTGTACGCTACTCACATTATGGTAAAGTGGTTTAAAAGCTGTGCCTGACAAACGCAAGGAAAATAATAATTAATAGCTCTGACATCAGTATCAGTAACAGGTTTACATATTTTCACTGACAACTCAATTTATTCAGATTCCCAAATGAAATCCTCACTTCGTTGTTTGGGCCTTTGATAACTGTGCGAGTGAAGCTATTTGAATAAATGGTGGCCGATTCTACAGCCTCAGTATAAAATATAGCCATTAATTCATTACACCCGAGCTAATTGTTTTACTGCAATTAAATTATTCTAAATAGCAACCATTAGGTACTGACATCGTTCTACTGTATTAACACTTCAATATGAATTAGTTATAATTATACCATTGCAATTCACTTATCCAAATTAATCGCTACTGTTTCATACGTATTTCTTTATATTGGAATTCTGACACCGTGTAGTGTACTTCCTTCAGTACAAGGTGGTACTGAAATCCACCATATTCTTTTATCTCACTATTTCTTAAGCCCTGGAATGCAAAGGGCAACCTTTTTATTGCAGAGCTCAATGCACTCCCGCAATCGTGTTAGGCATTTATGCCGACAGCTCCTTGAGGCGTGCGTGGAACATAACACGCATAAACGATTACCCATTAATACTTGTAGTTTCAAACAAAGATAACACTCTAAATACGCAGATATGTCCAGGCAATAATTTATTTGTTTTACAAGACTGGAAACTGTCAAGCAAAAAATATAAGGTTTGAAAAGAATAAAAGTATTTTTTAAATTATACCAACAATAAATTAAAATGAAATTAGAATTATCTCGAGCAGAAACATATTTTTTCGCAGTTATCGCTTTCGAGTGTCGGGGACGATTCCATTTGTCTTTTGCGCAAGTGTATTCCCCGTGGAGTTTTCAAAGCAAGTTTACTGGGCCCGCGATAAGATAGAATAAGCCCTTTGCGCTCGTATGTCATGACTTCTTCCTGCAGACGAAGGCCAAGGTTTAGTGAAAGTTGGACATATTTATTTCTGTTCACTAATGACACTTAAATCTTTGTAATTGAATTAAAAGATGTGTTGCTTCGCCGAACTTTTATCACGCTCAATCTTATACTTCGTTGCTTATTTCTTATTTGACGAAGGGTAAAATGAAACCGACAAGTAGATCTCGAAATAGAAATACTGTTGTGGCGTATTTTATGTGTCAACTAATATCTAAAATTAAACCGGGTTCGTAGTATTTGTTTACTTTGTCTGTTTTTCTTATACGAGATTAATCAGTTCTGAAGTCGTAAAATGCTTATTCCAGGCAAATATCATGAAAACTCAATATCAGCCTCAGTAATTTCAAGTTACCACTGAATTTCAGTTATTTCACCATTTATAACATGTTAGTTAATGAGTTTCATATATCTAACTAAGCGTTTGTCATTTCGTGCCAGAATACACTTGTCATTTGTTACGTGGGGTCTAAAATTAAGCTCTACGGCCCTTCTGTGTTGAGTGATGGCTATTCATCCAGATACCCTTTCAGCGAATTACTTAGATGGGACTCAGCAGATGAAAATTTAGTCGTTAGTAAATAGGGACCACAACAATGACTAGTTCATAAACGCGCGAACGTGAAAGACAAGTTAGTACTTACCTATTATTGTCATTTATCATTGTCGAATTATTAGTTTACACAGGGTGTAAGGGACAGCCCTCCACAAACTTTCAGGGCTTGCTCACTAGACGAAACTAAATAATCTTCCATAATTTTTATTTTCAGGATATGAAAAAAATAATCGGCCTCTCCATACAAAACTGGCCAATCAAGTTTATAATATTGTATGGTGAGGCCGTTTTTTTTTAATTTTCTGAAAAAAAAAATGTGAAGATTGTTCAGTTTCGTCTAGTGAGTAAGCTCTAAAAGTTTGTGGAGGGCTATCCCTTACACCCTGTATATTTCTGTGCTTACCAGAGTCCTTTTTCATGTTCAAAATGCGACACGTATTACACGATGAATATAAACCCTATTGCCACTGTGGGATGACTCAAACTAAAGATTTGTGCAGAAGATTTGTACCGAGTTTCTACCGTCTAAATGGCACACACACAGCACACACTCCGCAAAGTCACATTTGGCTATAAAAGTCGAACGTAAGCCTCGAACTCATAACGGCCCTCCTTTTTCGCGTTGAGGTTATAAAGAAGGCAGGCCGGAACAGCTGATGTTAAAGTGATTTGTGAAAGAAAACGCTAAGAGAATAAACAAGAGACCTGCGTTAGGTCTAGAGCACAAATGGCACACTTGTAATAAATCACGAACCAAATTGAGGTAGTTTTCTACAAAACTGTTGGCACTTTGTAGAAAAGTGACTAAGCAGTCATAGAGCAAATTAAAGTGAGAAGCGTAGCAACATTTTAATCTTATCCTATCCTATTTACAATCATCCTGGAAATTGCATTACGTCTGCACATCAACAAAAAGTTTACGACCAATTTGAAAAATCGGAAAATCGAAATCTTTTTTGTTACGGTATGTTTATTACATTACGATTTCTTATTTTTAGATTACTTATTAAAAAATAAAAATTTTGTATGTGAAACATAAAAAAAAAATCCATTAAAAAAACATATCACCTTGTGCTTGTGATCAGAAACTCTTTTTGAAATGTATACTGCTTGGTTACTTTCGGTGCCTTGTGGACACTCACACTGTAGGTAAGTCCAACAGTTTAAAGTCTCTTAGCGAACTATTAAACGAGCTATGCTCGGAGTTACTTTCGGTTGAGGTGATATGTCAGACAACCAAAATAGCTCTACTTAGCTTACAGAATTAGTAGCTGAAGTGCAGCACTTTGCTGGCCTCATCTTTCGTAGGTCACAACCACAGTCGTGGACAGCCTTGGTGGTAGACATGTCCTTGGGTGGAGACCGCGACAAGGCAAACGCCTGTAGGGTGCCCGCTGGCCAGGTGGAGCGACAATCTGCCAAAGGCAGTCTGCAGAAACTGGATGAGAAAGCTCAGAACAGGGCAATGGAGCAATGGAAGAACGAATACAGGCTGAGGATTTGATGATGATGATGATGGATGAATTCATTGTCAGATTTTCAACATACACGGACATAGGATACCTTTCGCGGTCGAAACTCACACATAAATAGGTTAGATTATGTTGTGAAATAATAATAAGCTCGTAAATTAGCTGAGCATTACCGTGATTTCAATTAAGTTGAATTTATAAGATAGTTAAGTATTGTAATGTATTCACATTGCCAAATTATGTAAATGAAATGTAAAAAGAAAACTGTCGCTAGAACCAGAAACCCTCCAAATTTCGGATAAAAATACTGATCTTAATTAATTTACAAGAGGTAAGGCTTTGTGGTAGGCCGAAAAAGATTTCTCGTTTAAAAAAAAAACGATATCTTAAGCCCCTTCGTAGACAAAGCGACGCAAGTCTCCGATACCTTACGACTTCGGCATCCATTGACGCGTGACTGTGTACCAACCTCTATGAATTTGTATTCTGATAGTCACCTGGCTTCTAAAGTCGTAAGGTATCGAAGACTTGCGTCGCCTTGCGTAGGAAGGGGTTAATAAATACCTTTAATTCAGATTGAATCTCGACGATTTTCAAGAAGTTGTAAGTTGTTCTAGTATCTCCTAATAAATTACATTGAGGAGTTGGCCAGCCAAAGATCTCTTAAAAATAGATTCCTGTGGAAAGTGGGATCTATATTTAAAGAAGGGCTTGTACCTTGGTAATAATTCTCTGCGAGCTGCGTCAAGGATATTTCGGGCAATAAATCAACCCACTTTCGGGATTTTGCCTTGTGCGCGATAATGCGATCCTTGTCATCGTATCTTATTACCTGTTGAACACGGATCCAATTTTATTACTTAAGAAAATGAAGTGTATATTTGAACAACATTCCAGATGAAAATATTATCATAAAATATTTCGGCCCACATTGGACTAGGAATGGAGTGGCCATAAAATGTCCTTTATGGCAGGAGAATCAACATTATTATCGTTGTCTTCGGAACATTATGCAAACAAATTGGTATATTTAGAACGACATCATAAACCATGTAGATAAATATGTGCTATGTAAATATGTCAACAAAGAACATAGCATACACATGGGTTACTATTTTATAAATTCATTTATTTAGAGGCCTAAACGTTTATGAATTGGAAACAGGCGGCTTATATTTTATCTAGTGCGTTTGTATCGTACAATATAGATTATTTTAATAGCAAAATATTAAAATCCGATTGATCTCCAACGAATACAGTGCATGGTTTAACTGACCGTAACAATAAATATGACTGTGCATATAACGATTAACAAAGGTTTTCACACGCTTTATTAACATAACGCCCGCAACAGAGCTTTTTTCCATTATTCGTCGATTATTCAATTCAATTCAATTTATTAAAATCAAGTAACCATGACTCATTCAGTCCGTCCATTATTATTATACTTTGTCTAAAAAAAACTAACGTTTATGCCTAGGTACGATGTTAGGCGTCAAATATTTTGCGTCAATATAAACTTTTTGGTATAGAAATAGGTACGCTATTGTAATTTATATAATTTCATAACAACACATTGTTAGTACCTAACTGCCGTGACGAAAAATTTTAACAATACATCTGTTTCTATTCTTTTGTTAAAAACCCAGTTACAGTGTTTATTACTAAGTTACTGATTCGTCCGGATTATCCGTTGGATCACACTTAAATACTGTTTCCGTTGGATCCCATAAACCATGATTATGTATTCCCGTTGGATCTCAAATCTCAAAGTAACAAGAGGACACTGAAAAATGGGATTCAAAGAGTATAAATTATTCGTCCCAGCAAGTAACCTGTAACAAAATAGTATAGGTAGGTGTAATTTGTACATCTTGTATTGGCTAAAACATCGAGATCGATTGATAACATAAAATAAATTTACTACTGCTATTAAAACATTAACAAAATGAAAAACTTTCAATAAGCAATTTTCCGTGGTAATAAACATTTTTGTCCAATCCCGCCGACCACGCTTGCGGCATCGAACAAAAGTTACTAATGGAACTGTAGAAGTATGTTTCTGTATTAATTAATATATTAATCAAAATAAGAGCCCTGTTGTTTACCAACTGCTCACACATTTTTTCAGGAATAATTAATGAGTTTTCAATTTGAAACTTCGAAGTGCCGTAAATACAGCAATTTGTTTCTAGAAAATATGAATTTAAGTTGCAAGTGAGAAATGTTTCATACGAGTGGAGGTGACACCCGCACCTGCGGTCGCGACCAACTTTTAACATCCAATTTCATAGAAATATACATAAGTTTATAAAGTATTCAGAATTAATTTAGATATACCCAAGAGACATGCGTTGAATATAAATCTAGAAACTTAATTTATGTTTAGGTCTACTTTAGAATACATTTTTCTTGTGTACAATTTTGTAGGCTAGATTTTTTAAAGAAACGGTGGTGTTTTAATTTGGCTTGATAATTTTAAACTTATTTAGAATTTATTTAAAAAATGTTTGATCGTTGTTTCTGCTGAGCAAGAGGCCCTAGGCTTTGGGATATAAAAAAAAGATTTCGACGATTTGAGAACAGTAGTATAAAGGTACTCAAAAAATTAAAATAATTCAGAAACAAGTGACATCTACCAACTCGCACTGGCCCCCATGGTGGATTGTGGCCCGCTAATTCCTACAGAGAGGAGGTCAGTGTCCCAACAGTGGGAACATTAATAAGCTGATGATGAAAACTAAGCTTAAGTTAATAACATAACATCACGACTATTGGTAACAAAAGTTGAAAACCACATATTGTGTTGAATCCATCCGCCGGCGGTCCATGTACCTAGCTAGCGTGAACCTAAAAGAAAATTTATGTGCCGATTAAGACCCTTTGAAGGGCGGACGACCGCAAACGCGCTGCGCCGCTATTTGGGAACCCGTTACTTTGCCAGAATTAAATATAATTCCTCACTATTTGCGCCTATATCAAAGAATCGTGACCCGTTTAATATAAAATCACGTCAAACAAATAGGATGAACGATTTTATCTCCGTTGAAATCAGTTTATTAGTTTGCATCGTTTTGTTTTAAAACGCTCCGGGGTCCGCTGGTCACAATGTTATTAAAACGCAAATACACCACTTGTAACTGATGTTTGACATGCATGTGTACACGAACGTTATAATTTGTACGAGAGGTCGCCACTTCGGTGCTACAACGTTATTTTCTATAGAAATGTAACATATTGGCACACAGGTTGAATTAACATTCTACATGTATGAAGGGAGATATATCGCCATATTATTATATCGAAGATCTGTTACTTCATAAATGGAAATCTACCGTGAACGCGTGATTTACTCAAGAAAATAATAAATTACTTTTCACCAAGTCTGTGTACGACGCTATCACAAATCTCCGTTAGCGTACAGTAAGTTAAATTGAATGTCTAAGCTCGCAATCGAGGATTCAGCAAATACCAGTATCTATTGGAAGCGACCGGAGTCTTTAAGAAAATCCCGCAGCTTCACTCGTCTGCTGTGATTCCAGCGAGGTCCGCCACTGTAGGGATACTTTTAAAATAGATTTATAACTCTTTCAAGTTCTTAAGAAAATAATAACACTACCTTAAGTCAGCGTGGCGTCGGCTAGTATTTACATAAATGAAAGCGATACATAAAACAGATCGACTTTTAATTACCACCAACAGTAGGTACCTAGTGGTTATTATTGGGAAATAAAATACAATTAGAGGCAGATGCTCGACGGCTCGCACGCACGCAATACGCAGCATGATACAATAACGAACCTGGAGTCTATAAATAATGAGCAAGCCGCGAGCTGACCGCGGGAACTATGCCGTGAATATTTGGGGGTCACGCTGCACGAGACGGCCGGCTAGATTCGTTACTTCTGCAGGACAAAAGTAAATGAGAATTGCCCTTAATTGGAATTGTAAATGAGTCTTGCGGCGCTTTCTTGTCGGTTGAACGCCCGTTTCGCCATCACAGTAGAATAAACTGTGATGATTTCATTTAAATTAATTCACAGCGCGAGAGGGCCGCGGACGAATGTCTAAATTGAGACATCTCTGGATCGTTTGTACAGACTTCTTGCCCATTTAAGACGTCTCGTGTCCTAAATTCTAAAGGACCGCGTCGTTAGGGTTTCTTTTACCCTTAAAACAAGAATTTCCGTTTTAAAAAGTAAATTACCCCTTTAGGAAGAACATTAAAACCTAAGAACGGGGATTAGTTGTCCACAAAAGGGTAGACTTTAGATGGTTGTGACAAAATAATCGTTTTGATAGACAAACAGAAATGAGGGCTCGGAATAAAACAAGTTTATTGAAAATTGAATGTGATCTCGAAATTTTCTTCTATTTAGTTGGTTAGTTTCGAATCTTATAGATACATCGTGTGAGACGACATTTGGATAACATTTTCAAAACGCCGTAAAAAAGTAAATTGTCACTCGATCGTCAATTTATTTGTACGATGTTACGAAAATGAGAAACGGCGGGTGCTACCGATATTATCACAACGTTGATTTGGAATTTATTGGCATAGAATTTGTAACTGGAGCGTCAATACTGGCTCCAGTGGCGTGCACCTGTGCCTTCACCTTCGTCAAGCATTGACGCGGGTTGGGAACATTAGTCACAAGTGTGTAAGACATGTATGCACGCCGCGCCCGGAAGGGAGCGAAGTAGCCACATGTTCATATCAAAACATGTATAAAATATATACAAGGCGTACTATGTGTAACATAATATTTTTTGAAAAATATGCTTTACTGTTTCTAAAACAACACAAAATGATATGTATAATATAATAACTTTTAAATGAAAGTTATTATTAGAAGTTGGAGACTTTATTTTTTATTTCCTTGCCTTTTGCCTTAAGATTTTTATTTTAGCCTTTTTGTTGTCTGTGTGACTTGAAGAGTTCCTTCAATAGCTCCAAGATCCCGTCATCAGATCCTGACCTGATTACCACGGGACCATTAGTGAATTAGTGTGACCCTTTCAAACAAAAAAATCCAATTTCCAAATCGGTGCAGGATTGTCGAAAAATCAGGAGTAATAGAAAAAAAAGAATAGTCCGACTAATCGATAACCTCCTTTTCTTCGAAATCGGATAAAGCGATATATCATCAAATTATTGAGGGGGAACCATACTCGGTGAGCACGTAAACGTTTTCGTTCCAGTAATTAATTGAAGACCTATTACATAATGCCCATGACAATCATAATAGTTTCAGGTACCTTTTTGTTTTTAGCGTGGTAAAATAATCAAATGAGTCCTCCCACCCAGCGCAGACCGGAAGGGACTGTCAGACTCGTACTGACTAAAATGCACAGTGTCCTTCAATAACCCTTTACGTTTCAGGGTCACGGTAATGAGATACGTCCCGCGACCCCGGCAGGCTTGGCCCTCTAGAGAGTTTCAGGTACCTAGTCAAAATTTAGGAAGTCTGTAGGTACTGGTATTACACATTTGTATTGGCGTTTTGGAGGAAGAATGTAGGTTCATAAGGATATTAAAATTTGACGGTTTAACAACATGGAATAGTAAGAAAATGCTGGGTAGAGGTATTCCCTATCCAATATTACAATAACAAAAAAGTGTAGTTTTGAATAATGAGTAAGCTGACTATAAAGTTTTGACGTAAAATAATTTTCAGACTCAGTGGCGGAAGTTATACATTTTTAATTGAAGATCTTTGTACGAAGCGGGATACAAAGTTTGTTCTTGACGCATATCGGCAAAATCTTTCTTAAGTTGCTTCAGAACTTCAGTCTCTTAGTATAAATAAAAATCATTTTGTTTTTTTTTTACCTGTCAGAAGGTTTTGTCTTTATTTTTCAACAGAAGAGTTGGGATTTTGCTTTTCATATGAAAATATCAAAACTCATTTTCAGTTAGAGAAACGTGATTACATGCATTGTAACTAAGATACAAGGTTTAAGTTACTGAACTTAGTTTTGCTTTTATAATTTGTGCAATCCAATCTTCATAAATATTCATCAGTTTTAAACAAACGCAATGAGATATCAAAAAAGACATACCTATATTATTCCAGCTAGACATTATTCGCATTCGAAGTGGAACACAAATCTTTTTTATTTCTTTTTGCTTGAAGCAATTCGTTTGGGAGAGACATAAAAATCTTACAACTAAATGATTCCATATTCATATCCTGAGAGTTAGAAGAGTTTTCTCAACTTTAATAATTCTGAAAATTACGAAAAAGCTTCAGATGTCATAAAAAGTCAGTCCGGAGTAAAAATCCCTTTCTTCCACTCTCATTATTTATAAAAGTTCAGTGAGATCCCTATTATTTATTTTATGAAATAAGTCATCAAGGAAACAAAGCACTTCTTAGGGAGCTAGCTAATTACCTGGGATGGAGCACTCATTGATATGAAAGCTTCATTAAGGCAGATTGAAATTGAGTATTCCACTGTCTGAATAAATACATATTTTATGTTTGATGACTTGCTTCTTTCATATTTTATAAATAAATTACTACAACTAGATATAAAAAATGGGTAAACCTGAAACAACTGCATCTTTAGAGGAACGTATATGATTAAATTGACTGCTCAATATAGTTGTTAGTAAATACCGACAAAAACATACTCATTAAGTTGTGCTAAGCCGATATTATAGTGGTGCCGTGACTACTTAACTTATAAAACATTATAAGTACCTACGTATAATAATGTACATACGTCGGCACATGTGTATAACATCATGTGAGTAGGTAAATTTTACCAAAAACCACTTTGTCCCTGGCGGAGTTAAGTGCCTTGTCAAAAGTTGTTCTCTTATGGTATTCCCGTTTGATTTATGACTTCGATATGTCAATTTTACGTCAGTCAGTATGATTTATATGGTCATTTGCACAACCTTACGTGTCATATCGAAATTCACACATTTGATTTTACATTTAGCTGACATGGTAAACGGGTAAATACTCATGTTTCAAGAGAGATTAGTAAAAACATTATCTACACGAATTTCAATTACACTGAACTACGATGGGTACTGCGAAACGTGACTGAAAAATACATATACAAACATTTGTTTACAATCAGTGAATAACAAAAATGTAAATAGGGGTGGCAAAGCGACCGACAGCCGTGCATTGGATATATCGCGTGCTGGCGTGATTGATTGTTCTACAAAACAATAATAAAAACGTCCATTCAGGGAAATCCGAGTACCTCATGTGGAGTGCGTTAAATAAATATGATTGTGAAGCTAAACAGTATTTTCCATTAGTGTCATAAAAAGGTAACGTTTCGAAATAACCGCGAGGCCGGAGCCATATCCACGTGTGATAATGCGCAGTAACATTTTATAAGGGATCTAAATGTGAGCAGATGGCACAATGCGAAATGTAATGAATCGCTGGTAGTACTTCCCGGCACGGCCGCAATCTGCCATTACATTTTATGCAAACACTGTCGGAATGATTTCGGTTGTACAATTTCCAAAATAGAATACCAACAACTTTTACAATACAACCGTTTGTTATGCGTAGCTTTAAATGCCAACATTATTGTGACTTTTAATTCCCTCGTAAAACAGCTTCGTTAGCAAAAATGGACGCATGCAGTTATAGCGGAACTTCCTGTCAGACACAACTTTGTAACATTTCGTTACTATTGTAGGTACGGTCTTAGAGTGGAGTTAATTAGGTAGTTAATATGAGAGCCAATGATCACAGCGAACGTTTTTACGTAAATTATACTTCTAAATTCTCCTTCATAGTCCCCTCATTTAAATGTCTACCCTCCATTTACATTTTGCTCAGTATTACTTTCTATTGATTTCATCTTCAAAACCACTGATTTATAGATTTTATTGGGACGGGGTAAAAGACTTTTAAAAGCTTTTTTCCCTAGATGACTTTTACCCGACCGCGACGGGCGGTGTAGTAATGACAGGATAATGTTTTTACCTTGTGATTTCCCTAAAATAATGGGCAATACGTACTGATTTTCCCGTAGTTCGCTGGAAGTGGCCAAGGTTTTTTTCTAACATTTGGCCTTGGAGGTTACAACTTTCCCCGTGACTGGTAACTTTAGCGGAACTGTTTAATATTAATAGGTTTACAGCGCTGAAAAGATTTCCTTTCACACATTTGTTTACATTGAACACTTTAAATTACGTTGTAGTTCAAAATGATTGAACCATTTAACATTTTATTATTAATTTTGTCCTACCCGTTTCGTTTAAAAGCAAATATAGTATGAAATCTAGTTCAAAGCCTTTGTTTGTTTTTATTGGCATAGTAGCCATTACGTCACAGTTTATTAAGGACGTTATAGTTTATGAGTGTGCTGTGGTAACAGGCAAACGGAATAAGGATGTTTACGAGCAGTCATGTGGTTCAAATTGAGTCTTGCCACAATTGATTGTTTTTCCCGAAGATTTTCCTTCCTTAATGGTCATGTTGCAAGCTATGTGGGAAGGAATAATTCGAACGAGGTCACTCAGCCGTTCGGTATTCGTTAAAAATTCATGATGTGTTAACAAATCATCTTGTCCACCACCACGCTACAAGATTTACTCATCAATATTTGATTAATTGAACTTTAAGGATGTTATACGTAACCTTTTTGTAATGAATTGATGTGGGCGTAAGGCAACAGTTTATTAGGTAAGACAGCGATCAAAAACTGTCGACACTTTACCTACTCACATTAAATATCTTCCTGGCGTGGTGATAGATAAATATAGGTGCTCTTGGGAAACTTTAAATAAATCTTGCTTTTAGGGTAACATCTTATTTCGGTGTGTGAACTACATAAAAATAATCCGAATTAATACGAGAAATTAAAAGAAAAACTGAACATATTCATGTTAATATTTTATATTACTTATAATGCGCATGGATTCTATTTTTCTAAATTAAACAATGCATTCGAATTTACTACGTTATTTCTTCTTATAAATATCCATATCTTTCCATGAATATTAATTAATATTGTTAAGGCTCCAAGCTCTACCGTTCTTAAATAATATTGTAAATTGCAAAGGAGGGACATTTACTGTTATTTAGTTTCTTTGAACCGGCGTCCTAGTTAATGCATAAGAAATGCAAAAGATTTACTTACTTAGGTTGTATTTTACCTTCAACAAACATAATATTTCCTCAGCGAGTCTTTTTTATCGTAGTAAATTCATCTAGTGAGTCGCCACCCAGGGCAGACCGGGAGGGACTGTCAGTATCGTACTGGCCTAAATCCACGGTGTCCTTCCCTTTACGTTCCGAGGTCACGGTAATTCGTGAGACCCGCGACCCCGGCAGTCTTTGGCCCTCTAAAGGGGGGCACCGTCATTATGCTGACACTCTTTGAGGCGCGCGTGGAACACAATAACGTGTCGTCGACCCCACAGCAGGTCTTCGTTTATTTTAATTATTATAAAGTAAAATCTGAACGCTAATGTCATTTTTGTTGCCAGACAACAAAAATGACTGTAGCGTTTAATTATAACAAAAAAAGAAACAATTTCTCGAACCGTACATTTTCAGTTTAATTTTCCGATATGTATCGCGTCATGTTCGGTGTACGTACGTAATGCTAGGGGTACGCCAGACGTTCTCCTGGCACAAGGGTAATCGAATGTCATACGCGGTCGCTACCCGACAGAACTATTCACGAGCTGCCAGCTGGCGCACTCCACGCCCTGATTTATGTCCCTTTTGCTGTCCAACTTTCTGCACCTTGTTCGTGCAACATTTGTACATGACGTCTTAAATATATAGACCAACGGAAGGAGAAACTCTGGCAGCAGCCAATGGTACTCACTCACATACATGTGTGTTTAAGCATCATTAACTTTATCGTGTTATTGCGCGCACTTTTCTCATAAGAATAAGATTTTCGAGAAATGCAAATGATTCAATCACATCTCATCGCCCTACACTTGAAAATATTTTGAGCTAAAGATTCCATTGAGACGCATGAAAACACATCTCTATGCCAACTTTTGTTTTCTTTATCCTAAATCAACATGGAAATGGTAATACATACACTTGTATTCCGTAACACCTCCCATTTTCACACGTTAATTATTTTAAACAAAATCACATTACAGTTGTCATTCAACATGTCACACGGACGAAGTAATTATGTCAATGTGACATTCGGGAATAAGTTACAGACGGGTTAGCTACACCGAGTCAGGCCAGGAGCGCTCATAAACTCATTAAAAGTTGCCTCCATATACTAAAACGACTGACCTTATCCATACAGACGGCAGTTTTAATCGAGACCGCTTTACGAACCATTAAATTCCACGGACGGTTATTGTCGAGCTGGGATCGTTAAATGAAATTCTAGACACAGTAGCTGCTGCCCTCTACCATAATAACATGCGGATTTGCAAATTTAACCCATAATAACGAATTTATTCGTCGTCAATATCAGAGATCAAGCTACGAACAAAATAATTTGCTTTATCGTTTATGTGTTGCGTTAATAATTAACCCATTCCTGTGTTTCTGTGAAAAATTAACTTATATTTCTTTATTGTTTTCTTAAGACTAATTATACTTCAAGTTCCCAAATGAAAAAAATAAACGTACAATTTGCAAGAAGGAACCAACGAATAACAAAGTAACATTCTGCGACGTATACTTTCCTGAAGAAAGTATCGCGATCAAGACCGTATTGAGGCAAGATGGAAGGAATTGAATGTCGATCCACTTATACTGAAGATTTGTTCCATAACTGAAAGAAAGCGACACCCCTTTTCGCACAAGAAGCGAACGTAAAAGATTGCTGAAAAGTAAGTACGCTTATTCTTGACTCAAATTTATTGGTTCAAAGGTGCGCCGTCGACTAAATGGTACTGTATAAACTCATCACCTCCTCAGGACCGCCTCTTCCATGTAGAGGGATTTCGCTCGTTCATTCACCTTAAATCGACGTCATTCTGAGAGGCAAAATAGAGCACTTCTGAAAAAGAGTTTCCGATAAAAAGGGGCCCATCAAATTTTTTCAATATCCATTTACGAAGGAATAAGAAAGGATTATGCGCAAACCAAAACCCTTTAATCCGTGATATGGGTTATTGAAACATTGCGCAAAGTGAGGACGAATTATATTGGCTTGTTCACATATACGTAATCCTCCTAATCTTCGTCCCCTGCCAGTAATTTTGGAACCTTCAAAAGTTATTTCTATTAGAAGCCAAATGGTGTCATTTTCTATGCAATTGAAATTTATTTTCTCACATCTGTTACCGACTGCATTTAACTCGCCACTTTCCACTGCTCTTTCACATCGAATTGATGCTTGATAAAGTCGAATCAGTTCTGGATTTTCGTTACCTTAAATTTAAAATTTAGTCTGGGATCGTGCCCGGTAAAGTAAAATAAAACATGAATAGAACACTAATAGTTTTCAGACAGCTCTATGCTCCGTATCATGTTAGATAAATGGGAGCTTACCAACATTTTATTGTTCTGACCATTTTGTAATTGGTTTTGTTTTTAGTTTAGAATTTTTATGTAATCTTTTGAATCTATGTAAATACAAATGAATATTTATGACAAAACCTACGTAACATAACAGGTTTTAGAGAAAAACGTAACTTATTAGTGTCCCCGTATTCCACCGTGTATTTCTGTGAACACATCTCTCTAAAATAAATTCGTACCTCACTTATTTGATATCATGATTAACTGGATAAAATCATGAAAGCGTTTAGGTATTTAAAGATGATTTATTTATGTAATTACAGTATTGAGTGTTCACAAAAGAAAATTAGAATGCTGATACAAAAAGTAAAGAATAATTTTACTTAGGAACGCTGCCCCTGAGCGTAGTTTTCATTTGTTTCACAAAAGCGGTTAATGTAAACGGTTGCTCTTTAACATTTAGCTCGATTACATCTAGCGACTCATCGTGGCCCGTGTTTTGTTTTGCGAAATTATAAAAAGCAAGGCTATTTCTTTCGACGCGCGCTAACAACTATTGTTCCTGTGTATTTTTTCACGAAATAATTGTATTATTTCTGCTGATAAGCTTACAGAAACTTAAAAGTGCATTCCGTTCCTATTTCGTAATGTCTGTTTTATCAGAGCATTTGTGTTTTTCAGCGCATTATGTTTCAGTTATGAAAATATTTCTGCCAATGCGTATGTTAAACACTCAAATACATTTTTTTAGATTCATAAAAATGGATTTTTATGAATCTGCCAGACGCCCACTGATTGCTATGAGTTGACTAACCCAAGAAACAGAGTAACTATAATAAAAACATATCAAATTTTGCTTTTTCTCTTTGATGCCAAGTTTCTCAGAGTAGCGAATGGCGTAAGTTGTTCACAAAAGCCAATAACATAGAGACCGTTGAACATTAAAAAAGTGTATGTATAAGTAAAGGCTGGTAAGATGTATGAGCACCTCCAAGCAGGTCTACTTGCGCTGAATAATAAGCTATTCACAGTTCCCGTGTTTCGCTTTGTCTCACTTTGCCTGTTCAATATTCCTTATGTAAATTGAAAATACAGCGTTAACTTCATTGTATTATTTGATTACATTACATGTACATTTTATTAGTTATAGTCACTATAACTCAATGTACAAATTATACATAATTACATGTTTTAAGTCTTCACCGAAAAGTAGCCGGCATGGCAATATCGTTGATTTTGCCCACGCATTAGATAGGTAAATAAAGTAGAAAATCAACCTGAGCACGACATCATTACCAAGTCAAAACAGAAAGTACATTGAAGTGTAAATAAATATAAAATTCGACTTCTGAATAAGTAGACAAATTATGCAAATGATCATGCGTAAAACACGGATCAATCTAATTTACTGTCAAAGGGCACGGTTAGAAAAGAAAGGGAGAAATCAAATTGTTTTCACGAGGATATCAAATCGTCGATGTTTAAGGAAGAATTTAGGTCACGTCTCATGGATTACGGCTTATTTCCTTCCTCTCTTTTTCTTCGTTTGACGCTAATCCCAGCGGCTTCGCAGAGATTCCACCGCCCAGCCGTCGTGCGTTAGCTTTCCCCTCCTTTACACTCTACATCAATTTCAGGGTCAAAGTATTTACGAATAAATTATGAGATTTATATTAATTCTTTGTTATCACGTGCAAAAATAAAATACAGCTGTAACAAATACTGAACTCTGAAGGGTCTCCACTCCACTCGCGTAAAACAAATCAAATTACACTATCAAAATTAGAGTACGTAAGTATCATTGTCAAGGATCATTATTATGTAGGTATAATATAATTATGTGCTCGATTCACTTCACGATCTTAAGTAACGAAATCAGAGGTGGCACTCGATTGCGTTCCATAACTCGGGCCAATGTAATTACAGTTTAGTCTTTCATCGTATTACCTTTAACATAATCATATAATACTAATGTAAGTGAGCGCCACTTCTCATCCTAATATCATCTCGAAGGAGTCACCTCGACCCACGCGGAAAATCTGATTATTCAGTGAGTGACGGCGCGCCACCGACCGAATATTAATCGTGCTCTTCCACTTATACTAATCATTGTAACTACCAGGGTTACAGAATCAACTGGCAATCATTCCATTCGCTCCATTGTACATTCTACCAAGTAGCACTAACGACCAAAGAAAATATTATTTGGTAGGTAGGTATGTTCTTGTGCCCAAACTTCTTTTCGACGTGCTCAACATTTTAATGAAAAAACCCTTAGGTATAAAAGTCAAAGCCATTTTATTGGACTTCACGCGTATCAACACAAAAGAAACTGGACATTGGGAAAAGTGAGCGGTCTGGAATGTCTCCTATAAAATGTAAGAAGGATTTGAAATCCACACCCGCTTTTTGGTCCGTCGGTAACGATGAAAGCGAGGATAAAAATTTCACAGCAAACCTAAATTAATTAAATTTATTTCATTAGTAAACCGTGTTACTATTAAGCTGTTAATCCGTTTAGTAATTTGGCAGTAGTAATCCGTAATATTGCCAGTTTATGTAGATACAACCAATTATCGCCAGTTATATTTTAGTGCTAAAATGCGGTCACGCACATGCAGCCACAACATTCCCAAACTACCAAAATGCAATTTAAACTCAGTATAGCCACTGTTCCTGCGCTGTTATGTGACAAGTTAAAGCATTATGCAAATTTTGGTTAAATCTGGGTTACAAATGTACATATTACCCAGGAGCAATTACAAAATGCATTTCTTTAATTGTGTATTCTGTCCACTTTGCAACCATAATGATGTGGTACTTAAACATCCAGAGGGAATTTTGTTTCTGAAATTATTCAAAATTAATTTGAAGATACAGAATCGTATTTAAACACACAGTGAACGCTTTGGTCTGAAAAGAAAGCTTTTTATACTAATTATGTACGCACAAAAATTAGCATCGGGATAAAGTTAACAACCTCAGTAAAATTATAGAATAATTACAAGTAATACGAATAGTAATAATATCTGGATATAGTGTGCGTGATGGACTATTATTCTTAGACCCAGACATAAACGAACGTTTACTTAGAATACAGGGTTGCTATAATTGACCGTATTTTAAGTTTTTCTTTCAAAAACCTTGCTTGTTTCTTATTTTATAGAGTAAAATATTATTACAATTAAATACTACATTTACTTAAAGAACTCAGTTCTTTGCCGTCTTCTATTTAATTACCTACCAAATAAATTAGCTTTTAAAAAGGTACTTAATTTGTTTTTAAACTTAGTTTTGAAAGAGTACATAATTAAATTCTAAAAAGTGTGTAATTATTACTAAGTAATATTAGTTTTATTTATCTTAATACTTAATTGAATCAGTACTCCGATGGACACTTCTTCTATTCCAACTTATTACATTTACAAGTTATAGACATATTATTACATAGACACTGTAAATTAATTTGGCTTGTAAAATGTCCGTAATATTTTTAAGGTAACAATAGTATTAGGAAGTAGTACATGACATGTAGACCCTTCTCAGTAAATAGGTTCAACCATGGTTCAACACAAGAAAGGTACATAACGTCAGACAATATCTTATTTTTAAGACCAAACATTTTGCTTGAGTTTGCCTTAGTTTTTGTATAAATCATATTTATTTGAACCTAAATCTTGTGAACTAATAAATAAGAAGAGCTTATAAAACTTAGATCATCTTTCTCAAAAGCTATTCACGATTATTTATGACCATAAAAAACTAATATTAATCAAATTCAACAGTTTGCATGAAACACTTTAACTTATAAAGTGCTGTTATCATTTAATAAAAGAATGACTAAGATAACAAATTTTATTAATTAGTACTTTTTCTGTTGGTACAGTCAACCACACTTCACTCCTCCTTACACTAACAGCTCCTTCATGTCATAGCACTAACGATTTTCATGGTCTTGAATTCTTTTTTACGACCGATATCTACATTTTAGAGTTTATTTTTATATTCCGAAACTATATTAAAAAAAAATGTTTTACACCGAATTGTTTCGCTTAACATAACATATATTTTAGAGTTCGTCATTATAGGTATGTGTCAAGACTCAAAACTAGTGACACATTGATGTTCCATTGCAGAAACTTAACCCATTGCTCAACTCTGACAGACTCAATTATCGTAGCAGCAGAACCCAAACGCCCACCATGCTGACTTTTTAGCGGCAAGTATTTGTGAACAAAATAAAAATATCAGTGACAATTTTTATTGAAACTAGCTGTTGAACATAAAATTGTGATAAAAACCATCCCATGTGTTAATCCCGGCTACAAACTATCTGAATACCTAATTTCATCCCAATCTGTGCAATGTTTTTTGCGTGTAAGAGTAACAAGCGTCCATATTTATTTAAAAAAATACATATATGTGTATATATATCCAAACGTTCGCGTTTATATTATTTGCTGTTGGCAGTGGCTTCGCCCGCTATAACTCGAAAATTATCCCACGGGAACATAAAATCAGGATAAATATTAGTAGAATAGGATTTGTAGGATAGGATAGTAATAGTAGGATTATTTCGGTAAGATTATTATTTGTAATAGGTTTGCTCTTGGCCTCAATCTAGCGCACTCGAGGAAATAACTTATTCGAAAATTATGGATCTAATAAGGTCCAAGAATTCAATTTGGTGGGCGTTTAAATACGGTTGTCATTACTCTGTCTGGAGTCTGTTTGAGTTGAGCAATGAGTTCACGTCACTTCCTAGAATACCAGCTTTACATGTACTTTTTACTCCAAAAAATGTTCTCTTGAAACAGCTTTACTTAAATTAAAAAGTGATCTTCATCACTTTTTAATTTAGTCAAGTGTAATGAACTTAGTGATTACACATTTTTTTCTAAATCTTTTCACGTTAATTTATGAAACGATACAGTAAATTGCATGTTTCTCTGCACAAAGAAAAACTTGAGCGAGCAATTATATTCGTGACAAGTGAAGTTGAGAAACGAACGAAGCGTACTTTAAACATGCCAAAAGAAAAGGGATGAAGTACATCCATTGTAATACAACGTATCACGAACTCCGGCGTCTCCTAAGCGATTTTTCATGAGGTGTGCCACGTTAATGTGTACAAACGCTCCGGCTCGGCATACTTTGCTTCTTTGCAGGAAATAAATTACCTATGCTTAGAGCGCTACCTCCTGGATGGCTTTGCTACACGAATTTCGCAAACAGATAAGCTACCCCGTTATTTTAGTAGTTTAAACACGCTGAATAAGTGTTGACAAGTAAGACCTGTGATAACGGTAAGTCAGTAAGGAGATTTTGTTTTCCTCTTTGCTTTATTTTTGCGTGTAAAGATAAACACATCTGAAAAAGCGCACGTCTGAACTATTCTCGGTTATCTGAACCGATGTTTATTCAGCTATCAGTTGAGATAGAGTGACTGGATGAATAGTTTTTACCCTAAACCAGGATTGCGTACTCGCTGTTTGGAAAGTCCCACGTTTTCCGCCGGTTAGTCATAAAACGTAAACATCAACATTTGGAGCCACAACTATTTCAACTTTAGCTTTACGTTGCTCAGCTCTATTAAGCAGGCGTCTGTTCACCTTTTTTGAAATAGCAAAATGCTTTTGTCTGTTTAGGTAGAACTTTTGTTTTGCAAGACTTGTTTTATAGAAATACAATCGCCTTGCAATGAACAGCTTGAGATACATAAAACCCGTGACGTATAAAAAATGGCCATTTAAAAACTCGTAACACCGTAAAAAAATCTTCGTAAAATCTCCCTACTGGTAGTAAAAGTACAAATTCAGTTATCCATTCTGCCATCCAGAATTAAAATTCCTAATAGAATATGAAATTTTCTTGAACACGATAAAAGAAGCGAACACTTTGTTAGCAAAATGTAAATAGCCGATACACTCTGTCGAGGTTATCGGAAATTTTACGTAAAGAATTCTGATAAGCTGCAGAAATATTCAAAATGAAATAACTTAAATCCCCGAGAACTGACCAGCAATTTACTTTGAAATAAGGAAAGAAAACGAGCGAATTATTTGTAACATGACATTTAACCTTATTCATATTATATTAACAACACTACAATGACTTTGAAACAATAGACATATCCGAAGACAGATCTCGGTAAAAATTGCCTAGCTTTGATGACCCATCCAAAGATAGACCCAGACAAGCGTTACTTTACCTTTTTCACCCACCCAAAGAGAATAAACCTCTGGAAGAGTTGGTACCAATATATGACGGCTCAGCCTACCACCGCACGCGCTATTTGCCCAATACTGTTCGACTTCCGTAAGTAACATTTAGGAAAACACTCCTACAGAAGCAATAGGAAATATGTTACACACAAAAAAGTAAAACACTGACTTAAGGCGAGTTGTTTCATCACAACCTCCTAATTAAACTATTTGCTGAATAAAATAACATTTTTCTTTTTGGCAGTCCTGTAAAAAATAATGAGATTTGGAAATGGTTTAACTATTGATCAAAAAACTAGCCCATACTGAGTTCTGCATAGAACAATGGTTATGATATAATAATGTAGATAGATGGGCTTACCTAGAGAGCTTATAGTTACATACCTAATACTTAAAATACAAAACAAGCGGATAATCCGAGCCGTCTTGTGAATTTCTAAGTACTTTCCTGAGAACTTTCATAAAGGTCAGATCAGACTAAGAACGTGTAATATCTTTCCAAATTGGCCCAGGTTGCTTCTTTGTTGGTGCTGGAATTTGAAACTGGAGTTGGAACTCTACGTCTTGAACATTTTGATAAATAGTAATACTAAAAGCATTGATTTCCACGGGTTGTAAGGAAGCCAGTCAATCGATCATTAATCATTTCCTTCGAGCATTTGCAATCTCTACGTTATGTAATACCGGTTGCTTCGATTCTATACTAAACTTGTACCTATTATTCGCCTAAACATCGCCAAAGTCAAACTTATAAGTTCACGAATTTGCATTTGACCTACATGGTCTGCCAAACATCTATATACATACTCTTATATTGCGTATTTTGCTCAAACTTATTCGGACGTGGGTGATGTCTCTAAGTAACACTGTCCTTTTGTTGTGACTGCTCGAGGCCGACCCTCGCACTGTGTTTACCATTAACCCTAATTGTCCAGTTACCAAATTAAGAACAGCTCGTGATATAAGCGGCAGTACAATTATAACATTATGACAATTAACTTTCTGGGCCATTTGATACCCTCCCTTACAAACTATTACGATGAATATATCATGAACTTCGTAGTCAAGGAGCCGCAAGACAAAGGTGCCAGGTAGTTTCCCGGCTTTGTAAATGATTCACAGTTCACTATGGCTTTGTTTTGTCAAATGTAAAACACAGCACGTAATTAAACTTAAGTTGGGAGAAATCAATAGTGTAAGTAACTACGTATAAATAAATATAAATATTGTATACGTCGCAGTCACGAGAGCCCTTGTTTAACACCTAAACACTTTTTTCCGCTTACTCACACAGTGAGTTGTAAGGTAAACGAGTATTTGTATACGACGCGAAGGCGAGTGAACCAGTCGATCGACATCCACTGACCGGGTCGCATTACCTAATACGTTACACACATTGCCAGCAAAATGAAGACCGCGCCTGTATTATTCGTCGTTCTTTTGTCGATCATTTGTGTCGTCCATTGTAAGGATCTGATTGTGGGCAGCAGTTTCAACAACCGATTGATACATCAGCAGAAAGCCGAGTACAATGCCATCCCACTCAAAAAGCGAGTTAAAGAAGTGTTCTTTTCTGACCCGGGACAACAAATTATCAAGGTAAGCAATTTTGTGTTCTATTTAGTTTCATAATTATTAGAATTGTTTTAACACTTCGTAACTTCATCGCACCCCTTTCAGTAGATGCCTATTTCATCTTAATTAATTTTGTAATAAAAGGTATAAAATATTTAATTATACTTTCAAATCTTGACTTCATAGACTTTCGTAGAAGTTCTTAATGATAACTGGCACTAAGTTTCATAGACAAGGTTTAAAAGTGATCCAATTGCGATAGCAGCACTTTACAAGTAAACCTGTACTACTTCAAATTACGTATTCAACTGATTCTTGGAATCAGCACTTGGCTCTGCTCTAGACTACTTACAGCGCACCTTGTATATTAATATTTTCCTCTGAGTCAGTCGAGTCAACAAATTGTAAATTATAGCGCCGCAGACTAGACCAAGTAAACACTTCTTGCTCTTGTCTATGTATCTATTTTGTTTGGGAAAGCGAAAGGTATTTAGATACGACGTCCCAAACACCAGGCAAGTGAGTCGTCAAGAATAACGATGTCAATAAGGATTTTGGCTTTCGTTTTATGTTAGCTATTAGGGTCACACCAAGCACTTGGCTCCGCGTTGATAACAAACTTCATCTGTGTGCATGAATCACATGTTAAGACCAATTTGAACAGTATAATTAATTAACATTTAATCAGAAATGTTACGCCTTCATGTATTTTATCACATGCAAGCTAGGTGAGACGGAAGTACTTCATTGTTTTAATTCCAGTTGAAATCTGGAACAAGCAATGCGTAATATTTTATACAACTTCGTGCATAACTCATGTAGCTTTCACGTTTAATACCATAGGCCTTGTACACAGCTAATTGTATGCAAACATTCCTCGCATTTTTGTGGAAATAGGCAGTAGGTAATGTGTGTCTGTGCAGGAATGCGCGTTTAATTCCAAGCCGCAATGCAGGACAAAGCACTACCAATTTCGGTTTATTTTTATGATCTACTCGTATTACCTTCGCACACTATTTGTGGACCATTTTACAATTTTCGACTTTAAAACGTCCTTGTAAGTGATGAGACAAAATTAAACATCAGTCTGTTGAACAGTTGTCTAAATAAACTGTCATTGTCAAATACGGTCGACACGAAGGTGAGGGTATAAGAGAGACACAAAATGGCGTTCCAGATACGCGAACCCTAGCTAGGGCTACGCGTAGCAATGCACGCGCAATCTGTACGCGCCTTTAAATTAAAGTTCTTGACGTTCTCTGATTAAGGTATGCTCTCAATTACCTCAAATACTGTATGAATACATTCCGATGCGCTTAATAGATCTTATCGATACACCACATCTTTCTTTATTATATCTACCTACATAATGTCACTTAAACAAAAGGTAATTAAAGAAAGAGAAAGGAGTAAGGAAAAAAGATAATTCCAGCGAAAAGACATGCCTATAGTGTAAACAAGACTTAGCATAGAAGAAATAATAATAATAATCTTTCTGACCGGTTTCGGCCAATCTCAACGGAGATCAGCCATAGTGAACAAGTATGTGCGCAGGCACAGGTGCACTCTCTGTTCCTTTAATCTCATAGTTCTGTTAGGACAGCCATCCGACATGAACGGAGAGAGATCAGGCGCAGGACAAACAGCTCATCGTGCTTTCCAAGGCTCGGGAGTATCATACCAACTTCCTAACTCCGGGCTGCTACTGCAAAATTCTATTATGTATAACCCAATAGTACATATTATTTGTGCGAACCGGGAATCGATCTTAGGATCCGACACTGCAGTTATGAGTAATAATTGAGGAAAAGGTGACTCGCCGCCCGTCATGGACCAATGCCCGAGTAGATGGCAATTCGGGCAATTCAAGCCTACCGGGGTTGCTGGACTGTCTCATCAGGTAATTGAAACCCTAGAACGTAAAGGGCTATTGAAGAGTTAGGTCAGAGCACAAATTTGATGATTTTACCACGACATAAAAAAGCACAGAAGAACTTCTTGCAAATAATTCAACCACAGTCAGGTACCTAACAAAATTAAAGTGACTTTTATACCGTATTTGAATAGCCCTAAACGTTACTTACGTGTGAGCGGGCACTATTGAATGTTTTCAAACCACACTCTTATCACATACTGTAAAGACTTTTGGGAAAGGTTTTCTTTACGAAACTTCCTACTACTACGAAACTCTACTTAAAACGTAAACATGCAAGAGTATGTACAATCGTGCTGATCTTATTTATTTAATTGATACTCAACCGTAAAGGTTTTTTTACTGTTGTAACACATAAAAAGCTTTTTGCTGTGATTTTATGTTCAGCACTTACTTGTTGTCATATAAAGCTTTGTTAGGTCACCGTGAAAAAAGCAGATTGGCTTTTTTTGTTAATATTTTTTTCAGTAAGTTAACATTCTTTAATTTTTTTTAAAAGCAAAATCATGATTCATGAGTTTTTTTTCTAAAAATAAAATTGAAATCTCAGAAACTTAGTAATACTTATATTATTACTGAGTTTTTATAAAGTTGTTCATCAAAAAAACCCATAGCAGGTAGGTACGTTCGTTGTTATCATTTGCACCATTATATTTCTGAAAATAGCTTTGCGGTTTATATACCATTTACTTATTCAAACCAAAACGTACAATAAACGACAAAATATAATAGAATATACAAGCAGCTTTTTAAGTCTTCACCTTTATGTTTTAATAATAATGATAAGTATCTACAAAGGTCTCGACTAATTAACGGTCAAAAATACAAATAAATAAAAGCCATTTTCCAAAGACAAAATGATATTTAAATTATTTTATTTGTTACAACTCAGTTTATCGCAGTTCAATCGTTGATACAATTACACGTTTCAATCATTGACACTCCCTAAAAAGGGGAACGACTTCGTTTTATCACATTTCTAAACGTCTCCTTTCTAAAATTACCAACTAAATAAAATGAGATTTTTTAGAAAACGAATCGTAAATATATTTAATAGTGTAATGAAAGACTGTCCTGAAATTATAGCTGTAAAAATAAATAAAATGTTCAAGTTATATTTTTGATGGAATAGCTCAGACTTTAGACATCCTGAACAAGGGAACAGTTCGGATTCCCCCGAGCCCAAACGAACTGCGGTGACTCATACTCGCAAAGTTGTTGAAGTTATTATTATATAAAAACAAGAATTGAAGTCGCCCACCTTGCCATTATAATTAATATGTATGAGACTAGACGTACTTAAAGAGATATGTCAACAATATGTAGGTGGTGTGACTTCATAAAAAAGTATGACTATAATTATTAATGAAAGTGGTTTTTATAACTGGTTCTAACACTTTGTCATTATTGTGTCTGAAATAAGCAGTTGAGGGGACTACCTTTGCTGAGACATATTTTATTGATTGCGACAAACCGAAAAGTCGGAAATACGGACTTATGGTTAGGTTATGGTAAGAGAAACATGTACAGAACTTTAAATATGTCTGATGTACCAGTACCCGACAGATCTACCATAGATAATTATCCTTGATTGATTCTTCTCCCACCTAAGCCAAGCATAACAATGTGAGTGACACAACAGATCATGTAGACACAAAAGACAAACATAGACTCATCGCGATGCTAGACACGTTATATTATACAATCAATATAATAAAATAAGTAAGTACCTAGACACCAGAAGATGCGTAATACTTCATCGCTACCTATAAAATATGAATTGATATACGTATTACTAGGTACTTATCTATAGAAACCTATACCTACTCGCGAGCAAAAGTATAGTATTACTTACTCCGGTTCCAAGCAACCTTGACCTTTTTACTAGTTAAGAATAACAAAAAAGGTATCAATTTTAAAGGTTTGAACTTTAATTATATACCAAATTCATTCAAATCACGCAATTATTTAAGGAGCTATCCCGTATAAATTCCAAGTGATTCCGTGGTCGCGGGTCTTATACCATCACCGTGACCCCGGAACATAAAGGGCTATTGAAGGACACCGTGGATTTTAGTCAGTACAAGTCTGACAGTCCCTCCCGCCCTGCCCGGGGTGGAAGGCCTCATTTGATGATTTTACCACGATAAAAAAAAAGTGATTCCATACTTTTGCTCGCTTGTGTATTTTCCACTAGTGACTTCACACACAAAAACCGTTTTCCGTAATTAAATCTCTGATTTGAACATTCATTTACTAGCACAAAACATCATTCGCAACTATTTACACTGAAAAAGTTGAAAGCGCGCCAAATTAAAGCCGGCAACGAGTCGGAACTCCTTTTGGTAATGTAGGTGTCCGCTATTATATGGCGGCTAAACCCACCACGTGGGCAGCAACGTGGGCAACAAACCTTTTAAAAAATAATATGAATAAAACGATACAGAGTATAAAATAATATAGGTACATAATTATTTCGAAACAACAATGAATTCTGACATTTCGAATATTAAAATTCACGCCTGTTTTAACAATGTAAACAAATTTCGTATAAGTATCTTAATTAGTGCAAAAGTTATCACGTTTTTACCTTTTCACAAGCTTTTATTTACTTTTATCTGTCCAGTAGTCTGTAATTGAATCTTGGAAGTCAATATCCACTTCCCGGTTCCCAATTGAGCTGGAATTTTGCGCTTATATCGCATGACGGTGCAATATTATGACATGGTTCTGCTCTGAAGGTGGTCATAAGAACTCTGTTGAACTCTGAAGCGAGGTGCTAAACCTCCGAGCCATCACGACAGACTCCCTATAAAAATAATTTGTAGTACTCAGGCGCATCCGGTTCGAATGGAAGTCGGCCCGAAAATTGTTAGGAAAATGCTAAGCAGATGATGATGATGAATTATGTTCCCAATGTTTTATCGTCAGATGTAACTGCTAATAATATACAATTCCTTATTTAATGAAGTGAAATTATAACAAAATTAAACAACCTGGTAACAACACAACACTTAAATAAATCAAAACGAAATAAAATACATCATAATTATGCTGTTTTTTATGTTGTATGTATGGAACTGTTTTATATTCTAAATGTACTTACATTAAAAAAAAGAATCTGAAAAAAAGAAAAAATCATAATATAATCTACAGTAACAAAAAAGATTTTAGATTTTACAAAGTTATCGCAAACTTCTTTTGATGTGTGTATGTCAAACAAAATAACAACAATTATGTAAATTAGAGTAGCTATTAAAGACCAGTTGCCAAAACTTACAGTTGTGACCTGAGCATGACACGTGACGGGGTCACGAACTTAGTATTATCAAGTAGTAATTGAGCGACAAATTCGTTTCTGCGAATTATATGGATAAGAATATCACAGTACAAAATAAATCTGACGATCGTTGGTTGGTGCAAACGGGAATACTAATACTGATATTCTCGGTTTGATTCACAAGTCAGGCAGTAGCTAATGCTAATTATTAGTATTTCTTTGAATTTCCCAATAAAAGCAATGGAGTCTGAATAGTGCAAATTGATGAGCATCGGCCTGCCCCCTCTTACATGGAACTTAAAACATAACATAACTAGGTACAAAACGCCCTAGTTCACAAAACGCCCCAAAAATCTAGCATTCAAACTCGGAACCTCACGTGAGTGTGGCCAATGTTGGCGTATAATATGGCCAAAGCTGAGGGTTTCGGGTTGTACTATAAGGTATACCTCTGCATGAGCCGACATACAGACTACACCTCTTTGCTTAAGCCATAACTATGGTCCATGTTTTGATGTTACTTTTACTCCAGACCGTCTCCAAACATTCAACTAATCTTTGTTTTTTCTCAATTTCCAGGGTATAATCCTGCGGGACCTCGACCACACGGATGCTATTCCCAGCGTCACGGCCGGAGGAGTCGGCTTCTCATACGCCAACATCAGGCTTAAGAGCGACCGAGGATCAGGACTGAACTACCAGATCGAAATCTACGTATAAGTAGCGTACCAAAGACACACACGAATCTAATAAATACCTCTGCTATATAGGTATAATTAAGTGTCAATCAAGTTTTAATTTCACTAAGATTACAATAAAAAAAATCTAAAAATATTCTTATTTTTTACTTATATTAAGTAGGGCACTCGATTGAATCCAAATAACACGTAGGTAAATAAAATAATTAAATTCTTTAGTTCGTAAATGTATGTGTTACTGGATATGTATGATAATGATTGCACACAATTCCGAAACTATTTAAGAAATGTATAAAAAGTGTTTTACGTGTACACCGTATGAAGACGAAGCCCCGCTGCGCGGGTCTCCTATTTCAGCGTGCAATGTTTAAAGGAACCTAACCAAACCGAACCACAGGGTACTCCAGAGTTGTTGATGCCTTTGAAAGTAGACGTCGAGGTTCGGTGTAGTTAGGTTTCACGCATTTCCGGGCGAATTTAGGAATTAGGAGAATTAGGTACATACATTTCCTAGGAATTTTATTTAATGAGGCATTAAATACATTTCCGCTAACAAATGCACACAGAACCTCATCAAGATAACTCGATCATACATATTATGAAAATTCACCGCAAACAATTAAACTAACTAAATAGTACCTAATTATGAAAACAAATGAAACCTGACCACTATCCTCATAAAATTATTATATTAATTTAGAAAATAATTTAATACCTGCGTAAATAGCCAAGCCAAGAGTCGGTCTTTTAGAGTTAATACCTATTGAAAATGAGTGTACTTAAAATTAGTTTTTTTATCAAAAATATGGCAGGAAATTCCGTTAGTTAAAGTAATAATGATCGGTGTATTAATTTGATTCAACATAAGGTTTATTTAATAAGTAATAAAGTCATTTGGCTAATTGCATGAATGTCCTAATATTTTTAAAATAAAACTACACAGATCAAAAAAACTTTGTGATCATTAGCATAGGCTGATTTTTTTTTAAACCTTTTGGAAAATAATTGAAATGTTTTATTTTCTAGATCTAAGTATATTTTTAAATAAAGAATCTAAAAAGAAGAAGAAATAATAATAGAATCTACCGTAACAAAATAGATTTCGATTATTCAAGTGATCGCGAACTTTATTTGATTTGTGTGCCTATTTACTAAAAGAACACAGGCCTGAACAATGCATTAAGGTTATTATGGCCGTGTAAGGAAAATGTTAAGAGGAAAATATAGTGAGCAGTCGGAATGATGTCACTCTGCGGCCTACAAGAGACCTCACAACAACAGGAAATCTTCATTTAGCGAGGTTGATTGCCGAATGATGGCCGACAATTGCCGACCAGCCGACCATATTAACAAACTACGTACTTTTGTAAAAATGTTTTAAGCGCCACGATCAAACCTTCTTGTTCCTGTCTAGGCTAGAAAAAACTTTAACTCACGCAGTTTTATACAACGGCTAGTTCCTGACGCTAATTAGGCAAAGACAAACGACTTTTCTTTTCGCTTCTAGCTTTTTAAAACCATTAAAAGATCTGTAAGGAGGTTGTTTACACAATTACATAAATTGTTTTATCTGGTTCAAGAATAACGTGATAAAAGCACTAATTTACGGCAGCTGGGTTCTTAAATTATATTATCTTGATACCTAAATTAAGTTATTACTTTGACCTTTGTTTGACCACGTCTGGTTCTCCGAATAATATCGCATATTGCATACCTCCCGAGCTCTGGTGGCCCACAGGTCTTTAGGCTGTGGGATTAAACGACGCTGGCGCTAGACGACTTGTCTCTTTCCAGCAGCCTAAACAGGATCGCGCTGTAGTGTAAAACGTCAGTTTTGGCATGGAATTAAGTTGAACGGCTCGCTACCACGTTTTTGTCGGACGTTATATTTTTATATCAATAACATTTTTATGCAAAGAACCACACACAATACCTATCGTAGCTTAATTTACGTCTCCCAACCCGATAATCCACGCCTACCCAAATATGAGAAATCCACTTGAATACCTGATGAAAGTAGAAAGACTTCAAATGTATTCGCTGTGAGAGTCACATGCCTAAGTATACTTGCTAGTAGATAGTTCTTAAGTACTTCAACGTCGCTTCCGCGCCCGTCTCGATTACGACTAGACAGACTCTGCCAGCACAAAGTGTCAACTTTCCGACTCCATAACAAGATTAATGTTACACCATCTAAGTGTTCAGGATTTCATAGAAATCTGACACTTTTTCTTTTAGACTGTCACAGCAGTCATGTTATGATAGCATCTTCACACATTTTTTGTAAACCCTAAATTGGTATGGAATGACTGCACTAATGTTAAATATAAAGTTATATTTAATATGCAAAAATGACTGCGTCGCGTCTTCGAAAATATATTTTTAAGAAATGAAAAATTCAGCTGCGTTTTCTGGATGGGTACTCCAGACGCCTTAACCAATTAGGCCATCACAACCACTACTCTCGAAGCTGAATTGGTGTTTACACGTTGCGCCATTTGGTAGTGTATGTAGGTAATGTAAAAGCATAAATTCACGCCTTCTTCCAATGGGGGTAAGCAGAAGCTACAGAGCACAATGCTACGATCCATAGGTACTCCTTTCGCCTCATCCACAATACATCTAGTCATACAAGCATGATTGCGAGTACTACGCACCCCATATTGTTTACAATGCTTTGCAATGACACTGTATAGTATATATTTTATGATCCAATTTCGTGTAATGTAGAGTCATAGTTATTCCGATGACATCAAGTGAGTATGTTTTGTGGTATAGCCGCGCCATTGTAGTGTCAGTAGGATATAAATCTAATCTATAGTATTGTGAGTCAACCTGTGGCCGATGCTATTGTTTTCTAGTTTATTATATTAAACAGGAAGAAGCATTTGATTTGCAGATTCGATTGCGCAATATCCTGAGTCAACTAGCCTTGAATGATGTGAAATATTTTGTCATGATTATAATACGCATGTTGATAGCATCATCATCATCCATGTCCACTGCTGGACATATATGTCTCTCCCAATGTTCGCCACTAATAGCATCAATAGATTACAAATAATTAGTCCGTCAGCTAGAGTTTTAAAACATAATGGTTATATTCTTTTTTTTTTGTTGATTTAATGCGTATTTACAAAGATGTAACGCGTTACAATTTGAGAGTGGGGTCCAGTGACGTCAGAAGCAAGTAAAACTGTTGCTAGTGACGTATTGGCAATTTTTAGTGTCGTATCTTCGTCAATTTTGGTTTACGTAACAAAGAAAAAAATACGTGTCAAATAATTTAATGATAATCAAACTGACGACTTTCTAAACAGATTATTCATTAGGTTCGTCGCGTCGCCACAGAGTGAGCAGCCCCGCGAGGCATTTGCCGCGCGAGGAAACTACCTCGCTAGGCTGAGGCTGCTCGTTCTGTGATATATACCACTCTGTGATATATACATACCTATCAAATACCCTACTATGTTTATAAAAACTAATCTAGATTTACGAATGTACTTTATGCGTTTTTTTATACGATGTTCTAATTTAAACTCAAATGATTCAACAGCAGCACTCTATTTAAAAATGTTGTCAATCCCAACCTTGCACTAACAACTCAAGGACAGGACCTCAAAAAGCTCTCAATAAGTTAACATCTGTTATTCGAATTTCATACATTGGTAACATGAAAGGATTTTTCTTTTTTTTAATCAGCATTAGAGAGTACCTATTTTGAATTAAGAGAGTCCCTTTTCAAGAGTTATTTATAAATAGATCTAAGACATGACCTTTACATACTATGTATCTTTATACCTGGAATCAGGCACACTCTAGACATCTCTCTGTTTTTTTGACTGGCCTGTTGGTACTACTGGCCTAGTTGTTAGTGACCCTGACTGCTATACCGGGGGTCGTGTGTTCTATTCCCACCCAGGAAAAATATTTGTGTGATGAGCATGATCATTTGTTCTGTCTGGGTGTAATTTATGTATAAAATTTATGTATTTAGAAATATACAAGTACCTATTTTTATCAGTTGTCTAGAACCCATAACACAAGCTCTGCTTAGCTTGGGACCGGCGTTGTGTGATAGTTGTGGTATATTATTATTATTATTTTACTAGAGGCCCGTCCCGGCTTCGCAGGAGTTGAATACCTCTAAAACCCGGTCCCAGTGGTTTCGAACAGAAAAAAAAAAATATCCGAAACGATCCAGCCGTTTTCGAGTTGAGCTTTAGCAACACATTTTGTGATCCATTTTTATATTAAAGAAAGATAGATAACCATAAACCAACACTATTTGTAGATGACCTAAATATTTGTACCGTGTGGTAATCGAATATATTTTATGTAGGTACTGTCTCAGCAACACCGTAATCCTTTGCTGTCGTCTAATATTATTTTATACGGTTAATGTTCAACAGGTAATAACGCATAAGCGGCACACGTATGATGACAGGGATCCTATTATCGCCCTTCGACCAAAGACCCGGGCCTGCCCGTCCTATACAAAGGGTCTCCGCTAATTTATTACCAAAATATCTTTAACACCACCCGCCTACAGATAATTAGACACCAACATTACGAAATATGTTCTCTAAAATATATGTGCGAGGTTCGGATTATGTTTATGACATGCCTATAATGTATATAGCGCGTTTTCTGCGTTGTTAAGGTAAAATCAATAGAGCTCGTGAATGTTTCTTTCCGATTTATCAATTACGAGTTTTTCTCGAGAGCACGCAATGATAGGCATGCTGTGTTTGCAGGTTGCATGGTTGAAAATTTAGTAAAAAGTGCTTGGAATCAAGGCTAATAAGTTATAAGTAACCTATGAGCTTATGAGCACTATAGAGTGGCAAGCAAAACGGAAAGTCTTATGATAATTCTACAAAATTACCAAAACATGAAGGGATGATTCCAGAAGATATCTATATTTCAGAGTGGAAATTTTACGTCGAGCGGAACTTTTTTAGGGGTTTGTATGTATCCCAGCTTTATGGTTACGCGACCTCAAACGCAATCTGTCATTCTGAAAAATCTTATAACTCAAGGACATAAACCAAGTCTTCAGAGATTACAATAAAAATAAATTAAAAGCGACAGCCCATTAAAACAGCTCAAGCTTTGAGTGCTATGCAGAAAGTTCCGAATAATTTGTGAAAACATGCTTAGCCTTCCGTCAGCTAAAATGGTTTCATAAATATGCCGTCCGCTCCACAGATTTATAACAGATCAATTTTGCGTTAATTAGAAAATGTCACCCCGAACACTTTGAAAGCGTTAACGAAAATAGAGACTGTTTTAATGATAAAATTAATTAGAAACACATGTACAATGTGCGTCCTACTAAGTGATGAAACACCTAGGGTAGAGTAATTTAAACATAGTAAGTAATTCGTGAAACCTTTGGCAGTTATCTGAGTATCGTTTGATTGTGCACAAGAATCTAACTTCAAATTCATTTAAAGTTCTTATGTACCTACTTATGTTTATCTACACAATTAAGAATTCTCCGAAATCGATTGCGATACTGCAAGTCTATCTGTAGCGAACCCTTGTTTCAAAATAGCCTAAGGCGAGAACTAAAATTCAGTACAAATTGGATGAGTCGTAAGATAAATATTAGCAGAGTGAACATTCTTAATTAATTTAAAAGATAGAATCGATCGCCTGCAGTGATATTTTAGATAAGAATAACTGCAATTTTGACCTCTCACAGGGTTTTTTTTGTTTTGACTATAGCTTCACAAGTTAGATTTATAATTTCATACGAGCAGTGAATCTTTATTTCTTCAACACGTTCGACGCAGACGACGGTGACGTCGCGAGAAGCAGCTAGTTGGTTGACATGCGGTGGTATACTCCAACAAAAGTCTTAAAAATATACTTCTAAATGTGCGCTTCTAGATTCTACACCTGATGCAGTAAGTAACCATAATGAGTCATACCGCTGTGTAATACATATGTACTAACACGAGATAATAAGATAATATACAACAGAAGTCAAGTGCAGTTAATGAACACGCAGTACGTCATGCTTTAGTCAGGTAACACCCCCCCTGCTCCCCCTGCCCCCTCTTCCTTCCGTCTCGTGCTTGTGACGTCACTGACGCTACTCGGTGCAACGCCGTCGACTCCGCCGGATCCGCAATTTCCCCACCTGGAAATTACGAGTCCTAATGAAAACGCAAACGTTGATAGAATAACATCCGCACATACAAAACAATGTTATCTCAAATGCAGCTTCCTTGATAAAGTGATAAGAAAACAGTGTTTCGTCCTTGTTTCTACAGAATCTACGTGATTTGCAACGTTTTCCGTTTAGATTTTTAGGTAAGGTAGGAAAATTTGTCTGCGGTTTTTTGGATCAGTACCAGACTGTACCCAGCAAGCATGTGCGCTTAAAAATATCCAATCCCAGTATCACAAAAAGCTTCTACAAACGCCTGTCAAAATCTATACAACTATCTTTGAGCCAATCCATGCAAATATATCTCCGCTGCCTCCCGCAGCAATGTATGTACCAGACTGTCAGTACCATCGCTAATTCAACTATTGTGTGTATTTACTTGAGTGCAATGATGCGCATTGGTATCAGCCACGAGTTACGAGTTGTAGGTCCTGGGTTGCAGACGCATTACTTTGCATAATATAGATCATCATTACTGCTTTCGAAACTGTGAAGGAAAACATCGTGAGGAATCCGGCATGTCCTAGAACCAAAAAGACTTGTCATCATCGTCAGCCTATAACGTTCCCACTGCTGGGACATAGGCCTCCTCTCTGTGAGAGGGAGTGGGCCATAATCCACCACGCGGGCCCAGTGCGGGTTGGTAGATGTCACATGTCTTCGAATTTTTGGTTCTAGGACATGCCGGTTTCCTCACGATGTTTTCCTTCACCGTTTTGAGAGCAGTGGTGATGAAATAAATTACACAAAGTAATGCGCCTGGCGGGGTTCGAACCCACGACCTACAACTCGTAAGTCGGGACCGATACCACTGGGCCACCACTGCTCTCAAAAAGACTTGTGACATCTGCCAATCTGTTTTGGGCCCTCGGATATGGCCCACTCCCTCTCACAGAGAGGAGGTTTGTGTTCCAGCAGTGGGAACATTTATAGGCCGATGATGGATATTTGCTTAATAAGTTTCATTGACTGCCTAGTATTTCCTCAATTATTGGAGTCAGCTTCCTGTCTAAACTGATGCAGCTAAATTCCTTTGCATTACAGGGAGCAACTGCATCTCTGGCCTCCACAGAGTAAAAACGCTCCTTGGTAAGTCAAATTTCTACATCACTAGATTCCTGTTCTATCCCAGGACGAGGGGTACATTCAGACTTGTACTGACTAAAATCCAAGGCATCCTTCAATAGCCCTTTACGCATCAGTGTGGTTGCCTGACAAGACAGTCCCGCGTCCCGACAAGTTTTAGCCCTCTAAGCGGAGCCCCGTGATATTGCTGACAGCTCGTTTTAACAGACGAAAAAAAAAGGAGGTTCTCTATTCGACATGTATATTTTTTTTTATGTATGGCCACGCATAACTTTTCCAAATGTGGTCCGATTTCAAAAAATATTTTTAGTTGGAAAGAGTATATCTCAAAGTTGGTCCCATTTAAATTTCAAAACTGAAATCGGCCTCTAAGGGTAGAAAAAAAAGAATTAATTGCCTATCTTCCTACAGAATTTTCAATTATGAACCGATCCTGTTGAAATAAAGTTAACAATTGTAGTTCTGAGGACATTACTATATAGCTAGAGATCCTTAACAGCTGCAGTTGATCTGATGATGGTGACGCCATCATGTTATGTTCTCCACATCTCTGCTATATAATATGACACGAGATAGGAAACTCAAAAGTAAAAAATAAGTCCTTTTAAAAAAAAATCAAACCGACGAAACATCTAACTGAAAAGAAAAAAATAAATTTTGAGGCGGCGCCAAAGAAACAATCAACGAATAGCTACGACGAGCTATTCAACCACGAGAAGCTATACAACGAGCTATTCTGCTCTTCACATTGTTAATTTATAATTATGTTTGTTTGTTTGGCGCCGCCGCCACCTCAAAATTTATTTTTTTCTGTTCAGTTAGATGTTTCGTCGGTTTCATATTTTTTTAAAAAGGACTTATTTTTTAAAAGGACTTATTTGAAAGAGCTGTCAGCAATATCACGTGGCTAAGAGTTTGCTCAACGCGCCATCGACCCGAGCATGGGTCATGATCGGACAGCAAGTCGCCCAGGGCGCGTCGTCCTGATGGTCACTAATATCTGTAACGTCAAGAGATAATGACAGCTAGGACCATCGGCTCAGTATAAATTTCCGTGTCACAGACGTAACTTGGTATGTAATGAATAGCAAACCATTAACGGGCCAACTTGGGTAAACGCTGCTTAAGTTTGTAGATCAACCTTTGAGGTTGTTATATGAAAACTTTGCATTACGCTAGTTAAAAATAATGAAAATTCGTTTTTATGCACAAAAACTATAGATGTTATTTATGATTGGAAATTTTGATTGCTTAATCTTATAGCAGAGTAAATTTATTTACCCGATTTTGCGTCACAGATTGAACAGGTTACTGCGATCTGGAACATAAAGGGCTATTGAAGGCACACCGTGGATTTTAGTATAAGTTTGACAGTCCTCTCCGCTTCACCGTGGGCACGGGATACATTTGATGGATTATTTTACCGCGTAAAAAAACAAAACCCAATCTATATCAGTTTTATTATTTTGCTCCTGTAATACAGGCACTTAATAAAATATTTTATTTTATTATTGTTTTACTACTGTTCAATTTATACCATTTTTATTTAATACCTTTGAATTTTCACAAAAGAAAACGTATTACCAATTATCCTGCGACACAGAAACAGGTATAAAATTCCCATACACGAAATCTCAATTGCGTTGTATTTACTTCCTTGTCTTTGTTATCCTTGACATTTTCCTGCCCATGGAATATACAGTTAGGATTTAGTGATAATCCAGGTAAACTGAACTTTGCTATAACTTTGACCTTCAACAAGTATGTCAAGTATTAGGTATTCTGCGGGAATGCGGGCGACGAATAAACTCGCAACTCGCTGCCCGACCATGGACCATGCCCGGGTCGACGGCGCGTCGTGTTCCACGCGCGCCACAAAGAGCGTCAGCATAATGACTGGGCCCCCTATCAGAGGGCCAAAGCCTGTCATGGTTGCGGGACTTATTCCATCACCGTGACCCCGGAACATAACGGGCTATTGAAGAACACCTTGGATTTTAGTCAGTACAAGTCTGACAGTCCGTCCCGCCCTGACCGGGCTGGGAGGACTCATTTAATGATTTTACCGCTGATTTTACACACGGTATTCTATGGCAGTTTTCAGGGTTACCACTGTTATGCGGCTAAAGAGTAGAATTCCCTACCGGGGTCTTGAGTTTCCTGATAAATAACCTTAGTGTCTTCAAATCAAGAGTGAATAGGTTACTTCTAGGCAAGCGTGCTTCACCGTCGACCACATCATCACTAATCATGAGGCGCGATAGTGGTCAAACGCGAACATATAGATTAAAAAAATATATAACATCTACGAGAGATAGATTGCACTGCATAAAATTATATAAGATGATGTTATTATGTATAAATTAATTTACTAGGTATAATTTTCATTATGATTCGATATAATCACCAACATATAATTAAGATTAAGATTGAAATTAAAAATCTTATTTGTCGATTCTAATGAAATCTGAGCAAAATGTAAATGGAACCTTCACGACACGATCTATCAAGCTCTTAATGTAGAATATGCTTTGCAATTTGATCTAAGTCAACTTACCAAAAAATCTCCTCGACCACAGTCATAACTGAGATAACGTTTCATATTTAAAATTCTTATAAAAAGAAACTTATTCTCGGAGTGGCAACGAATGTTCTGAGACATGAGCGGAGTTGGCCGCTTACGAGTCGTGCGAAGGATACCGTAAGCTACAATTTATGAGGCAATTCATCAGATCTCTGAGGTTCTTGGGGCTTTCCAAGAGCCTTATTCCATTCGTGTGGAATAGAGGCATGACAATGCAAATTATATCGATACCATACTTCAAACGTTTGTTAGCACTGCGTTTCATGTCAGCTTATATAGCACAAACAACTAAATACATAAGTATATTTAGATTTACTTTGTGTGTTTTGGAGCAAATCTGATGTATAGTCAAGCTGTGCTGCAACCGAGGTTTCCTCATAATTTACTCAATAAGTTTACCATATTCTTAGACACAGTTAATTTGATATTTAATGGATACGGACATGATGCGTATTGTTAGGAGGTTCCTCTCTCGAAAGCCTATTGACCACCGGTAGACCGGATCCTGCTCCTGATGCCAGTGAACTACCTACTATTTTTTATAAAGACCTGGTCCTCTTCAGAAACAAAAATAGGTTCCGTGGTATAGAACTGTCCGTACATCGATTTATATTTCTCTACGATGTAACTGGAATTCTCTCAATATTCGTTTATCATAAGAGTGCATGAGGCAGTCACAGGTTGCCAGTCCATTTCCTGCCGCCATAACTTGTTTCTCTGTATTCCCTATTGTGGCTGTCGCGATGAAAACGTGCTGCATCTGCTGCTGTAGTGATATAGCGACGAACCCAACCACTTCCAGAACTACTTTAACTTAAGAAATATGTGAATCCAATGTTTTGATCATGTAGATTTTTTTTGCTTCTTAAACAGGATTAATTTCACGAGATTGTGCAAGAATCGTATAATAGGATTTAGTTATTAAGAAAATAAATAAAGAAAAAATGTTAAGGTACACGTATAAGTGGCAACCGGGATAAGCGTTTCCTTGTATTGATTCCTTTATTGGTTGATCCTTGGGATCAGCTAGTATCTGAATAGTAGTTTAACACTGACGGTGAACTCTGGTAAGTAAGTTGGTCCGTCCCACGCTTTTTTATTACTCTGCAATAGGATAGTTTCTAGATTTTCCTTTAATTAAAGTAGTGAGCTAATACTTATTACATTTTGTATATTTTAAACAAGCGCCTATTAAAATGGACGCTTAATTCTGTACCTAGTACGAAAAAACGTGCTATGTAATATTAGCAAGTTAAACTCGCTTGCCGTAACAGTGATGAATTACGTCACGCTATAAGGCTAATAAAGCCTCCAGGCATGACTCCAGATTATGGAGTTAATACGAACGGAGCACCGGGGGCGTTTGTGAAAGACGTTATAGAACGTGTATTATGTATCAGAATCGTTAAGTAACTCCCCCCGGGAAGCAAACACGTACTCCATTTTAAATATTTTAGAGCTGCTACCCGATCGCTCTCTAATATTTCCGGTGAAAACATATTTCGCCTCTTCCCGCTCAATTTATTTCTGAAAAATTTGTCGTTAACGGTTGCCGACATCAGAGAAGGTAAGGTCTAAAGGTGCACGGCTATTTATGTGCCGCGATGAAAGGAAAACATGAAATAGTTGCTTTATATTAGACCGAACAAATAGTTTGCTGGAAAAGGAAAAGCTATGAGTTTATACAGAATTTACTAAGTAAAGCATAGCGACTTGTCACATAACGATAAAAATAAACTAGAACGTAGCATACATTACGTAGGTATAAGTAAACTTACTTTAACTAAACGAAAATCAATGTTGCCAGCACAGAAACATCCGTCACAAAGTTATAAATGTAATAATGGTATGTAACTGGGTCATCTACCTTGAACTATGTATTGAACAGATAAGATCGAGACATAACTTGAACAACTAGCGGGAACACTAGCAGGCGACCTAACAAAACTATTTAGCAAGAACGTTACACTTCCATACAAAAGTTTGCTTCCATAGGTACATTAAGCTATATACGCTTCCGACTTATCCCGCCGGACCGTTACTTAAAATTGCATCGTTTTGTTACGGGCTAAGTAAAGTAAGTACAGTGCTTAGTGGTACTGGTATTTGGACTGAGCTGCGGAAGTTAAATGAAGTTCAGTGTAATTACTCTCGGAGAGGCGGTTAACTCGGCGCGGTTATGGTGACAGCCACTGGCGCACGCCTCGTGTCACCTTGCCTCTAATTGAGGCCAATATGAATACTGAAATACTGTTTCGGATAAAGGAATATCTGGTTTGCAGGGAATTCGGTTGTATCGATAAATGATTATGATGAAAACTCTGTCAAAGGATCGTAATATTTTGGGTAAAATGAATTCCTGAAATAGTGTGTGTGTGTGTGTTTATACATCATGGAAACACATTATATTCAATGTTTAATATTGGATATTGGAATAAAGAGACAACGCTACAAACACCATTCATAAATCTGGCTGAAAAGCAGTCAACAGATTCGCACTGAATTTCGAAGGCACATAGTGTATGTCGCACCAATATACCTATACTACTGTCACACTAGGCGCCTACAGAAGTGCGGCTGAACAAACATCCCGCCTAACCATGGCGTTTATCCAACTATTTGTGAAATTCTAAAGCTTCTATTTGTCCACGATGCATTTGCCTGGTTACACAGCCAACAGCAAAATGAGTTGGACAACAGTGCTAAAAGCCAATTTTCGGCATTTTTATTTTTTCATTTCGTCAGCTTCCAACCGCCCTCAACCTACCTACTATACCCTTTTAATCTGAAAAGATGAATGGTTTAGGTTCTAAACAATATTTTCCATTGATTATTTGAGTTCTATGAATGTGTCTTATTATCAACTTCTACAGAATACGAGAAGCCCCAGATATCTATGATGTAGCCGGAATACTCCCCCGGAAACAAAGGTCCTGAACAAGTCATCTCAAGTTCCTATCTACGTCCCCTTATTGTCTCTGGTCTGGCACTTCCTGTTAATCGTGGGGAGAGCGGTGCCAAATGAACATTAGTATTTCTTGTAGTTGAACTAAAATGAGTCTACCTACTTTCCATCTTAGCGTGTTTAAAACCTATTGACGAAAACACGTTTAAAGGAAGTAACGAAGCTTTAACAAATACTCTGTTCCTGCCTTTGTGAATTTAATTTCCATATTTCGTGGTACCGGTTGAAAAACCAATATGTAAAACCATTTTTTCTTCAGAGATTTAACCAAGTTTGCTTTATTCCTAGTATGGATTTATCTTTATGGGGGTTTTCTCTGCTAGTTCTTGTTTCATTCTCTTGTTTCGATGGAAAAACGAGGGTGAAAAATTGAACTCCGTATTTCACCTTACAGGGGACTATTAGGTTACGTGGCCCACTTTAGGGAAAATCATCTAATAAACTACGGTAAGTTACATTTACAGAAAGATAGATATTATTATTTACTTACTATTTTCATTTTCAATGTTTATAAATAACAAGAAAGACAACAATCGCAAATTGTCTGCTGTCTCTTAAAAATAAATCAGGCACTTTTTATTGCTGCGCGACACGTAACAAAATGGACTAAACATAAACTTTGAGGTAAAATAGCTTTACAATTTGTCAGTACATTCATGAATAGGACCTACCTATCACTGAGACTGGACTTTTTTTTTGTAGGTATTTCATTATATTTTCATCAAGTTAAAACATTCTCGGAAACTATATAATACTTTATGATTTCGAAACCACTTACTAATGTTAAAAATAAAACATAAAAACCAATGCCTTATAAATATAACGGTACTAGCCCTTTTGCCAGCGGGTCCACCCGCTACAAACCGAAAACGATCCCACGGAAAGATAAAATCGGGATAAAACTATCCTATGTGTTATCTGGATTATTAACTAGATATCTGTGTACCAAACATCCAAATCCGTTCGGTGGTTTTTGCGTGAAAAAATAAAAAACATCCATCCATCCATGCAAACAAACTTTTACGTTAATAAAATATTAGTATCTAAAGATTATTCAGTTAGGTAATTAAAAGGTGGGATACGTCATATTACCAGTGATATATTTCATGGACTATTTTATTAAAATAGGCTCCCCGAGTTACTAAGTAACAATAATAAGTCTCTAACGTTTTTACTTGAATGGCTGCCTACCTACCGTTCTATGAATATATAATAATGAAGTATAGGTAGGCCCCGCATCTCCTCGTCTCCTCGTATTCTGAGAATTATCTTCATAACTTCAAGTTAATACGGAAATCAAGTTACTACAGAAATCATATTGAAAAGTAAATCCCGTTAATTAGACAGCGACTTAGTGTGGTTCATTTCTGTGAAAAAAAAACTCTTGTGATTCGTCGTCTTAACTTAGTATTTCTGAATTATTGTAAATCTAAGAAATTATTGACACCACAAAACCATTATTTATCAACTAAACCAAGAAGAGTTTACAGTCCCTAAAGTTATATTTTCAACGCTATTTAGAATACCTAAACACCGCTTTGAGCTGGTACTGCGGCTAACCAACATTAGTTTACTCTTATTCAAAGGGACCATTGAAAATGTTATCATTAAGAGAATTTAATTAGGAGTTATTTTAACCTCTTTTTATAATGGAGACCCTGGTCAATCGTGCTAGTCTTAGCTTAATAAAACGTGCAGAATAATAAAACCGTGTTCAAAATAGTGGATGCGAATACGATTAGGTGATACTCGCATTAGTAATGAGCGGATAATATTTGCGTATTTATCGGTCGCGTCGGGTCGCGTCGTGTTGTGATTCAGCGACAGAACGCGGCTGGGGCGGGCGCGCGTCGTGTTTGGCGACTCGGTGAGCAAACTCGCGCTCTAGCCGCATTTGCAATTCGTTTGCGGACTACGAAATACTCTGCACCCGACCAAGTCTTTTGTGTAACCGGATTTCTCGGTTAACGACCTAGATTCTGCATATTTATGCAGTTTGGTCACACAATTTTTCGTGTCTGTAACTATCTCTTAAGCTTCTGCTGAATGTGATGTGGTGATAAAATTTCTCTGCATGTTAACCATTGTTTACTGACGTGGACTAATATCCACAGAAGTTCGTTCAATTAAACATGTTTTTATTAAAGTACACACGCTTGCTGTGAATTCAAAACATTTTGAAATTTCTTTAGTTCATGACCGTAGATACCTTAATGCACTATGAAAATCTTCTGATTTACATAACTATTCTCGGTCGTTGTCCGCGATATTGATAATGAAATTGCAATAACAGAAGTAGAAGTTTGGTCGATCTGAGAGCACATGAAGATGTGGCTGGTCCTGCTCTGGAAATCCAAATTCTACGCAGATGAAGTTATAAGATTTCGTTGGTTGCAAATAACATGGCTGGCAGCAAGAGATATCTTGAATTTAATTATAAAGTTAGACAATAGTCGTATAGCTACGTTCATGAACCCGTTTAATGTTCACTTTATGAGGAAACAGTCTCAAAAATAAACAAACAAGATAAACATAGGTTCCGCACCACCGCGCCGCGCCGCGTCGGGTTAATAATCGTCCCAATGTATGAGTGTTGCGGAGGCGGAGACTCCCTGGCTCTCTGGCTACCTCAATCGCTGCAACTTTCACTAATGTTCTTAATTTTTACACCGAGAGCAATACGAGCGAATCCAAGATTAACAATTGCCCTAAGCTGGGAAGCGAGAAAATTAACTTTTAAATGTAAATTTTACGAGGAAGTCATAACGTGAAAGCTGCCGCGGTTAGCTCTGATTTATTGCACTTGGAATTGAAAGTGTTAAAGGAGTTGCAATCTGAAAAAAGTTTTAATAGGTACCTCTTTAAAGAAATATAAATCATGATTGTAGAGCAAATTTAACTTTCGCAAAGTTGTACAACATTTAGGCTCATCTACTTGAGTGGCTATTTAATGACGCCGCTTATTTCGCTAATCAGAAAAGTATTCATTAGCTTCACAGGCGACGAGGATGATTATATTTTATCCCACCCCTTTGAGAAGGTCTGTAAAATCTCTCTTCAGTAAAATATACATTGTCAAAAGTTGAGATATTTACTTGAGAGGTTTTGCTTAAGCTCAACGTATTTACATAAGAAAACTGGTTTATTGAAAAGAATAATACGAACTCAGAATGGTACCTATATTATTGATATTTTAAATAAAAATAACTATGTACGGGGAATACTAAAAACTTACAACTTCTTTTCAGGGATCCACGGTAAACGTGCCAGAGATGATACAGCAATTTGCTAAAATATCTTTTCAAGAAAATCACTCACCAACATCAACAAAGCTTCAATTAATGTAAATACGACTGAAACTCATTCCATACCCATATTTTTAAACTTGTAAGACACATTAATTCCGTAACAAATTTCAATTTCCAAGTACTTGGAAGCTTAACTCTTTGGACCGCAAAGTTATATGGATTGGAACTCTTTAGCGTTGACGAATGGTAGGAGGTAACGAATGTGTACAATCAAAACTTTGAAAAGATTCATTGCCGCAAATTTAGCCAGCCAAAAATATGATCCAGCCTGAGTCAAAGAATTTGAGAACGGATGTGGCTCGGGGCGGTGCGATGCCGCTACTCGCTAAACTTTTTCATTTCCACGCAGAAATATAAAAAGTGGAAAACTTTCTGCGAATAAACTATCATACTGGAATATTTTAAAAACTCCTACAGATTTTTATACTGACTGATGTTCTTTTTGAAATCATATAAAACTAAAATAACAACGTTTTTTTTTTATTTTGGAAAAGAAATCATTTGGAGAAGGAAAATAACAGTTCAATCATATATTTCTTCTTTTAGATAAAACCGGCAATCAGATTTCTAGTCATGCTATTTAAAACAAAACCATAAACCAAATATCGAGTCAATTCAGGAATATACCTAGAAACCATGTTGTCTGGAGTATATTTACAATCCATAACCCAGCAATTTGGTAAGTATAGCATCTTATTCATATTTCATGTAGAGTTACAGTTTCATTTAATCTAGCCAGACTGCATTTCCGAGCGCACATTCAACACGGACACGATAGAGGAGAATATTTCAATTTTTTCTATAAGTGTAATGGAGGCTCCCCGGTCCACCGGAAGCACTCAATTATGTTATAATCAAGGTGTCCGGGGGTCGGAGGAGCCGCGCGCCCGGGCAGGCGACCGGGCGACCCGCCACCAACCAACTTAAATGTCACGACTTTAATGCACGACCCATTCATTATTAAAATACGAGTCTCGGCGTACAACGACCCTCCTTCTACCTCAGTAAAAAGTTCCTACGTGGAAATAATACCGAAATACACAATCATTTTTGTACTCATCTGGGAGTACAGAAAACTGAGTTGCTAGCTGGTTAAAATACGCTATCTGATCCAAGTGTTGAACAAACATTGCAATACAACTTCTAGTTGCTGCAAACATTCAGTTTCAACAAATTGCGTTTGAAACCAAGCAAGTTTTAACGATATGATTGTATGCGTGTGATTCTGAACCCAAAATAATAAAAAAGATATCTTAATCGGCCTTTAGCTTTTTATTGGTTTTATCTTGTGTGTCGGTCGAGGTTAAAGGGCTTCTCCGGAAATAACTGGGTTTTTTTACTGCTTTAGTTTAGAATATGGCATTCAATCACGTTGTAGTGGCTTCTTTATGTTCACCAACAAAATCGAAACCCTAAAGTTTATTGTTACAAAAACGATTTTAATACCTAATATAATTTCTTATTATAAGTACATATTATAGTACGCATTCGGCAGAGTTTGGAAACTTTGGTGGATGGATAGATGTTTGTCACTCAATTATGTCAGAACGGCTGAACGTATCTTGATGAAATTTGATTAATGTTGTTCAGAGATACAATATACCGCCGCCGCTCGCACATCAATTTGACAGATTCGGGTTGCTTGACCTGCTGGCGTCTGCACGTACCATAGGTTGTAATAACACATAGAATCCTATTACCCCGTATTATAGTATCATTTCGAAGTAATACACTGGGAAGTGCCTAGCAATAACTAGCATAAAAAGTGTGAAAATGAATCCACATTATAACCGGATTTTCTTAATTTGTGGTACGTAGTTGGAGACTGTTATAAGCGAGTGAAGCCGCGGGCTAAAGCTAGCATTTCATAAGCCCTTTCGTACACAACGCGACGCAAGTCTCCGATACCATACGACTTTAGTATCCAGGCGACTATTGCATCACAAAACTATAGAGATTCGTATATAGGCATGCGTCACTAAATGCCAAAGTCGTAAGGTACCAGAAACTCGCGTCTCCTTATGTACGAAGGGGCTGTAGACATAAATACATAGCGTCAACCGTTCACGGTTAGCAACTTATGCCGTGGTTGAAGACGCTGAAATCTGACAACCAACCTATGTAACCAAGGGGTATTGTAGTTGTGGACATCAGGTTATGATAGTAATGGTATTCAGCTGGGCTGGGATACGAGTATAGGTAACCGTTATACTGGAGCACAAGTAGCAACTCGAAGAACAGGGTAGAATTTTAACCAATAAAAACTGATGGTCCCCTTCGCTCCTTTCAGGGCAGGAGGCACTATTTGATGAAAATTAAAACCTGTAAAAAAAAATAAAAAACATAAAATACGACTCAATAACAGAAAACTATCAGTTGATAAACAGACTGAGTGAAGCTAATCACCGACTTGATTTATACACATGTTTTTTAAATCAATTAGTTTTCCGGCCCTAATATGAATATCATTTTATATTCTGTTTATGATCTGATTTTGTGTAGGAGTTACCCTGTTGTAAGGAAAGCGAAAGCATATCAAATTGATTGATCGTTCTGTCGACGAAAATGTTCCGTATTTAGACGACTACAAAATCAATCTGTTAACCTTTATATTAGAACAAGATGTTGCGCATCAATTTGTGCTGAAAGTTACAACATACATTTTTCCAAAGTCTGCAAAATAACTAGCCAAAAGAATTTCTTTACAAACCTTTGAATTTCGATATAAAATGTTGCGAATTAAATGTGAAGGTATAATAAATCGTTTGTGTAAGCTGTAAGTATACTAGGCAGGGATTTTTTGTGATTTAGCATGTGTACAAAAACCGCAAAGAGCCGCCGCCGCTCGTTAATTTGCTCCTTTCTGTGTCGTTCACTCGTTCGTAATCAAACAATCGCGGCTGGCCGGTGATCGAAGGACGGGACTATAGCGATTTGTTACATATTGTGTTGATATTTCATTTATCACGGTGATTCAATTTTCCCAGCAATTAATCACTGAACAATAGCCGTGGTCAGTGGGCGACGGCTGGACGAAAAGATAGACGAAGTACTCGCTGGAAAATTATAAATATAGACGTTTTATGGTTCACAAACGATCACATAAGTACTACGAAGTTACTGGGAAAATGAGGCACCTTGAAATAGTATTTTAGGAATAAAATAGATCTGAGGTCTTACGTATTTCTGTACTTAAAGGTCAATAAACAATCACGAGACTCGAGAGTTTCTTGCTTTTGGTAAAATCCTGAACAGTTTTTTATGTCAAGTTTGTGATTCAAACTGGACAAAAATCCCTTTTTCGCAATAACTATGACACTGGAAAGTCTTTGGGAGCAGGCTCCTCACTAGCTTAGATTTAAAAGAAAACCTTAACCTATCCAGTTTTCTCTGGGTTGCTTCTGATTAATTAAACGACGAAGGACTATGCCCATTAATTCCATTCAAGGAGTTCGGAAATTAATGTATTCGGGCCGTGTTCAATTAGAATATTCATTATGTATATTGAATGTATATACACCAAGTCGATCGGTACTAATAAAAAATACCGCTCACCGTATTTCTATGTTATGTTTTTGGAATAAATACAGACACAATGGGGGCCCCTATTGACAGGGCCCCGGAGGGCCAAAGCCCTTGGTACATAAAGGGCTATTGAAGTATCACCTTGTATCTCGTCCCACCCTGGGCGGGAGGACTCATAGGATGATTTAACCACGAGAAAAAAAAAACAATGGGAAGACTATAAGTAATTACAACTAGAAAATATAAATAGTATTTTTAATGGTAACAAAGTTTTGACTTGTTTGAAGTTGAAATTCTAAGGCCGTGGGGTCCGTGTGCTCACAGCCTCCATAGAGAGATATCTAAATGACTATTTGACGCTTCCCGTGACCCAAGAGCTGGCTTTTACCTTGGCCAAAAGCTAAGCACAGCCATACAAATAGGCATCGCCGCCAGTCTCGTGGGCATATTACCACCTGACAGCGTTGAGTATGAATTTTACGATGCGTTGTAATAGTTTTGTTTAGTTTTATTTAAGTATTTTACATTTCCATGGTAAAACAAGTATTTAATGAGAAGATATATAGGTTGAAAAATACTGCCTTTTGGCATCGTTATAAATTCCCAAGACTATTATAGATTTCAGGATCTCGACTTCTCAAAGTTATGTGAATCGGAAACTAAAAAATACTAGCAATTTTATTGCGTCGCTTTATTTTTAACATGTAGATAGCGAACAATGCCACATCTCTCCTGTGTAAGAATACATTTTCGTGAGTAGATAACTAAATAAAAACTTCAACATAAAGCTATTTTAGCTACATAGACTAAAAGCAGCCACTAGCGTTAGACAGAGAATAATTTTGTCATGTAAATTTGAAATCTCTTAGTCTAAAGCCTAATATCTAGCTCGGCTGCAAGCGCATTAGCCTTTATGAAACGTCGCACCCATTAGCACCGTGGTACCGTCACTGTTGCCTTTATTCTTCCATTTTAAATTATATCCATTTATCCTTTGAAAAATCAGTTTCACTCAGAGGTCTTATTTTCGATTAGCAAGGTAGGTACAACCGAATTCCTGTCACTATTTAACCATACGTTACAATAAAACTCATAAAATCAGGACTGACCTGAAAAAATCAGTTTCACTAAGTTGACCTGGTTAATTATTTATTAACAGTAGGCCCATTTGACACAGTTGTGTAACGATTTATCATACAATATAGGACAGTGACATAATTATTAATGAACGAATAAGATAGGAAGCAGGTGTCTAAAACAGAATATGAAGACATCACAATCCCCACAAATCGTCTTAAAAAATACTAGATACGTTTTCCCGAGTCAGACCGAATCATATTATCACAGGTACAGTTAATTGGTACAGCTAACTATCTGCCGTAGCGCTAACTTTCAGAGCGTCGCTACGTTTTGTTTCGCTCGGGATCACACTGAAGCGGAACGCGGAGTGCAGCTTTTCGGTAATCTCGTGTAATAATGCAAAATACGAGTCGCACTCGCGTCCCCTCTCTGCGCAGATACACCTAATTACTTGCCCTCTAATTAAGTGCGAGTTAACTTACTGTTTCATTAACTTTTAGTCAAGAGACAGGTTATAATGCAAATAAGTTTGTTCGCAACTTTTTACGGTTTAACTACCCAACAGATGCTGGTGATTTTGGTAGGAGGAAAAACTTGAATGGCATAAGTTCTTTTTTATGCGAAATTTTAAGTTGCGGCTATACCTACCTGATATCGACAATGATCAATGTTTGAGTCATTTAAAGAAATGTGTTAACTAACTCCCCTCTGAGACTTGTGCATAAAACACCAATTAACACAAGCTTTCTTACACTGAAGATTTCTTGTTGTAACTATTAAATATCATAATTTGTATAGCAACCGTACGACCGAAAAGTTGACAATAATTGAACAATGTGCATTTTATCCCGAATTCCCTTCTTACAAAACTCTGTTTCAATCGCTACTCCTAATTCTAAAAGTTAACCTTACACACGTTTTTCACAGTTGTAGTATTGTCTATTGATTGCGAGCGGAGCTCTGCGGCCACTGAGCTCGATCAAAGTTTATCCTGGCCATATTGGTGAAAGTTATACCAATCGGATCCACGCGGTAGTAAAACTGGATAATAATAAGCAGTGGATGCAATAAAACACGGCGCTTACGATCACACAATTCGATGACACCTATAAAACCGAGCTGCATCACCCATCCGCTCTGTTTATGTCACGCCTCCAATTTATATGCTCAAGAACTTTTTATTTTATTGCACGCGTAATAAAACAATGTTTGTATTCATACGTTGTATTAAATGAATCTTTTTTATTGACATTTAAGCTCAGCACGTACATTAATTCGTTCATACTTCCAATACGCGCGTAAGTTCTTCGAGATTTTCAAGACACGTTTCTTTTCAGTTAAGTGGTAGCTTCAATCATAAGCTGACAAATTAATAAATGCTTCTGAAAAATCTATTTCCGAATATTCCTATATCCGTGTTATAATATGGTATCATAAAATATCGTTTCAGTAGATAGTGCAGTTATTTGCCACATCAGGTCATCAGTCACGGGCCGTTTGATGTGTTGAAGCCACAAACTACGGTATCGATATTTCAATTAATATGCATCGTTACTTTAAACTTTACTTAGTGGAAGTGGGGTGAAGCAAGTTTTAATAAGGGTCTCTCTGGGTCATTACAGGCTCGTAGCGGTAATTGTCAGAGGCGGCGCGGCCCCAGCACTTAACGACACTTCTGGTTGACGTAGGCAGCCACTCCTTACTGCTGCCGTTTGTATTTCAATAGCTTTGTCAAACGAAATAAACATATATCTGCTCTCCAAATATACGTTTACCGTATAAACGTCCCTGGCGTTTGTTTTTTTTATTTTTATTTAAAACAAAAGCCTCGGAGTTCCTCTTATTGTTATTGGAATACGCATTGTTAAAAATACTCTGCTCATAACAGCAACGGATTTCGAACGAGGCTTTGCTAGCTAGTCCCAAACACTCGCTTGATAGAGTTGCTGAAGTTTCCAATCTAATAAAACGAATCACGTGTTCAACGATCCTCACACAAGTAAATTAAGACGAAGAGATTGCAAGACAAGAGATACGACATCTGTCGTATTAAAACTTTACACGGAGAGTTGAATAGGCTTCATTATTTTGTCTCCTATGCATTTACTTGTCATAAATTAAAGTGACGTCTTATTCGGAATTGGTTGAGCTAAGGTCTGAATACATTCTACGAAGCTACACACCGCAATGTCCTTGAGACATTTGCTACGCCACGTCTACTCCGGTCAAATCAAACTGTAAAACTATTATTTAAATAAAAATGATATTTATTTTGTATTTTTAAAGCTATGTAGATGAGGCCGGTGTTTCATACCTGACTACTATGAGAAGAAACAGCCGAAACAAACTCAGAGGTCGTAGTCTATTTTTTATAGTCCAGACATTGTTTTTTTCAGGGTGTCTGAGACGGTCTTTTGAAGAAAGAACCACACAGATTTGAGTGGACTTGTCCAGTCAGTGCAAGCATTTGTCGGTGATCGTGTAGCTCGACTCAGACCTCAAGGAGCTCAACTGTGGATAAGTCTGTTGTGTAAGGCTTATTTCAATAAACTCGAATAAAAACAAGAATCCCCTGTGTGCGACACTTCTGAAATCCTGAGTTGTTGACTAATATTAAATGCGAAAGTAAGTTTGTTCATTCGTTGCTTTTTCTCGCCATAATCACTGAACAGTTTGAAGTTTGCTTACGTAGTAAGGTGTACAGTAGCAGACGTAGGGTACCTTTCATCCCAAAAATAAGTATTTTTCCCGAGGAAAAATATATTAAAGTTAATTTGATAGTAGGTGTGGCCACGGCCCACATGTACAATCTGATGTGTTTGTCTAATTCTAAATTAACGTGAGCGAAGTCGTGGGCAAAAGCCAGTGTTATTATGAGAAACGGAGGAACGGATTAGCCGTGATTCAATTAGCTAAGTAAAATATTGTTTCATTTGCAGCGCTTATCTCTATTATTTGTTCGTATTGTTATGTGGGTTATTGCGTTTCAATATAAATTACGATGAAAGATATTTCCACAAAAAAAAACTTTTTATAAAAATAACGACGTGTTTCCCTATAAAACGTGAACGAGGGAAAACAAACCGTAAATTAATCAATCAAAAACGTGGGTAGGATAGACCTACTGACCTAATTATCATATTTACGTATGCTATTTCGGTAGTACGTATGTTTTATGTGAAAGGCATGAAAAGTTTAGATGTTTACATGTTGAAAAGGCGCATGTTTTAATTGGTGCGGGATCGCAATCACGGCAGACATGTCATGTCAAACGTAGAGCGCCGCGTCGGCTCCACGCGTACGTAAGGTTACGGGTAGACGGCGACGACTAATTCAATTCCGCAGCAGCGAACTGAATGCTAACGACCGGCTTAAAATGAACACGTATACTGAAATAACACATGCGAGAACATACTCTATTCACTAATAATACGCTCCGAATATAAAGCGCGGTGATTCTACCGGTTCTGACGTAACTAACCCCAGATTATTATAATTCTAAGCGGTTTAAGGACTTAGATATTAATTTTCTTAGAACTTGCCCTCAAACTTATTTTCTTTCTTTGAGAATTATTTTTCGGGGCATCTGATTTTCTCGCTCACCTTTTTAAGGGATTTTTCGTGAGTAATACAATTTATTATAACAGTCTTGATCTCACTTTAATCAAGTGTCCTCACTGGCTCATTAATGGATAATTCAAACCGCTCTTTAATTACGCTGAGTCACCTTTTAAGAATATTTTTTCGCTCCCACTCCACGAGGGCGACAAAAATGTCCGAATGAAAGTCACGATACAAACGAAAAATATGTATCAGTATACAAGTACTGTAAAGTATACATGAGTAAAGGACGTGTGAAAACGGTATTTTTATTGTATTTCAAGCACGAAAAGTTTTTTTTATCAGAGTGGCTTCGTCTCCGGCGGCAGGCGGCAGGCCGGCAGCGGCGGGCAACCAGTCCGCTGTCGGCAAGTAAGTATTGTGGAATGATTAATTGTTCTGTAAATTGAATTCACCGTGATAAATGAAATATCCGCACAATAGGTAATAAATTACGCTGACCCGTTTGGGCGTAAGATGAAACGGTCTGAAAGTAGGGCCGGACGGATGTTACAGGATAATAGGTATAAAACACAACACACGTAAAACACCTGCCCGAAGGTATTGTTGGGATTTTAATTCGCATGGGGCACGGAACGGCTTTGTTAAACGAACCCGTGCAGCTTGCTTTCACTCCGTTACTGTCTCGATTTTGTCGTGTTCACTACTTTCCCGATAAGCCCCGAAATCTATGCGACAAATGCTTCAGGCATGCTTTTAAACACAGACACGTTGTAGTACCAGTAGCAACATGGGTAAAAAATCACCCGTGGTACCAGCAAGCAATCTAGTATTTAGTACCTCTGGATTTTTTATTTCCCCATGGTACTACTCTTTTACTTTATAGATCAATTATACACACTTCTCGGAATAATCGTACGCGTATACTATACGTATTATCTCCTTTTAACTTTGTACCAATTAATTTTTAAATCATCAAATGAGCGTCTCACCGTGGGTGAAGTGGAAACTACCATGGACTTAAATCTACCACGTCAGTTCAATTGCCGTTTTCGTTCCAGGGTTACAGTTAGCCCGGAGGACACAGTCGAGCATACGGTGCAGGATTGCCCCGCTTGGGCGGAGCACCGACGTGTCCTCACGGCGGCGATAGGCGGAGACCTCTCGCGCCCAGCACTGGTCGCGGCCATGCTGCGGGGCGAGACGGAGTGGGAAGCGGTCGCCTCCTTCTGCGAAGCAGTCATGCTCGCGAAGGAGGAGGCGGGCCGCGTGAGAGAGAGGACAAGGTCCTCCCTCCGCCCCACCCGCGGTGGTGGACGCCCACGGCGTCGGACGTCGCAAGACGATCTCCGGCCACCGTAGGCGCGGGCATGCGGGCGGCGAGTAAAGGGCAACTCGCCGCCCGACCATGGACCATGCCCGGGTCGACGGCGCGTCGTGTTCCACGCGCGCCTCAAAGAACTGTCAGCAAAATGACGGGGCCCCCTCTCAGAGGGCCAAAGCCTGCCGGGGTTGCGAAACTCATACCATCACCGTGACCCCGGAACATAAAGGGCTACTGAAGAACACCGTGGATTTTAGTCAGTACAAGTCTGACAGTACCTCTCGCCCTGCCCGGGGTGGGAGGTCTCATATGATGATTTTACCACGTAAAAAAAAAAAAAAAAAAGGGTTACAGTTAACTGTTTAATCAGTTCCAAGAGCTCGGCAAAAGTTACGGTAAATAAAAAAACCTCGTGTTACTACTAGATCGCTTGGTAGTATGTACCACGTGTAATTATTTCAGCAGTGGTACTAACAGGTAGTACAACGGAAAATAAATGAAAACATTTGCTTGCTTATGTAACGTACGCACACGGTACCACCTTAAATATAACGACCATTCATATTGGAGCAGACTTAATTGGTCCGCACTTTTTATTTACCTGAGTAATGAAGTCGTATCGATAAAACTCGAGAACGGCTGTTAAAAAGACATTTATTTATTCGAGTACATTTACGAGTGGTGCTGCTGACCGTCCTTATGTACTGCAGGTTACTGACTGGCTCGTTAGGGGGCTACCTCCTACGTACCGTACCATTTGTTAGATAACAGACATACACACAACAAAAAAAGTTTGAAATCACTAGCATAAGCTGTTTTTTTTTTAAATTTTATGGCAAAACAATTGAACGGTTTTATATTCTAAAGGCTGATTTTTCAATAGTCCGATAACTTTTATCTGAGGAATTAAAATGGCGGTTTGACAGCTTATATATAGAAAATATGTCAAATCGGTATTTTTATTCCTCATATTAAAGATATCAGGCTTTTGAAAAATCAGCCCTAAATCTATATCTTTAAATAAATAACCTAAAAAGAAGAAGAAATCATAATGTAATCTACCATAACAAAAAACATTTCGTTTCAAAGTGGTCGCAAACCTTTTTTGATGTGTGTAGTGGGTAACAGACAGGCATTTGGAGGTGATAAATAATTATCAGTAACATGTCTAGCACTTCAAAATTACAAAACATAAATGTAGAGAGTTATTAGGAATTTAGTTCAAACTCAATAGATTTACTTGGAAATAGATTATAAACTAACTGTATTCAAACAAAAGTCCATTTACCTAGCTAAGTGAACAGAAAACGGCCATTATTATTTTCTTAGTAGAGCTCCTTACATCACTCGCTAATAAATTATATAGCTCCTTATTTAAAGGTGACTCCATGATGCGATCACCTTTCAGTTCAATGCATTGTTGCTCAGAAAAATAGGTTTTCAGTTTTTTTTTTATTAACCGGCTTCTAAAAAAAGGAGGGTTTCTTTGCGACATGTATGTTTGCATGTATGTTTGTCAGCGATTGTCTCATGTTTGGCTGAACTGATTTTGATACGGTTTTCAAAGAAGTATTCGTTAAATTCTGGAGGTTTTAGTATATAACAATAATAGATATCCCGTGAGGTTGTCTGCATAGATCCGTTATTGCTTACTTTGATGGCGGATTCTATCGGTAAAACGGCCATAAGTGAATCGTCCTGTCAACGAAACGTCCAATGGTGAACCGTTCGTCGGCGAATCGTTGCAGAATCGATTTTCAAAGACGCCGAATATACGAAGGTTTTTGTTGAAAATCTGAAACAAAAAAATTTCAAAAAAAGGAATCGACTTCAAAAACTTTATTTTGCACTTTTTCGTGTATGTTTTGAAATGGGTACTTTAAAAAAAAAAGTTTATGATCTCATCTTATAAATTATACCTGGCTTATGTTTGTTACTAATCAAGTCAGAGCGGCTCGACAGATTTAGATGAAATTTAGATCAGAGATAGGTTTTAATCTGAATAATAAATACGAGTAACATTTTATAAGGTACCGCTCCTCCGAGTATTATGGTCACCTTTATTTTTTAGCTTGGTAAAATCATCGTCCTCCCACCCAGGGCAGAGCGGGATGACTGTCAGACTCTTACTGACTAAAATTCATTATTATACACGTGGATTACATTCGGGCTATGCCGCTAGCAAAACTGTAGTAGGTATCCAATATAAGGTGAATTGCGTAAATTGTGAATGTTATTGAAAAGTAGTTTCTTTAAGCGAATAACGCTTTAGCATAACGATGGAAACGAGAAAAATAAATCCTAGAAACAAAAGTCTATTAAATAATCAGAAATCCATGATCAATCTTGATATTCTTTTAATGGATACTTAAGTAGATAACTTACATTAATTTGTTGAGACACAAAGTCCTGATTCTGTTTAAAGTTCCAAGGGTGGTTATGAAACCAGATAAAAGACTGGAATAAAATAAAAGGCAATTTGAAAATATACAAAGACATTAAAGTTACGAGCGTAATATATTACAAGATGGGAAGCTAAGTAACGCATCATGATGTAAATACACGCTTTAAGCATTATTACGTAATTATGATTGTAATATGAACCTAACATTGTGAGAAAGGCACTCCAGGCGTACATTTATTGAACAAAGCGGCAAGAAAAACGACGGCAACAAGCGGTGCCGGCTGTTCTAAATTGCCAACACTTCTGAGCCGAGGGCGTTTACTGGAGTTCACTCCACTTCATTATTTGTTACATTGCATCGATCCGGGATCGCGTAAACTGTTATATGATAGCACGATCAGTGTATGCGCCAGATAAAACACGATATCGTACCTCCATTTTCCGCATTAAAAATACGAAAAAGCTGACGATAAATGTGAAAGGGAAATTCATTTCTCATTAAGTTGAGTTGTTACTGAAAAATATTCGCAAGATAAATGTGCTGAATGCCTTTCACCGGTGCATTTTCACGCAGAGAGAAAATGAAAGCAAATCATATTTTCGAAAAAAAAGTAACAAGCCTACAACATGGATATAATTGCATGAATTTTAAGTGCTTAAATTTTCGATATCTATGTACGTACCTAGAATAACTTCGGTTTAAGAATAGTGTCCATCCATTAGAGATGTTTCAATGTTAAGAATAAGTTTGTGCATCAAACCAGACGGCCGAGCAGTGAGCGTAACTTTTTTAAATTCCAACTCGGTAAAGTAATTAGAATTTTTCCAACGGCCCCATTGTGCTACGAACTCAGCTCACGCAAACTTTTAATGCGACTTAAATTCAAATGCTATTTTACGGTTTCTCTTTGTAAAGTTGATTTTAATGAAATATTGAGTTCGGCGACATTGATTGTCTACTTTTTGTACCTATTTTGCTAGATTTATTCAACTATTTACTTCGTTTAAATATTCGGCGAGACCTTAATGTTGACTCGATGTCATTTACTACAACAAATAAATACTAGGCAGTCATAATACGGTTGCACTTAGAATCTCCTAAACCTTTTGACTACTTATACATAAAACGATACCTGATCTTATGTTCCTCATAAACGCACATGATTCATGAGCCAATATTATCCCACTGAAATATTTTTTCGAGCATTCAACGCTAAAGGCAAACTTGAAAGTCATTCTACGAACTCGAACTTGGCGCAAATAGATGTCATCAATCGAAGAGGCTTTCGATCAAAGACAAGGGACAAAGGGACATCGTAGAGCAAGGGCTGATATGCGGAAGAATTATTGCCGAAGAGAACGGTCCTAATGCCTGAATTGAACGTATTTATTTGGTGGCCTGCTGAAGGTGAAGTGCCAGCCCGAATGCATCCTTACTTTTTTTTTAATGCCGCCGTACCATAACATTAGTAATATATTTCATTTGAAATGGCTACATTTACAGTACACATAAATTAAAGAGAAAATAAAGGGTGGTTATGATATTCACGAGAATATCTAACATGTAAATATTCTTTGTCTAGATATAGACCCTATAGCATTGTTTTCCCTTCTAATGTTGTCGAGAATAGGATGTCTACTTTCTAAACCAAAGCTCTTAGAATTCACAAATGGAAGAAAATAAGATTATTTTTTAGTAAACGAAAAAATACTTTGAACCACGCTGGCAATATAATTCCCGCGAAACAACACTAAGCGTCAAATCCCATTTCGTGATACACAGTTAGTTCCACAAATCTTAATCAGTTTTCTCATACAACGATTTCCAACAGTGACTTTTAATCCTTGCTTTTTGAAATACTCCATCAATCTTAAAATCGCGCGGCAGTTGTTTTATTATGCAAATGGCTTGACTGGTATTTGCTTTGCCTGCATGCCATGCACTACAACGAACACACGACCTGCTATCGATAGGAAGGGTTATTATGAACGAAATGAGGCATTTTGAGTCAATAGTTGTGGTTTTTCTCCGATGTGGCGAGACTTGTGTCGGGCACCGAAGAAAACTTTGTTGGTTTTAGGGTTATTATGACCCCTTCCACTCCACCCAAGGTGGCAAGGCTCATTGGATGATTTTACCACGTAAAAAAAAGGTTTATGATGATGATGACACTACCCAATTTGATGATCACGGCACACTGTTAGGTGAGACATTTAAACAGTATTTTAATTTAGCGCGAGTTATTAGAAATTGACATTGCAAACATATACCTAATACGTATATATAAATTGGTTTTCTGTAAGAATAAATTGTAGAATTAACAAAGTAATTCGTAAAATCATTGTAAAACAACGATTACATAGCAACCATGGTATTCTGCTACATAGAGAGAGCCGTTTAGATAGCCACGTACAGTCAACAAAAACAATGTCGCAGCGTGGTTGAAAGAGCGAGATTCCGGCTGCAATCATCTAGATAACACTTGAGGGATTTATCCAAAATAACATTTCGCCTGCGCAAAGTTCTTAATGAAATAAGTTAGTAATCCTCGGGTAATTCGTTAAATGTTTGTGCGATAGATACTAGTTTGGAAGCTCTCCCCGAGTGGCTGTTTCATGCTTTGATTACAGCGCGCCGCGTCTTCACGGTATCAATGATTCACGTGAACGTGCTCGCAAGTTTACCTATCATTTACATTGTTGTACAAGAACGCTATAAAGTTACTCTACATATTTATGAATAGTATGCAGATTGCGAGAAACTTTCTGGCGTGTTACAGTTTGCTACACTAACGATTGATCATCACCATCAGCCTAATAATGTCTCTTTGAGCTCAAAACTATACACAACTGTATTTGTAAATTATATTGATTGACTGCTACCCTAAATGAAGTAGATAATCACAAATGTTTAGGGGTGTTTGACACGGAAATGTTAGCATGCCTGTTAATTGGAACAATACCACCACACTATCCCCAAATCACTGCAACTCCTGAGAGCCAGAATCAGCAATGGCGACCACTAAAAAAGCTCTAAGACAATGAAGCTCAACGTGTCCCGGAGTATGAATTTAACTGTCTTGGAATTTATTCAGAAAAGTGGAAGAGTAGGAGTCTGTCAAATAACCTTTTTGTTCATAATTTAAAGCTATAATGTATGAATAACCTACAATATACTATAAATAAACTATCATTATAAACAGTACAGTAAAGAATTTACAAAAGGAGCAACGAGTTTATCGTGCGAAAAACGTTTCCCATAATAAAATCGCATGATTCACGAATTTAAAGCTGGCTCGTGGCGAGAGGTTAATTGCCGAAATATCTGAGCACTTCACTCAATGTACGAGTAACAGGCAGCAGCCGCGATATATTAACGATCCTTTTTGTGCCCAACGTATGTTTGTTACATTTAACTAGGTATCTACATATTTATCAAACTGCCGTTAGAAAGTAACATTGAACGCTCATATATAAAACGGAGTAGTCCGTATATCCACCACAAATATATAAAATTTAAAATATAATTCTAGATTCTGGAACCTGTTAACTCTGCCAGTGTGGTAACTCTAGAAGTGCCAAATCTAACATTTTTCAAAAATTCCCCACGTTTGTAAATGAAACAGTTTATTTCCTAGATTGGCAGAAATATTACAGTATATATTTCAACGGTTTCAACTAGATAAAAAGTAATCGGTTCTCGTTCCAACCTGTTACATCTACTTACTTCATTTGTCCGTATAACAATTTACTCAGAAGGGTCATCGAGGCCCCTGACTTGGGCAGCACTAAGTTCTGTCGAATAAAAAAGTCCCATAAAATAAAGCTAAAACTAACCGTCGGTCGGTCGCCGGGCACAGGTTATTTATATAAGTCATGTCAGACAACGCTTCTGGCCTGAAAGTTCACTCATATTTTTTGTTTGACAAATTGCCGCGGTAACGGGACTTGGCTAAAGTTTCACCTCCATTTAAGCGACCATTAATACCTACCCGGTGGCCGTGACTCTCTTTACATTTTATGAAATATTGAGTATCGACCTACCTATCGCAAAAAGTAAAGAAGTGCCTCCCATTCGCTGGTTAGTACTAGCAAGGCAAACTGAAAAATAGTTCAATAATGTGTATTGTAATGTTCATTTAATATTTTTATACCATTCCTCCTTTAAACTCTACTTTTACCACTGAAAGCAGTGTTTAAAAATGTCTTTGACTCACCTTTTTGGTGACAGAATTTAGAACACTTCAATTTATTCAAACTCAACCCCAGACCCAGTCCTAAACCCATTCCCAGTCCCTGACTCAGTCTCAGTTTTAGTCTCAGTTTCATTAAGCTTTTTTTCTTTTCATTTTCCTCGTTAAAAATCTATTATCACTTAAATCTTTCTTTTTCTCGTGGTCATGGTATAAAGTATGGTATACAACTCTTGAATATAACGGGTTTATATCGAGGGTCATGAATCACTCGCGTCGCTTAAGTTTCAAATATTTGAATCACTCGCGTCTCTCATGATTCAAATATTTGAATCATTTGCTACACTTGTGATTCAATCATCATTAATCACGACCGTAGGGAGTGAAAGAAATTGCCAAGATTAAAATTCTTCGCTTGCTGATAATTCATACAAGGCTCTTGCTTTAAATCCGTTCTTTAATCACTAGTTGCATAACACACTGTTGTTTTAATGAACGTGAATAAACCCAACATGAGTACTTGTTAACAATCTTGATTATTTGCAAGTAATTATTTATCGTGTTTCAGGCTCAGAACACTAATGAATTCCACGAAAATCTCGTCGTTTCCATCAGAAGTGACGTCATTGAACGTTGAACGTCTTCTCTCGAGTTGTGATCTTGTTTGTCAATTTTATTATTCGTCACATCGCTCGACACGTCCCGCGCCCTTATTCTGCTCGAAGGCAACCCCCTTAGCTTTTTACCCTTGGCCGACATTACGCTAATGAACATCAAGGATAAGAGGCTCCACTGAGATAACATTTTTTTTCTATTGCTGTAAGCTTTGAAGTGGATCTTCGATTTACTGGTTAAGTATAAGGTTAGGGAGTAATAGAATATAATAAATTATGTTTTAGAAATTCTGTTTACCATAACAAACTCAGGAAATAAAATTATCACGCAATACTCTTTAAACTCTATTATTACCTAAACCTGGAGCCCTTAAATATACAATTTTTAATTATATAGGTATTCATTTTTAAACTGATATTCGGTGAATATTTCGAGCGTCTACCTTTTTCTTCTAAATATCGGGCAAATATGAGCAATACAATCACGTATTTTGTATGAGATCTAAGCTCGATTTAATATTCTCGTGTTCTATTTTATAATATTTGTTGTTATAGCGGTAACAGAAACACATAAACTGTGAAAATGTTACCTGTGTAGCTATCACGGTTCATGAGACATAGCCAGACAGACAGATAAACAAATAAATAAATATTCCACAATTATCACACAACGCCATCTATAAGTCCCAAGCTAAGCAGAGCTTGTGTTATGGGTACTTAACAACTGATAAACATACTACATTTCTAAATATATACATATTATAGATAAATTACACCCAGACACAGAACAAATGATCATGCTCATCACACAAACATTTTTCCTTTGTAGGAATCGAACCCACGACCCCCGGCATAGCAGTCAGGGTCACTAACCACTAGACCAACAGGCCAGTCAAAACACACAGCGGTATCTTAGTAACAGAGTCCTATTTTACTCTTTGAGTACGGAACCCTAAAAAGGACCGTGTCCATTGTTTCCTGAAGCGGGCGCTTTAACGCCGACTGTGCAATGTGCCTACTAGTTTTACAAATACCTGTGACAGTCGCCACAGCCGGACTGACGCCGGACAGCCGGCCTAACTGACGAATATTTGTGCTCCGAGTTATTGTCTGCAATAGACAGTCGCTACTAGTGTATTTCTGACATTCAGCTATACCCGTGCTAAAAAATATTCCAGAGAAAAATAACACAAACGTTCATAATTATTATAATAAATTGCGCTACATGTAAGATCCGAATTGACCGTCCAATTCTAAAATAAAACAAGTATGGCTGCTACTGAGTTTTTTTTTTATGTAAGGCCCGGTAATACTTTGTCCGACCTGGGAATCGAACCTAAGACCTCACGCCCAGCAGTCTCGTTAATGATCTACGTACCGAGGCAGTCTATAGATAACGTTACATACTTAGAATTTAATTTAAAAAAATGATTTTTCAATTAAAAATGTAACATGTAACTTCTGTCTGAATTTACAAAACTTTAAAATATAATCTTAGCGTATTATTATAACAGGATTAGTTTACGTAAACGTCTTACTAGTGTCTACGCGGTTTAGAGGTGCTACGAGCTACGAGCTACGCGGATCGGATTACCTACGCGTCGGCGTAGCACTCCAACTTGTCCTTCAAGTACCTTGTTCTATAAGTACCAACATATTATATTACGTTTCCACAACCACTGCTAAATCAAAACCGTTTACTTATGTTCTATTTATATGTTTGTAATTCAACAGTGTAAATAATCCTTTACTTATATAACATGGCAAATTCGTTAGTAAATACAGAAGTAGAAGTAATTAGGTATTTTACTGAAAAAAAACTAATTTGTCGATCAGTTAGATTATCTTAAAAAAGATTTGACGTGTCTTTTTTTCTTTTGTTACGTAATTCAAAATTAACGAAAATACGTTACAGTTTTTACTTGCTTTTAATATACCATCTTCATAAAAGAAAAATACGTGTCCATTATTTTTCAGAACTCTAGCTGACGAAATAATTAGGTTTGCAATTTATTGATGCTGTCAACATGCCTATTCTCATTATGAAATGAAATTTCGAAATATTTCTTATATTTATACATTATCAGACGAGCTCATTAGCTGATCAATTCGAGCGAAGCTTACATTTCTCTCAACTATTGTTTCTAGCCGAAAGATCAAACTTTTCATTGAAATTCAGGCTTCGTTAGCATGCCAACCGCAATACCGAAATCAATTAAATATACATTCCAGGTCAGTGAACTGAGAAATGCATGGGTGGTGCTCGCACGGGCCCGCGAGCCACGTCACCGCCTCCCCCCCTCCCATGCCCAGCAGGCATCGTACCGCACCCCCTCCGGCGCCCGACCTGCCCCCTGCACATTCTAATCACTCCTAACTACACTTCTTACTATTCCGAACCTTGCAATTAGCCTAAAACCGCCTAGTTTGTTTCCAAGGATGGGAAATATAGTTTTAAAAGTTTGCTAACGTTACCGCTAATATCGTGTAAGGTTCGAAGGAGGTATGTCCTTATAAAGTGAAGTAGAATGAAAGTTATTGTAATAACTTTATCATTTTCGGGACAAAATATTTCTCCACACAATCCCATTTCACAATAAAACAAAAAAATTGCATCTCTATTTTGTTTTAAAAATAACCAGTATAAGTATGTAAAACATAACTGAAAGCTTGAACAGACTAACGTTGTTTCAGTTGAACGATTAACGACAGCGAATTGTCACTTAGTGACACAAGTGGTACGAGCTGCACGAGCTATGTGAAGAATACTGTGTGTGAGCAACGCCGGAGCTCGGAGCCGAAATTGTCAAGTTATGTAAATGTGGTCGGAAACTTGCAGCGACGAGCGACGCGTCCGCTGTACTGTTGTATCGCTTCAATACTCAATAACATGCCCCTTTAACAATTCATTACAACTTCGCCTCGAATAACAACTTTTATTGCTGTTAACCGATGAAACATCGTTTGTTACTATTCTGTCATATTCACACATCATCATTCACTATCGCATAGCTCTTTAGATTACTTCAAAGTACAATATTTTAGATAAGATTCAACAAACTGGGATAATTACCGCACTATTATGCATATATCTCACAGTGCAAAAAAATTAACATTTTGTTAAACGGATAGGTACATCGGTTTATTATTTTTTAAATTATGAAGGTAAAAAAAACTATTTTAATTCCAGAGTACTTTTGCGGACCTCTTGGTACGTGTATCCCATATATGGTATAGATGTTAGTATAGAGTATAGTTCCTTCTCCATGAGAATTACGTAAAAGGAAAAGGACATCTATGCCACAAAAACTTTGATCGCGCCTTTCCTTCCCATGCAATCGCATAGGGACATGGCTTATGGCCAATTTAGTGTTCGTTTTAGAGACTCAAATAACATAACATGTGATTCATACGCAAAGCTAGAGATCTCAGTTTTACCGCTCATAAGATAATATTTCTATCACTGTTCCGAAAAAATAATCAAATTTTATAGCACATTTCTCCTTTCATACATTTCTTTCACAATAATAAAAACGTTAAACTTAATCAATACAGACAAAGCAAAAGCTCTATGCAGCAGCGCGACTCCCGAGAGATGCTAAAGTAAATTAAAATCTAAAATGAAATGGATTTAAAAGAATATCAAAAGAGGATACGGATATATTTTAACCTTTGGTGGCGTAGAATGAGATGATAACAAGGCGTTTAGTATTCGAGCCACGAAAGGTCGATCCACCTGCTTTTCATATCACGACAATTGCCGACCCCGAGGAATCGGCTCTCTAGCGGAATGACAATTCTTGTCTATGAAAATCAATTGGGGAGAACGAGGAGCTCCGGGGCCGGCGACAATTCCAATTTCATTAATAGCTTCCGTCGCAGCGTAGGGATGCCACTGCGTCGGCATTCGGAATACCTCAAACTCCCTTTTGTTTACGGCCGCTGCAGCGAGCTATAACGAGCGCTGTAATTAACAAACGATTAGCAGCCGGCGCCGCGCCGTGAGCGCATGTCACACTACTTCAATATCACGCGCCCGATTATCACTGTCAAATTATAACTGTTACTTACGCTCATATAATCACAGATCTCTTTTATTAGAGATTAATTATTTTAGCGAAATATATAAGTAATCTTCAATTAATTTATTATCTGGACACTTTGCTTTTTTTGTACTTGTCTTACTAACTTTTCATTATGTTGTCTATGAAAATAAATATAATTATAATATTCACAAATTAACAAAATAAATAGTATATTATTTTGTAATATCCATTTATATTATAATAAATACACATTTATGTATTCTAATTATATTATCTAGAACATAGATGCAAATAAATCCATAGCACATAACTGCCTACGAGCACGTAATTTAAGGCACAATTACAACATTGTGCCAAACGTATGTTACGTTTTAGAGGCATATTGCATCCTTTTGCTTTGTACCCCGTTTTTGATTGAACATACCTTCCTTTTTTGTTAGCAAACCATTCTTCCATAGTGAAACTGTATATTCCAGCTGCCAGAAAAACCTGAAACCTTTGTAGCAATATTTTTGCTGGAGTATAATATTTTTTATTTGGGCCTTATGAAGAAATTTTTTGCTGACAATTTTTGTTATATGTGAATATTTTAATAGTACTGAACTGTTTTGATTCTGCTTTTGTAGTTGAATACAGCTACAACATATTTTATGAGTAGTTATAGCAAGTAAACGCTTCTTTGCTAATCGTAGTAACAAGTTGGCACAAGTTGTGAGCTGGTCGCCAAGTTTCGGGACTCTGATGTGCTCTACAATAGAACTTCCTGTGTAACATAAACAACTAATTAAATTTTATTCACAGACGCCTTAACTTAGTAGCACTTCGTTCTAATTATAATGTAAGTAGTTGTGATATAATTTTAATTACGTGTCTGTTTGAAGCGTACTGTCAAGTTTTATTCTCTTACTTATATTAAGTTAGGGCTGTTAAAACCGGACAAGTATGAGGCACTCAAACTTAGAGTATTAAGATGATACCGTAGCGTGGCGCTACAATTACGTTATCAGATTTAAATAATATTTTTTACAAAGCTGTACAATATAAATTAGATTTTCTTGTGACACAGAAACATACAATCATCGAAGGCACCTATTGCTGCAGTGTTATTGCTTCATCATAAAAACATACAGCCTTACTAAAAAAACTTAAACATCTATTGAACACTTGTCTAAAAAAAGTGTGATTGCAAAACGGACCTTATTTCAACGTCATAATCTGACATTTTTTTAGACATGTGTTCAACAGACGTTTAAAAGTTTTTGTGGTACCACGGATAATTATTATTATTTATAATTTATTGAAGGCAACAGGGCCCATAGAATTATTTAACCTAATAATGTTTTACTTAAACTATCTATTTTCCAACTACACCTACACTTCTACGTAAAGAACCAAATAATGTTTTTATACAAAAGCGTTACTAAGAATTTTCAACTTAGATACACCTAAAATACTCTGAGGCATATATTGGAAACCATCAGCTTGTTTTGAGAACATATCTGAATAAATAGTAGGTACATAAAAGAAATAGATATGTATCCATAAGCGAAGCACACACAAGTTATTGACAGATATTCCTGACAGTCGCCGCGTGGTTTGAACACAAACGTGTTTGGCGTTGACAGTTTGAACGGACAGTGGACGAAAAATAAACAATTTGTGACACTTTTCTATCGTATTTCCAGATTTTTCTGTATCTATTTACCACACAAAAATATTACAGCCACTGATTTTATAACGAAATAAAAATTCTTGTTTGAGTAACTTTTGTAATCAGCGCGGCTTGTTAACTGCTTTCACGAAAACAACCCTTGAAACTGTATCGAAATTATACCTACCGTTATTTTTAATAGTGGTGCTAGTTTGAGAGCCGGCCCTAGTTCTAGTTCAGTAGTAATTATAGGGAAATCACTTATTACCCTGCTCCCAGCCGGTTTACAGTCAGGCTTCTACTAAGTCAGCCACTTCGGAACTGTGTAGACTCTCTGTGTAGAACTCATCTATACTTACATATAAATGTATTTATAGAATTCTGTTTATGCGATTTCTTTTATTATTTTCATAACATCTTCGTGATTTTTATTCAGAGAAATCAGCCCAATTTGATCGTAGATATTTTATAACATATTTTTTCACTTTAAAGAAAGCTTTGATGTTTCTGATCGTAAATTAAATAGACTGGCTTGCAAAATAAATCGAAGTTCTTGTCTAGGCAATAAGTAAACATCACATTATATACGGGTACATGTTGAGATGAACGTCTAATTGTTTTGTGTTATTTCGTGTGCTATTTATTGAGCCGACCGCGCGCCAATTCAAACACGATGACATTGATGTGCATTGTACAAGTTAGAAGCACACATTATTACAATTAATGGCATTCGATGCTGAAATATCTATAAATCTGAAAGCTGATCGCAATCAATATCTACTCCGTTCTAGGTTTGAGTTTGTTTTATACAAATACCATGTGTGGTTTAACAATTTCACGCACGTACTCATAAGTTAATAAAGCGCGCGAGTTACGATTATGTTTGGCGGTGCTTATCATAGACCCTGTTTTATGTCGGCATTAGGGTAACCTCTGACCAGTGGAGACGTGTACCGCAGGTGTTGAACTACAGCCGCAAGGACGTTAAGCTTTCATGTATTTAGATATCATATAAGATATGTTAATTATACGTCTACACTTTGGGGACACCGAGCCAACTTTAGTTTTAAACAAGTATATCTACGCATTTGTGTATTTCAACAGACCATTCTGAATATTCGAAACAAAAAGAATGTTCATTTGAAAACAATGTCGGAAAACTACTAAAAAGTATTATATCATGCCTTGCCTTCTGATCACAGAGCCAACTACTGTCAACTCACAAGCCAACTTGTTTCCATTACTGACAAAATTGAATGGAAATGCTGAGAACTTGGGTTTTCTCATCAAACTACAAAAGTAAGTTTAAGTAAGTGTAAGTTTTGTATTACAATACCTGCACAATGTCGCCAATGAAACTCAAACAAAGAATGGAAGACAAGACTTGGGAATGATTTCATTATTTGGAAGTTTCGTAACTGTTCTGACGAAGACGGACTTACATTCTAGCTCAGACATAGTTCAGATATTTGTCTCGGCTCCGGCTAGGCGGAGAGCCGACGTTAATTAACTCTGAGTTACAGTTACTAGTTAGTGGTGCAAACATTGCAAGCGGCAGGTGTATTTGCCGAGCAGTGGCTGAGGTCGCGGAAACCTTATTATAGATTAATACCTACTTCTCACAAACTGTGACTTTGACATTATAGACCGTGACAACTACGAGTATAATGTAAAAACATCGATTACCTACAAGTCTTAAACGTTTGCTTGCTCCCACATTCATACATTATTTACAAGCAACTTAAAAATTAGGGAAAGGTTTTAAGTTCATGGTCAAGATCAGAAAAGCTTGGCGTTTTTATCAAATTACTGTAATCCAAATACGAAGAGTATCTATTAACATATTGACTTCCCTAATTTCTATAGGTTAAGCATGTAAAAAATAAGGAACAAATAAAATCCAACATCATCAATCTATAGATTTAGTTAACTGTAGTATATACTAGACAGGTTACTGCTAATTAGCTCCCGGCCTAGGTATACGAACCGGCACCTAACGGTTGGCCGAAAGACTAATGGGCGGTTTCATCGAGTGCTATCGGCTTTAAACTACTCCTTACTACTTATATATGAACTTTTATGGTTACTAGGACTTTTGTCAAGCTTTTACTAAAATAAAACTCTTGAAGAAAACAAGGTTAGGAACCTATTCATCTTAAAAGAGCATCTTATATTATCTTAATGGTAGTTAAGCTTAAGTTACTTATTAAGAACGGAAGTTTATTTAATCCGAAATAATTAATTACGACGCTGATCTTAAGTACAAAATGGATTTTCTGTGAAGTTCTAAATGAGTCTTAAAGATATTTAAATAAGGGGAGGCAAGGAGCACTGGCGACTGGCTTACTATACTGCCGATTTGTATTCAACAACTGAAACAAATCCTTTCTCCATTTTCTTGGTTAATAAGTATAAAAAGTTGAACTAAAACTGTTGTAACTTGTTCTCTAATTTCGTATGACCAGCATAGTACAGTAAGCTTCAGGGAAAACCAACCCTCTTTTGAAGAGAAACCACTACCAATGGGAATTAGCTTTCTCTGAAGCTTACTATACGTAACAACCAGTATATAATTTAGACTGCTGCTTGAATTCCTATTAAAAACGATGAAAGTGTTGACATCAAACATCACTAGGTACCAACCACCCCATCTGTAAATATCCAAGCACGTAGTCAATCAACTCGGTATAGTCGGACACAGGCCCCTCATTGCACACGATCCTTCAGCGCCGCATCCACTACCATACATACATAATGTGACGTAATACAGTCGGCCGACACCCGCCTGTTGCCTTTCGACTACCGACACATTGGAAGTATACCACTACTGAGGATTAATAGACAGACTCGGATTACGCGGACTGTGCCGTAATTAGTTTCGGTGATACAAACATTATTTTGTTATTTATAGCACATACGGTAATACCAAAATTGGTAAACAATTTCCCGGGCTTTCCTTAGTTAATGTAGAAATTCTATTTTTCTACATAAAATTAAAAGTTCTAAATCCTAGTCTTTGTCTGATTGAACACAAATTTAATTTATGCTAGGTGCTCTTATCTTTCACGCTCAATATATTTCCAAAAAACTTTTTAATAAGAACCTTTTAACTCTTTAAAAGTTTTGATACCTTTTAAAGAGGTATGTGTGTATATAATGTATACAAACACTGCATTGAGAAGATATAAGTTGATATAAGTATACACTTTATAAATTGTTTCAGACTTGACACCTCTCCCCTGATTTGGATTCTGAACACGGCGGGTGTAGTAAATTCCTTTCTCCCATTTTGTTTGGTTTCTTATAAAGACGGCCGAATCGGCCAACAGAATTGTTGCAAGATTAACTTTATTTGATAATCTAAGGACCAAAGCTAATTTTAACTGGAATGGGGAGAACATTTTCAGTATCTTATTATGAAAATCGGGCTCCATTTTTGGAAGCGTAGCTACTGAGTTTCAGGAATACACTCAAAATAGGACAATAGAATCACCTCTCAAGTAATACTAAAAAACAATAACATTCCACATAAATCCTCCACTAACCTCTACGTGAAACACGAACACTTCAGGTTAAAATGATTAAATAATTATTATTTTAAAATCAAACTAGTCTCAAATTAATGACGTCGTTAGTTTAAAATAAAAATATAAACGCCTAAAATAAATTTACAAACAAGTCTTGCCTCAAAATTGAACCATAAACTTTATAAAATATTTTTATTTAATTTTAATTAAGTGTCTCTCAATGCAGACAGGTGTCAATTGATCGGCTGTGCAACACTATTTGTGAACGGCGAGCGTGCGACTCTTGCGCACCCGACCGGAAACGGTGACGAAAGAAATCGATCAGAAGAAAATTTAGACAAAAGATAATAAAAAATGAGGGCGACTGCTTCGCAACATGACCTTGACTGGCGACGCCCTTGACTCTAGTGAAAACGGTCGCGACTTCGGACGGCTCATCAGCGCTGGAACGTTAACAAAATGAAATTCTGTATTATGTTTGCGCGTCTGCAACGTGTGGATGAATTCCAAGTACACATTTGATTAAATATGAAGTCATGATATTATAGTTATTCGTAGCTTTAGTGTTTTCTTATTTTGTTTACGCAGTGCTTCAGAACATACTTAAATCATTTAGTACCGATATATTACTATCTTTATTTTTTTAGGAGTTTTTATTAAAACACATAACTTTGTGTTTAGATCACATAAATACTAATTAAAAGACATACAAAATAAGAATATCAATACTTATACGGGTTTGTAATACTCGCTCATACTTATTTACTTAGAGCACTCCGCTTCGCCATATTTTAGAAACTCGGCAAGGAAATATGGAAGCGAACTGTACACACACAACCACCCTACAACGCATTAATTTATTCCGTGCCCGAGTGCGTGACGGATTGGCGTAAAGTTCAAATTGTATCAAAAGTTCGTACTCGTCGACGACGCTCTTCGATGGTAGTTTATCCGACTTTTGCGTCGGTTTGGTGTGAGCCTAAATTTCATGAATTTTAATTTGAGTAACTTCGCAATGCTAACACAGATGTAGTTAGCAGAAAGTCTGTAACGATCGCACGAAGAGTCAATATTTACTTTATTTGAAAGGAACATTTGATCATAATTATAATTCCAAAATAAACTTCAGAAGTAAATAAATGTGTAACGATTTTTTAAAAGGTAAGATAAACAATTCGTTGTTAAACGGCAAACATTGATAAATAAATTATGTCTCTATTTACAGTTCCACTAAATAATCCCTGCCAACATGTTCGCCTGTAACATGTTCGTGTGGTGAAACTCGCCTATATTTACGCACGGGAACTATATTGAAATGGAGCTTAATTTATTAGTTGCACATCATTATATTTACATCTGTTATTATATTGTGGTAATTTAATACAATTCACAGTGGGCACTTTAACCAACCGTGATTGTTTTTGCAGTTTATTCTTCAATCATAATTCGTAATCAATTTAACTAAGCTATTATTATCATAATTTTAGTATTCTCGATAAGTTACTTGATCAACGTGTAGGCAAGTACATTTTTAAAACCCGTTTCGTGCAATTGACACTTATCATTCAACCGATGACTTATTGCTTTCATGTGGTCTTTCACAAATTAAATTAAATAAACTTTCATTGTGTCGCACATAATGATAATGCAATAAATAAACACAAATAGAAGACCGAAACATTGGCGTTGATACGTATCTATTATTTGAAATATAATTCAGGTCAGTCGCGTACCTGTGACCGTCATTCATTACCCTGACATTAAAAGCAACAACCACACTATTATTGGCAATACTATATAAGCTCAGAGAAATCTGTAACAGGCATCATTTGGCAATCATTACCCAACAGAACCAGGACAACAGTTCAGGATGAGAGCCACCGTCGCAGCTTGCTTGTTGGGGCTAGTGGTCGCAGCGTGCGCCAGGGACATGCGCCTCAAGAGAGACGCTGACCTAGAGACTGCGGCCTCACACAAGTGGGAGAAGGGCGAGGGCGGCGAACACCATGGTGACCACCATCACGAGCACGGCGGACATGGCGAAAAGGGATATAAGGGATACCACGACCACGAGCACGGCAAGAAGGGACACTCACACCATGAAGGACACAAAGGACACTACGATGAGCTTGGAGGGCACAAGAAGAACCATCATCACGACGATGGCTACTATGACGAACATCATCACGGTGAGAAGGGCGAGAAGGGCCACGGCTTCGAAGAACATGGACACTTCCACAAAGGGCATTCCACGAAAGGACATCATGGTATCCACAAAATAGACGAATTCAAGAAGGACAAGCACTTCCACGACAAGCACGGTGAGTCTGGTTTCGAAGAAGGATACGGCGGCCATCACCACGAGGGAGGTTACAAGGAAGGTGGACACTTTGACAAGGGGCACAAGGAAGGTGGATTCCATGAACAAGAACACGGCAACAAAGGCTTCTATGAAAAGGGAGGTCACCACAACGACCACAAGGGTCACCACGACGAGGGCGCCGGCCACGAGTACTGGGGACACCACGCCGACCACGGCAGCAAAGGAGGCCAGGAAGACCACAAGGACTGGGGCTGGAAGAAAGGTCATAAATGAGTTAATGCTGTAATTATTGCGAGATGAGGCTTTTTGTTATTGTTGATACTTTGTGATACATGAATAAATATTTATTTTAATAGCTACAGAAGATTTTCTTTAAAAAAACATCCATTTAAAGGATAAAAACCTAAAAATAAAGAGCTGGACTTATTTTTTGGAGTTTCGGTACTTGCCTAAATTAATTAACCCTTCTCTTTTGTCTGACAGTAAACAGAGATTACTGGCGTTTAAATATTAGACCACCGGATTTTCTTTTAGAAGGACATCGTCACATTAAATAAGTATTTTCTGGGGACCATTGTGGAGACATAAAATTATTCAAATGAATCGGTTTTTAGATATTATACCGAATAAAAATTACGCTTGAATAAATCAGTATATTTTGATTCAGCAAAGCCAGACCTTAATAAATGATGTATAGGGGCTATGAGTTAATCACAATTTAATTATTAAGTTGAATGTTAGCGAAAAATCTGCGGTTAAAATAAAAATAGTCGAAAACTCTGGCATTAGGTTTATTAGCCACGGCTTTATAAAACTAACAACGCGGGACTTTCGAGAAGCGTCGGCGGTTGAAATCCCCACTGAATACCTAATCCAGTGTCCTAGCAGAGTGCCCGTCTACTAAAAAGTATCCTATATTTTCACTAGCTTCTTTTATGTTATATAACATTATAGAGGGACATTGTTTGCTAATTTCTTATCGTCCGTACAGGCTTCAAAAAATTTACCTCGTTTATATTTCTAACTCGATTACTACCTGCCGGTCGCGGGACTTATTTCTATCACCGTGACCCTGGAACATAAACGGCTATTGAAGGACACCGTGGATTTTAGTCAGTGCAAGTCTGACAGTCCCTCCAGCCCTGCCCGGGGTTGGAGGACTCATTTGATGATTTCACCACGCTAAAAAAAAAAAAAAATACTCGATTAGTAGCTTACCTCTTGAAACACTTGCAGACATACATTTACACCCGAGCCTCCTGTCCAATGATGTATTGATTTTATATTGAATATTGGTACCCTCCAGGGTTTCGCGCAATTTTTTTCTGCTGATGAGAAGTCCCACCAGGTACGAGGTTGGTTATCTAATAAAATAGAAGCTTTTTTGTACCAAAAAGTTCATAAAGCCGATAAACGGACATCATTAATCTTATTAAAAAAACTAAATGAACATTTAAATCAATGTTCATTTAGTTTTTGGACTATCAAGTCCATGCTTTTCTACAGAACCATGGTTAAAAAATTAGAATATATAATCCGCCATGTGTAATAACAATTAAATCTACCATGTTGAGTGAAAATAACAATAAAGAAAAGACAACATAATAAAAAATCTGCTATGAGAAACTTCGACACATCTTTGACAGCTACCACTGGTAAACCATGATTTATATCAAAATAACGTTTACCTGAACCGTAGTTTTACGAATTTTAAATCTGTTTTTTTAATAAAAGCCCATTATACAGAATAAATGTAGGTTAAGTAAGGAACCCTTAATATAAGCTACGTTCATATGATATTATGTATAGTAGTTCCAAATACACACACGCGACTTTGTCGACAGTATCTTAGTTTCCCGTTGATTGTATCGTCGTTTTCATGGCCTATGAATCCTCGTTTTTATGAAAGTTTCCTTATAGCGGCAACACAGTTCCAAGCTATAATAATCAAATGCCACGGGACATTGTTTTAGCTGGATTCGGAATAATGTAAGCTGGTATTTCACTAGATTATGTATTCGTTGGCACATTAGCTGATAAGTGAATGCTTGCACATTTACTGCCATTTCAAATTGTACAAATTCAAGCTCGTTTCTTATACTATCTAGTCTCTGCTCGGGTCGTGGACTGTCTCATTAGGTAACCGTAACCCTGGAACGTAAAGGGCTATTAAAGAACGCCGTGAATTTTAGTGAGTACGGGTCTGACAGTCATTGCCGTCCCGCCCTGCGTGGGAGGACTCATTTGAGCATTTTACCACGTGTAAAAAAAAAAACGACTTACTCTAAATATAAACAGGAGTTGATATTTAATGAGCCTCTCAAAATTATACATAGAATGTACCTTAACAATGGTACCGTAAAAAGACCGTATATGGGAGTGGGTGTGACCTATATTTGCTCTCTGGTTTTTTGAAATCTTTTTACGGACAGCTATAAAATTATTGAAACGACTAAGCTATGCGTCGCTGGTCACTACTTACTCTGCGTAAAACGGTCAGTCAATCGTGATAGTTTGACGAATGTGACGAAAACAAATTATCTAAGTGAATCTAATTGATTACTGCGCCCGCCCTAGACCTTTGATTTTGCCTCGAGAAGTTTATGTATTGTAAGCCTACGTAATACTTATGTTTATTTATTATTGTCCCTTGCCTTTTCACTGTTCGTTTACATATACTTCCATCATAGTTCTTACATATATTATAAATGCAAGTTTGCGGGGATGGATGGATAGAAGACGTCGTACGGATGTTTATTACTGTTTCTAGCAAAAATTGCTGAACGAATTTGTACGAAATTTGGTACACAGATAGTTTATAGCCAAGATTAACAGTTTTTATCCCGATTTTAATTCCCGCACGGGCAAAGCCGGCGGCGACAGCTAATTATTCATAATTCTTGGAAAATATCTATATTTTTCTGTAAAAACAAAACATTAAATCAATATAATTATATTACACAATACACGTGCCTAAGATCAATGCAATAAAGATGGGCATTATTTTTATCTCAAACTTAGAGATCCATTTAGCACATACCGATACACAAGAATTCCCTTGGAGGGTCGATGCCGGTCGCAAAACATAATGACATTCCTTACAATGTCCCCCACATTGCTAGCATTTCATGTCAATATTTATTGAATGCATCGCTTCATCCTTTAGTCAATTACGAAGATATATAAATAAAGTCACATGAAGTGGTTTTGAGATTTCTACAGCATAAATTTAGAGGTTAGTATGACTATGCCTTTTCACGTTTTTGTAATGTAAACTGGAACTACAATAAATAGTTACTCGTTGATATCCTACAGGCGCTTTTTCAATTTTATGGACAACAAGTAGTTCAAATACGCTGCCAATAAAATACAGAAATCTTGAAAGGCAGTAGGAGTTTTTTTTGAACACCTCAGCACTAATATCGAATTACGACTAAAGAACTTTGATTTTTTTAGCATTTTTTTTATGATTCTATATACGCAAGCATACAATTTCTTTTCGTGTAACAATTTATTACACAGCAATTTTCTGTTAACATTCACAACATCAATTAAGTTTATTCATAAGCACGTGATGTTGATAACACGAACGCTACTCAGAATATAGGTAGTTAGCACAACATTTGGGTGAAACGCCAAGTTGGCGGATTGTAATGCAAACCAAATGTTCGATATAACACACTGCCTGCACTTATGTAAATGCCAGCGCTACATATTCTGAACGTAACTGGGCGTACAATTATAGCCTGTTGCGCAACAAACCAACCATCCATTGCGGAGATTTTGGATAACATTCTGATCTATAGACTTAGGTACCGAACAAATTATATGATTTAGAATCACTACACCAGGTCAAATGTTTTCTTCAATTGTTACGCTTTTAATTAAATTAATACGCATTCTATCTTTCTTACCATCATTGTTTAAACCGGGTATTCTATAGTCTTCCAAACGAGGCCCTATTACTAAGACTGCCTGGATAAATAGTCGTTATTAAGCCAAAGCCAAGCGAAAGTCAGTGCTTGGCTACATCAAATGTCAAAAATCCCCATGAAACTTATTGACATCCCCAAGCACTGACTTAGGCTTAGCTTTGGCTTAGTAACGACTATTTATTCAGGCCTAAGAGTCCACTGTCCGTCTGTCTGTCTGCCTGCTACATCATTTCATGAACCGTGAATGTCAAACAGTTGAAATTTTGACAGATGAGTGTATTTCTTTTTTTTATTTATAATGGTACGGAACCCTTCGTGCGCTTGTCCGACTCGGCCTGGCAGGTTTTTAGCCTAGTTTCTGTCGTCATGCAGCGTAGAAGAATTTTTGCTTCATTAGTCGCATCGATGGGTAGAGCTTTTTCGATAACAGATCTGAATTAAAATGATTTTAAATCTCGTTCAACTTACTAATAGGCAATTAGTATAAGCTAGATTATTGATAGGTGTGTGAACTTTGTGCATATCGTGAAGATTATGAAAATAATAACATATTTTTCCAATCGTCCTTAACTTTCAAACCTGCTGCCCAAAACCGTTTTGTTGGTATTCAGGGTATATACACAAAAACATTTTACAACGCTTATACCTCAAATTATCTCTACAAAAAATCTTCTTCTTGCTCCCCAATGTATAATAATATTTTGTATAAGGACACAAAAAAATGCAATAAAATGTCCCTAATGGCCCCTGACATATCAGATATCGTCACAAAACAAAGATGAATTACAAGAAGCAGTGAGTGCGAACACGGGAAATAAGTAAGAGGTACGGAAATATCTTATATCTGCCTCATTTATCATTTTCAAAGTGAATATTAACGGCACGCCAGTCATTTGGCAAACTGGATAAGGATCGTGTTAATGTACAAATCACATTTCTTATACTTTCATAAGTATAAGAAATAATATAATGTGATCTCTTTAACGTAAAATTTTCATTGACTTTTCAGTTGAAAATCGTATAAAATATTCTTTATCTTATTTATTTTCGCAACATAATTGTATTTCTTTACACAGTAGGTTTTTTTTTCAGAATATTTCTTATGCTTGTAAAGAAATGTTCTTTTTTTATTAATTCATCGAAGGAGTCCAGCACCGTACCACGTACCTAAGTTCCAGGTTGATCCTTCAATAGCCCTTTACGTTCCTAGATCACGGTTACTTGATGAGATAGCCCAGCGACGAGGGCAGGCATTGACCCTTTGCCCTCTGCCCTCCCCCGTCAGATATCAAAGAAAACATACAGCTGGGGGCCAATTCTCGGTTTTAGAGATGGTGTCGAACTCGACAAAAATTTCTAATGACGTCATTTTTTAGACAAATTTTGCTGAACTCTAACGTTAGCCTTCGACAAATGTCGAATGTGACATCCCCAGAATAGCATTAACTTTTAAAATTGTCCAAAAAAATGACGTCATTATTATTTATTTTTGTCGATTTCGACACCATCTCTAAAACCGAGAATTGGCCCGTGTTTCTTACTTCTGAACATTATTGGTCAAAGGTCAAGGTTTCACGCGAATTTAACTATTTGTAGAGCTACTTTACACGGTTCAAGTGTGCTTTTCTTTCTTTAATTACAGTAATTGGGCTACATTTTGAACAGAGTGAAATTAATTTATAGCCTACATTTCCTGCCAAATATTTAAAAAACTACTTAATGCGAAACGAGTCTGACAGTCCCTCCCTCTCTGCCCTGGGTGAAGGGAGGACTCTTTTGATGATTTTACCACGTAAAAAAGAAATGAAAAATACTTAATGCCATTGTTCCTTTTATGTTCTCGAGAAATTATTATGATCGTGGATTTGTTAAACATGTATTTCCAATGAATCAATAACAGAGTAAATATTACCCATGTAAACATTCGTTAGAAATGTATCATTTGACATGGAATAACAAAATAGATTTAACAAACAACATATTGGTATCAATTCAAATTCAACAACAATATTTTGTACAAACAGCAATTCGAACTTGTACATTATCATCTTCCTAACCTTGTTCCATGTTACTTGGGGAACTACTATTAAGTATTATAGTTATGGAAATCATAAACCATAGTTAAAAATATCTTTAAATCTGATACGCAACTGGTTCGGAAGTTATCTCATAACAAACGTTCTCGACCTGGAAGGAAGTGGAAATCTCCGGCGTTTACTATATTGTAGCAACCTTGACACTATCAGCAGCGGTGACTTACCTCATCGCCGCGCTCGTTCACTATATAAAATCATTGCAACTGATGAATCGATATCATTCAGCAACAACTAGTCTAATCAATCATGAGGAGTATTCTTCTGGTGGCTTTCGGCCTTTTGGCCATCGCCGCCCTCAGCTCGGCCAGGGAGATCCGCGAGAAGAGATCCGCTGACCTGGAGACCGCTGCTTCAAAATGGGATAAGGGTGGCGGCCATGAGCACCATGGACACCACCACCACGACCATGGCGGTGATCACCACAAGGGACACAAGGGACACCACGAGCACCACCACGGCAAGCACGGACACCACCACCACGAGGGACACAAGGGACATTACGGAGAGGATGGCGGACACAAGAAGCACCACCACCACGATGATGGCTACCACCATCATGAACACCACGGTGAGAAGGGCGACCACGGCCATGGTCATGACGAGCACGGCCACTGGCACAAGGGACACGACACAAAGGGACACCACGGCATTGAGAAACACGACGAGTTCAAGAAGGACAAGCACTTCCACGACCATCACGGAGAAAAAGGCTTCCATGAGCATTACGGCGGCCATCACCACGAGGGCGGTCACAAGAAGGGCGGTCACTTCCACCATGGACACAAGCACGGCGGTCACCACGAACACGACTACGGCAAGAAGGGACATCATGAGGAAGGCGGCCATCATCACCACCACAAAGGTCACCACGGAGAAGGCGGCCACCATGAGCACCATCACCATCACCACGATCATGGCCATAAAGGAGGCCATGAAGACCACAAGCACTGGGGACACAAGAAGGGTCACTAAGCGGTTGCTGAATGTTCCTGAACTGATAATTGTTGATATTTTCTTGTTAACGAGTGTTTTTGTTATGTTTATACGACAAAGAATTACATTTTGTACAAAATAATTAAGAACTCATTTCTTTTTCATTTTATTCCCACGAAATATCCATGTATGGGGTTGAAACAAGCTTAGGATTTGTATCTAGTTATTTTAATCCCTACTTGAAGTGGCCGACGCGACGGTGACTTTGACCGACTTGCTGAAAAGGGCAAGCCAAGCCGATCATCCTCGTCAGTAGAGTTCAGGGGCTAATGATTATGTCACTGAAGTTTCATTTAAGTACAATATCACTTACATTGCGTATCTAAACGACAAACGCTGTAGCCGCACAGCGTTTTTAATACAAAAGTAAAATAAAATTTGGAGTATTTTTCCTCTTCAATTAAGTTCAATTAATTAGCACCAAAGTATTATAAACTGTTATATAACTAAAAATAATTCTGATTAAAAGTAAAAATATTAACAAGAAAGATTTCTAAATTAATGATCAATCAGATTGGCAACAATATACACAAATATAAAACCGAACCGAAAGGGGCTTAAATGTGTTCTGGGTCATGACCACGAGCTCTTAACGCGATCCAGTTAAGGCTGTGGGAAAGTGACAGAGCTATACAAGTCATCTAGCGCCATCTCTTTCCCACAGCTTAATATGGATCGCGTTAAGAGCTCGTGGTAAGGCCCCTGATAACAATACCAAATCTATCTATATATATATATAAATGAAACCCGTTTTCCGTTGTCACGACATACCATGAAAACGGCTTGACCGATTCGGATAATTATTTTTTTGTTGTGTTTGTAACCATCGGGACCGGGTTTTAGACCGAGTCCTCCAACCGTGCGAAGCCGGGACGGGCCGCTAGTAACATAATAAAAATTAAATCTATACTAGGATTTTTTCCTGTATCGTGGTTGCGTTAACAAACATGGAAACTCACGTACACAAACACCCGGACCCAAACAACTACTTGCAGATCATACAAATATTGACTCCTTGCGGGGATCGAAAACGCCATACGCCGCACAGTACTCGATCTCTGAGCCACTACGACAACCGTGCCAGCATTATAAATACATACTCAGAAACTCACCCAACTACAAGTACCATTCTTATCGTAGTCACGACCACAGCCGAGGAACCCCCTAACACAACAGAATTTAATAATTAAAATGTTGACGGACGTTATTTTATCTCAAATAAAATCCCATTTCGTGAATTTATTCTTCAAAATCGCTTCAGACGTTACAGATTATACACAGCTTTAGCTAATTAAAGGATCCAAGCCAATATTATTTTGAAATGGGTTCTCTGAAAACTTAATTAAGTATTGATTTCTGACTTTTCCATTTTCGCAGAATAGGATGAAGTAGTTGAAGCTTCAAAATTGCTTTAACGAAATGTTGCGTTTGTTTTTTTAGCTACACGACATACTAACTCGTGTTTCCACGCGTGTTTTATGATAATATGACGTGTGAGTTAGATTATAAATATTATTAAAATTAGTGATTATTAGATTTATGTAATTGCACTAAAAAATAAGTGGTTCAGTTTGATATTTTTAAATGTAGGTAGTAAGTAAGTATGGAAGAGACTATTTTATTTACTTACATAAAATAATTAGTCCGAAAGATTAAATTAGAGATTTAACACTTTTATTATCACCTCACACAATGAATTTCTCCATATATATTTTTTTTTATATACTTTCATGCATTATTAACAATATTAAAACAAGCGACTGGTTTTCTAGGTAGGTACGTTTTTTTTGTATTTATGTAATTTTATTGTAACTAATATTTATTTATCATTCATTATTTATTAATCATTTAATATACGCATATTTAATTTAAAATATGCGTATATTTCATAATATAATTTATTTATAAGTCTGTTAATCAGTTTGAATTTAATTTGTTCTAATTTCAGCATATTCATCCAACATAACATCTATCGTGGATATCTATTAGTGGCTATACTCAACTAATCTTGCGAAGTACCTACTTAGTTAAGATTTGAAAGTTGTTCTTATCCTTTATATAAATACAAAATATTATTTCCGTGCGGGGATCAAACCTGCGACGCGCTGCGAAGCAGTCGTTCTCTCAGCCGCTGCGCCAACTATGCCTTCTAATATAAATCATCATTGAGGTCAATGGGCAATTAGCGCTTCTTACTTACATCTTCTTCTCTCGGAGCGACTTGCAGTCAACGAGTCTAAAGCATCAACGTTACGGCTAAATAACACGGAATATGAGGTGTAGCATGTTTTGAATAAACCTCTCATTAACAATGTGCATTACAAAAGCACACCTATTCTTCATCATTATCTGCTTAGCTTTTCTTCTTCATCGTTGAAGCCACTGTTTGATCTCCACAACTTTGTCGGTATGCACTTTGTTATATGGTACTTTTTGGTAAGAGTGGTTGTCGAGTTTTCAAGCCTCTGACTACTTTTAACACTGTAACACGCTTGGATCTGAAACATGCGGTCAAATACAAAGGTGTGATTTAGACAAGGAGCGGAGTGGCAACGCGCGGCCCGCGATTTGCCTCGTTGCGGCCCGTGATTGTTTTTAACTAACAATTTTCTTTTATAAATAAGAAGATTTGTATGTAAAATTTCGGATTTCAATTTGACAATAGTGGCCGGCGGTTACTGGAGTTTGCAACTATATTATGTACCTTGCCCACCAAAAGATTGCTAGATGGCACTACTAAATTTCATGAAGGTTTCATCAACTAGCATAGGAAGACCGTACGCAAGTTGCCGCCATATTGGTGAATATGGAGGCTACATTCCAAAGTCAAGTTAGTTACAAGTTTTAACGGATTAGACATGATGTTTCATACAATGAAGATCTTTACTTAAGAGGTAGTGTGGGTGTAAACTAAGAAATTATCTTTCTGTGATCACTTAAATAAATTGTGTGGGTTCATCTTACAAAACCGCCCACGATTTAAAGGAAACGTACTACGGTATTGAGATAAAAATTTAGGTATCCTATGCTATAATCGTTTGCCCTCACTAGGATAATTATGTCTCCTGTATCCAGGATTCATTTTCACTAACAGCTAAACTCGGAACATTTACCTTTATGCCATACAAATACGAGTTTGTACCGTGCGGCAATCGAACCCGTTACGCGCAGCGCAGCAGTCAATCGTCCGTTCCCCTACCAATTCGAGGAAATATAACATACAAAGACAGTTATTCTGAATTTATAATATTGGTATCGAAAATAATCAGAATAGAGGAGTGGTGGCCCAGTGGTATCGGCCCGGACTTATGATAGTTGGGTCGTGATTTCGAACCCAGCCAGCCGCATCACTTTGTGTAGGTATTTTATTTCATCACCACTGCACGCGTAGCATGGCGATTCTATGTCTATTCTACCAAGAAAAGACTAAGTTATTTCATAGTTATTTCTACACAAGTCGATTGTTTTTTTGCACAAATATGATACCATTCGTACACTATTGAAGAAAAGAATGTTTATTTTCCATATATTTTACATTACCATGCTTAAAACAATAAAAATATTTCTACGTTCTGTCATTATGTTTATTCTTCCGTCGATAAAACCCCTTTCTACGGCGCCATGCTACGCCTGCTGCTCTCACAACGGCGAAGGAAAACATTGTGAAGAAACCGGCATATACCCTAGAACCAGAAATTCAAAAATATGTGACATATGTGATTATGGCCCACTCTCTCACACAGAGAGGAGGGCTGTGTCCCACCCGTGGGAACATTTATAGGCTGATGATGATGATGAATATAAGTATTGATAATAGATAACCCGTATTGTCCTAAATTACTTGGAAATTTCCTTTCAAACAATCTACATAGATCTTGATTGAAATAGAGCAAAGGTGTTTCCGCATGTTATCATCGGAACAATATGCAGCATGTCTATAGTACTTAGGTCTATGTATTGTACAAGTTACTATCGGCACATGTGAGTGAGATAATGAGGCCTTGTTCCCCTACAGCTGTCGGTTGATTACATGCATGTTCTCGTGTTACAATACACTACATTGTTACATTGGCTTACAAAATAGTAAATACGTTAATAATTAAAGCAATAAGCTACCAATTAAAAATATAAAACTGACTTCCGTATCGGAGAACGACTTAATTTTAAAAATCAGCCACTCTCCGTTCGTCTGTTTGTCATTCGATAAAACGGAATCTTACAACTGTTCATTTCATCCTGATTAAATTACGGGAAATAAGAATAAATTTACTTCATAAACGTTCAATTAAAACTTTTGAAAAGGATAAAACTCTCCTATTAATTAACACAAAAGGCAGATGGCAACGTATTCTCAAATTATTTTCGCAGATTAAAAGCAAAATAATATTTTCAATCATTAAATAACAATTGAAGTAAAAACTGTTTCTACCGCTACCGATCAAAGTTGACAATAAATCAAAACTCACCTAGCGCTAGGGCGCTTGACCTTGCTGGTAAGTAAGTGCAAGCACCCGACACAGTGCAACTATTGCCTAATGCAGGTACGAGAAAACCAGACCCACAGTATCTATAAAACGTTGTGGTGACAATATTACGTGCCATATCTCATCTCGACCTGTCCAAGAATACTACAACTATGAGGGTGGCGCTCCTTTTGAGCTGTGCAGTGCTGGCGCTGATCGCGCTGGCGCAGGCGCGAGACATACGCGAGAAACGTAGCGCAGACCTTGAAGCGGCCGCGTCTGGACACCACCACGAGCACGGCGGTGGCAAGGAGCATCACCATGATCACCATCACCACCACGAGGGACATGGCCACAAAGGATACAAGGGACACCACCACCATGAACATGGAAAGAAGGGTCACCACCACCACGAAGGACACAAAGGACACCACGATCACCACGGAGGACACAAGAAACACCATCACCACGATGATGGACACCACCACGAGCACCATCACGGAGAAAAGGGAGAAAAAGGTCACGGTTTCGAAGAAAAGGGACACTACCACAAGGGTCACTCCACGAAAGGACATCACGGTGTTCACAAACTAGATGAGTTCAAGAAGAACAAGCACTTCCACCATAAACACGGCGAGAAGGGCTTCGAAGAGGGTTACGGTGGGCATCATGGCGAGCATGGACACAAGAAGGGTGGACACTTCGACAAGGGACACAAACACCATGGACACCATGAGCACCACCATGGCAAGAAGGGACATCATGAGGAGGGAGGCCACCACCATGAACACAAGGGCCACCACGATGAGGGCGGCCACCACGAGCACCACCACCACCATCACGGACACGGCAAGAAGGGCGGCCATGAAGACCACAAACACTGGGGCTTCAAAAAGGGACACTAAAGCATAAGTCCAGTAATTTATTAATGTACCTTGTATTAGAGTAGTTATTGTTATTTTATATTTTTGTTACACGATGTAAATAAACACAGTTTTATTGAAGAATGTATTGAATTTCTTTTAAACCAATGAAGTTTAGAAAAAATATTTAAAATATAATTTCATTCCTTCATAGTGTATTAATTTATTTCAGATTTGAATGAAAGCTAGTCCAGAACTTTTTAAAAATTTTAATTGGTCGCCGAATAAAAAGTACCTAGTCAATGTTATTAATAAATGCTGAGTAAAAAGGAGTAGTATGAGTATGACCCGTCATTCATGTCAATTGAACGCCTCTTGTTAAAATTTTCATGAAATACATATCTCATCTATTAAGATATACGAAGATTTGTAAGCTAATGCAGCGCTCACACAGCATTGTATCGGTGTATGCCTGTTTGGGTTGGCATATGTGTAAAGTCTGTCGCAAGAATGACCGTTGTCGTGTTAGCTGTCTAAAAACTGCTCTGTATTATTCTATTATATTAAACGTGTTATAGTGCTTAAACCTCTTGTAATTATTCATGTCCTAACAGGTTATGGGCCCAGAAGACTATATACAATTGATTTCGTGAGTTTTGAATAGTACATACAACGAAAAGTTGTGAACTCAATAATTGACATGCCTGTCAGTGCGCGTTCAAAAAAGTGAACTCGACCGTGTTTTACAACATCCGTTTTTTCGTCAAGTAACGATTAAAACATTATTATGGCTGCGTCTATTAAGATTGAACCATTAGGTTCTAATAATTATGATACGTGGAAGATTCACATGAGAGCCATTTTGAAGAAAAATGATTTGTGGGAATTCGTATCGGGTGCTATGCCAAAACCGGCACGCACTGACCCTGAGTATGCAAACTGGGTGAAAATGGACGGTAAGGCGGAATCAGATATATTGTTGGCCGTCAGTCCTAGTGAGCTCGCAGCATTAGATGGTTTAGATACCTCAAAACAGGTATGGGATAAATTGAAATCAATGTATGAATCGAGCGGACCAGCTCGTAAAGCATCATTATTGAAGAGGCTTGTACTGACGCGAATGAATGAAGGAGATGACCTTCGAAAGCATATTGCAGATTTCTTTGACGCGGTTAAAAAACTGAAAGAAATCGGTTTAGTGGTGATTGACGAGTTATTGGCAATTTTACTGTTATATAGCCTCCCAGATTCTTTTACTATGTTTCGTACTGCAATGGAATCGCGGGATGATCTACCTTCTACAGAGATACTCAAGGTAAAGATTGTCGAAGATTATGAAGGGAGAAAAGTCACCGTACAGGACCAAGGTGCTATGTTAGTCAAACGCACTAATAAAGCGCATCCGAAGAGTAATGCGCACGATAACACTTCACAAAGCAATAAAACACAAGTAGAATGTTATCGTTGTGGTCGTCGTGGACATATTGCAAGAGAATGTAAAACTAAAAATGTTTACAAAAATAAGCAAAGTGCAAAACAAGCAGAACCCGGTAAGAGTTCGGAGCGGCAAGATTATACGACAATGTTTAGCATGACCGAAGAGGTATGTACCGGTGAACAGAGTAGTTCTGTTTGGTGTATCGATAGTGGATGCACAGGACATATGTGCAATGATAAGCACATGATAAAAGGATTTACGCGACTGGACAATGAACTAAATTTAGCAAATCATGAGAGTACAAAAATAACTGGGACAAGTCAAGTCAGTATTTCTGTTGACACAGGTTGTGAAAAACGCCGAGTAGACATTCAGAAAGTGTTCTACGTGCCAGACTTAAGAACAAGTCTTTTGTCAGTGTCAAAAATGACAGATCATGGATTTGAAGTTCATTTTACTAAGCAAGACGCTGTTGTTATTGATAAGAACAAAAAGGTTCATATAAGGGCCGACCGTGTTGGTAATTTATACCATGTAAGATTGGGTCAGCAGTATTCCAATAATGTACAAATGGTGAAAAAGCCAATTGACATGTGGCATGAGCGCTTGGGACACATTAATGAGCGTGATCTCAAAGCTATGGCCAAGAATAACTTAGTACATGGTCTAAAGTTAGAAGACACTGAAAAATTGTCAGAGTGTGAGACATGTTTGAGTCAAAAAATGACATGTAAACCATTCCCGAAAAGCGGCGAAGAACGTACGAACTCCTTATTAGAGATAGTACATACTGATGGATGTGGCCCAATGAGACATGAGTCATATGGCAAGAAAAAGTATTTTGTCACATTCATTGATGACAAATCTCGATGGTGTGAAGTTTATTTCATAGCCAACAAAAGTGACGTTTTTAAAGTATTTAAAGAGTACAAAGTATTCGCAGAGAATTCAACAGGTATGAAAATAAAATATTTACAATCAGATAATGGTACAGAATATATAAATAAAGAGTTTGATGTTTTCTTGAAGAAAGAAGGAATACAAAGGAGATTAAGTGTACCATATACACCCCAGCAAAACGGTGTTGCGGAGAGAAAAAATAGAATGCTGATTGAGATGGCTCGATGTATGATGCATCAAGCTGGAAGCCCTCCAGGATTTTGGGCTGAAGCTATAAATACAGCTAATTATATAAGAAACCGATGTCCTACTTTTGCGTTGAAAGGTGAAATACCTTACACTGTATGGAAAGGGAAAAAGCCTACAGTAATTTACATGAATACATTTGGATCAAAGTTATACTATAAAGAAAAAGGGACAAAGAAAGGTAAATTCGATGCTAACTCCGAATTTGGAATCTTTATGGGATATGATAATCAATCCAAAGCTTATAGAATTCATGACCCTAAAACTAAGAAAATTGTTATAGCAAGAGATGTGAATTTTATGAAAGAGAGTGCATTCGAAAAACAGTATGAAGAGATCCTTGAAAACGAAAATGAAGAAGATGAAAGAATAAATGTAGATCTGAGTGTACAAACTCAAACTGAAGAGAAAGCAAAGGAGGACAGACAATACAAAAAGGCTATAAGAAAGGAATCTAGAACAAGAGACTCATTGGAAAATATACATGATAATTTGGAGACTGATAGAACAGAGAGATTATCAAGAAAAAGCCATTCAACTGTACTATGGGAAAAACTATTTGAAAAAGTGGTAGAACCTGCTAAAAGAGGAAGAGGGAGACCGAGACTGATACGTACAGGTCTGATAGGAAGACCTAGAAAGGAATATCGGTACCAACAGAATGATGAGCAAGTGACAGAAGGTGAAACAGACGATGAAGAATCGGAAGTACAAATGTCACCAGGCATGGTAACAGTTGATCCAGTTGATCCAATGACATGGCAAGAAGCTGAAAGAACAAGTGATTCTACAAATTGGAAAAATGCATTAGAAGATGAATATCTAGCCCAAATAAAAAATGAGACGTGGGATATAGTGCCACGACCACATGATCGAAAAGTGATTGGCAATAGATTGGTATTTAAAAGTAAACTAACAGGAAAGAAAGTCCGTCTAGTTGCTAAAGGTTGTTCTCAACGGCCAGGGGAGGATTTCCATGAGACATCATCTCCGGTAGTTCGATCATCGTCAATAAGATTGATAGCAGCGCTATCATCAGAATTAGGACTAGAGATCCATCAAATGGACGTAGTAACTGCTTACTTGAATGGCACATTAGATGAAGAAGTGTATATGGAGATACCAGATAACATAGATAATGTACTGGATAAAATTATCACTAAGAAGCAGATTGGTGCACGTCGTCAAGTTGTACAAGATGAGAAAATTATCAAAACAGCTAAGTTATGGATGAAAAAGATGCATGAATGTAAAGATGCAGTATGTTTATTAAGGAAATCATTATATGGTTTACGTCAGTCAGGTTTGCAATGGCATAAAAAGTTAGTTAGTAGCTTAAAGTTGATAGGTCTTGAGCCGATGCCTCAAGATCCTTGTGTATTTGTGTCACAAAATAAACATAGCATAATGTTAATTGCTATATATGTAGATGACATAATTTTAGCTACAAATGATCCTGCATGGTTGAAAGATGTGAAAAAAGGATTGATGAATGAGTTTGATATGAAAGACTTAGGAGAAATTAGTACTTGTTTAGGTATTGAGTTTAAAGTAGATGATGAAAACAGAGTCTATTTAAATCAAAGAATGTATGTTGAAAAGTTGTTGGAGCGATATGGTATGAGTGAGTGTAAGCCCATTAAAACTCCAATGGATGGTCTGGTCAAACTAGAAAAGCCTGAAGAGATTAAGACAGATGTTATGAGGAAGTTGCCTTATCAAAATTTAATTGGTGCATTAATGTATTTATCAGTGTCCACACGGCCTGATATTACTTATGCTGTGAACTATCTTAGTCAATTTAATACTAATTTTGATGTTCAACATTGGCAGGCGGCTAAGCGCGTGTTGAGATATTTAAAAGGTACATCTAATTATGGTTTAATGTATGAGAGGACTGGTTTACCATTGTTTGGTGTGGTTGATGCTGACTGGGGAACAAATACAATTGACCGTAGGTCCTACTCTGGGTATGCATTTATATTGGCCGGTGCTCCAGTAAGCTGGGAGGCAGTTAAACAGAGAACTGTGGCGCTCTCAAGCACTGAAGCCGAATATATGGCTATTTCTGAAGCTGCTAAGGAAGCTATGTATTTGCAGGATATGTTGAGAAATGCGAGAATGGAATGCGAGGTTGTAACATTGTTCAATGATAATCAAGGCGCTTTAAAACTTGCTCAGACAAGAAATTATCATTCGAGAACAAAACATGTGGACGTTAGACACCATTTTATTCGTGATTTGTGCGAAAAGGGTGTTATTGATCTGAAATATTTGTGTACAGAGAGAATGCCAGCAGATGTTTTAACCAAAGGTTTGAGTGCAACAAAACATTATGAATGCTTAGGTAATTTAGGAATGATAGACAAATCAGATTATCTCACAACTTCGAGGGGAGGTATTAAGATATACGAAGATTTGTAAGCTAATGCAGCGCTCGCACAGCATTGTATCGGTGTATGCCTGTTTGGGTTGGCATATGTGTAAAGTCTGTCGCAAGAATGACCGTTGTCGTGTTAGCTGTCTAAAAACTGCTCTGTATTATTCTATTATATTAAACGTGTTATAGTGCTTAAACCTCTTGTAATTATTCATGTCCTAACATCATCTAATATTATAAATGGAAAAGGGTGCATGTTTGTGTGTGTTGTTTGTTTTTTGAAGTTAAAACGGTTGATCCAATTTTGATGAATTCTGGTGCAGAGGATAGGTATATATATGGAATCCTAGAGGCTACATATGAGAGGAAGAGGCCAGCTAAATCACAACCAAAATCTTAATTCACTTCGCGGAAAATAGCATAACCTTATGCAGTTACTGCTAAAAGCAAGAATTTAATACGTAATACCGGAATAAAATCGTATCTAAATATCCTATGTGTTAATATAGATTATGAACTTTCAGTATACCAAATTTCATCCAAATCCGTCCAGCAGTTTTTGTTTGGAAGAGTAACAAACACGGACTGTCTAAACAGATAACCGTGACCCTGGAACGTAAGGGCTATTGAAGGAACACTATAATGTTTAACAATAATATAATATATGTTCCTTCAATATTTTTCCTACTTCCTTTAAGGGCACACGAAGATAATTCAGCTTTTGGTTGTGGTTTAGCTGGCCTCCTCTTCTCATATGAGCCTCTAGGATTCCATATATTTCTGCACCAAAATTTTAGTCAGTAGGTACGAGTCTGACTGTGCCTTCCATTCCACTCCGGGAAGGAGTATTTATTGGATGATTTAACCACGATTAATAAAAAACAGAAAGCCTTGAAGTACGCTTTAATACATAATAAGAAACGTATAATGTTTTATCATATTGAAACTCGTGCCTTTCTTCTCCCGCGAGAAAACCAAAAACAATGAAGTTACGTGCTACGGTTTCACGGAGTTTTTGCGCTATCCCTTATTCACATTTCTTACTAAGTTTTTTACACAAAAAAGAGCTTAGTTTCAGATATTCCTCGGTAGATAATGTACTGACGCCAGTGAATAAACCTACTCTAATCTCACAAATTTTCTCAATCCAACGCGAACAATCACGAAATGCTCTTATGATGAAGCTGTAAATCTATTAAAATTTGACAGATTGGAGTAGGATTATGTACTATCGTCAGTAGGTACGTATTAAGTAACATATTAATAAATAAACTGAATCACAATGAAAAAATATTTATTCCGTTACAAAAAGAATCGACAAAAGTTTATGAAACCTGGCGTTCAAAATAATAAAAACACACACAAATAATGGTATTAGAAAAATAGAAAGCTTATTTACTGTACAACAACAGTTCTTATGACGACTTATTTCACCTAACTTGAGAAACAAGTTGCGGCGATGTCTCAGAAGTTATATTTTTGTAAGCTTGTTGTCAAGTTTAATGATAAAAAATATAGTTATAGCATCTATATAACACGTCTAGACCTTTATACAGTGTATAATAAACACACTGTTATAACGATATATGTCGTAGCATATTATAAAGATAATAAATGGACGCACGGGACGATTTATTCTTTACACCTAATGTTTTATGTAGGTTATTTATTTCCACAGCCCGATTTTGGTAGGTAACTTAGTATTTATTGATATAAACAGCTAACCCACCCTGTACCTTCAGTTGTCCATTACGTTCCAGGTTCACGGTCACACGGCAAGTGTTTAGTCTTACGGGCTTATTCGTTTGATGAAAGCTATCCTGAGGCACGTGTGGAACAATATACGCCGTCGATCCGGTCCTGACGCCCTCGCACGAACTCTACTTATTTCAGCGTACTTGAAGTAAGTGCGACAAATCGAATCAACGACAAAGTTCCCGATTACTTACTTTACGACGGGTAGTTACGGCCTGGTTAGACCATTGTTACGACCTGGTAGAGCAAGCTGTGAGCTTCCCATAACACGCCGCCTGCACTCGCCTACGGTGGCAGGAAATACCCACGCGATGTCCGACGTCCTGGGCGTAGGAAGGTGAAAGACATCTTCTCCCACATATGTTCTGCCTCCAACTTGGCTATCTTTCAGCTTCGCAGAAGGAGGTGACTGCTTTCAATTCTCCTAGTCCCGCAGCAGGGCCTAAACCCTGTAGTTGCAAATTAACCCTGTTGCTTTTGACCTATAGGGGGCGGTCAGATTGCGGAGTGCCCAAAACTAGATTGCGACAGTCGGTCCCTCCATATCACCATGAGATCGTGCTAAAGATCTTCATTATATTATGTCTGGTCTTGTCGAGGCACCGCAGATTCCACGCGGCACTGGCGTTGCGCCTTTACACGTCACTCGTATACATTTTAGAGGGTTTTCGTGTCCAGATCCCATGGCGGCAATCGGGCAAGAAGCTCGCCACTTCAACGGCGACCCACTTTTTAAATCGCAAGCCTGTAAAACGGATAGGTATAAGTACTAGAATTATCACCCGTAGATACAATATAATATCGCAACAAAGTCCGCACAACGTACCTACGCACGTACACGTATCAAAGTTTTTTCTTTTTTGAAAAGTTATAATTTTCCTGCTAGCAAACCAATGCAGATGTAGATGTGTGTTTTATTTTTATGTTTGACCCCAATAAACTATACCTACCGTTGAAATCTACCAGATTCACAATTGAAAAAAAAAAACTTCGCTTTCACGAAAATAGGCTGCACCTTTTAATGTACATACACTACATCTTATCTGTAGTACTAGTTATTTTACAAAGAGATAATTCGATATTATAAGGATATGATTGATTTTAATTCCTACTTCTTTCTTTTCTATTTATTCTTTCCTAAATTTTTATGAATAAGAGATTTATAATAAAAAAAAAATATTATTGTCACAGCTACCGGTCACTTATACTGTGTTGACAATAATGAATTAAGTTTTGTCACTTGGCTGTATATCATTAACCGTGATGGTTAAACAGTTGAAATTTTCAAAGGTGATGTATTTCTATTGCCGTTATAATAACAATATGAATACTAAAAAACAGAATAAAATTAATATTTATGGGACTCCCGTACAACAGTCATGGCTTTTCGTTTTTTTTTAGTTAATGGCACGGAACCCTTCGTGAGCGCCTGCCCTCGCGGGACTCATTACATCACCGTGACCCCGGAACATAAAGGACACCGTGGATTTTAGTAAGTACAAGTCTGACAGTCTCTCCCGCCCTGCCGGAGATGGGAGGACTCATTTGATGATTTTACCACGTTGTGACCACGTAAAAAAAAGCCTTCTGCGCGAATCCGACTCGCATTTGGCCGGTTTTTTTTTAAGTTAATCTTTCTTTCTTTCTTAAGTCTGCTTGAGGTATCTGGTAATTAGATGTGAATTATCTACAACAAAAGTTGTTTCAGCGCAATAAAGTTGACAAATATTTGAAGATTTTGTGTAACGCAAACGATTTATAAAATAATAAAATACATCCGCCACCTCATTAAAAAATATCAAGCGTTTTAAATGTGTCATATGGTTGAATATTAAATCCGTATTTAAACTTCTCTTCATCAGAAATATAAAAATATGAATACCTAAGCAGAAATTAAAATAAGATTAATGAGGCCACTAGAATTGAGTTAAAAATTTAGGTATCCTTCACAAATTATATGCAATGTCTAATTGTTATTATTTCGTACATTTTAAACAAAAAGCCTTTAATGGCTTAATAATGCATAAAATCAACCTCCCTTAAAAGGCATGAAATGAGTAAAAACGACATCGGCTTAGAGGATAACGAGGTTCTAACAGCCACGACAGACAAGTTATTGTAATCATACTAAGAGCTAGAAAACTGCAAATTGTATTACGCAAGCGAATAATCTAACTAACTAATTAATTAAAGAAATGGCCGTAGTTTTTGCAAACTTAGCTTTAAACTCAGTCATATCTGGTTTATTCAACATAAGTAAATAGACAAAGTACCGTTATATCAAGAGCTCCGGTAAAAACTGCTTTTCCGTGAGCATACTTCTTAAACAAACTAACAACATTATAGGGAAGTGACAGATCATAAGCTGCGGGATAAGGATTAACTGCACCTAATTAATGCTGTCCCCCACAAAAAATCTTAATCATGCGCAGAGTTGGACTTGTGTGCAATTTGTGACAAAAGTCCGAAATCAGCGCAGTAAAGTTCACAATAACATATCACTTAGTTAACTACTAATAAATATAGTACTACTGTTTACTCAATAATGTACCAATAAGACACCTGTCAGCGAAGCAAACATTAGTTACAGCGAGTAGAACTAAAACTTAATTGTTATCTATGTTAACATGTTCAAATTGTTTAACGTCAAACTCCAAATGACGCTTAACTACAGGCGTCTAAATAGTTGCCGCAACAATAGCTCCGCGCACATTGTGCTTTTGAAAGTAAACAGGCGTGTTCCGATATGATTCTTGTATGGACGTCGGCGCTTCAAAAAGATATTGTTTGGCCAACGCGTTCATTATTCACTTGTTTGTCTTGTACACTATAACAATGGCGGCTGTGCGCCATATGTTATACTGAACTATTCGAACCCGCTGTCCCGTATTTCCTAGAACAACGACCATCGATCGTTGATAGCTAACAAAAACTGACACTTAAACTCTTACATGAATTTCAGTGAAAATATACAATAGTCGTATATCAAAATATAATAGACTACCACCAAAGTTTTTTAATGTTTTCAAAGTGTTTTTCCTCAACACCATAAGTCATTATAAGCAAGTTCACGTACCCCGAGAAAAGTTAAAATAACAATGTCGTTGTTGGCTCGAAAAACAGAACAGAATAATAACTGAGAATATATTTTTCTACCGTAGTCACATATTTGATAAACAGAAAAAGATGTTTATTGTTTACTTATTTGTCTCGGTAGAAAAGATTGAAAACAAAATGAAAATAAAAACATTGATTTAGTTAGAGGAAGAACTCAGCCAATAGAGTTTGCAGCTGAGAAAGCCGTCCTTTCAAGTGTCCTTGAAATAATGACATCCTTTTCGCTAGCACCCTGCACCGCAGCACCTCTTTCACTACATTCGACTGACCTATATGGCATGGGCGGTATCTCATAGTATTGGTTTAGGCAAAGCCTACCTTACCTACCCCACCACAACAAACGCATAAATTAAACATACGCATTGATTGTAATCATGAATTCAACTTAAACAAAAACATTAAAAAAAAACCATAACGCCTAGGATAATGCATTAGCAACTTTCCGCACTGTGTGACGTCGTCACGTTTATTTTACTACGAACGAAGGTAAGGCTAGCTGTCATGTCGCCTCAATTTCATTCAATAATGCATGCATATGTTTGCATCCGTGTACATATTTTCGTGTATATGAACCGCACACATGCATAAATTTCTTACGTTTTTAGGCACGCTTTAGCTGGCGTTTGTACCCGCCGAATCGTTTTATGAATGAAAACCATAATGAAACGCAAGGGGAAGACGAACAGAGTTGCCAATTTGGGAAACAGATTACACACAGAAACGACAGTTTCGTAAAAGAGTAATAAAGACATGAAAAAAGAAGGAAGTATTGTCAATTCTATACATTTCAAATGAAATGTTTTATTTTAAGGAATAGTAAAGACCCATTATAATAATTAAAAACTGTAGGAATTTAATTTCACATATATTTAAGAATTGGTTTTTTGGGTAATTGGGTAAATTAATATTGGCAACACCGTGTGTTAGTGTCAGCCGGCAAAAAGTTGTTATTGTTTTGTACTTTTGCTTTTTAACCCATATTTAGCTTGAAATAATACGTTTCGAAACAAAAAGTAGCGTAAATATTACAGAAAATTCGTTTGTTTACTTAAAAAGGTACTAATTTGTGTGATGTGTTCTGACAATGTGTGTTTATTACTAATTACGATAGTTGTGAACTCTTACTTTTCATAACCCTTTGAAAGAACTAATATTATTATCGTATAAGATTCAAGTTGTGTCTAAATGTTACGAGAACTAAGCCAAAAATATGATAATTCATCTCGCACTTTCAATCTCGTCATTTCAATCTTCGAGAGATAATCTTCCTAGTGACGTCCTGTTGAGGTGGCCGAATCTTCTATTTGAATCGTCAGAATATTCTGATTATTAATCTTACAAGAAGAATATGGTGAGTGTTTTAAAATATACGTTTTGAAGTGGGCCGAAGCTTTCTTCTATTTGCTTCGTCAGTATTGAATAAGGTATCTGGAGAGATTTTTTTTTTTGGTTTGCCTATCCATGGTCTTAGGTCACTGCACGCTACTGCTATATGGTATAGTCTGCATAACATTTTCTTGAAATCTTTGAATTAGATAAAGTTGACTTTTCGTAGCTTATAACGTCAGCTTCTTTCTGATCACTCTCCTAAATAGGTAGCCAGTACCAAATATCATGCAACTCCAAGGCAGCAAAGTTCTCCGGAATAAAATAACTACAATATAACATTAAATAGTGATGTAGCTTGGCCATCACGTATATCAGTAACGGTAATATATTTCTCGACGGGTAGGGGTAAGTCTTACGACTGTACGTGTGAAAAACCACCTAAGGTTTTCCTTTTGATCGTCTGCACGTATTTTTTAACCACGCCACGTGGCGTTTTGTTCTGTTTCTCTGTTCTCTAGCTAGACTGGCAAAGGGTAGCAAATAAAGCCTAGTTTGAGTTCAGTTGTGAAATACAAAGATAACGTCTTTCACTATACATGGTGATTTTTTTCGGAATTCTGGAAGCAGTCATATACGGCAAATTTAAGAAACGTTTTCCTTAAATTTGCCGTATATGACTGCTTCCAGAAATTGATCCTTATTAGCAACACTATCTAATGGTGTAATTGTAATAATATAGGTTGTGTTTTTTTTTCAAAATCAGCGTATTCGATTCCTGGCCAGGATTATTTATTTTTGTAAAATCCAATGATACAGCTTAAGTTTTCGTCAAAATCGGCCTCGAGACTCCTTTCAACGTTTTTTGATATTCCTCATACTTTCGTATATAGCCATCCACGCCCTTTTGAAAAATTATCAAATCTGTATAGTAATAGATATTTATACCACCGCCATGTGAATGAACAAGTATAACCGTGTCATCCCCTTTTGTAAAGTAGAAGCGCTATAACTATCATTTATATTCAGATCAATGTATTCATAGAGCATCACCAATAATCAGTTCTGCGTAATATTAGAAACATTGTATCAAAACGTATATTATAGCTAAATGCTAATAATATTAGTCTCTCGTGAATGATACGTGAATGGAAATCGAGTTCACAGTGATGGTGATTGACGATTAACGAGCTGACAAGCTCTCTGTTTGCGTTGTGGAAGGCTTAACCGCAGTCCGTTATGGCGCATACACAGGTGGTAACAATGGAATTATTACGGTACCCGAAGATCCAATTAGGTTTACTAGCTACCTATTATTATCGTCGAACGTAAAGGTTCCCGGTATTTTATTCGATTTGATGAACAATTATTAAGATCATAGTGGCGTAATAAACAAAAAACAAAACTAGAACCAGAGTTCGGTTATTTATTTTTTCAAAGTTCCCCACGTAGTTTTCCATTCCCTGATACCAGTAATTAAAATTTCCACTCCAAAGTAGGCTATGGTTGATTTGAAAGCGTCGACAGCTTCTTTACGGGACTGGAACCTTTGACCACGAAGAGATTTTTTAATTTATGTAATGTAAGGAAGTCGTTAGGGCTTAGGTCAGGACTGTATGGAGGATAGTCAAATATTTCTAAATTTTCCAAGTATTCGTTTGACCAGCGCAGTGTGAGCTTTCGTTGTCCTGGTGTAGGACGATGCGCTTTGGGTTAGATTTTCGAAGTATGGCGTTGACGTCTGGCAAAGTAACTGTGGAATCGTCGCGACATGACCGGTTTTTGCCACGAATGTAGCCACAATCTTCTTTGAAGTAGTTCGAAAACGAATAACTTTCGTCGGCTTAGGCTCGCCTTGAAAAACCCAGATTGTGGATTATTGTTTGGAATCAGGATCTTAGGCATAGATCGATGATGTCGTAGACGAGATTTAACTCTCCTCGGTTGAACCTCTGAAGAGTTTTCTTTCACCAATTGGCGTGGGTCGCCTTAAGATTGACAGAAAGCAAATTCGAGATCCAATAGGAAACTAGCTTTCACAGACTAAGCGCCTAATGCAAGATCTTCTGAATAGTTGCCCCTGAGATGCCTAATATAGCCTCTATCTCCCGATATGTCACATAACGATCTTCGAGTATTAGCTGTCTCACAGCAACGATGTTATCTTCAGTAAACGCGGATTTAAGACGTCCTTCACGAGATTCGTTGTTAAGACTGTGGTGTCCACGCTGAAATTTCAACGTTCAACAGTTCGAAGACATGGGGCTTCATCATGGAACACAGATATGAACTCTTCGAAACATTGAAGCCGCGTTCGACCTCGGAAGTTATAGAAAATGATTGCACGGGCGTTTTCTTTAGTAAAATTCATTTTAGTATGTGACCTGTACCCTAAGCACGAGTTTTCAGTATTTGAGACGTAAAGTAAACTGGAATTTTGACAATTTCAAATTGTCAATTTTCAAGGAAAATATTAGTTATTTCTTCGCACACCAGAGGCGCTGTTCCTTTTTTCGTACAAGAAACGCTGTAAATACTGGAAAGACCCTGTAAAGTAAAAGAGTGAAAACTCGTGCTAGGGGTACTGACCTCCGGCGTGTCCTCACGGCGGCGATAGGCGGAGACCTCTCGCGCCCGGCATTGGTTTCGGCCATGCTGCGGAGCGAGACGGAGTGGGAAGCGGTCGCCGCCTTCTGCGAGGCAGTAATGCTCGTGAAGGAGGCGGCGGGCCGCGAGAGAGAGAGGACAGCGTCCTCCCTCCGCCCCAACCGCAGTGGTGTACGCCCACGGCGCCGTACGTCGCAAGACGATCTCCGGCCACCGTAGGCGCGGGCATGCGGAGAGCGAGTAAAGGGCAACTCGCTGTCCGACCATGGACCATGCCCGGGTCGACGGCGCGTCGTGTTCCACGCGCGCCTCAAAGAGCTGTCAGCAAAATGTCGGGGCCCCCTCTCAGAGGGCCAAAGCCTGCCGGGGTCGCGGGACTTATTTCTATTACCGTGACCCCGGAACATAAAGGGCTACTGAAGGACACCGTGGATTTTAGTCAGTACAAGTCTGACAGTACCTCCCGCCCTGCCCGGGGTTGGAGGTCTCATTTGATGATTTTACCACGCTAAAAAAAAAAAAAAAAAAAGGGGTACTGACCTGAGGTTTAAAACAACGTTGTAACTAAACAATTGTTCTTTTCAATTGTTCTGGTATTCTAAATTCCATTTTGAACATTGAGCAGTTCCAAATTCGAAATTCGCGGCTTTATGTAAACGACAGAACTTAAAAAACAAACTATCGTAGGTGAAACTGAAATAATGAAGCAATTAACTATAGAGGCAAACAAAACCCATGAATCACGGCGCGGCGCGGCGCGACAAGGGCTCCGCACAGCTCGGCGCGGCTCGGCACGTCAGCTCCTGCTCACTTGGTCAGGATTACGGGCTGACAGCGTCTGCACCCATAAATCTAGTGACGTGACGTCACTAAGCTCCATACTCACTCGCTAATTAGTGTAAAAGCGTTATCAATGGATTACACCTTCACCCGTCTACTCTAACCACGTAAATTCTAAAATATGTGGATAAATGCTCACAAATCTTCTTTGCGGTTCTGAGATTAACACCGACGAGGGTTTTTTAGGGTTAGAAATTAACAGTTATTCGTAACCTCACAAGATTTGCAGCATTGACTTTTGATCTAAGTAAACAACTACGTAGGTTTAGACATAGTTATTTATATTAATGAAGCACTGACCTTTAAAAATGCTTTTAATAATTATGTATTCTTGAAAAAGGGGTTATAGCTCTTACGAGTAGCTTATATATTTTTTTTTTTTTTTATTGGGACAAACCCACCACACTATTCCCAAACCACTGCAGCTCGTGAGAGCCAGAATCAACAGTGGCAACCACCAGAAAAGCGCCGAGACAATGAAGCTCGACGTGTCCCGGAGAATGAATTTAACTGCCTTGTATCCTGCAACCTAATGAATCAGAAAATAATAGTAGAGTAGGAAAAATATGTGTCCACTTTCTTCCGTACAAGCAGGAGACAGAACAAAAACAAGGCCAATAGGCACAAAGAGATATTACAACTGGGAGAAGCCCAGTTGCCTAGCACCACAGGTAAAAATGACTACTAATATTAATGTGTCCTAAATTGTGAGCTGCTACTTGATTCCAATAATAGGTATGGCAAAAACGTTGAACGCAAGGAAGTTTGTTCGAGTTTCCAGAAGGTCCGAATAATAAATGACTCCGGATGAAGTCTGAACAGTATCCAACATAATATTGCGTTCGTTCTGCCAAAGAATACACTCCCAAAGAATATGATTTGCTGATTGTTCATATTCACAGTCAGGTGTCGAACATTGACAAAAAGGCGAGGGAACAAGCTTAAAGGAAAACAATTTACTTTTAAAGTTACCATGTCCCGTGAGAAATTGGGCAACACAGTGATCCACCTCCAGCCACGTCCTAGCCAGCTGCTCACGAACGGGTGGAAAGAACTGGTGGAGGTGCCGAGTCTAGCTTCGATAGATACAACTAGATATCGCAGATATCTTTAAACAAACCTTAACCTACACCTACACATATTTCCAAAATGTAATGCCTATTTATCCCACAATTAAATTTTATGTTAACGAATACTTGAAACGTCACTAAACCTCTTAGCAAAAAAGCAAAATTCTTTGCATCTAGATAATTTACAGTGAAATGGAATAACAGCCAGAAAGAATGTAAACGTGCATCAGTTCTAGAAAACTGAATCTTTCTGCATAAGTGGTTGGCTGATTCAAGTTGGTATTATCAAAAAATAACATTTCGCGCTTATCGCCATCCTATTCTTTGTTCATATAATTATTCTTTAGCAACGAAGTGAAATATGGTATCATCCTAAAAAGTTATCATAAAGTTTAAACAAAAGCTTTAAAACGCACCTGTTACGAGAATTGTTTCAAATTACGGATTCACTACAAATACAGCCTAGCTGTTGAGACGTATAGTGACTGTAATAATAAATAGACACGCCTCACACGTATGCAGGTACATACATTCTACAATTAGAGAACGTTCCGACATTTGATGACATCTTTACAACCCATCAATCGTTTATTTCTCAGTGGAATATACTATCCATTAGTTCCTACCAGATATAGTGAATGTGTGTTCAAATAAGTACTATAAATCAGATATTTCAACGAATAAGTTTGCGAAGCATAAACGAATACATTACTCGCGCGAGTACCGTTAAGATTTTAATGTGTAATTTGGGTTCGCACGATGATAGATGCTACGACACACGTAGCCGAGTGTGCTACACACGTAGCGCTACGCCGCTACGCCGCGCGATGAGTGTCTACGAGACGGGTGATCCACCCATAGATACTATAAAACGTAGAGTATTATATCTGCCAACAAATTACTAGAAAATTAACCGAAAAGTAAAAATGCAACAATAAAACTTTTTATTGACCGATTCACAAAACTTGTCATAAAGATGCTCTATCTTAAAGCGTGAAACGTCTGTGTTATTATTTCTATCAATAGTTTTAAACTAACCGAGATATCTTTAATAGTTCCGTTGTTGACACTACGATAAAATTGTTGTTACGAAGTTGTTCACTCGGCGCTGTAATGTACTAGGTATAAAATCAGTATCATGTTGTAACACAATACAAATCAAGTTGGCACAGCCTGTGAAATTAACAAATAATTAGATGACCGCAATCTGTTACCACCGAATTAAAAAAATAACGTTCCAATAGGTACTTTAATTAGTACGTGAGCTGTTTACGAGTGCACCACAATGAAACAAAAGACTAGTCTAAAAATACAGCTGAACGAACAGTTGCACGGGAAAAGTGAATATCCCATAACATACCAGAATAAAACATGCAGACAATGGACTGAACTGTTTGTCGGCAAAACGACAGTTTGATTGAGTCGCTCGCATGCGCTGCAGCACTGGAGCTCATTCACTTTTAATCCATGACCGACACGTTGTTCGACCAGAAATCGATCGTGTAACTGAACCCTTAATCGTTCAATCCGTCAGCAATCGACATAGATCCAATATCACGCTATTTAACTTTACAGGTGGGCAGAATTCCAAGCGTGACAAATTCTAGACGAGGTGACATTGCCGAGAGACAACGTGACTCCGACAATGACAATGTTGTAGAAATTGAAGACAGATAGGACGAGGTTAATTGGCTGTGTGGTAATGTATGACCTTGTGAACTCGATCTGTTCAGACTACAGACACTTTTGTTTATTTTTTGTACAATATGTCGTGGGTTTTTTTATCTTGGTAAAATCATCTAATGAGTTCTCCTACCCAGGGAGGGGCGGTAGGGACTGTCAGACCTGTACTGACTGAAATCCACGGTGATCCTTCAATAGCTCTTTACGTTCCAGGGTCACGGTTACCTGACGAGACAGTCGCGATTTGATAAAAGCTAGCTTATCCCACGAAATGGGGTCCTGTCCTGGGATAATCTAGCTTTTATCAAATAAGTTACTCATCATCTTAAGAAGCAATGTTTGTCATTGTAATGAAAAATAAATATTTGCTTTTCTTTAAGTACAAGTATCATTAAAAGCTCAGTTCTAAATTAATGCTTATAACTTATTTTATGCCTCGAAAGATTGTTGTAGACGTGGTCGCTGGCTGTGCTCAAATCCCAGGTGAACGGCGATTATGGTCTGGCATATTCATTATTATCCATATGTGCCCCACATGTCTGATTTTAATACCACACAGTAGACATAATACTTATTCACAGTGTAGTGCAGTGAAAGTCGCGCGATCTTAAGTGGTGGTTTTCAACCCTAATTAGTTTAAAAGCATACTCAGATAAGCGACGGAATTTTGCACTCGCACCATCTAAAGTGATGAGATGAAGCTACGATTTAAATTCACCACTCCGCTTCGACATACTTTTAAGGCTAGCACACATAGCATAACTATGAGTTACCTTTTCACTCTTCACTTAAATACAATCAATCAATTAAGTAGGTGTTATAGGTCAAATTTATTTTTATAAATGAAGTTTTGTAAAAGATGTAAACTCAGATTATGCTGTTCATATTATTTATTTAATGACTTAAGTAGTTACTTAATATAAAAAATAATAATTTAGTTATTAATTACCTACATAATATGCCTTCACTTAACCGTTGTCGCAGTATTGAGTGCACTGATATCAGATAAGTTACAGTTCCGAGAAAATAAATAAATCCGAAATCACTAGCGTTGTCTATCAAGGACCGTCCCTTCTGCCAGTTCCAAGAGTTTTGTTCAGTGTCCCTTCTTGTAGCCATATTTCTTATGGTGCTCATGATCGCCCTTCTTGCCGTGGTCGTGATGATGGTGATGATGCTCATCATGTCCACCCGCCTCTTTATGCCCTTTATGTTCGTGGTGATGGCCGCCCTTCTCATGGAAACCTTTTTCACCATGTTCTTTCTCGTGATGGCCGCCATGGTGATGACCTTTATGGAAGTGGCCACCCTTCTTGTGACCATGTTCCTCGTGGAAACCGCCATGCTTCTCTTCGTGACCGGAATCTCCCTCTTCATCGAAGAAGTGTTTATCTTTCTTAAATTCATCAAGCTTATGTATTTCGTGGTGTCCTTTCGTCGAGTGGCCCTTGTCGTAGTGTCCCTTCTCTTCATATTTATGCCCCTTCTCACCTTTTTCACCTTTATGGTATTCATCATAATGTCCGTCATCGTGATGATGTTCTTTCTTGTGTGCACCATGATCGTCGTACTCGCCCTTGTGGTGCTCCTTATCGTGATGTCCTTTGGCTCCCTTCTCATGATGATGGTGTCCCTTGTATCCCTTTACACCTTTTTCATCGTGCTCGTGGTGATGATGTGCATGGTGCTCTTTGCCGCCTCCTTTCTTGTACTCATGATTCTGAGGAGCTTCTTTTTTGTGTTCCGTTGCAGCAGGCGCTTGATCTTTTGTCTCTAGTTCTGTACCTTTTTCCACTTGCCGTGAGGGTAAACGACGTGAATGTACAACTGCCAAAAACGTGAGAAAACCTAAAACTAACACCACCCTCATGTTGCTAGGTTTTTTTATCACGCGATGTTGATGCGGTGTGCTCTACTCCTAATATTGACAACATCATTGATGGTGCAGCAGTTTTATATAAGGCATTGTGTAAGATGTGCTAACAGCCGCGTCGCGCGACAGTCTCGACGGCCGCGAGTTGCGGCAAGCGCTTGCGGGAGATGACTTTGTATTCAAAACAACCCCGCTTAAACACAAAGATATTGTCATTAAAATATTACAAAATAACAATTTATTATAGTTAAATTCGTAATAACCTATTTTTTTTTATTAATACAGGCCATTTTTTTTTAATGGTCCGTTATCGTGTATTCGGTACAAAGTCATGAGGTACCTTCTGCAGCTTCTGCCTTTAACCTTATACAGTGAAGTGCAGTTTGCGTGCCCTTATAAGACAGTCACGCGACAGTACGTTTCATGCGCATTCGGAGAAACAACTGTCATTTATTTCACCAGCGCATGACCATAGAAATCTGTTTTAAAATAAACTTCTTTAATGAATTACTTCTACTTCAGTAGTTTTTGAATAAAAAAGAAAATAATATTTAATTTTCGCAAAAATTTCCACACTACCTAAAAAGTCATCCTTTATGTATAAGTACATATTTTCTTTTTAAAGCTTCCTTTAAATATTGCATTGCCAATTTAAATAAAATAGCCTTTATTAATTTTAAAAATACCGGTTATAGGAAAGTGTTTGAATTAGGCTGCAAAACTATTCAATATCTTTTGAGTGTTATTTTTCAATTATTTACACCTGCCACGAGATCCTGTCGGATTATCCCCGAGTGAGTAAAATGAGGTGGAACTCCATAAGTTTATTAGATACCTTAGGTAATGCAAACGATGCGAGAAAACCCAGCCTTAAACAAATGAGGTAATCCCATAGTGTACAAACAAAGTCCTTTATTACTAGGTATTCGATGCCGCGGTAGACCGCTGGCCTCAAGATTCAACCACTTGTTGCGCGGGATACCGTTAACCACATAAGGTCGCAATGTACATAATTACTAAAATATTATTAACTTGACACATACTAATTTCGGAACAAAAATACAGCTGAAACTAAACTCATCCGGTGAGAGCCATACTCATAATGGCATTGTGCCAAGAGAGCTAACTGCATTTCTTGTCATTTACAAGCGACGACGTCCAATATCGAGCAAAGTGGAAAAGAATTATCATAACACTCGTTATTGAGTTTTGAAAGGTGTTAGGTTGGAAATTGATATTTAAAATATGTCTTTTCCTCTTACCTGCCTTTATGTACAGTTGTTTGATTAAAAGTTTCCTTCCTTTTATTCGTCTCTGCTCTGGCTGAGCGCAGTGACGTTGTCTAGTTCCGCGGATCGTACCTATGTACGAGTACATAAGTGGTTATTAGAATTCTGGAAGCTAAAAAACTTGTTATAAAAATGAATAACAAAACCCGGCCAAGTCCGAGTTTGATTCGCGCACCGAGGTGCCTTACACACTTGTTTTTAAACTACTCCTTTACTTGTGCTGTCTGCAGACATTGTTTCTTGCCAAATTTTAATTCTAGGTCGACGGGAATTATCTTTTAGGTTTTGATTCTCCTGTGAAATCATAAAATATGCGACGAAAACGGATATATTTTTGGATTGAGTTGACTTACTCGTGTCGGAATCCGACGCCAAATTTTTACTGTGTTCCGTCGGTATACATGAATTCCAGTTCCGAGTATGAGCTCGCTCCATCTTATGTTAGCTTTTAGGCTACTTTGAGGTCAACAGCAAACCCATTTTAAAATAAAAAAGAAAACTTACAAGTTTGATTCCTAAACAGATCCTAAAGAGATCTGTAGATCCGAGTATTCCATATAAATTCATCTTGATACCTCTACAACTATACATTTCGGAGAAAAGATCTTGACAGAAAAGCACGACGGACAACGAAGAAATCCTTCGAAAGGTTAGTACTTAGTTCCTTTTTTTTCTTTTGAGGTACAGATCCCTAGAAATCTGTTTCACGTTACTTTTACTCATAATACGTTTATGTAATCCGTTTGAACACCTGAGACGCAAAAATGTATTTTTTTTATTCTTATATAAATTCATTACACAAATCTTACACTCGTGCAGGGTATTCATAAAATATCTATTACTTTGGATAGTTGCATAAAATATAACTAACACTCTGGGTAGGTAAGTACCAAAATTTTTATTTTATTGATATTTATTTTAGGACACCCTTTACGTACCAGAGGGAACAAGCAGAAGCGTTCTTTTAAACTACCAATAACCGCGAGAATCGTAACAAGTAGCGCCATCTATGAAGCAGATGCAGAGCGACTAAATTTTCTTAAAATCTCAAGGTAAGAATTGGTGGAATTAAAACACTTTTCTGAATTCAGTGCTCTGGAGATTAATAATATAATTATGTTTATATTTGTTTAATTAAAAACCATAGAGCAGCTCAAAAAAAATATTAACTACAATGATAACTGTTGGCAGACATTGTTTACTAAAACATCACATTGACCTAATGTGAACAAAAAAACATCGTGTTTATACACGGTTGTTTTTTCTACAAGCGGAATCTGTAGCACAAATAAAGCTTTGTACCCACTTTAAGTGTTCAATAAAGCGTGAAGCGTTGAAAAATAGTGGTACTTACATGCCATTGAGAATATACAACTGGCAAACACGTTGCCAAATTATTTTGTAAAATCGACCGCAGTTGACTTAGATGTCCCAAACATGGTCAAGATTATTTTATCTCAGCTTTTGTCAGAGAAACTTAGTGGTATTGACAATCTGGCTATTGAGAAATGTTATCAATTTCAGTGGCTGCAAGTGGTTTCTATAGGAAACGGTTGATTGCAACCACGACTAATTCGTTGCCCAGTAAAATGTAGGCCAATCTCGGGCAGCGCTCTAGTTTCTCAACGCTGAGTTACTTATCTCGTCGGGAGCCGTTGCCAACGGACCAACGCCAACTATTTTATGTAACTTTGTTGTTGAAACGTGCTGTGAAATTGATAAGTTTGTTTTTATATCCACATCCAATTACAAACATTACTTCTTTTGTCATAATTGAATTATAATAAAAATGTTTAGTTTTTTTTTTTACATATCTATATGTCCTTGTCAGTAAATAGGTGTGTAAACACGAAATTAATTATTGTTATGTTTCAAAAACATTTATTTTTATTAACAACAAAATCACAGTCAACAAAACTTAACACAATTATGAAAGCTTAATTAGATACAACTAAATAAAGACTTCCTTAACTCGCATAGGTATCAGTCTAAGAAACATAAATTACTTGTGTCCCTTCTTGTGGCCCCAGCTCTTGTGGTGCTCGTGGCCACCCTTCTTACCATGATCATGGTGATGATGATGGTGATGGTGGTGTCCATCTTCCTCATGATGTCCTTTATGATCGTGGTGATGTCCTCCCTCTTCATGGTGGCCCTTCTTGCCATGATCGTGCTCATGGTGTCCGTGGTGCTTGTGTCCCTTGTGGAATTCTCCTCCTTTCTTGTGTCCATGCTCCTCGTGATGTCCGCCGTGGTGTTCGTGGTGGCCGCCATCGTGGTGGTTGTCGTGGAAGTGTTTTTCCTTCTTAAACTCGTCATGTTTGTGTACACCATGGTGTCCCTTGGTGGAGTGCCCTTTGTGATAGTGGCCTTCTTCATGATGACCATGTCCCTTGTGACCCTTCTCGCCGTGGTGATGCTCATGGTGGTGTCCATCGTCGTGATGGTGATGCTTCTTGTGGCCGCCGTGTTCGTCGTGGTGCCCCTTGTGTCCTTCGTGGTGGTGGTGGCCCTTCTTGCCGTGCTCGTGGTGATGGTGTCCCTTGTATCCTTTGTGCCCCTTCTCACCGTGATCGTGATGATGATCTGCGTGGTGCTCGTGGCCGCCGCCCTTGTCCCACTTGCCACCCTTATGCGTGGCTGCTACCTCGAGGTCCGCATCGCGTTTCTCGCGGGTGGTCCTACAGCTAACGTACGCTAGTGCCGCTAGGGCTATGCAGCACACCAGAGAAGCCCTCATATTTCCAGTGCACCGATGTGATCTAAGCAGTTGACTGATGCCTGTGTTCGCGACTGCTTAGTTTTTATACTTTACTTGGTATTGTATGAAAATTGTGTAAAGCTCCAAGGTTGCAGCTATATGGCGACGCAGCAGAACGGTTATGTTGCGCAGTTCCACGCGGTGTCTCAACGTGAAAATCAGAGCTGTGATAACAAAAAGTATGGATTTGCATGACAAAAAGGGACAAAGTGTAATAAAGTTTCCCTTTCGCGATTTTACTGAAATTAAAGTCGCCTTATACCTCACAAGTATAGCATCCGTTACGAAGACGTTTATACTAAATGGCCAATGATGTTTTTTAACTTAACGTTTCCGGACCGTTCATAGACTTACGGTTTGGTTGTGAAAAATGCTATGCTAATGCTAAGGCTATTATGACATCCATGGAAAAGCAGTGGCACGCACAGTTGTAGCAGGAAAATATACTGTCGCTAAGGTTGTACCGAGCAGAGATTAAAATTAAATGGCCCTAATAGTTTATGGTAGACCTATGATGCGATAGTCATGAAATCGGCTTTAAAAAACAAAAAAAGAAATGTAAAATAAGTTTGAATGAAAAGTTATCATTGAAAGTCGGTGACGTTGTTTGTTATTTCTTTGACTTTTTTGCCACCGACTCTCATTAATAACTTTTCATATTCAAAAGTTCAAAACACATTTTGTGTTTTTTAGAAATCCGTTACATACATTTTTGTCAAAAGCTTTAATTTTAAACTTTGTAATGGGTACTGCCATAATAATAAGCGTGATTGCGTAAACAATGGATAGATAAATGTGATCCCAGCAATCGCCGTTGATTTGCTGTAATATACTGAAGAGTTGATAACCCACATGGTAATCAACTGTGTGTACCCTTCGCTAAAAAAAATCCAAATCTGTCCAGGCGGCATCGAGAAATATGGGAACATACATAAAAAAAGAAATGAAACGATTCTCACGATTTGAGAACCTCTTCCTTTTTTCGAAGACGGTAAGGAGGAGATTTGCATAAAAAACATAACCCTCCTTCGAAGCAAAAAATACCGAAAACGTATTAATAAATATTAATGTTTCTATTAGTTAGACTAGCGGCCCGTCCCGGCTTCGCACGGGTCTAAAACCCGGTCCCGATGGTTACATAAAATAATTATCCGAATCGGTCAAGCCGTTTTCATGTTATGTCGTGACAACGGAAAACGGGTTTCATTTTTATATATAAAAGATAATAACTACTAATATTAATGGGTACTAAATTGTGATTATTTACCCGTGGTGCCATGCAACTGATGGGCTTCTCCCAGTTGTAATGTCCCTTTGTGCCTATTAGTCTTGCTTTGTTCTATCTCCTGCTTGACATGGAGGGAAGTGGAAACACATTTTTCCAACTCCTCCACAATTCTTTTCTGATTAATTTTGTTGCAGGATCCAAGACAGCTAAATTCATTCTCCGGGACACGTCGAGCTTCATTGTCTCGGCGCTTTTGCGGCTGGTGGTTGCCACTGTTGTTCTGGCTTTCAGGAGTTGCAGTGGTTTGGGATGAGTTTGGAGAGTTTGTCCGAAAAAAAACATCGTGTGAGTACTTTTATTTAGGTAGTTTTTGGAAATCATATCATGGAAGATTATATATTCTACCCACTTATTACAGTATAAGCCCATCAATATGTTTGGAGCCGACTAGCGACATGTCTTCCTTCATTCTTCACATAGATCAACCATTCGTCGGTCCATTTGTTTTTAATCAGCGGGAGTATTGTTTTTACAAATGTAGATACTTATTGCTTTGTTGTTTAGTTAACGTTTATAACGAGCCTGCGTCTTGCTCTTTTCATCGTGTTGTGTTTCCTCCTCATGATGATAGGAATTGTTGTGATGCTGTGTCTGTCGCAGCGTATCATCACGTATTCTTTTTTCCCTTTATTTCAATTTCTCCAGGTAAAGAATTGACATTTTTAGTGAGTTTCCTTCTCATAATTGAGCACTTCCGTTACAATAATAGCTAACCGAATCAGTCTAGAAAAGCTCGCCGTCCAATTGAATATAAATCAATTTAGATAGATAAATAGAATACACTTTATTGTACACCAAAATTGTTACAAAAAACGGTTTTACTATATTTCTAATTCTATGGCTACAACGGCGGTCTTATCGCTAACAGCGATATCTTCCAGACAACCTTTACACGAGCTTATGGATCTTCAATAAAAATATGGAGGTACCTACCTAGTCAGTGGTGCACTTAAAATAAGTATGTATCTAGGTATTACAAAATTAGATGGTATTTCTGACAACTCCTGCCTGCCATAGTATGGGCAGGAGTTGTCTCTCTCGCGTTGTTTCCGAAGTATTCCGGCGTGTTGATCAACCTACCTCAATCTCCAAAGATTTTCTTTTGGAAAGAAAAAATCGCAATTCTTCATTCCATTTCTAACGTCTCAAGGTGACGTTCTCCCCAAAGAAAATCTTTGAAAATTCTCTACGCATGCGTTAATGCGTTTTTTAATAATGTGTTTTGTCATGGCCCCCGTCTAGCCCAGAGGCAAAGAAACCTTAAATTGAAAAAGATCACCCAGAGCGAACAGTAACTCCTGCGCTCCGATAGAACACAGTGAAAACTGTGACAGACAACTTGTATAGCTCTGTCTCTTTCCCTCAGCCTAACTACTCACACTTTATGAGTTCAATGGTGGGTCAACAGGATGGCGGTCGGAAACTCGCGATACAGGCGGCTTTCGTCTTCGGGACAAGAAGTATCGAATTAATGTTAGAGATGCGAAATAGAGGAACAAGGTATAGTGGCACGAACAGGCAGAAACCTCTACACACACTGCCAGTCTATTAAGAGAGCACGCCGCGCAAAACGCAGTTGGATCACTGTCGAATAGGTGTCACTAGCTAACTGGCTTAGCCACAATCGTACCACAAAAACTTTAGTCGCTAAAAAGGCGAAGTTAGCACCAAATCTCAGAATTTGTTGGTCAATGGTTCAAAAGTTATAATGGTGTTTAGGTGGCCAAGCTGGTCATTTTACCCAGCTTGGCCACGCGTGAATCTAAAAAAATAGGGCTCCTTGCGAAGATCTATTTTCTCCCAGACTTAGTCGCTAATTAGTAGATATTTTTAGTCACAGATTTTGTCGGGGTTTAGTTAAGAAGATATAAAGAGTTTAATTTTTAAGTATAGTCCAAGAGCTAGCTAAAGAAGAGCTTGTGGCTAAATAATTATAGTCGCACAGGCCGATCTTCCGGGTTACGCCGCGCTTGCCAAGGTTGGTCTGTGGATGGGTGACCATCTGTCATAGTTTCCTCCGTGCCTTGGAAAGCACGTAAAGCCGTTGGTCCCGGCTGTCATTTGTGTAGATCGTTCACCGTCGTTACTGTTAGTCAGAAGCTCTTAAGTCTGACAACCAGTCTTACCATGGGGTATGGTATTACCCAGTTACTGGGTTGTGGAGGTCCGACAAGCTTTCGCTCCATGTGAAATACTGATACCCAGCTGCATCTGGTTTGACTGGAAGCCGACTCCAATGTCTTTGGGAAAAGGCTAGGCAGATGAGTCCAAGAGCTAGCTTAATTTTTAAGATATAGACTAACAGCTAGCTCTTAGTTCTTTTAAAGTACATGATGGTGGCTAAGCGAGGGTTACTGACACGCCGAATCGACCTAACGCAGGGTTTCTTAAAGTGGGGTCCACGGACCCCCTGGGGGTCCGTAGCATGTGCACTAGGGGTACGCAGTAAGTCAGCTAACCCTTAACCTATTTACTTTTTTACCGGAAATAGTATCGTCGCGTCATCACAAAACATGAATTAATTGAAAAAAGACTAAACTTCTAGGGCAGGGTTTGTTTCATGTTTGACTCTGATAGTCTGATCTGTTCAAAATATTCTTTGACAGGGGTCCGTGGACTTATTTATATTGTGGAGGTGGTCCGTGACTGCAAAAAGTTTAAGAAACCCTGAGTCCTAACGTGTGGGTCACGTGCAATACTTCTTGCACCACCTCCATTTCTCCAACCAAAACGATTATGGTATGAACCAAAGGTATGTAATTATCACGAATTATAAAAAGGCAAATGATTTTTGCTTAATTTATTGATACAATCCTCAACAACAATTACATGAGCACTACATGATGCCATTATGGTTAATAATTTTAATCTAAATACCTATTAAAATTTAAACTAAATATATTTTAATTCGTAAAGTACTTTTATAATAATAAATCACAATATATACCAACTTTCAGTTGACAAAATTATTTAACTAAAGGAACATATCTAAATATCTTTCGTAGAAACGCATCAGTGTTTCACACCCTAATGTTAAGATTTGATATACTTTATCATAATTTCAGTCCTAATCATGGTATTACAAGCACATATTTTATGCAACGGCTACAAGCGATAATATACGCGCACTATTTTAATATCTTCATTAGCTGTCTGTAGTTCTGAGTTGGAATAAAATAAAATCGTGCTCAATATATGCTTTAGCCGTCACACAAAAATATGTGTTGGTTACCGAAAAGCTTGCATTTTATTTGTTTTTGGTTTTAATACAATCCTTTACTGAAACAGTCGAAATTTTGTAACATATTTTTTTACGATGTGTTGCTTTTAAAAAGAATAAATATTATTAATGACGATGGAAGCATAAACTGAAAACAAAGTAAATAATTAATATTTTGAAACACTTCTTTTATTGCTGAGAGACCAGAGATTACATTTCAACTAAACACGTCTTGGAACAACTTACATTTATCCGAAAATAAAACTAATTATCACCACAGCATACACAAATATTTATCTAAAATTAGCATGAAACGCTAGACGCCTATTTAATATTTATCTTTAAACACACTCAAATAAAGGTTACCTAAACAAATTCTACTGTTAATATACTTTAATGAAATTAACATTAAAATGTTTCAGTTAGAAGTGAAGCGAAGTCAAATTTAAAGTTAAGATCTCTTATCTTATTATTATATTAATATCAAAAAATAGTTTTATTTGTGGATTCAGTTTAGAATATTGCAATGTTTGTAAGTATATTTATTTAGTCGAATCTCTGAAAATTATTTTTATCATTTATATATTGCCATTAATTCCCAATAATAAAGTGGGTTACAGTAGGCAGCCTCTTATTTTTCACACATTCACACGATACAATAAAATATTTTAATATAAACCCATGCAATTATTTATACACAATAATAAAAATAAAGTATATTATTGTAAGATAATAACAAAAATTCTGACGACACAGTTTCCTTTGTGAGAATAAGATCAATACCTCGATATAATAAAATACTATTTATTTCATAAGGAGTCTTGAAAAAAATATGTTTCAAGAGATCAGTTTATATTATGAGCTGGCATACTATACACATCTATGTTAAAAATAACTGTAACTTCTTATGTAATGTACTCGAGTCAGGTCATTCAGTAAGTACAAGTCTGACGAGCACTATGGTTTTCGCTTAGCAGTCAAGGGTAAAGGCTACTGATGTTCAATAAATAGAGAATTATTTCTAATTTCGCGTGTCAATAGGCGAAAGTGCGTGAGTAACAGTAGTGTAAAAGTTATTCTCAACATATTCCGGAATGCCCAGGCGGCACATCTGGACTGATTACTAATAGTTGCATCTAGTTGAGATGGAAGCCACGCTCATTGGTGGCAGCGAGCAGCCTTTCTCGTAAAACCTCTTTGCACGAATACTCCGGCAACTTCAAGTAGTGCACGCACGTGTTCACCGACGGGTAGGATCCGTCTCCGGCGTCAACCTGCAAGGCAAACTAACATGAAATTCACATCCATAACCAAACAGTCTTGAATAATTTTATTTGCTTTCTCGTTTCGTCGCCTTATACTTTACTGTAACTAAAGAAACGGCGAACGAAGGGTTAGGAATGAAAGAAAAAACTTTGTAACATTGTGTTGCCAAGTTTGTCCATCTCATTTGAAAAAAAAAAAATATTTTATTTCGTTAATAAAAAATAAAAAAATATTTATTTTATTGGTAATGTATTTTCATAGTTTTGAGAGAAGAAAAATAAAAGGGAGTAATATTACCTTCCGCACGACAGTGAGGCGTGGGTGCAGGTTGGCGAGGCCGCCGGGCGGCAGACTGCTGCAGCCTGTCGCGAACTGCAGGAATGCCTTGCGCTCGCGCACCGACATCTCCACCAGCACGTCCACGAGACGGAGGAATCCCGGACTGATGGAGGAAATTCATTCATATTTTCAGGATAAGCATGTTGTGATATTTTTTCATAATGTAACAAACTGGTTAATTAAAATTTTGCAGTCAAATTCCCTATTATTGTGGTTGAGTTTCGCATACCAGCTGGTATATTATACTATATAAAGCTTTATAATTATAACAGTAACGCCGTCCTGAATATGCTAGATAAGAGCATGTATGTTTATGACGACAGCACTACAGTTCCTGTGCTCATACCTGTCGCGCGTGTATCCTAGCTTGGGCTCAGTGTACTGCAGCAGGTGGTCGCGTGTCCACACAGGCCCGCGCTCGCCGCACAGCAGCAGCCGCAGCTCGGCCGCACAGAAGGCTCGCAGGCGACGCGGCGGGAACACGGCGCCGAAGCCGCGCCGGAACGCGGCCGTTTGCCGTCGAATGCCGCCGCGTATCATCCAGCGCGCGCTGCTCTCAGCGTACGCCCGTGCGTTGTGTGGTCCCACCTAGTGATACAATACAAGTAAATAAAACCTTGATAATATAAAAATGGATCACAAAATGTGTCGCTAAGCTCATAACTCGAAAACGATTGTTGTGTTTGTAACCATCGGGACCGGGTTTTAGAGGACTTCCATCCGTGTGTAGCTGGGACGGGCCAGTAATTGTAATAATCGCGAATTAACCATTTCTCCATATAATTGACGGCACGGTTAGCGCAGTAGTTGAGTGATAAGACTGCTGAGCAATGTGTCGCGGGTTTGATCCCGCACGGAACAAAATATTAGTATGGCCTGCAAGTAGTTGTTCCGTGTATGTGTATGTGAGTTTATAAATACACCTACGACACAGAAGAAATACCTATAACCTAACAAAATCAGGCAGTCAAAGGACAAAGTTTAAAAAACAAAATATCTACCTCAATATTCTCCCCGTTATCACAGAGCGGTTGCACGGCGACGTCTGCGTCGCTGTGCGCGGCCACGTGTGTCATGGTGAGCGCCAGCTGGTGGAAGGAGGCGCCGTCCACGGAGAGTGCGGCCACGCGCGCTTGTCGCTCGTCGCTGTCCAGTGCTGGGTCGCGCATGATCGCGTCGTACTGCTCGGCCGCCGACAAAACGCTTTGCAGGAATCTGGTAAACACAGCATTTATTATAAGTCTTCTATGACTGGTCAATTTCTCAAGTCACATGAACACAATTATAACTTTAGCTCCTCTTCTTTACAAAGAACGGTAGCTATAAAGTCTTACCGGTGCCTGATAGGATCGATCTCTTCTAAACAGTCATTGGTCAATTCCTCGCCGCACATAATACGCAGGAAGGGCTCCGATATCGGTAGATCAACGAGCCGCCCGTCCTGCAGAACCTGTAGAGTATTAAAAATCTTTTGTAAGCCACTATTTTCTTAAAAACGAAGTAAAAGAAAAAGTTCAACACATACCTTAGCTAAAAATACTCCTAAGAACCAGAAATATTTGCAAACTGTATCACAGATTTGGGAATCTTGAGGCAGCGGCGCCGGGAACAGGCCGCCTGCACGCGTCACGTAGTAACCAGGAGGTTTCTCTGTTAACAATACATAAGTTACAGCAACATCAATACAACTCTTGTCTCTATGGTTGAGTCTGTAGCAAGCTACAGACTCAACCATAGAGACAAGAGTTTTTGTTTTAATTCGGTTTATTTTTAGTTTTAGCTTTTTCTAATGCTGATATTTCACGCAATTCTTTTCATGTAGGTACCTAATTCAGCAGTCGATGATTTTCACTTTTAGTTGAAATCGGTTGAATTGCGTCGTCGCGTTATCAGCAAGCTCGCTAAGACTGTTCTTGGAGATTTTAATTATCATCTTGCAACACCAACACCAAATTAGTATAAATCCTCAAACATTTAGTGGCAACACTTTTTCTCCCCTTTCCATCTGCGACATAATCTCCGATATTTTATTCAATGTTCCTCGGCACCAAGCTAGCACCGCATCAGCTATCAACAAAACAACTAACAAGCTCTACAACTGTGTATATAAATCTGATATTAGTACAAATGAGTAATGGTCACAATACCGTCGGGCAGCACGAGATGGTGCGGCGCGTTGTCGTCGTCGTGTGTGCCGGCGGCGGGCGCGTCGTGCAGCCACAGTCCCAGGTCTGCTCGCTGCAGCTCGGCGGCCACGAGCGCGTAGAACTCCAGCGTGGGCCCCAGCCCCGTGCCCTCCTCTCCCGCGAACTCCACCTCCAGCACTGACTTGCGACCCGCGTGCACGCGCATCACCTGCGACACCACACCTTACAGTTAAGGGATGCTACACGCGCTTATACGAACAGTGCTATTTTGAACGTATATACGCAGTAACAAAGCTCTGGAGTTACCGCTGCACTTATACACGTTTGGCGAAGTGGCTGAGCTATCGATTAATACGCAACGTTGTGGGTCCAATCTCCACGCGGTTCAAATATTTGTATGATCTGCAAGTAGTTGTTCTGAGTCGATGACAGCGTCTCCTACAGATCTCCGCGATCTTATATAATTTTCATTGCATTGACATGCATTAACATAACACAACATTCACTCACTATTCTCGTTGACGAACGACGGCAAAGTGAAAGAAAAGCCAAGAATGAATATTCCGTTTTTTTAAACTGAGTTGTGGAGTAAGACTGGCAGTCGCTGATCTAATATTTAGCTGCATCTGATTAGACTGGAAGTTCTCGTGTAGTCGGGATAAGGCTAGACAGATGAGATGACAAAGATATTATTAACAATATAAAAAATAAACATACCTGCATAGCTGACCGCAGCAGGTCTGGATGTCGCGGTATGCGCACTCGCTCGTGCCGCAGCCTCCCCATACGGAACTCGCTCGGATCTAGCTCCGCACGACGAGGTGACACCGTGTTACCAGATCTACAACATTACAATAGCCCGCCTTGTTAACACTTCTGATGATGAACCTGCGGCCGTATTACGCTTTAAAAACAGGCATGTTCCGGTGAGTGAAAGTGACAGAGCTATAAAAGTCGTCTAGCGCGTCGTTCACTCACTGGAACAGGCCTGGGTTTAAGATGTTGTAATGCGGCCCCTGGGCATATTTTATTTTCAACAAGTAATTTGCTATCGTCAAAAGTCACATGAATCTCTTATATACATTTTCGAAACCATTGGATGAAGTCCTTGAAATTGAGTTTGTTTTTTTTTTTTACTTTTAGGTACCTTACATAAGCGGTTGCTATTGCCAGCCAAATAATGAATGGAATTCATACAAATTAGATGACAAATGATTGTTGTAATAATTTTCGTGAGCAACCGATGGTTGCCAGTGGCGAAATATCGTTTGGCGTGGCGGTCTAAGGGGAGGCCTATGTTCAGCAGTGGATGTCTTCCGGCTGATGATGATAAGATGATGTATTTATTTACCTCTGTCTGTCGAGGGCGCGATCCCTCTGCGCCTGTAACCAGACTATAGTGCGGGACGTTCCGAAGGCGGTGCACGCGAAGAACATCTGACGGGTCTCCAAGGGGAACAGGAACGGACACCAGTCATTTAATTGTTGACACCTGGAGAACATTCTTGTGTTATATTTACATGACATAAGACTATAAATGTTCTCACTGCTGGGACACAGGACTTCTCTCAGGAGAGGGAGTGGGCCATAATCCACCACGCAGCCCCAGTGCGGGTTGCTTGATGACACATGTCTTCGAATTTTTGGTTCTAGTACATGCCTGTTTCGAGCATAGAGTAGTAGAGATAGAGAGTAGTATAGAGCAGTTGTAATGAGATAAATTACACAAAGTAATGCGCCTGGCTGAATTCGAATCCACGACCTTCAACTCGTAATTCGGAGCCGATACCACTGGGCCACCACTGCTTTAAGATACACATAAAATTACTTTAAACCAGATAATGTTACCAGAGCGGCTGCGCGGCGGCGGCCAGTATGAGCGGCTCCTGCAGCTGCTGGTGCAGCTTGTTGGTGAGCTTGGTGGACACGAAGGCCTCCGCCGGCAGCGCCGGGGCCGCGCTGCGCAGGCGCCGCAGCACGCGCACGCAGCACGTGGCCATGGCGCCCTCGGGGCCCTCCGCGCCCGCGATGCCGCGCTCTGACGTACGGACAACACATTCAATTATTATATTCTCAAAAACATTCAAGCTATAGCATTGTGACCAATGTCATTAGATAATTTTCTACACTGTAGAATGTAATCTCGCGAGATTTCAGACCAAAGTTCGTATTGCGGGTTTCCGAGATCGAGATTGCATTCTTTATTCCACACGCTTTCATAGTTTGATCATTCTCACCTGGATCACATGGTTCATCATCCTCGCTATCACTGGATGAAGCGAATGTTTCCATACCCTCAATTTCTTTGAATATTAATCTGCAAAGAAAACGTTGAATTAGCTCAGAACTTATAAAAATGAAACTATTCTCTGTACAGTGCAAGCATAGCACAGTTTTGGTGATTTTAATCTGCGTTGTTGTACACAAATAGCATTCATATCACGGGCATTCATCTATCGTAAGATCAATCAATTAGAAATCATACACTATGGTAGGTATCTATATAAAATTAAATTCTACGATTTTAGTTTTTTTTTTTGGTGTTTTTTTTTTAAATAAATTTATTGAAGTTACCAATTATCATCAACCAGAATTTTGCCAGCTCTTGTGAGTCAGTCAATACATACGCGTAAGTGAGCTCTCGTGTAGGCTCGATAGGCGGCAGCAGTGTGTTGAGTGCCATGACCGCGCGGTGCAGGGTCCACGAGGGTCGCTCCAGCGGCACGGAGCGCCCGCCCGCCGCCAGCGACAGGCGCAGCGCGGGCAGGCGCGGGCTGCTGGCGCGAGCACGGGCACCCAGGGTCGACGCGGAGGAACTACTGTTCTCCTCGCCGTCTGACGACTCATTCAGTGGGATTTCGAGATCTGCAATAAGACCATTTACTTAGAGTGGGAACTATAATTGACAGTACTCTAGACTGAGTCCGAAATTTACTACTATTGTAAAGTTAATAACTTTGTTTGGTTGAACGTGCTACTGCTGGTCCGAATTCAAAAATCTTTTAGTATTAGATAATATATTTATCCTACCAATAGGACCAGTGATATCGGAGAACAACTAGTTGACTTTTAAAGACAAACCTCGCGATATTATGTCAGATAGTGTCATTGTAATACCTACCAACAGTTTGGTTCAGATTGGTCCTTCCGGGGCGAGGGTCAAACGCCGGAATAAGGGCAGAGAACTGTCGTTTTAATACAAAGTCATCATCCCAAGGCTTTCGCGGTCGAGCCTGACCGTTGCTACCCCGGACTGCTTCCAAAGCTTCCTCTTCCATCAGAGACAATAGATTCCGAGATACCTGAAAATTATTCGACTAATAAGAAATCTGATGACGTGTAGTAACAAATATGATAGCGGTTATTCACAACATAGGCATGACTAAGATCATTTCGTCACGTTTTATTTACGATATTCTAAAATTAATAAGATTTAAACTAATTCTAAGTTAAGTAAGTAGTAAGTTGGTAGGTTTCAAAAATCAAGCAATATGTGCCAAGTCAATAAAGTACCATAAAAATCCATGCAGTGTTGTTTGAATTCTTAAACAAGGTGTAGTTTTAAATAACTACGGAAAAGAAGAGGTGCATGCGACCAGTTGGGGCATTCTACCACAGAGTAATTGCTATCACATATTACTATATTGTCTTGCTGAGAACTTTATTATTGTGATGCAAGATTTTGACTTTGGTTCTTCCATTAGTTACTAGATGCTGCCCAAAGAACAACCTTTCGCTACAGACAAAGAGTAACAAAAAAATAACACTACCTACGAAACTCTTAGACCGAAAAGTCATACAGCTATGAATGATCCTGACCTACTTACTGAATTTATACTCACTACCTCCTGGTACGTGGGCTCGTTCTCTTTGTCGCTGTCGAGCGCGTCATCGCCTTCGTCATCATCTTCCAGCTCTGTGAGCAGTGCGGGCGCTCGACACGACTCCAAGAAGTCTTCTAACGACACCTGCAGCCACTTTTAATATTAAGACCCAAATTAAAATCTAACTACTGCTACGTGCGTATAATATACAAGGTGCTATTCAGTGGAAATACCTGTGGAGGATGACCAATCGGAATGATCTATGGCACTTTGATTATCTAATTCTAATCATGCATAAACAGTGTGCTTATTGTGTTTTTTTACTTAGATTCGATGTTAACGTTTAACCGCGTATGGGGCTCTTATTGGCCCGCTCCACAGTCGTGAGAACTCTAAACAAACCCGCATACTATCGCGTCAACGTAAAAAACGCACACTGTTCAAAATTGGTGTCCCCTCAGATATTCCAGCTGAATTTTGCTAGTATCGACAAAGTTTACCTGTTCGCTTTCACTAGACGTCGAAGTGAGAGACAAAGTGAGAGCATTCTGTGCGTTTGGTACCAGAGAAGGATAACTTTGAGCAGCTGATAGTAAACCACCTGGGAAATTACTCGACAGAGCTAACCGCACCAAACTGAAAATAATAAATTTATTAATAATAGCGAAATATGTCACAAAGCAGATTTATTTCGAAAATAGTAGATACCATATTTCATTAATTATTAATTATGTTTCTTTGAAAACTCACCTCGGGAAAAGACTAGTGGAGTGGTTAGTGCGGGTGGCACGCTGCGGATTGTTGCCGCGTCCTGCGCCCGAAGCGCGACCCACTCCGAGAGATTCTAACAACCTTGCGGCACCCTGCGTAATACGCAAAGTTATGCAAAGTTAGAATAATGAAAGCTTCACTAGTTGTGGTTTATGCAGGAAATTGAGCACCAGGCTATGTAGCTCTCACGAGTTGATTAAAACAAGTTTCTAGTGTACAACCAATGGGGATCCATACTTATTATAATACAATCTAAACTGCCGAAATGTGTATTCGAAAGATGTAAAAATAAACCCCAAAATGCAAGTACATATTTATATGGAATATATTACTTTAATTAACAAATAAAATCAAATTTTGGACAAAATTACTTTAAACCACCACAAAAAAGAAATAAAAATTAGATCAGATATGCTCAGACATTACACTGCGAGGGCAACGACATGGTAAAGGAATTATTAGTGATGATATTTTAATTTCCTTGAACCTAATGTTTTATCGTTTTCTTGTTAAATGATTCACAAATGTGCAAATGCTTTTTAAATAGACGTAGCATTTGTTTACCTGTTGCGTTAAATCTGGTTCGCTAGCGCTCATGGCACCCGAGCCGCCGGACTGACTGTCCTTCTTGTGGTCACCGTACTGACCATCGGCAGCGTCGTTGTCCTCGCACTGCAAACAACTCTTCGAATCAGACACACGCAACATTTATACCAACAATCATGACAAAATTATGAAGGCCAAGGGCCTACGTTATGACACACGTGTTTCAAAGCGTCTATTGACCCGATTAATAATCGTGAGGGGTATGTTGCGAAAAAAGTTATCAAGCGGAGGTTTAAATTAATGTGAAGCGCGAATAGCGCAGTAGAAGGCAACCCAAATTCGGTATCAATGTGTCTTTAAAAATGGTACCATTTTAAAGACAAATTAAATCCTTTTACCAACTTGAGTAATTTATATGTAACTCTCTGCATAAGACTCAAGAAAACATGTAAAACAGAGATATGAGCAAACACAACACAACCTTTTCACTTCATAATTAATAATGACAAGTTTACATTTGAGTGCACCTAACACTGGCCATTTTCCCAATTTTCATTAATATATGACAAAACACGATCACATACTTTAAGGACTATATTAATAACTAGCTGACCCTTGCCCACTTCGTTGGGCGGTCAAATTTTTAACTTGTAATGAAATGATGAGTGTGGTTCGGTTAGTACTGAGTGCCGAGTGCTATGATTTATTTCCTGACTACCAAAAGGAGGATTATGTTTTTATTGCATACTGACTGTAACCGCCCGCCTACTTTCTGTTGCTAGGCGTAGCTCATTTTCAACGCTATTTTTTTTTCGATACATCAAAATGAGTCCACCCAAGGCAGAGCGGGAGAGACTGTCAGACTTGTACTGACTAAAACCCACGGTGTTCTTCGGTAGCCCTTTGAATATCGGAGTCGCGGTATACGTATGTCCCGCAACACTGGCTAGGCTATGGCCCTCTATAGAGTCCCGTCATTATGCTGACACTCTTTGAGGCCCGAGTGGAACACAACGCGCCGTTGACCCTAGCCGGACCCTTGTTGCAGAGACATGCAGCCTTAAATCAGTGAGACGCTGCGCACGTTAAGCGCTAGTGCGAAGTTCTCCAGCTTTGGTTGGCAAGAAGCTGTGAACGCTCGGAGCTAGATTCCCCAGCGCGTACTTGCAAAATATTTTCTCTATTCCTCGAGAGGCGCTGATGATTTTCAAGAGCAGACTCTTCCATACGGCGTACTCGAGTTGCTCTTGTCTGGGATATCTGTCGGGAAAGTTGTGATTTCCTTTTAGGCATGATAAACAATCGCTGAAACCGTCCGATATCCCAAAAACATAAATACAACAGCTTCAAATTCAAAGAATGAGAACGTGGTAGTATTTGTGTTTTAAGAAACCGAGCAACCAAAACAAAAAAAAAGACAGGAAACCTCCACGTGCGCCTGTTGACTGGAGTTCCCTCTCGGATACGTCCGGGGGGAAGACCAGTTTTTCGGGCCGGTGCACCCTGGGATGCGGGCAAAAACTCTTCCTTAGGCACTGTGTACCTAAGGGGTCTCTTTGCCCGTATGCGTAGCCTGTCGTGTGGACGCTCCAACGCGTGTCCCTCTGATCAGCAGAGGGCACAGCGGCGGAGCGGGCTTGCGGACGGTGAGTAATGGGTAGCTCGCAGTCCGACCAAGGACCAAGCCCGGGTCGGTGGCGCGTCGTGTTTCGCGCCAAATGCCTGCTGGGGTCGCGGGATTTTTCTTAACCCAGGTTACCGGTGCCCCGGAACGTTAAGGGCATCCGAAGGAATACGTGTGGATTTTAGTCAGTAAGAGTCTGACAGTCCCTTCCGCCCCACTCAGGGAGGGACTCATTAAAGGATTTTACCACCTTTAAAAAAAAAGACCAACACGTAATTGCACAACGCCATCCATAGGTAAATGGATAAAACGTCCGTACGAAGCATGTATTAATGCGGTTCGTGAATGGACGGCGGCATTTAGTTATTTTATATTATCTTCGAAATTATTTAACCAATTGACATACTGTTTTGGGCAAATCGTATCTCTATGATGTTCTTGTGATCATAATAATATTTTTTTTGATAAGGTCTAATATTTTGTTGATTAAAAAACCATCCAAAGGTATAAGATGGTTCGTGAATGGACGGCGGCATTTTGCGATTTAGTAATTTTATATTATCTTCGAAACCATTTAACCAATTGATGTACTGTTTGGGGCAAATCGTATCTCTATGATGTTCTTGTGATCATAATAATATTTTTTTCGATAAGGTTGTATATTTTGTTGATTAAAAAACCGTCCAAAGGTAAGTACGTCGAAAAATACTTTTTCAAACTCATAAAAGCTACTATATCTACTAAAACATAAAAGATAGAAATATGGTGTCGCGGACTTTATTGTAGAACTATTCAAAGCGGACATTTTTGCCATACATTGTTTTCAATTATAAACAAATGTTAAGGCAGCGCATGCTAATAACTCTGTTGGAAAAGCAATTTTTTTCCGCCCGGCTTAACAAAACTTGAGATAGTTCAGCTAATATGCATGATATCTTTATAATTTATAGCCTATAGCACTCAGGGATAATTTAGCTTTCTACCAGTGAAACATTTTTTTAAATCGGATCATTACTTTCGGAGATTACCCATTACATACAAACAAACAAACAAATTTACCTCTTTATAATATTAGTATAGATATGCGTTGGAAAAATAACTACTTACATCTTGAGAATTCGCTTCCGGTACTGGTTCTTTAGCTGGATAGGGCTTAGTGATATCAGTGATACTTGTTGGTCCCATTTCCATATTCGTGAAAGATGTATTGCCCAAGTCAGTCATACAGTTATTGCTTTCCGCTCCCAAGGTCAGCGATTCTACTATGGTAGCCAGATCTAAAACAAATATATAACATTATCAAACATGTTCGCGGAAGTCATGGAAAAAATTATTAAGATACAGGTATGCCGTAGTTCAAAAGACAGGGTATTTTGTATGTTGTCTGTACGTAGGTTTGTTTTATCACTTTCAGTACCTCTTGATCAAGAAAAATATATTTATTTATAATATAGTGACAAAGTATCTACCTGTGTTGATATGATGTGTGGAGTTATTGATAGCGGACAGGTCGGTGGCGTGCGTGCGCGGCCGCGACATGTTGCTCGCCATCTCCTCGCTTGAGATGTTGTCCGCGGACGACGCTTGTTCAGTCGAAGCCACCGAGACCTGACATTAAATGTAATTAGTTCAAGACTCGTCAGTCTAATCTAGGGCGTTATAAGGTTTTTCATTTCTGTAAACTAAGTGTAACTGATGAACTGTTGATGTAGCTACTGAAGTATGTATTTCTACCCCAAGGGTGGACGATATAGGTTAGCAGGACTGTCTGGGTTGCGAGACTGCCTTATTAGTTAATCCTAATCCTAATATTGGAACGTAAAGAGTTATTGAAAGATCACAGTAGATTTTAGTCAGTACAAGTCTGACAGAATGGGTGAGAGGACTCATTTGATGATTTTAAAACAATTTAAAAAAAGGGGTAGACGACAGTTATGATGTTTAGTGGCGTTATAAAAATTATGTCTTTTTATTTTGTTTACCTGATGGTCGACGGCTGTGGCGTCGGGCAGACTGGGCGTAGAGTGACTCTTGCGTCCTTGCTTGGCCTCACCGCCGGTGGCGCCGCCACTCACCACTTTGAGGTCGAATTTACCCTCGGCACCCATGCGATATGAGTTACGTCCACCGTGGTCCCACCTTTCGTTACACATAATTAAAGTTATTGAAAACAAACAAACATACATATAAAACAATAACTTGACGTTGATACGTTGATTGAATAATTAAGCTATTTTTTGAACACACTTATCGAAGAGCTATAGATAGACATATTTTCACAAAAGTCGCGGATATTTAAGCACGATATCGAAATGCGTCCTACAAAATGAAACAGAGCAATTGAATATGAAAATTTTCCAAGTTTTCGATGTTATTGCAGAGTCATTTCTGAACCTCCTCAAGCCGATAAGCGTAGTCGCTTAATTTTCAGTCACTTAACAGTCACAACACCTAATCACACGATTATTTCAAACAATAAAATATCTATGGCTATGCATGAAACAATCTGGAAGCGTTCTGGAGTCACCTGACATCAACCCATCCATTGTGCAGGTCCGAGGTGACGGTCCCGAGCGCGGGGTGCGGTCCGTCCTGGTCGTGCCACTTCCAGTCCGGGCCGCGCAGCACGCGCGCGCCCGCCGCCAGCCCGCGCGCGCCCCGCGACCAGCGCCGCGCGCGCGCCCCCGCCGCGCTGCCGCCCGCTGCGCCACAGCCGCCCGCTCCGCGCGGGGCCACCTCGTTCACACTCACCACCTGCACGTAAATCAGAAATGTCATACTACTCCAAGGCCCCTTCATATAATATAACGATGCGATTTTGCAATCCAAAAATGTGATCCAGACATACATTACACTTTGCGTAAATTATTCTATCTCCATTACCGTAAACCTAATATTTTCCTTCAGAAACTCGATCACCGAACATTCACCAACTCACATTGCGCGAATTGCGTGTCATTTACTCTTATACTGAAAATACTTTCGTGATTATTGTAAACCAGTATGAGAAGAGCCAAGACAATTAAAAGTTCTTATTTTATGCAATATGTACCTTGCCGTAAATCTCAAGCCCAGAAAGCGACAGATAATGGCTCTGACCGCTGGCATTTTTGCCATTCTGTTGTATCCTGAGGAATCGATAGGGCGCGTCGGCCCGGATGCGCCAGGTGGCCGTGCTGCCCGGCTCCTGCAGGGTCTGCTCATCGCTGTGCGCTAGGAGTGTGGTCCACGTCACACCATCGGCTGACATCTAAGAGATTAATGATAACTTTGTAAAAAACTGTGAAAAACATTAAATAACACAGTTACATTTCTCTCTGTTGACTATGGTTTCTTTTGTGTGTTTATTAGCTGTGTCTCAATTCATAAATTAAAAAAGAATGCCCTCTCATAAATGAAGTTCTTGCTCGACTTACTTGGAATAACCAGTTCCTGAGTGCTGACCGTCCGTACCCGCGAGCATGACGTAGAGTGTACGCCGAAGGCACTACTTGTAAGCCCAAGTCACACGCTATAAAGGCTCGTCTGTCATCGTTGGTGTGCACGTTCAAAGGCTCCGGCGACCGCGACAGTGCATCCTCAGCGCGGCCGTAAGGTAACTGCCTCCCGTCAGAGGACCACACGCTGACCAAACCGTGAGCACCCGGATTTACCCATTCACTAGTACCTCCATTACTGCCAATAAAGTAAATAATACCATTCTCGTCGAAATCGTGCTGTAAAAAATATATTTGTTAAGTCCATTGTCCAAAAAAACAATAATTTTATAAATTAACGAGAGTTTCTTACTTCGTAAGTAAACGTTATAGGAGCTTCTGCTTTTATCTTCTGTACGAAGTTGAAAGTGGATCGCTCCATGTCGAACCACTGGCGCGCGACTGACTTGGCGAGGAATCTTTCAATTTGTCGCACTGTCGTCAACGCCTCCACCTTTAGGTAACGGCAAAAGTTGTTGCCGTTGTTTGTTGAGTCCTCTGTCGTTTCATCGGTTGCACGTTCAACGCGAAGCCTAAAGAGAAATGAAGATGTAGTATGGTCGTTAACTGAAACTATAAATAATAATATCGTATCGACCATATCCGCAGCGGCTAATCTCCATTCAGAATGGCGGCTAAATTTTTTGAGTGCTTGAGAACTCTGAGAGTGCAAAAGTGAATAAATGATTTTATTTTGTTAGCAAATTTTTAACAGAATCACGCTCTCTCTTCACAAACTTATATCTTCCAGAAAAAAAGGCAAGGCATTGTTTAAGTACAAACACCGTCTTGGTCAGATCACCTGGTACTCAAATTCCAGTGCAATCGATGGTCCACTATGTCGGCAACCTCACCTGAACCTCTTAGTAAGGTAGTGCAGGCCGCCGTGCGAGGGCGGCGGCCCTTCACTGCCGTACGAGTGCACGGGCAGCCGCTCCACACTCTCCAGCACCGCCACCAGGCGCGACGCCAGCACAGCTCCACCGCGCCGGGACAACCATCCTCGCACCAGCTTAGCGCGCGCAGCTGCCTGGCCTGGACCATCTGGGACAACACGCAATGTTTTTATTTCGATTGGAACCCGTGCAGTCCAATCGGCCAACTGCGCCAATCGTGATGTCATGTTAGCATGCAGATAAGCAACCAACGCGAAATCATTCATATCGACTCCTTCACAAATTGTGAACATAATTGACTTATTCATTCACTATTCTGAAGCCGAGTAATGCGATCTACTTATCAAGTAAGCTTAGTCCCGTCATAGTCATCTTGCATATTCCTATTCTTCAATGCACAATGCACGCAATACATTCCTATGCTTACCATTAGCTTGTGGTGAAAGCACTTGCAACAAGGAGGGCGCCAAGCCTGACGACTGCAGCTCATAGGCTGAGAGCAGCTCGTCTCCACACAACAGCTCCGTCAGTTGATCTAGTGACTCGTTCAGTTCGTTTTGCCAGTCCTCTGTAGATTAACAAAATACAGATTTTACGTGAAACAACTTTAAACAAACAGACTATTTTTTTTTTACAAATAATAACTAACATTGGACCTCATACCGATGGACCGCAGGCCAGGTGCCGCGCGTACATATACACCCGTATTTATAAAGAAGTAATTACTTGTTGCTAAGTAATTTCTTAATTAAGTCATTACATATGGTTAGAATTCTTAAATACAAAATCTCATTCTATAGTTGAGTAACACACGTTACTTACTTGAGCAAATGCTTAAGTAATACTCGACGCTTGATGGTTGTTTCTGTGTGGCAACACTTCGTGGCCACGTTTCGTTGCATGAAATAGCAAACATAAGGTCTAGATTACTTGTACAAAACCTTGCAATAATATTTTTATATTACATTATTTTACATTCATAATAACAATAGCGTTGTGTAAAGTAGTTTGAATTGTATAAAGTATATTATGTGCTTTCCTAAGACACACGGTGCCGGATTGAAGAATGCTGTTGTAAATTCGCCATAAAATGATTATCCGTGGTTAAAAACTTACCAAATTGTCCATGGTACTATACCTGTCTCCTTCTTTCACCAGCGTGCATCCTTTTCTCCCCGTGAAAGATGCTTTGACAGTGACGCTGTCAACTTCATAGCGTTTGTAAATTTTGCCGCGTTAACATCGAAAAATTTTCCAAAGTTAAAAAAGTGTTGAAATACAATAATTAATTGTAATAAGCACACAGCGTTTATTTAGAGTACGTGACACGTTTTACTTTTGTGAATTAGTGTTTTAGAAGGATTACGGACTAAATTGAGTGGGTAAGTGTGGTGTGAAGTGACGAGTTTTGAATGTTGACGTAACGCTCCGGAGGTGGATCAGCATTCAAATACGGTGAGACATGATGACTGGTCGTCATCATCATCTTTATCCTCGAACGACGAGAGCATAGCTTCACATCCGCCCAACAAAAGACAGTCACGTAAGTACAAACAAGTCCAGACTTGTTCGGACACTCGTGTAGAGACACAAATTCAAGAAAAAGTGTTTATTTCTAGTTATTTAACTACCTAACTTACCTTCTCTAACAACGAGAAGGCTATCTGACTCCATTTACATCAAATTGTTTGAGAAAAAACTTCATTGTCTATTGCGGTGAAGTTTTAGTATGGAGCGGGATGAAAGACAAGTAGATAATATGAAACACACTTTCAAAGAAAGATTAAAAGTATATCTAGATATCCAAAATTTAATCAATTTGTATGACATTTTATTTTATTTTGTTTTACAAAACCCCGTACAATATTGTATTGCTATTACTTGTTTTATAGGTCTAAAAGTTAATGATGGATTGTATCATTTTAACAAGACCAGAAAAGTTTATAAGTGTCAACTGATTGATTGACTGATTTATATTCCAACAATATTTTGGAATTGGGACAATTATTAAGATTAACATTACAGGGTTTGCTTAAGTGGGTGTCGGTTACCCTAATTATTTTCATTTTAACACATATTTTGAAAAGATTTCTATTATTTGTGGTCTACCAACCTCGGACTCATAATTATGTGTTTAGTTAGGAGGCTTTGCACCCTATCAAAGCTTCTTTAGGTGGACTTAAGGTCCAGCTGATTAAACAATTATAAACAAAAGCTATTTGAATAGCTGATCATTCAGAACATTTAGAGGGGTTGTCTTAAGGACCATACTCATGTGGGGCAACCACAGGGAGCAAGCAATCATATTTTGAAATTAATCACAACTTGCCATGTTCCATTTATAAAGGAAGCTGTCCGTGGTATCTAGTCAAACATGTTATTAGAAAAGTTTGCAACCTCAACAAAAGAAATAATCTTTTAGTTAAACAAAAGAAAGAGCTAAGTTGACCCAGTGACCATATAGTTACCTAATTTGAATTTACTAGGTCAAATGTATTTAAGACTAATTCAACAGTGGCTTATGTCCTGTATTTGACCGCGGAGGTCTCAACTCAAATTGCCAGTGAAACATTTCCAGGAAATATAACTGGTTATAAGTTCACAAACAACTGTTTAGTGAAAATAGACATTCATTTATTAATTACTATCATCACCATCATCATCATCATCATCAGCCGGAAGACGTCCACTGCTGAACATAGATAACATTAATTACTATGCTGAATTTCAATTACCAATTGCACAGACATACAGGAGGCTCCTCCTTGTGATCTATAACAACAAAGTGCTGCTGTTAACAGCCGTTGTATTTGGCCTATCTATGGCCCCAACTATGTTTTTCAAAGTACAACTGGATTGCGGAAATCCTGTGAGAACAATGTTTCTGTATAATTGTGTACCTGAACTATTGTTCCTGGTTAATCAGGATCATACAGTACTCGGTTCTCAGGTTGCGGAAACGCTGAGAATATTGGAAATTATGGGGCATCACATAAATTATCACGAGTCTGCTTGAATCTTATCTCTAAGCAGAATATATTGGCCTAATAAAACTGTTACCCTATACACCCAGCAAAATTGGGTATAACATTACTGTAATAAAATAATAAAGATTAAACTAATCTTTAACAAGGTAGAGCAATAATTGAAACAGTTGTCCACTAGAAGCTCAGACTTAATTGGTTTTACTGAATTATGATAATTATGCAGTATCAAAAGAACTATATTGTTGCAAAATGTAACTGTTTCTAAAATTGTTCTATCAAAACAGGTTACTAGAGAAAAGTAAGTTTCCTCTGCCTTGAACAGGCAGAGGAAACTTACTTTTCTCACAAGGGTGTTTAAAACCATAGAGTACAACTCAATACTGTAGAGTTAAGAAAGATGCAACTCACTTCTTAACCACTGATACACCCAACTAGGGTTAGGGAGCCCAATTAAACATCACTTATCTATCTGTAAGGTGGGCTCCACGCCAGATGACCTGGCGCTCAAATTTTGTTCCTGAAGTAGATGCCATAAATATTAAGTCCGACAACAGGACTCTTATTGCATACCCCAGAATCAAAGGGGGGGGGGGGGGGGGGAGGATACATACCCCCGCAGCCACTGACTCCCGGGGAGTCTAAACGAAATTGCGGATCGCCTCTCAAGGGGCCGCAAAGTAACAGAGTGGCATCTTTTACCCCAAGCCGCGGAGGCCATGTTAAAGATGTGGGGCGTCCCAGACGTAGATTTATTCACGTCAAGAGAAACGGCTTACATACCAAAGTACGTAAAATTAGGTTCCAAAACCTAACGCAGTTATATGCGATATTTACAGCCGACAATGGGACTATCGGCTGGGCTGGGCATTCCCCCACCCAGCGTAATACCAGAAGTATGAACTACTTATTTGAACAAGGCACAATCTTACAATCGACAAAGAATTATGACCCACCAGAAACATTATTTTCTTACAGACATTCATAAATTAGGTCCGCACTTTAAACATAATTATCAATATTAACGACCTTGACCTTTGTTATTTTGACAAATTCAAATTATCAAAAAGGGGTCATAATTCAAATTTGTTGATAGTACATTCTACTAACGCCAGAGTGCGCCAAATGCTTCTCACTCCTCGATTTGCAAGCGAGAGCGAGAGCCAGAGCGGGAGCCACTTCTGATAAAGAACCTGCGGAAGGTCTTAAATCGGACTACAGGCAAGTACTCTGCAGAGGCGGACAAAATTCCGATAAAGAACCTGCGGAAGGTCTTAGATCGGACTACAAGCAAGTGCCTTGCACAGGCGTTCAAAATTCCGATAAAGAACCTGCGGAAGGTCTTAGATCGGACTACAAGCAAATGCCTTGCACAGGTGGTCAAAATTCCGATAAAGAACTTGTGGAAAGTCTTAAAATATTGGACTACTGGCAAGTGCTTGGCACAGGTGGACAAGTTATCCCCCTAGCTTGGAAAATTAAGGGTGGGCTGACCAAGTCTCTCTCTTCCTAAACTCTAGTGGAACAAGACTTGTTGATTAAAAAAAAAAAAAAAAAAAAAAAAAAGTAGCTGGCGGACATCTACTTTTACAACAATATAAAGCCCTAATTAAAAGATGGTGATCCAGTGGGATACCAATCAAATTAACCCTGAAATACTGTAAGTCTACAAGCTGATAAAGATTTCAGCCAAAATTGTTTTGAGAAAACAAACTAGGTTATAGAACTATTTGCCTGCATAAATCTACTATTTCAATCTCAAAATCTTACTTTTCTTACTGAGCAACAGTTGAGGTAGATCTCTCAAGACTATCTTTCATTTAGAATGTTCTGGAAGCTATTTCACTTGCTAAAGCTTGCAGTGCAAAAGTTGCCAACAGTGTACACTACAATATTACTGTTCTTTTTTTTTTTATTTTATTATTTGACTAAAGAACTCTGCATATCCAGGTTCTTCGTTTGAGATAGCTAGGCGAATAGCTCTAATATTATTGCTACCCTCAAGTTATAGAATTCTTGATGATCTCGTGCAATCTCAGGATCTCACATCAGATCGAGATTATTAGAAAATAGCCCTGAAGATCTTACTTCTATCAAATATGAAATCAGTCTTTGTCCAAAATTTTGGTATATAAACAGAATCAAAATCACACAGACATTAAGGTTCGTTTGTTGCGGAAACATCGATACCTGTCTACCCTGTTAGAACTGTCGGAAAATAGAGAAAGCACAGACAACAAAGTCACAAATTTATTCCTCTATCAAGAAAATTAAAGCCAGCTTCACAAGTTGGGAACATAGCATTACTTTTAAAGTTCCTAATATAAGAGTCCCACTGGGCAGTTATAACAAGTCAGCTATTATAGTCTCAAGAAGCTACTCTTGATCAAGCAATACTTGACAGGGAAAATTGATAGAGTTATAAAATGTATCAGAAGTTTTACTGTCAACCAGTAAACAAGATTGATGACACCAATTCCAATGCTTATTTATTGCAGTTAGATTTATAAATATTTGTCGTCATTGGTTATACCTGTAAAAGACATAACTTTATCCTATTGCTGGAAAAAGATTTAATTTAGAATTATCTCCTTGTACCAGGTACCTCTATCAATTAATTACTATTTTGATTTCTGAAGAAGTTACTAATCAGAAAGGAACATTACAAATTTTGTTACAGTAAGATTTTATGAAAGGTCTTAAAAACTTTCTTCAAACCTATTTATGCCTTAAAACAGTATTATAATTCATCATCATAGCGTTTGTATTTATCACCAGCAGATACCAAACAGGTCTTCAATCCGGCACCGTGTGTCTTAGGAAAGCACATAATATGACTGTTTTGCATTCCAACAAAACAGGTATTATGTGTTGAATAAGACACACGGTGCCGGAGCAAGTCTCTTGCTGGTACCTTGAAGACTCTATGAAGTTGACAGCGTCACTGTCAAAGCATCTTTCACGGGGAGAAAAGGATGCACGCTGGTGAAAGAAGGAGACAGGTATAGTACCATGGACAATTTGGTAAGTTTTTAACCACGGATAATCATTTTATGGCGAATTTACAACAGCATTCTTCAATCCGGCACCGTGTGTCTTATTCAACACATAATACCTGTTTTGTTGGAATGCAAAACAGTCATATTATTGACATATAATTTTGTTGGTACAAAAACAGGAATGCTTGGAGAAACAAAACGTTTGACATGGTATAACCCTACTAAATTTAAATGTTTACTTTTTACACATGGATTATATGCCGACTCGTGAACTTTTACTTAGAAAGATAATACGTTCAATTCTGTCAAATAGTACCGTTCATTGTATAAACTTAAACAAGGCTTATATTATTTTACTCTGTGTATTTATTTTGTGAATTTCAAAATATGAATGAAGTAGACAGGAAGAAACCGTTCTCGAGTTTGGAAAAGGATTTATTTTTAAATATCATACAAAAATATGATATCCTAAAATTTGCAGGAAACTTAATAAAATCTGGCATTAGCAATGCCAATGCTCGACTAACTCTCTTCACTATATTACACACTGTCGATTGAGAAATATGCATGATATCTCCACATCCAATCTAAAAGCTTCCAGTGGCATAAAAACGTAAAGCAGTTAGCAACTGACACAGTGGAGTTAAAGGAAGCCCTCTTTGTGTCTCTGATTGTAAAGCGTCCTCAATTCTCGGTAAAATAACATGTGTCACAATACTTTTGGTGAAACGAAACCTCTTTTTAAAACAATCTTCCGAATAGTCATGAAATGGATCCACATCACGAAAGTAAACTTTGGGATTTCTAGGTTCGGCAACTACTATCTCCTCTAATATATTATCATCTATATTGTCTACAACAGCAAAAACCTCTTCGATACTATCCAAAGTTTCCATTTTTTATTCAAAATAACGTCAAAGTAGTGCTTAAGTAAAGGAAATGGTGACTATTACTTGGCTGAGAATTCTAACTTTTGACAGTTCTAAGTTTGAGCAATTACTTAACTCTAGAAGACAAATCGTTACTTAAGTAATTACTTTTACTCAAGTACTTACTTTTACTTCTTTATAAATACGGGTGATAGACTAGCCTGGCATGTAGGCTGGCCTGTCGGTCTAGTGGTTAGTGACCCTGACTGCTATGCCGGGGGTCGTGGGTTCGATTCCCACCCAGGACAAATATTTGTGTAATGAGCAATGATCATTTTTTCTGTGTCTGGGTGTAAGTTATCTATCATGTGTATATTTTTAGAAATATATAAGTATGTTTATCAGTTGTCTAGTACCCTAGACAACTCACCTGTGGGCTGCGTGGCGAGGCGCTGTACGCGCGCCAGCAGCGCCCTCAGCCGCGCCACGGGCGGGCGAGGCTGGCGCGTGGCGGCGCTGGCCAGGTGCCGAGCGTACAGCGCGCGCGCTCTCTCGCATACCTGAATTTTAACACATAGCTCACATGTTTTGCTTGGCTATTCAACATCATTGGTGAATAAATGTCCAATAACGTTGCTGAAGTGAATTATTTGGGACCTATAAAAAATACTGCACTGTACTGATGACTGTGCTGTTTTAGACCCTCAGTACGTTTTTTTACTGTCAAGTTGGCAATACATTGAAAACTTGTTGAAATGAATACTTCTTTAAGCGCGTCGCACACGGGCCATTAGCCACAACCACCAAACGCCGCCACGAGAAGCTAAAAGCGGCCACAGAGAAGCTGAAGCCCGCGGCACTCACTTGTGGCCGTTGGCTGCTACTTTTTTAACCAATGTATTACTGAGGTAAGATAGAGAGTGGTGCGCGAGTGGCGAGTGGCGGCGTTTTGTGTCGGTGTTTATTGGCCGGTACGGGCCACAACAAGCGAACGGCGGCGATTGTAGCGTGTGGCGGCCATCGGCGACAACCGTGTGCGGCGAGTCCATAAAAAATGTATGAAAACTACAAGAAATATGCTCGTGGCGGCGTTTCGTAGTTGTGGCCAGTGGCCCGTGTGCGGAAGCCCTTATTCTCTTCCTTTTATTATTTTGAAATGTGTGCTCTTGGTCAGAGAGAGAGCCAAATTTGAAGCCTATTCACTCAAATTAAAACGAGTTGTATACGTTCAGAAATAAAAACGCAGGTAGAATTCCACTCCTTCGCTATGTAGATTATGAAAGGCGTTTGGAAACGCTTAGTGCGACTTCTTGGAATAGCAACAAAGTAGCTTGTAGAATAAAAGCAACTTAGGGCGATGACGGTATTCACCAAAAAAAGAAAGCTTCCTGTCCATGCTCAAAAGTAAAAGATGACATCGAATATACAACATTATCCATATGAGGTTAAAAAACACAAGTCGATTTAATTTTAGGTGACTTTTACTAATAATATTCAAATTGTAAGGACACAAAAACATACCTGCGCTTTCAACGCCTCTGTTTTGGCCGCTAATCTTGATCGACTAGCATTGACCGCGTTATGAGGCGTTACTGTCCTGCGATCTGTCCATCCACTCGCTAACTCAGGACCTAAAAAAGTAATACATAAATAAAAAAAATGCAAATTCTGCAAAGAAGAGATCTTGCAACAGTTACAAAGAAAAGAAATGTATTGTAACTTTCGTTTTATTGATAGTCTAGTTTTCTCTAAACAATAACAATGCATGTTAGTTTTTCATTCTTACCTAAAAAGGTTTCAGCTGTGAACGAGTGTTTGGTACCCCTGTTCGATTCGAAAATGAAACCAGGCAGGTCTTCTCTGAGTATTGTAGTCTGTTGTTGACCATCGGTATTGTGGATTTGTAGTTCCTTTTCCCTGAAATAACATCGACAGTAAAATACTAATAGTTTCAATAAATTAAAAAATATGTGTGCAGATCTTAATTTACTTACTTTTTGCATGAAAGAGCCCAGTTGCCAATTATCAATTTAGATGCTCCGGGTTTAGACAAAATCGGTTGAGGGACCGAATTCTTTACTGAAGCTCGCGCTCTTTGAAGTTTGTCGATAAATTCTCCACGATTTTCTGTAATTAAACCATAACTCACTATTTTTGTTCCAAACACACCATGCATTACATAAATATTCTAAACCGTGGTAAAAAAACCCTGTTGTAAATTATTTAAAACATTTTGTTTATTTCATGACGCGCGACCTGAACTTCTAAGCAATTATATTTAACAATATTTTTTCATTTTAATTATGATGATTATTGTATTGTATCAGGTGGCTTTGTACTTACTGCTGCTGCTTAACCAGTGTTTGTATGCATGCATGTCCAAGTAAGATTGTTATGTTGCTGTTGTAGATTGTGTTTTTGAAGTTGAAGCGGCGTAAAACAAAAGCTATAGATATTTTCCTAGATGATTGCACTAAGCCTCACAAATACCTACTGATAGTTTCTCAAATACTTCGCATTCTTAATAGAAAAATAAAAATAAACTAAAATGGCAACGATGTGCACAGATTAATGAATATAGGATATAATTAAAATAAAATGTAAAGTAAAATAAGTTCTCAGTTGATTTAAAGGTCATAATGATATGTTGAAAATCTAATTTATAAAGTACCTTGGTAACTTCAGTTTTATTTTGCGATAGTTTCGCGTTTGACCACTATCTCGCCTGATGGTAATCGACGATGTGGTCGACAGTGAAGCACGCTTGCCTAGAAGTAACCTAAACTCTTGACCTAAAGACCACAAGGTTGTAGCTATCACGAAACACAGACCCCGATACTTGTGAAACTTTAAATAGGAACTCATGTACATACCGGTGTTATCAGTCTGTTGTTCGGGACTGCCGCTGGAATACATGGTAGCGAGCTTGCCGTCGAGGAGGAAGCGGAACCAGCCATTGCTGCCCGTGCTGAGCTCCAACGCCGCCGCGTCGCTCCACACGTACAGAGCGTCGCGGCCGCGGCACAGCGACCACTCGGCCCATGAGTAGCCCACGCCGCTGGACAGACAGGATGCGTCTTCGCTGCAACCTACACCACCCGATGGATAAAAATGATTCAGAGAATACACGGTGACAGGTACATCAAAGCAGAAACAGATACCAGGGGCCAAAAAATTATTCTGAACCAATACATTTTCAACTTTATGAGCTAGGATATAGGATATAGTTTTCTAGGGGCTCTCCGCTCTGCATATTTTCTTACCTGGAATAGTCGAGGCTTCGCTGTCAGATGACAAGAAGGCCGCCGGCGCGGCCGCCAGTGCCTCCACCTTGCTGAACACACCGAGACGCGCGAACTGTTCCAAGTATATGTCTGATGCCTTCACCATAAGCTCCTCAGCGATACCCAGCACAATGAGGTGACCATCATCGTCATCCTAGCAAATTAAAACAGTTTTACAACGTTAAATTAAATGTATACTTCATATTTTAAAGTTGAAGAGTTTGTTTGTTTTAAACTAGTGGGGAGAACCTAATATCCTATAGCCTATAGAAACAAAGACGCTTAAAATTATTCCTTTTTGAAAAATGATTTTTTTTAACTTTTTATTTTAATTTCTTTCCATTATTACTAATGTACATTATTATATGATGCACATATTATGTCATCAAGTGTAACATAACTAATCTTACACAAAACAATATACAGGGTGAATTTTTCAGCTGGGCGTGGATGGCTACTTTCGAAACTATGAGGAATATCGAAAAACGTTGAAAGGAGTCTCGAGGCCGATTTTGACGAAAACTAAAACTGCATCATTGATTTTAGAAAAATCAAAAATCCTGACGAGGAATCGAACCCGCTAATTTTTGAAATAAAGTCACACCCTGTATTATTACACCGTTCGATAGTGTTGCTAATAAGGATCAAATTCTGGGAAGTAATCATATACGACAAACATAAGGAAATGGCTGATTTTTATGAAATTGCTATTTTTCCATGTTACTTTACATCTACTGAGCTATAATTTATTCGAAATTATAAAATTTCATTATTTTCAATGTTTCACTAGATTTGACGTTTCAACAATCCCACTGTACTTAGCAATAAAAAATTATTGAGTTGAACTTAAAATAGCATTATTTTAAAGAAGAAAAGGTTACTTATGTTTAAAATACAGTCTTTGCTTTGAAGATAAATCAGTTTTTTTGTAATTATACGTTTTCCTTAAGATTGCCGTATATGATTACTTCCCAGAATTTTGTCCTTATAGCAACACTATCGAACGGTGTAATAATACAGGGTGTGATTTTTTTTCCAAAATCAGCGGGTTCGATTCCTGACCGGGATTTTTGATTTTTCTAAAATCCAATGATGCTGTTTTAGTTTTCGTCAAAATCAGTCTCGAGACTCCTTTCAACGTTTTTCGATATTCCTCATAGTTTCGAAAGTAGCCATCCACGCCCAGTTGAAAAATTCACCCTGTAGATATGTAACACGAAAAATACAACAATAAAAATATAAATTATTATTAAACACAAAAACATAATAAACACAAGAGAAGGATTGTTGATGCAGGTAAGTTTCGATGGTGTGATGTCTTTACAAAAATGTGGATGCATTCAAGATTAAATGACAGTGAGCAAAATAAAGAAGTCAGAATCTTAATCAACTCAGCAGATAACAAATAAAAATATTAGTATTATCAGTATGATGCCTATGATAGCTGACGTTCATTATTTATGTTTAGCTATTCTAAGCTCTAAGCTGAGCGCATCTGATGGCATCGTTTGACGGATTCAAGCCAAAACATGGATGTCAAACGTACACATACAATCCGTGCAACGGTGTCTCAAGCAATGATGAGGTAACGGCTCTAAAACGGGTGATCAGTTCAGCGAGTTGCGCTAGACTATTTAAATAGTTTGTTGAATATATGAAGTAGTATAAATCAGCGATTTTAGAGCCGGCTTGCACGGTCAGGCCTGGGAGCATCACACCATCGGAACATTACCGCGGGCGGCCGGATATAGCGGCTGCGCAGCACTCGCGCGGGCGCGCGCCGCCCGGCACCCAGCTCGCCCTGCCACACACACTACGTCAGCCTGGGCCAGCACCACGGACATTGCCATCTAAATTATTTTTGTGCTCTTACACCTTACATTGACTGCAGGTATGTAGATCTACGTTTTTATGACAGGCGAAGATTTGCTTTGGCTATACTTTACCCGTAATAACTCAGAATCATAAATATTGATGCAGAGCGTAACTTAAATTGTAGTTCTCTGTTTTCTTAAAGTTGCGTGATCTTACGGTCATTATTATCATAAGGCTAAAACACAAACTGACAGCGGAGCAAATTCATGCCTAAAATCGATTGTTTTTAAGTCATTATTTATATGATAATAATATAGATTGCAAATAATTATCCCCAAAGAATTTGCGTGTGGCTGTACTGTGGTCTATTTAATTTTAAAGATGCGCAAGTTACCTTATTATACCGTGATTCTTTTGACGCTCCAATATCATTAAAAGGTGGGTAATGTTGATAAAAAATTACGATAGCGGCATCCGTTCCGACTATAGGTACGCATCAAAAGAATCACGACGTACTCTAGCTAGGTAACGTGAGGGTAAACTGGACACTCACGATCCAAGCAGGCGCGCGGGCGCGTAGTGCACCATCTTGCGCACCAGCGACAGGCACGCGCGCCGCACGCTAGATAAGGTAAGGGTGGACACTCACGACGTTGTCGAGCACGGCGGCCACGAGCATGGTGAGGTGCGCGGCGGCGGGCGGCTCGCGGCGCACGGAGATAGCGCGCAGCAGGCGCGCGGGCGCGTAGTGCACCATCTTGCGCACCAGCGACAGGCACGCGCGACGAACGCCCGCGCCTCCTGCGCCCAGGTAGCGCGAGCAGAACACCGGAACCAGGCGTCTGCGAGAGGTACCTCGTCAATACCGGACTCTACTACTATTCAGAACTTTTATTAATTTATCCCTGACAACAGCAACCTTTAAAGACTCTCGCACTCTTTACCTTATTGTGTTTTCATTTTTTAGGCTTTAGTAATATAAACACATCACCAGGACGAAACACCACATCCTACGAGTTTTGTCTTCACAATCCAAAATATAACATGTTAAACTTAACCACAACTTACTCAAGGTAAACAGCTGCCATCTCTTTGTCTCCAGTTTCAGGGAAATCATCATCATTGGTCGGTGAAGGAGAGTCATTATTGCCGACTACAAGCCACTCGCCCGGACACTGAAGAATAGCTGCCACTTCCCTGTGACCTGGATATACAAGTAAATATATAGACTCCAACAATACAACCACCATTGTCCGTCAAATCTTCTTCATTTTCATGTGAGGATCTGGGCACCCTCTGGAGTTAATAAGTCGCCTCTAAGAGCTCACAAGCCTTAGACATAGCTTTGGTCTTATATTTATGTGTAAGGCCAGATTTAGTCACGATGTTTTCCTTTTCCGATCTCAGTGATAACCAAAATAAACTGAGAAAGTACATATGCATTGAAAGACACATTGGTACTTGCCCAGGTTGGAGCTCACTAACTCGTACATGAGACGCAAGTATCATAAATGCATAGTTTCTAATTTTCCCAGCCTGTTTTATATAGATAAGCTGTTTTCTAAAACTAAAGAAATCCGTCCGATTTGCGTCATCAAATATTTTAGTGATTATTTGCCTAAGTTAATCTGAAGAATTGATGTTTATTTTTTAACCTTGGTCATGTCTTTCCCGAGCCTTATCAAGAGGCGTTTTCCCGTCTTCGTCTCTTAGGTCAGCATTGGCACCGTATCGGAGGAGCACCTTGGCAATAGCAGGGCGACCGAAGCAGGCCGCGTAATGCAGAGATGAACTGCGTTGTCCACGATTTACATCAGCACCTAACGCAAATCGTGACATACATTATTATCTTACTAACATTATAAGTGTGAAACTATGGATGGATTGATGGATGGATGAATGAATGATTGAATGGATGGATGAATGAATGATTGAATGAATGAATGGATGGATGAATGAATGATTGAATGAATGAATGGATGGATGAATGAATGATTGAATGAATGAATGGATGGATGAATGAATGATTGAATGAATGAATGGATGGATGAATGAATGATTGAATGAATGTATGAACGAATGAAAGAATGAATGAAAGTAAATTAATGATTGGATGGATGGATATTTGTTACTCAGTCATGTCAAAAGAGAGAAAAAAGTGAAATTTAGCACAGAGATAGATTATGGTCTGAATATTATCATGGAATTTGATTGAAATTTACAGTTTCCGAAGAATCATATTCAAATACCACGCGGGCAAAGCCGCCCCAAGGTTAGCAAATGCTTCATGATACTGCTGCTATCATTCCACTGCTGAGCAAAGGTTTCTCCCATTGACTTCCAGTTTCTTTAATTCAGGGCCAATATGGACTCCTTGCTGGATTGCTGCCTTGGGATCTGGAGGCGAAGGCCCTACAGCGCGTCTATGAGTGGCGCAACGCCTGTGTCGATAGGACGGGAAGAAACGCCTGGGTGTCATCACTGCGAGGATCGCCCGTAGGTCCATCCCGCTTGGGCAGAGCATCGCCGTGTAGGAAATAGGAAACGGTCGCCTCTTTCTGCATAGCAGTCATACTAGCGCCGTGAGGGACAGGCCAGCGTCCACCTCACGACCCAGCCGACAGCAACAGACATCGCGAGGCGATTTCGGCGCGGGCATGAAGTCGGTGAGTAATGGGTGATCGCGCCGTGCGATCATGGACCACGCCCGGGTCGACGGCGCATCTTATTTCAAGCGCGTCACAAAAAACTGTCAGCAATTTGACGGGGCACCCCTTAGAGAGCCCAAACCTTCCGGATCGCAAGAATGTCTTATACCGTCGTGTCTTAACCGTAACCCCGGAACGTAGAAGGCTATTGAAGGACACCGTGGATTTTAGTCAATATGAGTCTGAGAATCCCTCTCGTCCCGCAAAGGTCTAAAAGTTTGTCAAATTAGAAGTTTGGAATCCATAAGTAATGAAAAATTTTCCATGTCCATGATTTTGCGCTTGATTGACAAACGAAGTCTTTCTTTCATAAGCTTCTTCATGGATTAGTAGCTCTTCCAGGCATTTTCGGTTCGACCTATGACTATCTTGTCTTGCCTGGAAAGAGACTAACTGGCCCAGGTAGATATTTTATTCATGGTCATATTACAATGCACTCTGATATACTTGGAGTTTGTCTCTCAAGCAGTCGTTAGTAAAAAAAAACTCTTGTTAAATAAATAAATGTGAGTGCTAATGCGAAGTAACTGTTTGATCGCTGTGGCGGATTTGGATGGAATTGTAATTTAGGACAAGGATAGGCCATGACCTGGGTTACATAATTATGATAATTATTATCGCTGCTGTAGGTACTATACTCTCGTGAGATTACTGTTAACCAACATGGGGATCATATTTTACGTTCAAAGTTGTCATTGTTGTTCGTAAATCAAAAAAAAAAACTTTTAATTTGAGAATTTTAATGAATAAAACACAAAAAATTATTAAAGGCGTGTTTTGTTCGTTAAACGTGTTTTGCACTTGGTGGTTTGGCGGGGAAGTGTGTCGCCCTAGTGTGGTGCGTAGTGTTGCGCGCACATCCGCTAGTGTGGCCCCGTTTGATAAATCTTTGTTTGCGCACGTACAATAATCTTTCATGATAATAATTAATAGGTAATCATAATGATCCGAATATTTTAGGGTATTCATCAGATATTTTATATGTTGATTCATATCTTTTCGTAAATTATTTAAATTTACTCAAACTACTTTGTTGTAACACACTCATATTCAGTAACGGTATTTGCTTTTCGCTATGTTCGTGATCTCGAAATACCTAGTTAAAACAAACCAAAACACTTTTTTTTTTATTACATTAAAAGTAACCCTCCTTTTTTTCTAAATTCACACATTGAAACGGAGTCGTGATTGCGTATGATGAACAATGTTGTTGTTTTTTTTATCAACAGTAGATGTATAGTGATATTATAGTGACTTAGTGTGATTTTTGATTATGAAAGTATACTAATAAGTAGTATGTATTATCAAGATTTGTGTAATTATTATGACTCATAATGACTAGCAATCTGCATCAGGTTTGCTCGGGAGTTCCTAACCTATACAAGGTGTTTTTTTTTTTTATATCCCATAACTCTAGGGTATGATTGAGGCCATATCAAAGAATCAACTGGCATATGAGTTATGTTCCAAACCTTCGTTATTTTTTTTTTTTCATTTTTCATACAAAATAATTCGGCAAAGTCACGATTATTAATGTAAAACACCCTTACGTGAAATATGACAACGTCGCATTTTCTTAGCTTTAAATATGAATGATTGGTTTGAATAAAAATGAATTACTGGTATTTATCAATGAAACTTAGATACCTAGGCACATCGAGGGTCTATTCTACTGCGAAGTTTGGCAACCTCGCAAAAGTAAAGATTCGTCATACTGGTGACATTTTTTGACCTAATTTAACTACAAAGATTGATGATATCTCCGAAATGATGCATTTTTGGACCACCTATTCTAGTTTTAGTATTATTTTTACCTACAGAATATAACCCTACAGTTATGGGATATAAAAAAAAACAGGTTGTATAAGTGTGCTAAGTACCACTATCAAATTTTGTAATGCATTGTCATGATCACATTTTCTTTTAATCTCAAATATGTGACAACTCAAAAATCTTAGTTAAATAGTTTAAAAGATGTAAGCGTACAGACAGATTTAAGCGACTTTGTTTTATGCTATGTAGAGATAGAGCTCATTTTCATTTTCAATCATTTAACAGCAAAATCTCACCTTTCTCGCACAAGAACTCGACCATTTCTCTAGTACCGAACGCCGAGGCCCAGTTGAGCAGGGTCTGTCCCACGTCATCGGTGAAGTTGACGTCCACGGCGCCGCTAGACACGGCAGCCAGAAGTGCGTCTGTATCCTTGACAAATAAATAGAACAATTTTCATTAAATGCAGTACAAATTACAGATAATATATCCATTGTGCGTCGTATTGCTTAAAGGGAGGAAGAGAACATACTGCAGGTAGTCTGTGATCTACAATTTGCATAAAAATATAGAATGAATAGCTCGCCTCGTTGGTCTAGAGTTTGCAAGCTCTACCTAACCTTTCGGGGATTACAGGTGATATAAGATGTTATGTTATGAATACCTTCCCACGGATGCAGTCGATGAGCTGTCGGTGCGACTTGTCTCCGCGCGCGCCGCTCCCGCCGGCCGACGAGCCCTCGCCGCTGGCGCCGCCCGACGCGCTCGAGCCCGACGTCGAGCCACCGTTGCGAGTTGATCCACTGATACACAAATAGTTACAGTCTTTAAACATTTTTTTTTATTTTACTGTTGAACAACAAAACTGCTGAGAAAGAAAAAAAGAAATAACATTCATTTGAGAGTATTGTAGATACATTTTAAACGTAAAGTTTTGTTTTTGGATGTTTTAAACAGGTTTAAATTTAATCAAGTATAAGCACCCAAAGATCCTTGTCGCACTCTGACGATTATTTTAACGCTATAAAGTCATACTCTGGAAATGAAGAGCATATTATCTAGTAATAAAGTCGTAAAGATGTTTACTTCTGTATAGCATGGCGTCCCTCACACAGCAGTACTAGCAGCAAGTCGACGAGCCTCATACACTCGAGGCACCAGCGCTCGTCAGCTTGCACCGCCGCCTCAACCGCTGAGCATAACTCTAGGCGGACGAGATCCTACCAACAAACATACTTTTTATTTTAAAACATTCATAAACATGTCTAAATGGAGTAATTCACCTGTCATGCATGATGTGGGTAATAATAATAATAATATTCCACAACTATCACACAACGCCATCTAGTCCCAAGCTAAGCAGAGCTTGTGTTATGGTTACTAGACAACTGATAAACATACTTATATATTTCTAAATAAATACATATTATAGATAAATTACACCCAGACACAGAACAAATGATCGTGCTCATCACACAAACATTTGTCCTGGGTGGGAATCGAACCCACGACCCCCGGCATAGCAGTCAGGGTCACTAACCACTAAACCAACAGGCCAGTCAGGGTACATGAATTACTAAATGTAATTAAGAATAATTATTAAACTTACATGCGTTATTTGTGCGGAACCACGACATAGCGTAGAGAGCAAACTAACAGTCGTAGATACAGCAGGAGCTGAACATTTGTCGTCACCACTTTCAGCACTGCCCAAACGACGAACTAATTCCTCAATCAAACCTATGAAGAAATATATATAGATAAAAAACCTGGCAGTTTAAAAAGCTATTCTTGAAATCTTAATCAGTGCTGTTAGAGGATACTTTTGCTAGTACACAGCCAGTACTCATGTGATACCCTAGTTTGAAATTGATATTTTTTTTACAGCTTTTTAGTTACCATTAATAAAATTAATATTATTAAATACTGATATCCAGCTGTATCTGGTTTGACTGTAAGCCAACCCCAATATAATTGGGAAAAGGCTATGCAGATCATGATGATAATAAAATTAATATTATAATAGTTGCATTATATTTTTGAAATAACTTTGAACATTAAGTTGCATATTATTTTTGAAAATCTATCCAATCCAACTTCAGTTGTAGTGGAATGATTTTACTTACCATGTTCAGCAAGAGGGGCTGGATCTGCATGCGCACGCGCAAACCGGTCGGCAAGCGACGCAAAGCATCGGAGAGCCGCGTCGGCCACGCGCACATCGTTGTGACGCAGCAGCGCGGACAGAGACGAAACTGCGTCACCCACGCGAGCGTCACCTGGCTCCATTTTGCCACATACTCTGAATAACAAATTATTTGTCAATTATCATGCGAAGTTTCAGAGTTCTGACAGCTAACACAAAGACCATTAACAAGACTGGACTCAATATAAAGTAAATCAACAAGTTATTTAAGAAAATACCTTGAGACAACTGCCATAGCTGAGTGGAGAGTGTCTTTGTGCACAGATGTACCATGATGTGTTATGAAATGTAATACTGCAGGGAGGCCACCTCCCTCCCAAACAGCACCTGCTTCCCTGGTGCATACCAACTCCAACACCTGTGATCAAATATAGGTCATACAGTTCAACACTGTTTATAACACTTAATTCAGCAATGTTAGTAGGATCAAATTAACTTACTTTAATACACTGTTCAGCAAGATCCTTGCTGGTACGATTGTTAGGATCTACTGTGAGCAGTCTACTGCAAATAGATTTAATTGCTCCTTCAATAGCAACAATCCTTCTTGTGCATTCAGCTGAAAAATAAAATCATTATAAATGTACACACACATGTATCTCTCTCTGAAATATTTAATAGAAAGACAATATCTTTGCTTTGTTTTATCATGACTATGTGTCATGACCTTGCACTTGCACTTGCAATGGAATGAAATTTCTGTTTACACAAACTGAATGAAAGTTAAATAACTAAAAAATAAATTGCATTTTATTTTTAATTTTGTGTAACTTACCAGAAACATCCAAGTAGTATGTGATAGCCCTCGCTGTCACCTCCAGAACATTATCTGGTGCACATTCATCTAAGAATATTTTGCACAATGCCGGAAGAAATGTTCTAGGAGGGCAACTGAAATAAAGTAGTTCACATTCAATGTGATGCTCCATAAACTAATATACATTTTAACTATACCAAATATTAATTTAAAAATGTTTTTATGTAGTCTCCAGTTAATAAAAATCCAATTAAGATTAACTGAGTAAATTCAAACATTGTATAATGATAAATAAATGCCATTGATATTTATTGTACAATCTGATAAAATGTTTCACAATGAAGTGAAAATTTATTTACTGAACTTAGAAATGATTTACAACAAAAGACTTTCCTATAATTTAGATGATGAATAAAATTGAAAGTTAATGTACAAAGGTGATGATAATCCCATCTATCAAGCTGTTGTTTAGCTATAAATCTTTTTGAAGCTTGAATGCTGATAAGCTTTTGGTTAATTTGCTGCTTGCCAGAATAATTACCTTTCAAAGCATCTATCAACATTGTCAGACATCAACAGTAACATGCAGAGTTGTTCAAGAGCGATGAGCTGCATGTCACGCTCATCACCCTGTCCCGTCAGCAGCCATTCTAACAGGGTTTCTGGATCCACTTCTGCCATCTACAGACAATTTTAATTATCTTAAATAATATAACATATTGAACAATGAACAATTAGACACAAAGTTTTTCACAAAAGATATAATAGTATAAGATAAATAGCATACCTTCTTGATTTAGTGGTCCAGGTCACCTGAAATGGGAATAAATAACTGTTAATGATGATTAGTCATTTCATGTTTCAAAAAGTTCATACCTACCTATAACCTACTTATTAATATTTGCTAAGTTATGAAGACGATAAAACACTATTATTAGGGTGTTGAAACGTAATTATGAAATTAGTTCAATGAACTATATACTATTTATAAACATCTTAGCTAAGTTTCCAAATACCAGTGATTCGAGAAAAAAAACTTGTTCATGCTAAACAAAAAATGTCAAACACGAGAAATGCTAGACATAGATTTTAATTGTAATTTTATGTAGGTTACGGAATAATATGACAGAATTATGTGCAGAATGGTCCTTTCTCCTACGTAATAATAACTCACAAGATTTCCAACATGTTTTTATATTATTGAAAAAAATAAACTCCACCAAACAGTAAAATACGATTAAAAACATAAACAATGATAAATCAGCACAATAAATAAATAAAGTTTTAGGACAAGAGTGAAGGTGACAATGTATTTCTTACCACTTGCAATCAGTTGACACTAATCATCGATGTCAAATAAAATGCACTTCGAACTAGTTTAAAGAAATCTAAAGTATAATAGAAAAGAAATATCACCCAGCTATTATTACAACGCAGTAAATTCGCACAAGATTTTCTACAAAAATCTCTTGACACCAAAATCATCAATCGCCATTTCCACAGATAAAAAATATTTTTTTTTAGTTTCGCAACTTTGCGTCTTGCGTCTCTTATCATAGACAAAACTAAAGTGACCCCACGCCACAATAAGTTTACAATATACTTTGAATTATGTCATAAGCAAAAGTAAGTTTAAAGCGCTTGGGCCAATGGACGTAATAGGAAACCACATGAAACTAAGTTCAGATATCAGGTGCACATTAAGTATGTGAGTATGCGGTGCAAGACCAAAATAAACAGTGGACATTGCGACACGCACGCAACATGGTACACCCACAGACTTAGTAGAGAGTAGGTATACACTGGTACACCCCATTTGAAAGCGTAGTTAAAGGGGGGTGAGGCTCGCTATCTGTAGAAGTTCTAATGGCATTTTGTTAATGTTTCACTCTTGGTTGCTAGGGAACCAACAAATCAACCTATACATATTCACACATTCAATGTGCTCGGTGTTATAAACAAAGACGTGTTTCAATCTCCAGCAGCATAATTTATTTACCTACGTATATTCGGAGTCTAACGCAACTTTCAATAGTTCGGCACTTCACAACTTACTGGAATTATGTTGTCAATACCAGAAGTAGCAACACAAATAATCGAAAAGACCCATTCAAACGTGAGCGATCACAACTCCAAAACAATATTTTTTGTTGGAAGCAAATCAGTAGTGAGTTGGAGTACCTAATTATTTTTCTTAGCGCCGCCCTGTCCTATACCACTTTTTAGCAAATGTACAGAGCAATAAATAATACTGATCAAAGGATTCCCCCGTCTATTCCCTTGTTCCTCACGCGTTCTCTCTGTATTTTCAAGTACTAGTTCTAGTAGCCTAGACACCTAGCAATATATCAAGGAAAAGTGCCTACAATCAAGCTCTAGTTTTTGTGTGTACAAAATTATATAGGTACAGACACAACAACTGTAAAAACTGATATTTTGGGTCTCTGTTACTCACAATCCTCGTATTCGATTTGTACTTTTTTAACCCCCGACGGAAAAAGAGGGGTGTTATAAGTTTGACGTGTCTGTCTGTCTGTCTGTCGGTCTGTCTGTCTGTCTGTCTGTGGCATCATAGAGCCCGAACGGATGAAGCGATTTCAATTTAGTTTTTTTTGTGTGAAAGGTGACTTACCTGCGAGTGTTCTTAGACATGTTTGATGAAAATCGGTTGAGCCGTTTAGAAGTTGTGGGGGTGAAAGTGAGGAAAGGTAACCGAGGGGGTTTTTTAAATTTTAAATTTATTCATTAACTGTAATTTTGGTACTTAAGTACAGACATCGGCCTGTTACAATTACGCTGAGACTATTTGGGATAAGGCCATTGCTTCGGTGTAAATCTCATTGGTTATTAAAAACACATCTCTTCTCGTCGCCGCTCCTATCCGCTTTGGTGGAAACCACGCCATAGGCTTGTAAATCTTGTAATATTTTAACACCGACACGATGTAGCAAGAGGAAAGAGTAAGAAGATCTTGATGATCATTGAGGGTTTCATAAAATCTTTTGACGTCAAACCCAAACTGACCTCCACTACATAAAATTGAATACAATAGAATTGTGTAATCAGCGGGCCATAATAAATTAAAATAATCCTTAAAACTAAACTTTTAGGGAAAAACAACATTGCTGTATACCTTTCTAGAAAAGAACGATCCACCACGCGAAACATTAGTGGTAGAATACTCGTTTGGGAGGAAATCAAACCAAAAACAAGGAATCGATAAAACTTTGTGTCACATTTGGGAATACGGCGGCAAATTGGAAACATTGAAAAATGTGCTGCAGACGACACCTATACGAGGGAAATTCTACTTTTGCATAATGGTAGATCTTTGTAAAATAAAAAGCATTTGGGAGATCTTAGAAACATGTACACAAACAATGAACGATGTATATTCGGGCGCGGAAAATTTTCCAGAGTTGATAATTATATGTGGGAAATATGATCTTTTCAAAAATTTTGGTAAGTTAAATAGCAGCATAGCATAAAATAGCAGATATTTTTTCTATGCGTACCTGCTCATATTCTTGACGGGCTTACTTGTTGTCTGGCCTCTTTTACCTTGGCCTTAAATTGGGCTGTCTTCCTAAATTTTAATAAATTACTTACGAGGCTTTGACTTTAGTTTATTTTGGTACCAGTAATCTAATAATTTTTTTTTTCGTGGTAAAATCGTCAAATGAGTCCTCCCACCCCGGGCAGGGCGGGAGGGACTATCAGACTTGTACTGACTAAAATCCACGGTGTCCTTCAATAGCCTTTTATGTTCCGGGGTCACGGTGATGGAATACGTCTCGCGACCCCGGCAGGCTAGGCCCTCGGAGAACGGCTGACGGGGGCCCCCCGTCATCATGATGACGCTTTTTGAGGCGCGCGTGGAATACAACTCGCCGTCGACCTGGCAAGGTCCATGGTCGGGCAGCAAGTTGCCCTTTATTCGCCGCCCGCATGGCGCTTAAGGCCGCAGCTTAGACTTAGTTTATTTTGGTACCAGTCACCTAATCATTTAGACGTATTTCAGATAGTGAAATAAAGAAAATGATCTGTACAACTATACGAAGCTTCGCCCTACTTCATCATGCGCACTTAATGTTCTATTCATCTAAAGAACCACAACTTCTGAGACGCGCCAAAGACATGCTGTTCAACGTAGCTTTTAGAAACAGTAGTCCCATTAAAGAGAAGAATACGAACTACACAAAACCTTTGTCAATACCCAAAGACTCTGACACTTGGGAAAGTATTGGAGTGGCGCCATCTACTGTAGAGCAAGTAAGTTATAACTATAAACAGCACACACACGGTTTCAATAAGTTTAAAAGTTAAGTTGTGTCTACGATTGGCGAGCTGAGCATGAGCGGAGCACGAGCAAGGGCCGTATTATGACGTCTTAAAGCCAGAGTAGTTCCCGTGAGTGAACGAAATGGCACTATACGACTTATATAGCTATACGACTTATATACCTCGTAGCAACGTAGCCGTTACCTCATAGTAGTATAGCCGTTACCTCGTCGCAGCGTAGCCATTATTTCGTAGCAGCGTAGCCGTTACTTCGTAGCAGCGTAGCCGTTACCTCGTAGCAACGTTGCTGTTACCTCGTAGCAGCGTAGCCGTTACCTCTCCGTAGCCGTTAATTTGTAGCAGCGTAGGCCGTTACTCGTAGCAACGTTGCTCGTACCTCGTTAGCAGGCGTAGCCGTTACCTCGAGCAGCGTAGCCGTTACCTCGTAGCAGCGTTAAGCCGTTACCTCGTAGCAGCAGTTAGCCGTTACACCTCGTAGCAGGTGCCGTTACTCCGTCGCAGCGTAGCCGTTCCCTCGTAGTAGCGTTAGCCGTCTACCTCGTAGCAGGGTATCCGTGTAAAATCGTAGCAGGTAGCCGTTACCTCGTAGCAGCGTAGCCGTTACCTCGTAGCCGCGTTTTAGCGTTTACCTCGTAGGCAGCGTAGCCGTTCACCTCGTAGCAGCGTAGCCGTTACTCGAGTAGCGTAGCCGTACTCGGTAGTGTAGCTGTTACCTGTAGTTAGCGTAGCCGTCTCCTCCGTAGCAGCGTAGCTCTTACTTCGTAATAGCGTAGCCGTTCCTCATGCAGTGGTCGCCGTTACCTGTAGTACGAGCCGTTACCTAGTAGCAGCGTAGCCATTACTTCGTAACAGCGTAGCCGTTACCTCATAGTAGTGTAGCCGTTACCTCATAGTAGTGTAGCCGTTACCCCGTAGTAGCGTAGCCGTTACCTAGTAGCAGCGTAGCCGTTTCCTCGTAACAGCGTAGCCGTTACCTCGTAGCAACGTAGCCGTTACCTCGTAGCAGCGTAGCCGTTAACTCGTAGGCAGCGTAGCGACTTAACCGTTGCCTTGTGGCAGCGTAGCCGTTACCTCGTAGCAACGTAGCCGTTACCTCGTAGCAGCGTAGCCGTTACCTCGTAGCAGCGTAGCTGTTACCTCGTAGCAGCGTAGCCGTTTCCTCGTAGCAGCGTAGCCGTTTCCTCGTAGCAGCGTAGCCGTTACCTCGTAGCAGCGTAGCCGTTAACTCGTAGGCAGCGTAGCGACTTAACCGTTGACTTGTGGCAGCGTTGCCGTTACCTCGTAGCAGCGTAGCCGTTAACTCGTAAGCAGCGTAGCCATTTCGACGTACTGTGTAGCCACCCCGCCCGCCGTAGGTTAAATCATAAGTAAATATTTTGACGTAATAAATAATAATTTTATTTAAGGTATCGACGTTGCGGGCAGCGAGTTACGGGCAACTCGCTGCCCGACCATGGACCATGCCCGGGTCGACGGCGCGTCGTGTTCTACGCGCGCCTTAAAGAGCGTCAGCATAATGACGTGGCCCCCTCAGAGGGCCAAAGCCTGCCGGGGTCGCGGGACTTAAATTATTCCATCACCTTGACCCCGACACATAAAGGGCTATTGAAGGACACCGTGGAGTTCAGTCAGTACAAGTCTGACAGTCCCTCCCGCCCTGCCCGGGGTGGGGAGGACTCATTTGATGATTTTACCACGCTAAAAAAAAAAAAAGTAATAGTAATACACACACAGTTCCATCTTTTCGCCTACGACGTTTTTATTCAGTTCCATTCTAAAATCTGGTTCCAGGATAATTTAATGCAAAGTGATTGAGTTATCATTTAATCATTTCAGGTTAAAATCCGCCATATATCTCGGATACCACCAAACACAGTGAGCAGTGTATCAGATACGCCGGCTGCAGGTCAGCTGCTCGCTCATCCGGAAGGCGCGCTGGACTCGCTGCTGACACTCAAGTACAACGAGCTGCGCAACATGGAATCACTGGACATTTCCATGGATTATTTACAATCCATAAATAAATAAATCATTATATTTTTTTAAATATTTTTTTTAATGACTGTGACTAACCAACAACTGTCGCAATTATTTTAACATACGGGCTTCACTTTGCTTGCGTTATCAATCCGTCTTAAACATCTGTTGAACACTTATATAAAAACCTACTTGTTCAACCGATGTTTAACTTTTTCTGTAGTAAGACCGGTATAGTCTATATCTAAAAGGCACTCAGACGTAAAGTAAAGTAACTCTCCATTAGGAATGAATAAAAAAGCTGACCAGTCATTTTCATTTATTCCCGCAGTAACACGCTCTTTACTATTATAAAACTGTTACTGGTTGGGAAAATATTCGTCATCAAATAACAGCCTAGTGTTGCTGGTTGGGTAGATTAATTCCCATCTAGTAATAATCGACTATTACTCGATGAAACATTTTATTCCCATCTTAGAAACACTAGCTATTTAGCGGAATTTTGTGGCACCAGTGTGTGTGGTTTCAGTGTAGTTGTATGTAATGTAGGTATCTGATTGTTTTACGGGTTGGAATGAAATAAGATATTTTGAGGCGCTAGCCTTCACTGCGCGTATTCCGATTCGGATGCGGCTGTCTTCTTTTTTCTTGCTTTCAGTCTTGTATCTAATGCTTGCAACGCATGTTGTGAGGCTTCGTTCTTCGAGTCAATTGCCAGACTTACTTGCAAGCATCGATAAGCCAGTGTCACGTCTCCAGTAGACTAAAATTAAATAGGTATGGATTAATGGATTTCCACGATACGTGCAAATTATTGCAATCGCTTCATGCTACGCTATACTGATACTGATAGCCTACTTGAAAGGGAGAAAGAAAGCAACTTTTCATTTTCACAGACTTTCATGCGAAAAGTATTCATCATGAAAGAAAAAAACACAAATACATAATTATCGAAATACAACAAACAAATGGACAGCTGCACGCTATGACTGTGAAAAGAAAGGCGATCATTTAACATAGAGCATAATTTTATACGTGCCATCATATGGGAGACCCACAGAGAGCGCTGGTTTCGAGTGATCACCGTACTCCATCCCATTGCTAGGTAAAGGCCTCCCCTCGTAACTTCCAGTTTTCACGATCCTGGGCGAAGTGGACCGCTGATCATTCTTAACATAAAACCATTTAAAATCTTACCAGAGCAACATGAGCAAGGTTGAACCAAATGTTCGACCGAATGTCGGGATCAGCAGAGAAGTAGAGAGCTTGGCGAAAGCATGGTATTATCAAATCCCATTGATTACAGTACAAGCAACAGAGTCCTAAATTGTTGTAAATTTCCGGTCCGGCGGGGTTTGTTGCTAACAACCTCCTGGAAAAGACCTTCAGATCAGTTTTACCAGCAATAAAAATAAATACCAGTATTTAAGTTCCTAGAGCGAAACGTACCTGTAATATCTCAGTGCAATCTCTGGCTGGTCGTTGTAAAAATTGTACATCCCTATGCTGGCGATGGCCTCCATGTTCGACGGGTCCTCCAAGGCTACCGTGCGGTACTCTTTGACTGCCAGCGCGGAGTTGCCCATTTGCTCGTGTATCCTTGCCTGCTCTATTAACAGTGGTGTATATTCATGGAAAACCGATAATCCTTGTTTACACACCTCCAACGCTGAAATTGGCTGATTCAGACCTACATACATCGCTACCAGACGAAGGTATATAGAAATGTGTTTGTTTTGTTTGAGTGCCTGACGCAGACAATCCTCAGTGTTTCTGTACATTCCAAGCGCATAGTAGCAACGAGCTAACGAGAAATTCCACCACCAGTCTGTCGAATCTTCTGCTTTCTGTGCTTGAAATGCCACTTCCATAGCCTGTAGAAATATAAATTTAATAATGCTACTGCAGGTACTAATATAATATATTATTACAAATTAAAACTTAATATATTTTTTATATTACTATTTCACTACCATTGATTACTTGCCTTCCTAACATCGCCTTCGCAATAGAAAACATACTCAAACAGAGTCTTGGACGCCGGAGTAAAGAGTTTGTCTTCTTTTGAGAGGAACCTAAGTGATAGTGGTGCGCCCGGAGTAAAAGGTGCTCCTCCAGCGAGCGCGGTGGCTGCACGAGACATTCGGGATGCAGTGTTGAGGACAGTGCGCACGCTGCGAGCTCCAGCAGTGTTGGTGCCTGCCCGGGAACGGACTGTGGCTGTCGCTCTTTTCTAGAATCCGAAACAAAAGCAGACTTTGATGATGTTAAATAACCCTCAATGCTGGCTTATCGACGAGTACGTTACAGCTACAATATAGAATTTACAACGAAAATGTATTAAGCTAATGTTCTCCTAGGTGTTATTTACCTGATAAGAGGTGTCAGTATTCCGAGCTGTTTTATTGTTTCGTTGGAAAGCAGTTCCAGGACGCGGTGTTTTAGCGACCGCTGTGGGCATCAGCTCGTCTTGCTGTGGATAATACTCCACTTCTTCGTACCCATTACCGACTATCTTCGCTTGTATGGTCATGGCGCGCATTCGTATGAACTCTATCATGCGGTCTTCTTTTTCTTGCAAGGCCCTTTCACATAACTTCAGACACTCGTCGAATTGCTTTGTTTTGTATAGATTTAATATTCTATATTCAATTTCCATTTTAAAGTATCAATGTTCTCTTGTTTGATTAACGATGCTCTATCAAGTAAGCACACGGAGCCTAGCAACCAAGCCCAACAACAAACCGTAGAGATAGCTTTTACAGAAGTCCTTATAGTTCTTTGCTATACCCACTACTGGTAATTTTATATCTAGGTACATACCATAGATACAAAATTCACTGTGTGTAGTATAACCTATGTAAAGATGCTGCTTTAATGCCATAACAGTAATTATCACAGGCTGTTTACTTGTTCGCAGCGCGCCCCATAACACTTTACGCCCAACGTCAGCGAAATTTATGAACTGAAAACAAACTTCAGCTACAAAATCAGATGTTATCAACAGTTTTAGATTGTGCTATGTTTAAAATATTAAATGGGATAAGGAATCTTTAGAGAACTTTTTAGATTTAGTTTAGATTTAACTTTAAGGCAACCCAAGACAAAGGCAGCTAAATATTTCACACCTACTGCGAGGAAATAAATTCGATCTTTGTTCAATATTTTTCACTTTATGATATCCTTTATTGTTCACCATTTTTGTTATTGTTTTTAAAATCAGTTAATTGTTGTTTTAAATTGTTATCGTTTATTTTTTTGTTTCACAAATTAAATAATAATAAAATAAACTGAACATTTTCATAATATTAATGGTCCCACGTTGAGCGCCAAATAGTAATTAGCCCCTTCATACACAACGCGACACAAGTCTCCGATACCTTTTGTACGAATTTGGTGTCCATTGACGTCTGCCTGTGTACGAACATCTATGGATTGTATAGGTACCTAGTCGCCTGGATACCAAAGTCGTAAGGTATCGGGAGACTTAAGTCGCCGCATTTATAGTTGAAATTAAACAGTTCCGAATCACACAGTAAGTAATAGTAATACCCTGGGTCGACGTCGCGTCGTGTTCCACGCGCGCCTCAAAGAGCGTCAGCTTAGTGACGGGGTCGCGGGACTTATTTCCATCACCGTGACTCCGGATCATAAAGGGCTATTGAAGGACACCGTGGATTTTAGTCAGTACAAGTCTGACAGTAGGGGTGGGAGGACTCTTTTGATGATTTAACAACGCAAAAAAAAAAAGTAATAGTAATACACACACAGTTCCATCTTTTCGCCTATACATTAATGTAAATGGTTACCTATAGATACAAAATTATAGAAAACAACAAGAGATTTTATCCTCCCTGTTTAATGGTAGTCTAAGTTGACGATCTCTGCATAAGAGTTTCATGATAAAAGGACAGGCCCAAGAATATTTTTTCATTCACAAACCGTGGTTCAAGCAAACCAGTTCAAAAATGCTTTTGTGGAGTTTAATACTATTCTTATCTCTCACCAACGTATTCACCGCAGAATCATGGAGGAAGCCGGGTTGCCATCGAATCGGTTAGAAAACATTTTATAATAAAATCAATAATTGCTATCTAAAAGTGAACGCAGACTTGGCCGCACCGCACGCGCCAGTCTTCGCATTACGAATTCTTGCTCGCACACTCACCCGCATCGCAGTAGCCGCAGAAGCGGTAAGAAAACGATGACTGCGGGGACTGCAGAGACTGCGGTGCGGTCAAGTCTGCGCTCACCTTTATTTAACTATACTTACCAACAGTTTTTTTCGTTACATAATTCGAATATATATTTACAAAGATACGTTTTCTGTTCATCTATAGGTACTCATTTTTCATTTTCAGGTCACACACGAAATATAAGCATTCCAGACTGCGTAGAATTCAAAATAACTACAAACGCCTGTCGCGGCTTTTGCGAATCTTGGTCACTTCCCAGCATCATGTTGGGCTTCAAGCGACATCCCGTTACATCATTGGGCCAGTGTTGCAATATCATGGAGTCCGAAGACGTAAGTATATCTACATACAAGGCACTGTTGCCACTGCATCTACAGCTTGAGGCCTGGGGCCTAAGTCTACTAATTTATATACGACACAATGGTCTCTCAATGGTAAGTTTTTGACAGATTTGCCATACAAAAACTGTCAAAAACACACCATTGAGAGACCATTGTAACGTTTATAAATTAGTAGACTTAGGCCCCTGGTTTCTCAAAAAGCGAATCAAATGGGACGATTCGCTCAACTTCTCTTTGATGGAAGCCCTCATATAAGGATTGCGTTACTTAACTCGTTCAGTTCCATGACTCTTTAATCGATTTCAAAAAACCTTACCATACTTTCATCTATCATCATTTACATTCATTGCTTTATGTATGGTAGGAACCAAGAAAAATCGGTAGATTTTACTCATGAGAAATAAGTAATATACTTACTAATTATTACTTAGTAATATACTTACTAATTATTATTTGTAATTATACTTTGCTGTAAGAACATTTCTTAAGTGGGAATGATAGGTAGCTAATTTTATCAATGGAGTGATTATTTTAATTTTAAAATTTCATTTTTTTTATTGCAGGTACCCGTTAAAGTGTTGTGTTTGGATGGAGAAAGGAATTTGATATTTAAGTCTGCGGTTTCATGTGCCTGTTATCATTGCCAAAAGGAGTAATTCCTTTAGAAAACTAATTATATTTGTTCATTGTTCTGCAGACCGTGGTATAAATGTGTGTATTTTAATAAAATGTATTATAGATATCTATTAATTAACAACTATAAAACTAACATCATGTAAAAATTAAATATAACTTGCAACATTATCTAGATACATAATTAACTTTAAGAGCGATTAAACATATCGAACAATATTATCTTTGCGTTTGTTTTACTCACTTACGAGAGAATCGAATAAGAAAAGGAAGGTCCACAAGTAGAAGGGGATATGTACAAGAAAAAAAGACAACAGTAGGTATATGAGGATATACTTTCATTCCTGAATTTATTAATATTACGCATAGATTTAGACATTTATTAAAAACAGGCATACAATGATGGCTAGGTATATAAAGCCTCTAACAAAAAGCAAGACAACTAAAGTTTCAAAATTACAAAAATTAATGGTCCGTTTCGTGTCGGTTAGCGCTGACAGCTAAACTAAATAAATGCCTTTTTATGAGTGATTCTTCCCTGCGCTGCTGAGCATTTTAATCCATCGAAAAATGCACTTCATTTAGATTTTCGTTGGCATCATCATTGGTAGATAGTACATACACACAAACAAATTTAATTTATTCCTATCTATCCCCAGTGTCCCATATTTCACAATATATTAGAAATTGGGAACCCGATGAAAAACAATGACGATAGTTTTTATTAATCGTTGATGAAATTTACTACTAACTTATATGTATCTAGATATAACTACTTTCTAATATTATAAAGCTGAAGATTTTGTTGGTTTGGTTAAACGCGCTAATCTCAGGAACTACACGTAGATACTGGTTCGAATTGAAAAAATGATTTTGTGTTGGATAATCAATTTATTAAAAGACGGCATAACATCATGGTGATGGTGTTGCTAAAACTGCAAAAACATTGCTTATGGAGAGCAAGCATATCAGAGCCAAACGTGCCGAACGCGCCAAAGGAATCGAAGAGGCTCCTCCCCCTTGAGCCGACCGCGCCGAAATACGTCAGATTTCTTATAACTATATAATTTTAAAATTCGTTGGTTTCGGCGCGTTCGGCTCTGGTAAATGTGCGTCCACCTTTAATCCGTTGCGTGCGCTGCGTAAAGAATGTAATTTACGCAAAAATCATGTACGTAATACGGAATAGTTCTTCATTCGAAGTTCTAAAAAAATAAATCTTGAAGAAACAAAAATCGTTTACATACTCCAACTAATAATGGATAACATAAGTAAATTGCAGGAATTGGATACTGCTACTCTTGATATTGCATATTTAAATACTTACCTACCTACATCCTTACATCATAGCAATTAAAACTTAACCGTCCTGACTCAAAATAAATATAGAGAGTATTTACAGTAAAATTGATGACCTTCAGTTAACTTTGTCTCTAACATGAGTGCATGCTGAACCCTACAAAACAAAAACCTGTTGATACTTCATTCAATTCATCTACAAAAACGAATTAGAATGATAGCGTGGTCGCCTTTACAAAACCCGCTTGCTGACAGCTCTTTGAGGCGCGCGTGAAACATGACGCACCGTTGACCCAGGCATGGTCTGTGATCGGATGGCGAGTCACCAGTTACTCGCCATCCATATGCGCGTTTACGGTGGATGGAAATCAATTTGCGACGTCCGTTGCCGTGGGCGTCTCCCGCGGCTACTGAATCGTGAGGTGGACGCTCTCCTCTCTCTCACGCGATTCGCCTCCTCCTTCGCAAGCATGACTCCTTCGCAGAAGGAGGCAACTGCTTCCTATTCCGTCTCACTCACCCCGCGGCGTGGCCTCGATCAACGCTGGATGCGAGAGGATGCCGCTTATCGTCTCCGTGAGTGAGGAGGCTGCGGTGCTCTGCCCAAGCGGGGTACTCCTGCACTGTATGCTCCATGTCCGTTACAGATAATGGCTGAAAAGGCCAGGCACCATTCCAAAAATATGATTTTAAAAAGGCGAACTTGCTGTCAAAAATATGTCAAATACGTCAATTGTCAAATCGTGTCATGTCTGTCAATTTTTATTTACCATGTCATGAGTTACTTGGGTGGTTTTACGAAATTTTGTACATCTATGTTAATTGCCTTGAAAATATAATTAATCACTCCTGTTCTATAAGACAAACATGGTATGGAGGACAACTCTACAACTTGTAAGAAGCCAACATGGCAAAACTGTGTTCATTGTCCGAGACTACTTTTCACTTCTGCCACGGAATTCGAAAGGTTAAACAAAAAATATTCGTATTTATCGTTTAATTAAATGTATTAATCACTAGAATAAGAGCATTACTTCATTATTTTTTTTTCCTTGCAGGCATGTTCAAGAGAAGCACAGTATTAAAGAGGGATCCATCATACTTTGTCAGTATGGGCAAAATGGAATGTGTTCATCTTTGCAGTTTGGTGATTTGCGAAAAGCAGGCTTTAAGTATCATGTAAGAGAATACCACCTATATACGAAAGACCCAAATGATGATTGGACTTTCTATTCTTCTTCTCAAAACCTTCCAGCAGTATTAAATGATCCTAACAGAGGTAAACAGAGCAATTTTTTCACTAAGACGTGGGGAGACAGTTTCATAGATAAAATTGATATATACCCTAGTCCATATTTACCTGAAATTACATTGGCACATTTTGAATCATATTGCAAAAGGGTTGCTAAGAAATACCGGCGTCATTGTAGACTAAAAGAAAGTATTCCAGTCAAAAATAAGACACCTGTAGTAGAAAATGTATGTGAGGTACCAAGCATATTTTATGAGCAATCTCTACCATTAAATGACCCAGATGTATTTAGCCAAGTTTTTCCTAGTTTATGTAATTCTGAAGATCCCAGCATTGCTATAAGAGCTCTCCAAGAAACACTGAGTACATACCTAGATGTTATTGAGATGAAAATATCTAAACAAGTAGCTCAAAAATCAGATGCATTTTTTCATGCAATGCTGTCTCATGATACAATAATGGAACAAATGGCCAGAGCTGTAAAGACAGTAAGAAAAACCAGACAAAATATAACACATATAAAAGCAAACTTAACTGAGTGTCCACTAAAATTAGCAAGTTTAACAAAAATTAATCACAATCTGAATAATGTCCATGATTTGTTAAAGTTAATGGGTACAGTACAACAGACACAACCAATGATACAGCTTCTTTTGAGTACTTCAGATTATGTCGCTGCTTTGGACTTGATTGGTTCTACCCAAAAAGTGCTATCTACACGCCTGTCAGGAATACAAGCATTTCGTCATTTATCTCCACAACTAACTGAAATGAAGAGATTGATTCATAAAATGCTCAGCAATGAATTTCTAAGATTCATTGTCACAGACTTAAGCCGATCACCAAAAGATGACACAGAAATTCCAGAAAGGGAGAAAATTGTGTCTATAGTGTCTGGAATTCTTCGCCTGAAGGAATTTGATTTTATTGACACATTTAAAGTAGAAGCAATGACTTCCATTCAAACTACAATCAAACAATCTGTAATAGAAATTATTTCAGAAAGAGATGGAAACACAGAAATAGTTTTGAGAGGATCTAATGCTGACAATACATGGCTGTTGTGTAATGAAGGTATAACATTTCTACAGAAAGTAACTCCAAACTTGATTAATTTATTTAAAAGAATCTTAGCTTTAAATAATTTAATATTGGAAATTACTCAAATGGAAGATGTAACTGGGAATGATAGTGAAGATGTTTGGTCACCTGAGGAAGTACTTTTTGTTGAGGAGAAGTTAAAAAAGATGATTGGTTCCCTCTCAGACTACTGTAATGAACGATGTGCTAATCTTATAGTAACTAAAACTGACAAGGATTATGTCTTTTCCGACATGTCCCAATTATCAATACTGTCCAAACTTATTGAAACCTTTTGTGACGAATGTGAAAATATAACTGGACATTGTAGTAATGCAATGAAGCTAGCTCTTCGAAGCTATGCAATGAAGTATATACAATGTTTACATGCTGAAAGAAGAACTCAACTGACATCTGCTCTCAATGCAGAGCGATGGAAAGCTGCAGATGTCCCTTGTGAATTACAGAGTGCAATAAATAAAATACATGAATCAGGTGAAATACCGAATGCTCTTAAATATGACAGTGGGAAGCCTGATGGAAAGTATTTATTAATAAATAAGGAGAGTTATGCTGTTGTTGCCACAGTGCAGCTTTTAATCAAAATCTTGCTGGAATATTGTGATGCAACAAAACAGTCCCCTGTCATTGTTCAGTACTTGGTGCATTGCATGTTGGAACTGATTCGCTTGTTTAATTCTCGATGCTGCCAACTGGTTTTAGGTGCTGGAGCAATACAAAGTGCTGGCTTAAAAACTATCTCTACATCAAACCTTGCTTTAGTGTCTAGATCCCTACAGGTAGTCATGTGGTTTCTACCCAAGATAAGAGGATTATTAGAAAGACAGCATTCTAAAGAATTATCACTTAATGGTTTTAGTAATATAGAAAGTGATATAGTAAGCCATAAGCAAGAAATAGAGAATAAGATATGTCTCATAGTAAGTAATATGCTTGCATCTCAGCTGACAGGGTGGGATGCTAAACCCCCTGTTCCATCTCAAACATTCCGAAATATTTCTAAACACTTAGTTAAATTACATGAAGCACTTATTGATATATTTCCGAATGAACAAATAAGGACTGTGTATAAAAGAGTACATGATAACTTCAAAGATAAACTGAGAGAACAATTAGTAAAGATGAACATAGTAGCAAATGGTAGTCCTCAGCATGGTGTAGTCACCTCAGAATTGACCTTTTATTTGCAAACTCTCAAAACACTAAGAGTGATAAACGAAAATGATGCAGAGGACAATATATTGTATGATATTTGGTTAAACTAAGCTATGCATACTTGTAAGTTATAGAAAAAATATTCTGTAGCCATTTTTATTAAAAAAAAAAACTTAATTATTCTTTTAAACACTATCTATTTATTGTTCTAAATGTGGTATACAATACAATGATATTATCTCATTTCAACTGGGGCTTATATCCAACTTTTAAACGTGAATTTTATTGTAATACCTAGTTTAATTATGAGTAATGAAACTGATGTACATGCATTATTTTGTAAATAAACTGTTTAATAAGTTTAAATGATACAAATATGTACTTATATTTCTCATCTTTATAATCAACTCTTTAAAAAAACCCTCTACCTACAATATAGACATTTTTTCATTTTTAGTTCACTTAGACTCCGACACAGGGATGTCCTACTCCCCTCTACCTTTCACCCGGCTTTATTACCGTTATAGGTATTTTACGAAATGCAAACCTAGATAGACTTATTTGTCTTACAAGCTCAGTCTTATACATTTTACTTCAGTTATTATTTACCAACCGAAATCCTTCAACTTGCTGTATTGCAACAAAACAAATTGGTATGGAATTTGACGCAATTGCTAGCTACCTCTTTAGCCTAAGTATGATCCCAATGCTAGTAAATGGTGTTTATTCAAAAGGTTTCGATTTCTACCTTATTTTTAAACTAGTCATACAGACGGAGCCCTACATGTTTCCAAAAGGAACGAAATGGTAGTACAGTCCGCAAAAAAGTCTGAAAACATTACTTTATTTTCATTGTTAAATCATGATACAAACACGCTACGTTGACTTAGCTTAGGCCCGTTAACGTAGCTTAAACTAGCCAAAGAGCTAAAAAACAGAAGATGTTTTTCCAAATAATAATAATATTCCACAACTATCACACAACGCCATCTAGTCCCACGATAAGCAGAGCTTGTGTTATGGGTACTAGACAACTGATAAACATACTTATATATCTGTAAATATATACATATTATAGATAAATTACACCCCGACACAGAACAAATGATCATGCTCATCACACAAACATTTGTCCTGGGTGGGAATCGAACCCACGACCCCCGTTATAGTAGTAGTAGTAAATATATACATATTATAGATAAATTACACCCAGACACAGAACAAATGATCATGCTCATCACACAAACATTTGTCCTGGGTGGGAATCGAACCCACGACCCCCGTTATAGTAGTCAGGGCCACTAACCACTAGACCAACAGGTCTAGTGGTTAGTGGCCCTGACTGCTATAACGGGGGTCGTGGCCAGGCCTGTGTATTGTAACATCTGAAAACTATTGTTAGGGACTAAGAGCAAGGATTACTTCCTATCTACCCTACATAAAAACGAACGAGCTTTACCTATTCGCTTAAGATGTGTATCATTTGACATCACACCTTAGCTTTAACTTTGACTTGAAGTCCGATTCCATGACCGTATCTTTGTCTACTTGTCCTTTACAAACATTGACTTGCAACCGCGCGCGCCCATTGCTCAATTCAAACTACGCACGCTTTAGTTAATTGATCAAACCTGTTCCACTTCCCTTTGCATATTTCCGTTGCATTTCCCGAAATCACTCCCAGAAGCTATAGTAACATTAGCATTAGGTACACATGAATAAACTTCGAAGCTTAGATGTCCAGTATAGCCAAACGGCTAGCGATAATCGTTAACACTCAGCAGTCGCTAGAACATTTTTTACTTTATACCCCATCACGTAAAGTTGAATTAAATCTATTGAATATTACAGAGAGCTTCGGTTAGTTGAGTTCGCTATCGCTCAGCAGAATAGATTTGAAACTCAATTTAAGTTGAAAATCTATTAATGGCTCCTGTCTATTGCCGTTTGACTATCGTGTTCGAAATAAAACTTAAAGGCAAGGATACAATAGGAGACAGTTGTGCCACGACATGTATCGGCGACATTTCAAGCGAAGCCTGCTGATGTCGCCTGACAAATATGGCGAAAACGGACTAATGTCCGCACTTCCGCAGCGACGTCAGATGAAGTAGTGAGCCTTCGCGAAACTTCGCCTGTGATATCTGGCGACAACGCGCGACTTCACTCGATGTAGTTGGCGACACGTGTCGCGCGATGGTGACAGCCACGTTGCGCTACCCCATCTGACGTCGCTGGCGACCCAATCCCTTGAATCAAACGAAGACGGGGTAAATCTTTCTCCCGTGTTTTCGGCTTCAATTATTATCAATAGCCTACTAGAATCTGGAAGAAAATCTATCGAAATCTAGAAATCGATTCTATAATCTAAGCTTGGAAGGTTAAAATATAATCTGCTTTTAATGCTGACTGTAAAATTTAAAATTCATTACTATCTGCATTATTACCTTGAATACAAAGCACATGATTGTAATGTGAACAATTTTAAACAGGATATAAAGTTTTTAAACGGATTAAATTATTTTTTTGTGGTGAATGTACTACCTACCTACACATAAAAATTAATGTTGAATTATCGAAAATAAAGAAATTGTTTTATAAACACTTTTTTATTGTATAGATGATAACATCATAGAAAAATATTAACAACAGTTATGATATAAATGGAATTATAATTACGATATCTTAAGGACCAATGATAGAAACAAGACTCTCTGCAACTAAACATAACATCACATTCGTTTATTTTCCCTGATGGGTGCACAGCATGTACACAGTTAAAAATATATGTAAGTATTCCCACATTTCACCACCATGTAATACCTGTTACATGGCTGGCTGGGCTGCTCAGATTAAAGAAATAGACAGAATGGATCATCCGCGGCAGATAAGTGGGGGGGGGGCACTGTATGAACGTAAGGGCACGTGCATGAGTGTGTGTGTGCCCAACCCATTTGGTTTTGCGCGTTTCGGTGATTTCAAAAATACACTGACAAAGGGTCAATTCTACAAAAAATAGTCCTAATAAAAAAAAAACTGCAGAGTGCTTCCCCTAGCCAGCCTATTTGTTATTCTGAGCTGGGCTGGAACAGATAAATAAAATAACAGAAAAACCTTTCACTTTGCCCAACATTTGCACCATTGTTTGTGCCAATTCAGTTTTTATCACATTTGCATCTTTGGCTAGCCATCTAAATTAATAACATCTTAAAAAGCTGATATGGTCACATAAAAACTTTATAAAATAGTATATCTTAACTTGCTATTTGATTACTAATTTTAACTATCATAGAAATACGATGCTAAAGGATATCTTATTACAAAAGCTACACAAGTGCAAATAATTTGAAAACCCATAAGCTTTTTAGTCAGTTGAACTTCAGGTATAGGCCCTAACTTGATTAAAAATAGGTTTATTAATGTCATGTTATTTATAGTTATACTATCATTATCTTCACTTTTATCAATTAAATGTAAGATGGTTAACACACGAATTATCAGTTTACTTAAAGCAGACATTTCTTTCTTTGCTATTACTGTTCTGCTTGCATGAAGTAAATTTGTCTCTTCACTGTACTTTGGCAAGCGATGTCTTGGGCATGGAATTATATGGAAAAGTTGAGGCACTGAATACAAAAAGTTGATAATTTGTGGCAAGAAAAACAGTAAAACAGTTTTGCTGAAATGACTCAATATAGCTACAACTGCAAATGTCATTCCAGAAACATAACAAAATGTGTCCCCCACAAACACCTTTGATGGAAACCTGAAATAATAGAAAAGAAACATTTTAGTCATGGTAATAATTTTCATATAGATATATTCACCTAAAATATTTATTTAAAACATGAATATCATTTAAAGGTGATACTACTAATATGACACTCAGAAGGGTAGTTTGTTTTCATTGTTGAAGTACACTTCTGAAATTTATATTATAGCTACCTACAATATTTGTTCCCTGTGGTTTCATAAACTACTCCCTTTACATGGCTCTCTTCTGTAATAGATGATGTTAAAGAGCCTTATTTAATTATCCGAGATTAGAGTGTTCAACCAAACAAACTCTTCAACTTTATAATATAGATGTGTCTGGGTACTTATAATATGGAAAACACTTGTCTTGAAGTGGTTTATTAACAATGGCACCACAGGCTGTATATGAAAAATAAAAATGTGATCAATGCAATAGCTTACCAATTATGTTTCAACAGTGCCAGTGTAGTAGCAAGATAAGGTATCATAATATGTAAAGAAAATGTGTGCGCTTTATACTGGTCTCCTCTCAATTCAATGATGTCAAAAATAATTATAGATACAGCTATGATGACAGACTGCCCAACTTCAAGTCCATTGATGCCAGCCAATATGTTTATAGCATTTGTGCAGAAAACAGCTAACATGCCCATGTAGATGTAATACAGTACACCTAGAAAATAATAAAAAATATTTTTGTAACTGGTAGACTATATTTAGCAAACTCTCTAATGAACAGTACATACCAATGTTGATGGAAACTCCTAGCCATTGCCTCAAAGGAATAGGAACTACAAAAGTAGTGGAATTGAAGTTCACATAGTAAACCACAAGCAGAGGTAGAGATGCCACTGTTGGTAGTAACAGTTTATACCTCCATCTCAAGTCCAAAACATCATCAGCAAAGCCAAGTAGGAGCATACAACAGATGGATAATAATCCTGCCAATAATTCTGCAAACTAAACAAGGAGCAGATTATACATTTCACATTGAAACATTATTTAATTTCTGAAAGTGGGCTTTGAAATTACATAATTTTGAGTAGGATGAGCAGAGATAATTATGGTAAAGTGGTTGATGTACTACAGACAAAGAGCAGCAGAATTTACTGCTAGCTAGATATCCTCATCTTAATTATAGGAAAACAGAGGACTGCTTTCCGTAAATTAGAATCTGTGTCTCATCTAGGTAGGTATTTATGTAGTGATATGAGTGATTGGTTTCTTTTAGGCAAGGGAGCTCTTATAACACATCATGCAAGTTGCAACCGAAAGAAGTATGTTAATATTAATAACTATTTGGAGACAATCATATCTTGGAATTGACAGTGAACTGACTTGAGTTTAAAAAAATAATATCTTACCTCATTGTGAGGAAAGTACTGTGTGTCCATCAAGCCATTACCAAAGACAATTGGTATGAATATAAAGCTTGTTATTAAAAATACACATCCAGATACAACACCTATTGCTTCTGGGCTGAAAATAATGATACACAGTCATGAGAAATAATAATAATAATAAATTTTATTCATCAAAAATATTACAATGTGACATTATGTTTGGTGAGCCACAAACTAAGCGTCGCTTGTATCTTGTGGCTCTGAAGTAGAACCACATTTTCAAGTTAAGACTTAAGAACTCAGTTACTCAATGTTGAATTGCCATATCATACTTGGCGTAATATAATTAAATATTTGTATACTCACATTTTTTTCTTGTTAGTTTTACATAGATCTATTCCGAATAGGCCGGCTTTAACGAACAAATCAGAAAGGTTCGGTATTAATTCATCTGTTACGAAGAAAGCTACCGCAGACAATATTAATAATATAAGTATTTCCCACATCTTGCAGGTTATCTAACAGATAGAAGCATTAGAAAACAGTTAGTAAATTATCTTGAAATTAGTACAAATTCTAGTACAATTTAATTCATAACATTGAAATTGACACAATGACAGCATCAGTGGGCTATCTGACATTTCACATTATTGACATGTGATGATGTGACGTGCATGACGTGACAGACGGAATAGTCCAATTACAGGTGTTTTTTTTTAATTGGCTAACAGCAACGACGTCGTTTCGTCGTTGGCTAACAGGGTGAAATCTGAAACCGTAAGCACACATTCACACGGGCGCTTTCTTTTTCAGGCGTGGAGATGAGTTTTAATAAAAAGATAAATGTCACTGCCCAGCACTAAAGCGCCGTATTCACCATCTGTCACGGCTGTACGTCATGCACGATGCACGACGCAAAAACAACGTGAATAGGCTTGACGTACGTCCAGTACGTCATAATCACGGTGTTTTTGCTTCGTGTATCGTGTATGACATTGGCGGGACGTACAGCAAGATGGAACGTGAATACGGCGCTTTAAAAGAAGCGAAAGCTCGGACGTGTGAACAGACCATGGGTGATTAGTGATGAGTATTCATTTGTTCTATTTTGACGCTATTTTATCGCCGGCAAAAAAAGCGCGCGAGCCACTGACCTCTAATATGATACGTACATGTGCTTTTTTATGGACGTTAAATAAATAGGTAAATTCAACTAAAATGTCACTGCCTAGCACTTAAAATCAGACTCAGTTCGCACTACCAGCGCGGCATTTTAAAAATGCTGATGTGGGAATGCATTTTGTTCTATTTGTGCACTTGTCTTTTTGTTCAAACTCAGCACTCATTTAACACTAGAACAATAAGCGCTCGTGCGCTTTTATGTCCTTCCTTTTTCCACATTGCATATGAATTTTGCTCTGTGATGTTACATGAGTACTTCAATTCAATTTTTGAGGTTATGGCTCCATCGGGTACTTATTATTTCCATGTTTATAAGTGCTGTCATTATCTCAATCTGTCATTGTCTGATGTCTGCTGTCATTGTCAAAGACATAATTTGCCAAGTTTATTTTGTTCTAATTTTGCTTAAAAAATATTAATTAATTAGTTAATTTAGTACAGTACTCCCAGTATTTAGTAATTATCTAGTTTTCAAATTTTTACTAAGTGTACTTAACCAAAAATGAGTACTATGGACGAAATAGAAGATGAAGCGAAAGCAGCAGCCGAAAAGATGGTCATGAATATGATGCAAAGACCAGGACAGCTTGAAAAAGTAAATACAATACATAATTTTATTACTGTCAATAATAATTCACTCTTATTTGTGATGTGTTGGTACCTACATAATTATGTAGTTCTTGTTCAAAAACAACTCGTAATTTTAAATTTCATTTATTATCGAATGATAATAAAAGAAGATGAATGATGATCGATGCAAGCGAACCCGCGTCGCGGTCGCTAGTTCAATACAAACATGTCATTTTAAATTACCCGATCGATTCTTTTTAGACATTTTTATTGGCTTGCATTAAAGGTATAGTTTTGTGGGCGTTACTAGTTCGACCCAGAACTTTGTTCATGTAAAGTTATAATGATGGATTAATGTAACTGAGATATGTGGGTCATTTGTTTGGGAGATTAAATGCAAACAAACATAACCCATAATATTGAATGGCAACCTGTCACAATAGTATAGACAGGAAAGTTTTGTAACAGCTTCACACTGTAATGTGCAGTAGTATTAGGTATAACTATTTTACTTATTTAATGTACCAGTAAACTGAGGGATTTCATAAAGAAACTTAAATAAATTTAAGTGATTTTGACATAACAAGAGTTGCTTTCCTACTGCTTGGAAAAAGCTTTCCCCAATCTGTCTCAAATATTCTATTTTCTAATTTAACCAGTTGTCTAACCATCTTTTTTGGGCTGGCCTTGGCAGCACCAGCTATATCCTGGCATTTTTTAGCATAAATGCATATTTCTTACTTTAACAATTTCTATTTGTGTTATCAATTCCAGGTGGAACATTATAAAAAAAGAATCACTCACAAAAAAGCATCTATTGAGGCTCAACTGAAATCAGCAGTGCAGGGCAAACTAGATGGAGTGAGTGTGGGCCTGAAACAGTTACAGGAGTGCTTGGAGGATGTACAGCAAGTTAGCCTCAAGTAAGTAGTATTTCATTATCTTTACTGTGTTAAGCCTGATCATGCAATTCATGCCAAATGAGAGCTGTATATTAAGACTTGTTGACCTGTACTGACATGTTTTTAGACTTAATCTACACTAATATTTTAAAACCGAAGAGTTTGTTAGTTTGATTGAATATGTTCAAATTGTAAAAGTCGATGGCGCGTCATGTTCTTATGCGCACCTCAAGAAAACTGACTGGTCTTCCATAGGACAAAACGTCTATTATAAAGCGAGTAAAACCGTGAGGCCCAGCTCGTTTCAATATATAATTTATTTATCTACCACGACATGCAAAGACATTTTTTTTAAATTACGTATTGCACAAAACTAAAAAGTTATTAAATAAAAATTCACACTTCAGAATGGACGAATTGGAAGAACTATTGAAAAGTGTTCCACCACTGGTGGCGTCACTCCAGGCAGTCAGAGAGGAAGACTCGCGACACTCGCAGTATGTCACAGCAATGGATAGTCTCAAACACATATTTACAGTGCCAGAAAGTGTGGCCAAAACTAAACAATGGATAGGAGAAGGCAAGCTTCTGCATGCCCATCAAGTGAGTCCTTGTTATCTGAGACTTAAGTTTCATATTTATCTAAAAATACACAACAAATTTTAATTTGCTAAAGAAACTGGATATAGCGCATAATAAAAAAAAAAATCTTTCAAATAAATAATGTCCTGATTATAACAAACAATAAAAGAAAATAGCCAAATCGGTGGAGCCATACTCAAGTGATGCTCTAACTACTAACAACGAAATCATGTCAAAATTATTTAAACTGTGCTTTTAAACATTTTAAAGCCCATATACAAAGAGAACAGCACATTGTAAATCAAAAATAAAACCCATGCTTACAAATACTTCAGATTAAATGCATATTTTTATATTTTTCTAATTTCAGTGCCTAAATGATTTGGAGAACTCCAGAGATGATTTATTGTATGAGCTGCACAGGTTACCAAACCAATCCTCACATGATAAAATTATGCTAAAGGCATACTTCGAAGATGTTGAAATGGTTTCCAATTTGCTTGAAAAGCAGATTAAATTGATTTTGGCGCGAACTTTGAATACAGTTCGTAAAGAGCCCACTGTCATTGTTACTGCGCTCAGGATTATAGAAAGAGAAGAGAAAAGGGATCAAATGGCACTACAGGTTTGTAAATATTTTGTATTTTTAGGGTTCCATAATAGCCAAAAACCCTTATAGTTTCGCCCTGTCCGTCATAACAAAAAAAAATTAAAAATTTTTTTGGACTCAGGTGTCCGCGCCCCTCTACCAACTAAACCATTGTGTTTGGGTGTATGACAAAATTCACAATAGTAGTAAACAGGGTTATTTATTTATAAATAATTGGGTTCATCCCTTGAAATATTAAACCTAATTTGACGACATATATTAATCCTCAATAATATGGGGTCCCAATTGGCTTGTTATAAAAGAAAAAGAATTTTAATTTTTTTGGAAAGAAAAATCTCCACTCGTTTCACACAGGCTAATAAGCTATCAAAAGAGTATCAATTCAAAGTGATGACCGTCGTCAATTTCTCATAATAATCAATTTATAGGGAAGTAGCAGATATTTTTCGAAAAATCTTTAAAGTTCGATTTATCCAAAATAAGCCAATTTGGACCCATATTATGGGGTAAAATGATTGTGAATTAGGTCTAGTAAAAACATTTCATCAAATTACCAATCACTCTGCATATGACGAAGTTAAAGGAAAGCCATCACGGCAAAACATGTTGTACAAGTGTACAGGCTTTAAAATGTACTTGGATAACATATTTTCCTAAAAATAATGAAAACAACTTCAACTGAAAACATGAGTTTGTTTTTTTATTATTCAAGCCAGTCTACGGAACCCCTCACTTGTGTTCCGACACTTCCGACACGCACTTGGTCGGTTGTTTTGTTTGTATTTGTATTCGTATTTTTTTTCTATATGTTTATTAATCCACAGCAACAAAGCCAAACGGGTTTTATGCCGCCAGGTCGACCTAAAAACTGGCGAGCCAAAGCTTTTGAAGTTCTAGAATGTGCCGTCGCACAGCGTATAGAAGGAACCCGCGTTGACGAAAGAGAAGATAATAAATTGTGGTTGGTTCGATACTTAGAACTAACCAGACAACTGATACTGGAAGACTTGAGGGTCGTCAAAACATTATGTGTTCCCTGCTTCCCTCCCCACTACGATATTGTGAACAAATATGTCAATATGTACCATATTTGTTTATCTGCAAGTGTAAGTTTCATTATTTATTTCTTTGTTAGTTTTCAGACTGCCCACGGCAGCACCATGTAAACCGAATAATAAAAAAAATTATGAAATGAAAATTAAATAAAGACTCAATTTAAACTTTTTTTTTTCTGTAACTTCAATTTTAACTTTCAATTTCTTAAAAATAATGTTTCTTTCACAATTATCATAAAGTATTCTTTTTACAGCTTCAAGATGTAGTAACTAACGGTATAGAAGGCAACGAGTATGTAACCCTTCTATCATGGATATTAAATACCTACCCAGGACATGAGTTAATGGGCAGTTCAGAGTTAAATATCGATGTTACAACTTTGCCACCTTTACTTAGTAAAGAAACCATGCAAAAATTACAAGATGAATACTTGCAGGTGAGTTCTAAGATGGATTAAGAACTACTGTCAATTATATTTAGGGTAAAAATATGAACATTGCGAGTGCAGAAAATGATATGCTACAGGAATATTTATTACATGTTTCTAAAGAGACTTCTACCTACATCAATAGAGCTGCTGTAACTGTATTTAATATTCGAATGCTCTACAAGCATGAAAATCCAAATACTGAAGTAGGTAACATGTTCCAATTTTAGTTTGTCTTTTTCATTCTTTTAAAAAAAAAACGTTATCCCACACCGGAAATTTCTCGTGTGTCGTGGGTGCGTTTTCAAATATATAAACTGACAAACACAACTTGTCGTGATTGATCTATTTATTGAACCATTTAACGTCGGCAGATTCCTCCAATTGTAAATTAATCTATTGGTGTTCGTAGAAAATGGAATCGAACTATATGGAATGGATGGAGAAGACTCTTGAGTCGGAGCGCGCGGAGTGGGCGGGGCAGCGCGCGCCCGACGTGGAGCCGCACTCCAACGCCTACCACACGCACGCGCCCGTCATTATCTTCCAGATGATCGACCAGAACTTGCAGGTACAATTCATACATACAGAAACTCGCACCTTTTCCACGTGAAGGTAGGCAGAAACCAGAGAGCGATTAGATAAAAAATCCTGCCGTATTTTCACTATATAAATAATTTATGACAAGACTTGGAGGACGTATTTGCATAGCCCTGGGACAGTTATTTTTTTTAAGTAGTAAAAAAGTGGAGTTACAGTCAGACACAGTTGTACAATCTGACTAAAATCAACAGTGTGCCTTCAATAGCCCCGTTTCAGGGTTACGGTTACCTGTTTAGACAATCCCGCGACCCTGGAGGCAGTAGTGGCATGGGAAAGACTGAGGGAAAAATACAGGAAACTATCGTATTATGCGACGTGTAATCATGGCTTAACTGCTAAAAGTCAGGGTAGTCGTTAAGCGGTGTCAGATCTCCGCAGAATAACCGCCATATTTAATTATACAGATTAATTTTATTAAGTTGGCCAACAATCAAAATCCCTGAATCCCATAAGAGATAGGAAGGCAACTTGGACCGTAGAAGTTTGTCAAAATGAATGTAATATTTCGTCTTACAACTTGTAAGTAGTAAGATTTGACCCAAATATTTTACTTCCCATACAATGAAATTATCTTTAGGTAGGTACTTGAAACCGAGTTAAATAGCATCATAAGAAATCGTAATTTTTTTAATCATACAACATATGAAAAAATATCTCGTGGCTAAATAATTACAGCCGCACAGGCCTATTTTCCGCGTTAAGCCGCGCTTGCCGAGGTTGGTCTGTGGATGGGTGACCATCTGTCATAGCGAGTTTCCTCCGTGCCTCGGAAAGCACGCAAAGCTATTGCTCGCGGCTGTCATTTGTAGATCTTTGACAGTCGTTACTGATAGTCAGAAGCTCTTAAGTCTGACATCCGGTCTTACCATGGGGTATCGTATTAGCCAGTTACTGGGCTGTGGAGGGCCGACAGGCAGTTGCTCCATGTAAAATACTGATATCCAGCTGCATCTTGTTGGTCTGGAAGCCGACCCCAATATACTTGGGAAAAGGCTAGGTAGATGATGATGATGACAACATCATTATGAAAAAAATATTTTGCTGAATTAGATCAACTTTTGCCGCTCATATTTCTATCCTGCCATATAATGAAATTGTCCTTATATAAAACAAGTGGCTGGCTTTAAAAATGGAACTCATAAACTTATTTCTACAGACAAATTACACTTGATCACATAAATAAACAATATTCGTAATTATCAACATCAAAAAAGAGCTAACATTAAATTAAATTAATTATTAAATAGGAATGCGTGACCTTTTCGGCTAAAAATCATTGGTCGGCCGGATTTTTTCTTGTTGGACATAATATTTCACACAAAATTCTATAAGAATGATCAAAATCCGTGATGTCGGAAAAAAATCTGTAACTTTAATAATAAATAATTTAATTGAAATATTTAAGGGCTAATCAAATCCACGCCGACCAAGCGAATCTTGTTCCTCTATACGTTAACATTTATTTTTTATTAAAATTATACCTCCTCGACTATTAAGTGTTTTAGGTAAGAGTACTCTCTCTGAAGAGATGCTACGCTGACCCCAATGAATTGGGATAAGGACAGGAGAATGAAGATAATATTACAATGTGCTCTCATCGCGGGGTGAATTACAGGACTCGTGGAAAGTCCCAAATCTCTAGCAATCACGAAAATAATAATGGTACTATCAACCTTGAACTTGCTGCTACTCAACCGCGGCCGTTTCATAATCGACCTTATTGTATAACTTTCCATAGCTATTTTCTATGTGACTGATTTATATGTTTTTACAGGTTACTGAAACTATAAGCAAAGATATAACTTTTAAGGCGTTGCTACTGAGTATTGATCAAGTTACACGCTACGGCAATATGTATAGAGATGGGGTCATACAATTCAAGGTGAGTTTACTATAAATTGATGGTTTAAAAAAAATGTTACATGCTGACATAGCGTCCAGCCGCCAGCTTGGATAGTTCTAACCTATTCCGAAGAATTTCTTCTTGATAGGTACGTTTCTCTAGGCCAAATTCTGCCAAAACTCTGTACGGCGTAGTATACATATAAAAAAAACATGCAAACTCCTTATTTTTCTTTAATAAAAGTGCCGATATGACCTGTCAGTAACTGCTATTTTTATTGTTTTACCATAACAAAAAATGTTAATGTATAGAACGCTCACTTTGCGGACCGGTCCCGCGTGGCGTACTTCACGCACCACATGATCACGATCGTGAACAACAGCGAGCAGATGGTGCGGCTGGCACAACAGACGCAGACGCGGCACTGGCCGCCTGCTCGACATGACCCGCCCGCCGAGGCCAAGTTCGACAGGATGCTCAATACTTTCCAGGTAATATACACTTTCAGGTGAATGATATCTGTAGCGATTTTCTCTTTAGTAACTAAGACAAGTATGATTGCATTTTTAAATATATTTGAAAAAAATACTTATCTTGTAATACTTCCTCGAATCTGAATTTGAGTACGTCTGTTTGGTTCCCAATTTAAGAAAAAAGTTTACTCCTAAGATCCAGATCTGATTACAAATCTGAACATCAACACTTTCGTTGAAATTCATGGCCAATCGTGACAGTTCAACGCTCGCTACGGTCAGTGAGTTTTCTCTTGTGTAAATAACTGTCATCGGTACAAGGTCAAATGGTGCGGCAAGATAATAAACAATAGCTTTCCTGAAGCAAGTGTGACAAAAGTGCACTTTCGTCAAATTTGCTTGAAGTTGAAAAAACAACGTTATCTTGATGATGTCCATATTTTGTTGGCCAAGGCTCCCTTTAACACTTATTGATAAATAATTCCAATTAAAAAAAAACGAATAAGAAGTATCCAACATGTTTACGATTATGACAGAGAAATGCAATAAGAAGATTATTCGATTTGAGGAACGCAGTTAGTTTTAAATCAAATGTAAGAATTCAGTTTGTATAAAATTTTATTCTTTGGCGTAAGAACATAACAAAAACACTCTTTAACAAAGAAATATCAACAATTATCAGTTCAGGTACATTCAGCAACCGCTTAGTGACCCTTCTTGTGTCCCCAGTGCTTGTGGTCTTCATGGCCTCCTTTATGGTCGTGTCCGTGGTGATGGTGGTGGTGCTCGTGGTGGCCGCCTTCTCCGTGGTGTCCCTTGTGGTCGTGATGGTGGCCGCCGTGCTCATGATGTCCCTTCTTGCCGTGATGATGTTCGTGGTGACCGCCGTGCTTGTGTCCATGGTGGAAGTGACCGCCCTTCTTGTGACCGCCCTCGTGGTGATGGCCGCCGTGGTGCTCATGGAAGCCTTTCTCTCCGTGATGGTCGTGGAAGTGCTTGTCCTTCTTGAACTCGTCATGTTTCTCAATGCCGTGATGTCCCTTTGTGTCGTGTCCCTTGTGCCAGTGGCCGTGCTCGTCATGACCATGGCCGTGGTCGCCCTTCTCGCCGTGGTGTTCATGATGGTGGTAGCCATCATCGTGGTGGTGGTGCTTCTTGTGTCCACCGTGTTCTCCGTGGTGTCCCTTGTGTCCCTCGTGATGGTGGTGACCGTGCTTGCCGTGGTGGTGCTCGTGGTGTCCCTTGTGTCCCTTGTGGTGCTTGCCGCCATGGTCATGGTGGTGATGTCCATGGTGCTCATGGCCGCCACCCTTGTCCCAGTGGTGACCGGACGCGGCAGTCTCCAGGTCAGCGTCCCTCTTCTCGCGGATCTCCCTGGCCGAGCTGAGGGCGGCGATGGCCAAAAGGCCTAAAGCCACCAGAAGAATACTCCTCATGATTGATTGGACTTGTTGTTGCTGAATGATATCGTTCCATCGGTGGCAATGATTTTATATACTAAACAGCAGTGGCGGTTAAGAAATTTACAGTTGCTCCATAGTGTCGAGGTTGTTACAATTAATTCGTTCGTTTGCGGCATTACTTTCCACTTCCTAGATTGACAATATTTAGTTCCGTTTCTTAACTATAGAACGAATTAGCTGCAGGTTTTTTTGTCATTCTGTTATCATTTATTTTTTCCAGGTTTCCTGGGTGATTTTACCCACATATAAATCCCTATATCTTTATCCATGCAATAATTTTAATGTCTGATTTGTGTGTGGATGCAATATTTTGTTAAAATGTGAACACCATGTACCTTTTTGCTATTATTTTATTTTTTAATCATATTTAGTTTAGTTTTTCAAGGTACATTGCTTTTACATTATTTATTTAAAATGAAGTAAACAAAATATTGTAAAACATTTTTTAAAAGAGTAAGTATGGAGTTTCTTGCCCATTCTTCTTCATACAACCTACCACCTTTGCGAATGGGTGTAGAATAAATCCCATCCCATCCCATCCCATTTCCTTAATTTCAATTCGACGTTTAAAAGTGCCTCTTTGATGGCCTAATTGAAATAAATTATTTGACTTTGACTTTGTGGGAACTGTCTGGAACACAATTATTTGTTTTTTTTTTGTGTATGTTTGTAGTCCTGTAGGCTGTAACATAGTTTACAATGTAATTATCTTTGTTTTAGAGCTTAAGAGATGAAGCCGCAAAGTTTCTTCTAGAGGAAGCGTTCTTAGACCTGGAAGTTCACTTCGACGACCTATTTACTGTGAAATGGCTTCCCTCCACCATTCCAGTTGACACTATTTGCATCACACTAGATGACTATTTCCAAGACTACAATCATTTGAGAGATAAAAACTTTGAGTACGTCATAAACGAAGCTCAAAATTTAGTATACAAAAAGTATATAACGGCGATGTTATCCAAGAAACTGGCCTTTAAAAATGTAGAGGAAGCTCAGCAAGCTGCCACTAAAATAGTAAAAGAGGCGAATCAAATAAGGTCCTTCTTCAGGAAGATAGCGGCGGAGGGCGTCAACGTGGACTTTCCCTTCGAAGTAATCAGTATGCTAGCAGAGGTGAGTCCTTATCATTATAACTCGTACCCGTACGTGAGTTTATACACCCTATCAACGAATCTTACCTTGCTTTTCACATTAGAACAATGAGTATATTTCAATTATATTTTCGAATGACTGTTGGCACCCGGGACTTAACAGGTTACTCAGGCACAGAGTTGTCTAACTATGTAATCGGAGGAGGATCTCTGAAAGCGTAGCTTACTAGCTTAACCTTCGATCGACCCGTTCGAGTTTGGATATTATAACTTAGTCAGGTACCCTATGCTGAACTTCAGTTTCAACTCATATTAAAAATTTTTAATAGAATACAACACGAGTGACAAGTTTTACATGTAGGTTAAGTAAAGCATATTTTTTTTATTAAAAATAGAATGAAAATGTTATGCCTAAGGACTCGCACACAAAACCGGGAAAACGCATCGCAAATATCGATGCTGCGATCTCGCACGAATGCATATTTCTGTGATGTGACATTATTATTTAAAATATTACATAATTATTAATTGTAAATTATTAAAAATACGAGTAAAATTATATAAATGACTAAACAATAATATTTTAGTAAATAATTCATGACAATGAATTTCACTGTATTTTGCTTAGTAAGATCGCATGTTTTAATATTAAGCAAAACATGTTGATCTAAACAATGTAATGTAACACTATAATCATTTTAAATATCTTATCTCGAGAATATCATCACCTGAAATCGATAAGCCGCATGAAATCGTATCGCAAGTTATTGCGATGCGACGTCGCTCCGCTCAGCATCGCGGTTTTATGTGGGAGCCCTTACTTAGCTTGCATGTACAACCATGAAGAAACAGTTACTGACACCGTGGAGTTAAACTCCAGCAGGTTGCTATTTATGTCACAGCCAGAGATATGACGTGTTCGTTGTAAGAATAGTTTAACTGTTTCTGCGTACATAAATTCACGTTTTTCCCGATGGGAGTAAGGAGAAACTAAAAAACATAGATACATTTTTGTTACTCCTTTATCTGCATGAAAAGCACGAGGGATAGATTATAATTTGGGTAACTAAAAAGTATCCTAATACTTTTTATCCCGATAGTACGATATTTTAAGATAACTTTCAAAGTTTTAATATTATAATTACGAACGAAAGTTTGCTTGCTATCTTTTCACGCCTAAACCGCTGAACCGATCATCCTGTTTGTATTCCATATGTTAACGGAAATGTATGAAATCCGTCATTGTATATAAATCCTAGGAAATGTATGTAACTCCTAAAATTGTCCGGAAATGTGTGAAACCTAACCAAATCGAACCTTGAGGTGCCCCTAGCTGAAGTCTACTTTTAAAGGCACCAATAATTCTTGGGCACCCCGAGGTTCGCTTTCGTTTTCGGTTCCTGTAAACCATCTACTTGAACGCGTAAAACACTTTTTTTTGTGCATTTCCTAAATAGATTCGTACGATCAAAAGTGATTGTGAAATTCTAAATTAACGAAGTCGCAGGCAAAAGTTAGTGTTATGGTTTCGTGTTCTCACCCATAGCTTTACTACAGAACGGCTATGACACACAGGTACTTCGATGCCAGGACATCGAGATGTTGTCCCTGGACCTGCACAGCGTGGTGGCCAAGTGCCCCGACATGACGGAGGAGCAGCTGCTGCGGCTGCTGTGGCTGCGCGGCGACGTGCCGCGCGCGCGCCTGCGGGACACCGTGGCCATCGCGCTGGCCTCGCGCCCGCCGCCGCGCGCCAACTCGCACCCCGAGCTCTTCAAACACATCACCTTCAGTGACAGACTACTCGCACACTTTAACCTGTAAAAGACTGCCACCTTTAAACTTAAGGCGAAAGTATCAGAACCCTTATCACGAGTTTTCAGTATTGTACGTTACAGCGTCTTTTCAGCAGTGACGGATTAAGACTACTTGATGCCCTAAGCAATTGAAGCCTTTGGTGCCCCCCTATCCACGGGTTATTTTCGTGATTCAAAATGGGTCGTCCCGCCCAGGCTGGGACGGGAGGAACTGTCAAACTTGCACTGACTTAAATCCACAGTGATCCTTCAATAGTCCTGTACGTTCCAGGATTACGGTTACTTGATGAGATAGTCCCGCGACCCCGGCAGTCTTACACACAGCCAGTTTGCTGACAGCTCTTTGAGGAGCGCGTGGAACTCGACGCGCCGTCAACCCGGGAACGGTCCATGATCGGACGGCGAGTCAGCCATTACTCGCCATCCGTATGACCGCGCCTATGGTGGCCGGAAATCGCCTCGCGTAAGGCCGGGATGTGTCAGACTTGTACTAACTAAAATCCACGGTGTCTTTCGGTAGCCTTTGTGTACCGGAGTCGCGGTATGTCCCGCAACCCCGGCAAGGCTATGGCCCTCTAAAGGGGGGCCCATCATTATGCTGAAGCTCTTTGAGGCGCGCGTGGAACACGACGCGCCGTCGACCCGGGCATGGTCCATGCTCGGACAGCGAGTTGCCCTTTACACGCCGCCCACATGCCCACGCCTACGGTGGCCGGAGATCGTCCCGCGACGTCCGTCGCCGTGGGTGCACCACTACAGATGGGACGGAGGCAGGACGCTGTCCTCTCTCTCACGCGGTCCGCCTCATCCTTCGAGAGCATGACTGCATTGCAGAAGGAGGCGACAGCTTCCCACTCCGTCTCGCCCCGCAGCGTGGCCGCGATCAATGACGCGCGCAAGAGGTCTCCGTCTATCGCCTGCATGAAGACACGGCGGTGCTCCGCCCAAGCAGGGCAGTCCTGCACCGTTTGCTCCATCGTGTCCTCCGGGGGGTCCTCGCAGTGGTGACACCCGAGCGTTTCCTCTTTCTTCGGACACAAGTACCCCCAAGTATCTATGACCGGTGAAGACCTGTGTCAAGCGGTAGGTGAGGAAGCCGTGGGACTTATCCAGCCACTCCTCAAAGAGGGGTCTTACAGACAGCGATTGCGGCGTGCCCGAAAACAAAGTCGAGGGATATGCAAGGGCGAGCGAAGCGAGCTCGAATTTTTTTTGCACCTTGTATATTCAATAAACAAGGTATAATAAACAAGGTCTACGCACGATGGAATAGCGAGCGAAGCGAGCTAGAAAATTTAAGTTGTTTCAGTAAGTTTTTGATAACGTTAGATTGAGACGTGATACCCATCATGGGGGCACCAAATGAAGCACAATAAAATCCGCCCTTAGGAATTTTGTGCTTCTTCTGGTGCCCCCCCAGACGTGATGCCCTAGGCAATTGCTTAATTTGATTAAGGGTTAATCCGTCACTGCTTTTCAGTATTTACAGCGTTCCTTGTATGGAAAAATGGAACAGCTCCTCTGGTGTACTAAGAAGGAACTATTTTATCATTGAAATTAATGTCAAAATTCCAGTTTACTTTACGTCACAATAACTGAAAATTCATGATACGGCCTCAGTGTAGCACGCGAAAACATTTTCTAATAATTGTATTTCTAATATGTTAATGATTAATTAACTACCGACCGCTACAAATATGTACGCCTTTTTGTATGCCTTTTTGTAGTCATTTGAATGATCTATGCGCGGGCTAGCGATACTTATAGATAGGTATAGATTTGCTACGTTCGTCATCACCAATCTTACACGTGACAGTCACTTTTATTAGAGCAAACTGAAAATAGGGAGTTTGTTGAACTCCGAGTACTTTTTTTAAAGTTCTAGTTCATTTCTCAAAACATATATTTCATTCAGGAACTAACGACTGAAATAACGATGGAATAAGTTCCACTTCCAGGGGATGACTTGGTAAACCCATAAACAACGCGAGTTTTTTGTAAAAAAAAAAGCTGAGTTTACGTTGCTCTGAGGAACGTCCGCCAGTTATAAAAGCGGCAATAATATATTAGTATTATTAAGTCTAATATAATCTATTTATATGCAATAAATATGTAAATTATGAACAAATATATTTTATTGTAATTAAACTTATTTTTTTTTCATGTTTTAACCATCGACTACAAAACACATTCTTTAATTATTCTATGTATCACCTAGGTACTATAAATATACTAAAACACCATCCATGTATCCATGTATTTGAACTTATTTACAATCATAACAACATTCGGAAGCCAACATGTTTTGCCTCTGCACGAATGTTATCAATCTTCTGTACGATTATTTCTAATGCTCCGGCTTTGAAATTGGATGTCTTTGTGCCTTTAACGGCGTGTATGCTGAAGGTACTCCTGGTACATATAAGCATTGTTAAATTGATTTGGTTTGCTGCCATGAACTAAAATACACCAAAACACTTACAATTAGGTACACAACGACTAAAATGAAGCTTACAATCTCAGTTAAAGTTTGAAATACATCAGATTCATGTTTAGTTCTCTAGATAAACAAATAAACTGGGGAAGTCGTTTATTGTGAGCACATTGAGAGACATGACGCGACTCGTACTCGATGTCGGTCGCGACACACCCAGTTGAGACAACAATGATCTCCTGCGGTATGCTTCTTCCCATCGAGGCACGAGTATCATTGGGTACAATTTAGTGGTTACCTCGCGCGGCGTCAAGGCCAGTCGTTCGTCCTCAGGGCGGGCGGCGTGCCCGCGGCGGCAGTCGCTCGCGCGCCGCTCGCCGCCATGTCCGCGCCGCGCCTGCTGGCTCTGCTGAGCGCGCTGTGCCTGCTGCACGGTGAGCGCTCCATCTGCATCCTGCATCCTCTGCCAGGGCGCCCACTCACATGTCCTCGTAAAAAGTTTTCCAACAAGTCTTCACGCGCAATTTGTAAAATTTAAATCTGGTGATCTTCACGATTTTCTTAAGCGTTAGATATATTTATTTTATCAGTGTTGTAAGATTTCATTACAAATCATATAGTTTTCATTTAATTTGGTGTGCCAGCAAGAATTTTCTCAGAAAATTTAACCGGTGCGGTGATTTAAATTTTTAAATCGTTTCTGTTCCGAAGATAAACCTATGTACGTGATGAGTTATGAAATACTATTGTAAACTTTTTATAAATAGGGTAGACGCCACTTTCTACCAAATATTGTCGGTAAACTAAATTTTGTGTGACTACAAACATATACAGGGTGAATTTTTCAACTGGGCGTGGATGGCTACTTTCGAAACTATGAGGAATATCGAAAAACGTTAAAAGGAGTCTCGAGGCCGATTTTGACGGAAACTAAAACTGCATCATTGGATTTTAGATAAATCTAAAATCCTGGCCAGGAATCGAACCCGCTGATTTTGGAAAAAAAATCACACCCTGTATTATTATACCGTTCGATAGTGTTGCTAATAAGGATCAAATTCTGGGAAGTAATCATACACGGCAAACTTAAGGAAAACGTATAATTACAAAAAAACTGATTAATCTTCAAGGCAAAGACTGTATTTGAAACATAAGTTACCGTTTCTTCTTTAAAAGAATGCTATTTTTAGTTCAACTCAATAATGTCGTATTGCTAAGTACAGTGGGATTGTTGAAACGTCAAATCCAGTGAGACATTGAAAACAATGAAATTTTATAATTTCGAATAAATTATGGCTCAGTAGATGTAAAAGTAACATGGAAAAATAGCAATTTCATAAAAATCAGCCGTTTCCTTAACTTTGCCGTTTATGATTACTTCCCAGAATTTGATCCTTATTAGCAACACTATCGAACGGTGTAATAATACAGGGTGTGATTTTTTTTCCAAAATCAGCGGGTTCGATTCCTGGCCAGGATTTTAGATTTTTCTAAAATCCAATGATGCAGTTTTAGTTTTCGTCAAAATCGGCCTCGAGACTCCTTTCAACGTTTTTCGATATTCCTCATAGTTTCGAAAGTAGCCATCCACGCCCAGTTGAAAAATTCACCCTGTATATACAATAGGATGTTCAAATCCCTGTTCTATTTCACATGACTCATCCAATCATAACACTACAGGAAGACAAACTTTTGTATGCAATTTGCTCGCGGTATACACGATTTATATTTGAGCAGTTTATAGTTCCTTGAGGGTTATTTACTATACCTGCATATTTCTGATAGGCAGTGTGACGACCCCTTACTATTAAAGTTGTGCTATTGCCAATTGTTGATCAACTAGTTGGTATTTTATCGAATAATACAATTCGCGTCGACGAACACCGCGTGCGCTTTGGTCGCGGCGGTATTTTTAACATTCCCGGACCGCCTCAAGGTTAGCCAAGATAGTCGCTTATTCATTCATATGACCTAATTTCCAATATGAAATTATTAATAGAAAAGGAATGAATGTAAAGTCAAACATTTCTGATTTATAAACATGCCTAATAGAGGATCGCCCTCATTAAGGTGTTGTATGCGGAAGTTATTTCATCCGCACTTAAGTGAAGTGCAGCGCATGGCGCTATGTTTACATTATAATGTCTCAAGCTAGTCAAGGCATATACAACATACCTACAAGGTACAGTCATTATTTTCAAACAACTCCGAACACATATTAATTCCAAAATTGTAGCGTGGGTGTTCTATTGCTAAAGAAACTCCAGTGATGAGCATAAATCTATCTTTAAATATATGTCTAAGTCATCGTTATAATCGTATTTGTTCATAAATCTTAGGTGATGCGGATTTATTGTTCACCCTAGTGGTTCCCATATAATAGTAATGATAGTGATCCTGCTCCTGCGCGTCTATTTCAATTCCTTAGCTCTTTGCAACAACAATAAAGCAATTACCTACACGAGACGCTCTGATCCTTGTAGCCAAAACATGATCCGATATATTTTGTATGAACGTGAATTTAAGAATACTTATAATTAGTTACGTAGTTGTAAGTAAATATCTTCGGAAACTAATTTACATTTTATACATATTCCAAACTCTGGAAAAAATAAAAAATCCATAATTTTCTTAATCTTAGTAAGTTCAGTTACTTATCATTTTATTCGTTTAACGCAATCTAACTGTAGATCTGAACAGTGAACATGGTCTTCACCTTAAACCACATTAACGTACAACCTTGGCGGAACAGTTTCGAACAAACGCCATAACATTTTACTACGCCCAACGATCTGGCTGCCAAGTGTGACGATAAATGTTGCCGATCACGGTTTATTATAAGGATTCTGAATACTTTGTGCAAAGCTGAAACCGTGAAAATCACCTGTTAATCAAAATGTTCTTTCTTTCATATTTCAGAATCAGTATTAATATTTACATTGTTATCATGAGGACACACAGGGGCATACAGAACATAAAGCTTATCGTTTATTTGTAAATAAAGATATTTTTCAAGGAACGAAAAATTGAGCCGCGAGCAGGGTTCGAACCTGCGTCTTCTGGATAGGTACTCCAGACACCTTAACCAATTAGGCCATCGCAACCACTACACGCGAAGCCTATCCAGAAGACGCAGGTTCGAACCCTGCTCGTGGGTCAATTTTTCGTTCCTTGAAAAAAATCTTTGCGAAGACGCGACGCAGGCGCTAATGCATATAAAATTATTACTTTATTTGTAAATATTATACAAATACATAACATAAACAAATACGTGTTACAGGTAGTCGACAATTATCAATAAAAGAATTTGTGGTGCCGAAATCAGTAGAAGTCGGTAAAGATGTTGAACTACGATGTCAGTACGAGCTAGACGGAAACGAAACAGAAGACACGATCGTGAAATGGTGGTGGACACCTGAGTCCGGTGCCGGAGATGAACCGGTGCAGCTGTACCAGCATATTGCCGGCCGAGATCCACAGGCCATCCATCACAACAATACCAACCAAATAGGTAACTAAAACATACAGGGTGACTTTTTGACCACCGTCCAAAATTTTTCTAGGCATTGGGTATCAATCACTAATTCCATTTTTGAAAAAAAATCGATACGTCTTTTCATACTAAATCATTTTCTCATAAGAATAATCCGCTCTGGCTCTGCGTGGTCACTACTACACTTGTCGGCGCATGAAACGGGCAGAACGCACCCCGCTTATCCCCCGCCCCGCCCCGCTACACCTGAGCGATACATCACAGCGCGGTTTTCCAGATTCATCAACTTGTTATAGATAACATTGAGACGTGATATCTCGATATTTATGTATTGAGTGATACAAAAAGAAAAAACACGTATTCAATTATTTTCGCAAAAGATACTAAAATTTGGCTGGTGACTAAAAAATCACCGTGTATATAAATTAGTAGCGGCTTTTATTTAAAATTTTGCGAAAAATTACTCTTGTAAACAATTCTGCACAAATTGTCATTAATAGTAGATTATTTAATAACCCCAGGGGTAAAAAAGTGACTCGTGTGACGGGCAAAATACTGAGTCTTGAGGCGGATTTTGACGAAAACTAAAACTACGTCATTGGTTTTTTTTTTAAACTATGCATTTGGCCAGGAATCGAACACGTTGATTTTCGAAAAAAAAAACACAGGCTGTATTATTAAACCATCGGTAATGTCGCTAACAACGATTCAAAAACAATCTTGACATAATTATTTGAATTGGCGCTAATTGTGATTTTGACTTTATCTAGATCTGTACTTTATCTCTCTCTCTATCTAGACTGAGAGCTAGTGAACCCTCCGGGTAATGGTTGTACTATAAAGCTAAACATTTGTTTATTGCTTTATAGTAAGCTTAGTATAATAACCCTGCATTTCAACAACCATATTTTTTTTAAATATACCTACAAAGTAAAACTTTGCCTTGTAAGTTTGCAAATTTTCTACGTTGCGGATTTAGTTAAGAAAAAAATACAGGCTGGCCTGGCAAGCACAAGCACCTGAATCTTGCTGGCGGGACTTATCACATTACCGTGACCCCGGAACATAAAGGGCTTTTGAAGGACACCGTGGATTTTAGTCAGTACTAGTCTGACAGTAAGGGTGGGAGGACTCATTCGATAATTTTACCACGCTAAAAAAAAAAACACCTGATCTTATGCACTTTTGGCTCTTTTATGATGTTAACCATTTTGGCATAATTACTTTTTTGATCAAGAGTGAGTTGGTACATTAAATTGCATTTAAAAACTAACAGAGTCCGTGCCACCACTCATGACCGTTTGTCATAACATCAAATTGCATAATTATTAATTGCAATAAAAATACTCGAATCGCGCGTGGTACACTACACGCCGTCGACCGAGTCCTGGCTGGCCCTTGATCGAGTGACGAGTTACCCATGACTTGCAGCTTGTAAGTCCGCGCCTAGAGTGGCCGGACCTCACGGAGCGATGTGTGGCTACCGGAGCGTCGCCCGTGTTCACTCCCTTTATTCCGCTTTCTTCTTCGCTAGTTTTACGGCTTCGCAGAAGAGGAAAGCAATCACTAAGTGCTTTCCATTCTTCCTCACCCTGCAGCATGACCAGAACCAGTGCTGTGTGCAAGTGGTGAACGCCTATCGCCTCCGTGAAGACAAGGCGTTGCTCATCCCAAGTGTGGTAGACCTCCACTGTGTCCTGTACATTCCATCCCTAGCCTAGAAACACAACACGTTAAATATACGTGTACTTCGAAACATTTAATATACAACCTGTTTTTTTTGATATCCCATAACTCTAGGGTTATATTCTGTAGGTAAAAATAATACTAAAACTCCTAGAATAGGTGGTCCAAAAATGCATCGTTTCGGAGATATCATCAATCATAGTTAAATTAGGTCAAAAAATGTCACCAGTATGACGAATCTTTACTTTTGCGAGGTTGCCAAACTTTGCAGTAGAATAGACCCTCGATGTGTCTAGGTGTTGATAAATACAAGTAATTCATTTTTATTCAAACCAATCATTCATATTTAAAGCTAAGAAAATGCGACGTTGTCATATTTCACGTAAGGGTGTTTTACATTAATAATCGTGACTTTGCCGAATTATTTTGTATGAAAAATGAAAAAAAAAAATAACGAAGGTTTGGAACATAATTCATATGCCAGTTGATTCTTTGACATGGCCTTAATCATACCCTAGAGTTATGGGATATCAAAAAAAACACGTTGTATAACATGTACATCTTGTTTTCAGAGATCAAGGGTAACGATTCCATCGTCTTACTAGATGTAAAGCCCATGGATTCCGGAACTTATGGGTGTGAAGTCACAAATTTCATCGATAAAGAACTAAGGAAGCACGAAACGCTTACTGTATTCTGTAAGTAACAACTAAATCACTACTGGCCAGCATTAAATAGTCTTCATCACTAGACGCTGTTTGCCAAGCACTATCTTGATTTGTGTCAAATTATAACGTACGCGTAACACAACAATATCGATCTTATGATCAAAATTGTTTTTTTACTTTGACAGTACATGCATCTGACATTGAATATAGACCATGTTACCATGAGATACCATAACTAGATTTTAATTTTATCTTTCAGCCATGGGTACCGGTCCGGCAATAAATTACACGTTAATAAACAGCGAGGCAGAGGAAGAAGAGGATGACTTGTTGTTAGAATGTGAAGCTGAAGACGTCGCGCCTTTTCCAGATTTGACTATCATCTTTAAAGGGTACGTGTTTAATTAAGAAAAATTGTTGCATTCTAATTTCTACCAAACTGCAAGACATCTTGTCGGCAGTGTTTTCGTGAATACACACAATCCTACTATCCTATCCTACTAATAGTATAAACGTGTTTTGATGGATGAATGGATGTTTGTTACTCTTTCACGCAAAAACGTCGAACGGATAAATTATGGCTCAGTTGAAGTAAAGTAACATGGGTGAATAGCCAATTTCATAGAAATCAGCCATTTCCTTAAGTTTGCCGTATATGATTACTTCCCAGAGTTTGATCCTTATTAGCAACACTATCGAACAGTGTAATAATACACGATGTGATTTTTTTTTTCACAATCAGCGGGTTCGATTCCTGGCCAGGATTCTTGATTTTTCAAAAATCCAATGATGCAGTTTTAGCTTTCATCAAAATCGGCCTCGAGACTCCTTTCAACGTTTTTCGATATTCCTCATATTTTCGAAAATAGCTATCCACGCCCAGTTGAAAAATTCACCCTGTATACGTATATTTTTTTTTGAAAAATTCTTAAATATTTTACCTCTCTGACTTACTCTCTCTAAGTAGGTACCTGTACTACATTGATAATAACTTTCAATTGCTTTTTTCTCTCCTTCTTGTTCATGCTGAGTCCGTGCAAGTTTCTTGTATAAGGTTGTGAATTGTATGTAAGTTGAACAAACCTACGTACAACAGTTACAAGTACGTTTGAACTGTAGTTTGTTCTGGAGATTTTTTAATTCAAGCAACTTGTAAACCATTATGACGTCGTACTTGAAAGCAAAACTTGCCTTATTGAAACGAACCTTAATGAATTAATAATGATTTTGCTGGAAATTTACAAAATAAATCACTTTTATAAGTTGAGTTGTGTTTGAGTTAGAAATAGAGTTGTCTGTCTGTCCATAGCCTTAAACGCTGAGGGTCTTCACTTCGTGAAGCCAAGCCAGTGGCGTTGTTTCAAGTGCTCCGTGCATTTAGAGCAACGCCATTGGCGTGCATTTCCAATGATTTCCAGCAATTTCATTCGCTAGTCTTGAATTTTTCATTCACAAAGTGAATCATACGGAATATTGCCATGTGGCCGTTTTGTATGCAGTTCAACTATGACGACATTCATTTGCTGACGACATATTGTGACGTCATTAACCCCTTTTGTAACACTTGCATTCTTTCAAACTGTAACAATATAATAAACATCAGCAATAGCCAAATTAATAGCCCTGACTACCGGTAGCTTGGACCCTGTTCCCGATGCCGGCGGGTCACTATTATGTATTTATATTTTTAAATGTTTTTTTTTAGTTTTTTTTAAATATAGAAAATAAGGTAAAAAAAATGAATAAAGGAATAATAAAGATCGTATTATTAAACTGTTAAAAATTAATTTACAAAAAGTATTTTTTAGTTATCGTTATTTTTTCGTTGACAGTTTAAGGTCATTGATACCACCGTTCATAGATGAACTCATCATACGTACTAGTACGTACACACGGCTACACATCAAGCTATACAAAATCAGTTTGTTTGTCTTGGTCTCGCTTTGTACGATTTATACACACAACAAACGATCAGCTAATACTGGATTTGTATAGCTTGATGTGTAGCCGTGTGTACCATTTCGGATAATAAAACTCCCACTACAATAAAAACTAATTGTTTCAGGGAAACAATCGAAACATCAACGATTGTAGAAGAAAATGAAAATGGCTTGTATAAAATATTCGTTAACGGCACCGTTAGTATAGGAGATGTTAACGAAGAAGAAATACGTTGCGAGCTAAGTTACGCCTCAATAGAACACCCGCCGTACGTGGACGTGAAGAAGTATATACCTGCAGGTATGTTACTACAAAACTATAACTTCATAAATAGATGAAGCACATACTTTGTACTCCTTTTTAGAAAATTACGAGGACGGAGGTTTATAATAACTTAATAATAAGTTTGTATAGAGCAGGAGCGCAGTTGCTTCATGTAAAATACTGATAGTCAGGTGCATCAGATAAAATTATAAGTATTATTGAGGTCCAATATAACTAGCTGGACTGTATAATATGATGTTAGTAGCGACAAAAAATAAATATTATAAATATTCTAAGATTCATCAGGTGGTAATTTTAAAGCAAAGCTGTAAAGTTTACCTACAAGTTGAATGATGATTAATCGCTTATGGCACACATGTGTTGCTTTGGAACGTCTTCACATCGTGTTTATTCCAATAAAGAATGGTACTTACATATTTGCATTTCTCATTTACACTACCAACTAAAAATCTCATTTTTATTGCACATTTACCCATTATCCACATTACTCAGATATTGGATTCAAAAGCATGATAAGTAACAGCATTTCGCTTTTATTACAAGGATAGATAAACATATTCCAAGCTTTACTGCATACCATTTAATTTTTTTTTACAGGATTTCTTAAATTCAGATAAACATTATTTTCAAAACAGTGTACTATTCATGCATATTGATAATTTTGAATAGTATAATATATTTCTTATAATTGTTTGTTTAGTATAATTATATTCATGAAATGCCAAGGTATCAATATGTTTCGTGCAGTGTGCTGTGAACAATCTGTTGTTAATAAATAAGAGGTACTTAGTACTGTGGCTGGTCGTAGAGTAGTGTGTGCCACTGTGTGTTGTCTGTGTACTAACTTTGGTTGTTGGTGATGGTCAACGCCAGGCCGCGACGCGCCGCCCTCCACTGAGCCGCCAGAGGACGCGACCGAGCCGGATCCTACGCACGACTCCTTGCAAAACCTCAGTAAGTCATAGATAAACAAGGCACACAAGACCAATGAAACTCTGAACTGAACATAAACTATTTATTTTATCTATCAGAAAATATACCTATTTATAAAAAAATATATATCTTGACTTATTAAGTACTATCAACTTATTTCAATTATACAGGATGAATTTTTCAACTGGGCGTGGATGGCTATTTTCGAAACTATGAGGAATATCGAAAAACATTGAAAGGAGTCTCGAGGCCGATTTTGACGAAAACTAAAACTGCATCATTGGATTTTACAAAAATCAATCGAATCGAACCTGCTGATTTTGGAAAAAAAAATCACATCCTGTATTATTACACCGTTCGATAGTGTTGGTAATAAGGATCAAATTCTGGGAAGTAATCATAAACGGCAAACTTAAGGAAATGGCAGATTTTTATGAAATTGCTATTTTACTCGAAATTATAAAATTTCATTGTTTTCAATGTTTCACTGGATTTGACGTATCAACAATCCCAATGTAAAGATGATTTTTTGAGGAAAGAAAAATTTTAGATTGCAAGTGGGATTCGAACCCGCGTCTTCTGGATTGGTACTCCAGACGCTTTAACCAACTAGGCCATTGCAATCTAAAATTTTTCTTTCCTCAAAAAATCATCTTTACGATGCGCATCGCATGCGTTAATGCGTTTAAAAATAATTAATTAGTTTGGTAGACGCTATCTCAATATACAACATTGATTTGGCTGTAATGTCAACGTGTTGGGTGGAAGTTAGTTAAACACTAATCCAAGAGATGGCGCCACGCTACCATGAAGCGTTAACGAGGAATGGAGAATTTCGGCTTGCAAGTGTGGATTGCAATGGCCTAGTTGGTTAAGGCGTCTGGAGTACCAATCCAGAAGACGCGGGTTCGAATCCCACTTGCAATCTAAAATTTTTCTTTCCTCAAAAAATCATCTTTACGATGCACATCGCATGCGTTAATGCGTTTAAAAATAATTAATCCCAATGTACTTAGCAATACGAAATTATTGAGTTGAACTAAGAATAGAATTAGTTTAAAGAAGAAACGGTAACTTTTGATTCAAATGCAGACTTTGCCTTGAAGATTAATCAGTTTTTTTTTTGTAATACGTTTTCCTTCAGTTTGCCGTACATGATTACATCCCAGAATTTGTTCCCTATTAGCAACACTATCGAACGGTGTAATAATACAGGGTGTGATTTTTTTTCCAATATCAGCGGGTTCGATTCCTGTCCAGGATTATTGATTTTTCTAAAATCCTATGATGCAGTTTTGTTTTCATCAAAATCGGCCTCGAGACTCCTTTCAAGGTTTTTCGATAATCCTCATAGTTTCGAAAATAGCCATCCACGCCCAGTTGAAAAATTCACCCTGTATATTGATCCTTTTAGTATTATCATTTATTTATTTCTTATATGTAATACAATTGGAAACGAAGTGTTATTTTACCCATCCGAGGATCCTGGCCACGTCCATATATGCCTGATAAATGATTTCCTACTAATTTATCATAATATTGAGAGAATATGGTTACTCGAGCTGACAAGGTTGTAAAAAAGTTTAAGCGATATCTTCTTCCAAAGTTACAGCTCGGCTAGCCATACGCTACGCCTACGATGTTTGCTATGTATGTTTTGTTTTTGGTGTAATGATTATAAAGCTAACAAACCACACTATTTACTCAAATGATTAATCACGTTTATTTAACTATTTTGGTGAGTCAAATAGAAAGCTGCTGGCACAGAGTGATTAAAGTACAAATTTGAATGACAAAAACTGAATTCTCAATTGTAAATAGGTACACAGTATTACCTACCTACAACTTTTATTATTAAAAAACAAACTGCCTGAATTGTTAACTATTTACCGTCACAGTATGTTGTTCATTGATTTGCTTATGTGTTATGTATGACTTAATTTTTAAATAGATGACGGCCTTATAAAATTAAATGACCACCCTCACTGTTCTACTGCAACAATACTGGCATGTATGTATCAATCGTTCAGTAATAGACTTTATTTAGTAAGGTCTAATGATGATACGATTTCAGAAATGCTCTTATTAATGCGGAGCACTGACACGCGTATCATATTAAGAACTTAATAATAATTATGATGCCACATTGACCCTTACCTTTATAATTATAAAAATAATATACCTACCTACATAGTTCCAAATATCCATTTACGAGAATGTTCATAGTGTGTGGATTTATTCTGAATAACAGTCCCTCATGCGCATGTATTTTGTAAGAAGCGCACTCCTAGATATTGACAACATAAGCTATGCGTTAATTGAAGTTTCCAATGGCAAGAATATACTCCTAAATTCCCTCCTTTGACATGATCGGGATCACAACCGCCGACCATCAACCAATATTTATCGGTCAATCGATTTGTACATTGTGAACAATGTACAAATCGATTGACCGATAAATATTTTTCGATATCGATTTGATAGTCTTGGTCGCGAGCGCCAAGAAGTTTAATCAAGCAACCGACGTTAATAACGAATACAATTATTTGACCGAGGACTCCATTGTTGGCGGTTGGTCCAGATTGTATAGAATGCCTTTTTTCAAAGAATAGCATTTCTTTTTTTAATATTTTTTTTACCGCACTATACATTTCTCATGTGTTGTGTGTGTTTACAAACATTTAAAGTCACATACACAAACAGTCGATCGCTCGGACACTGTACCAACTGTGCCGTATTAGAGGTACTTTTTAAAAAGATTATGATAATAATTTATGCTTTCCAGGTGACGACGGTATTCGGCTCCACTGCTCGTGGGCGCTGCTAACGTTGGCAGCCGTTGTGACGCACCTACAAGCGATACTTTGACTCTTCTCCATTGTGATACTAATTACGTAACTATAATACTATATGTTACTATTTAACTAAGTGTTAATTTTATTAAGCTTTACCTCGTAAGTACCTGTAAAATATTATTTGAATTTACAATATTAATAAAAAGATACCCGTTGTTGCAAATGTATGCTTTATTGAAATCTATAACGGCAAACTTTTGTGTAACACAATATGTATAAGACGATAACGGTAACGACACGACACCCGCGTTTTAAAGAGAAAAGCGAGCCAGGGAAGATATTCCCATAACGCCATCTACATAATATATTATCTTAATGGGAATTAACGTTTTATAGGTAGCTGTAGTCATGGAATTATAAAACAATCAAGACTGAGCCCTCCTACCGAAACCCAGGCCGACAGAGATAGCTCCAACCACAGAACAAGTACAAAAGTGTAAGAAAGGAAATAGTTCCAGATTAGTATAAGAATGCGTATCGTTGCTTGCAACGACGATATTATATTACTAGACTCCGCATGCACGATCTAAGGAACAAAAACTATTCTGTCAACTCGCTGAGGTACTACGTAAGCGAGGGGGACGGGGTACTGCGTTGTGATTGGCTAACTCAAGGTATGTTTTTGCATAATGTGTTGACAGACATTGGTCGCCTGTTATTAGGAGTCCAGTAATATATCGTCGTTGGTTGCTTGTCTCCCCCACTTTTTAAAGCCAAGGATATACTAAGGGACAAATGTCGGGCGACACTTGTCGCCAGCAACGTTAGGTAGTAGGTGGTAGTAGCACGAAAAATTCTCCTCCTCGAATTTTCCGTTGGTCATGAGTATATTAAAGCCGGGACTCCGCCAAAGACGAGAGATATGCTTGAATAACCAATCAGTAAAATAGGATAAGGGCAGGAAGATGATTTCCACCGAAGCTAAGCGGAGATGTGGATTTCTGATTTAAGTTCATTTTTGTGATACGAAACTTGGGAGTGCTCAGTTCCGGTTTTTGCAATAAGTCCATCCATGACCCTGGTCCCTCGTACAGTGCAAAGGGGTGAGTCCCGCTCTAAGCGGTTATTCGCTGCTCCATTCTGTCGATCTAATTCGGGTGCTCGTTCACCGCTGCATCGCTTAGTTGATACTTACAATAATCACTTTTCTTCAGTAGATATAATTTTCCTTAGCAAGGTATCATTTAAAAAGGAAATCTATAATGTCTTAAAAGACCAACATTAGTCAAAGAAAATGTGCATGTTGGCGCTTGGTTCGCTTAATTCTTACAAGTCACTAAATAATTATAAATATTTAAAATACACATACATACTTGGGCGACCTATGGCGCTAACAGTAACAGTATTTTTATTATTAGTACAGTATCGGCCACAGAATTCTTGCATTAATTTGTATCTTTTCTTTCTTTTTCAATATTATAAAAATCATGTATAATTTACATTAGGTTAAGTTTAGTGGTATTGTCTTCACTAACAGCTAGCTATTTTGTATTATAATTTGTGGATATCGTCGTTAGTAGTGTATATGCTACTCCTGTTTACAAAATATTGTGATTTAATCCTTATACGCTACTGTTTGTTATCCCTAATGAAATAAAATAAAATGACTTTAGGAACAGGAATATTTATAGGTAATCTTTCCTCCTTCGGACTCACCGGAAAATGTGTCCCTAACATACTCTCAAGAAAGAGATAAAAGCAATTATAGGACCATCTTTCTCTTTCCTGTATGATATACATATAGGTGTATAGACATTGTCTTTGGTAATGAAAAGGAAAAAGATAGGTAGGTAGTCAGTTAAATTAACTAAAGGATCAGAGGTTTGAAGAAAGTAATACCATACAATAAATTAAGAACAATATCTTTTATTTTCTTCCTTAAATAGCTTTTTCTATGTATATTCAATGAATATTTCATTTTTTACTAGGTAGTTTTCTTATATTTATATTATACACAGCATCTTTATAATAATTGATTTTTAAATTTCGTTACCTACATCTTACTTAAAAATGGCACAAATGTAAGTATAACTTAATTATAAACCACATCATTATACTTTTTTATGTCATACTAACTGTTCAGTCAATAAAAAATAAGACACCACAAACCATCACTAAGTATTGGAAGGGTTGAAATAGTCTTTGGTTCTATCGTGTTTAAAGCATTAGGGACAGAACCGAAAAACAGTCATTGGTTTCACAAAAAGCTGCAATACTTTCTCAACTAGGTATAAAAACCACGTGTTAATCTACAAAAATATTATAGTATGAAATACTTAATTATTTACATAATAAAGGAAAACCGTAAAAAATTTTTGGCATCAAGAAAATATACTTTTACATTTTCTTTTTTTACGTTTCTTAGAAAAATGTGCCATATTATATGGTAATGGATTTCAACAACAGCTTTGCCTGCTCATTTTAAATGCTACGCCAAACGCTCGATTTACTAATCATTGAGATAAATAAATCACAACTGTCCGGATATTTCATCATGGCTGGTCGAAGTTGGTCAAAGTAATAATAATACGCGACTAGCAGACGTAACTTAGGACACAAGTTATAGTATAATAGTACATTATAATTACTAAAATATATTTGAGTTAATGGTGTACCCCCTAACCTTGGAACCTAGGGGAACTTGGTGCACACACGAATAGTTCAGGGTTAAGGTATTGAATATTACAACAGACGGACGATTCTCCTGCAGCTGTAACTACAGTACTTTTTCAAGTTATTATGCCTTAGGACTGGGACCTTAGGTGGCCCCATTATAAGTTTTTGTTTTTGACAATTCATTGCCTGTAATTGTGAAATTGAAATAAATGCATTCAGGTTTATTTTGAGCTGGTTTTTGATCAATAAACCAGCTCCTTTGAACCAGAAGAAAAAACGGTTGCAGCTCACCCCGAGGTTCGGTTTCGACAAGTTCATTTAAATCCTGCAAATAGAAGGTCTGCGAAGCAGGTCTTCGTCGACCATACTGAAATCAAAATTTTATTTCCAAATGAAAAATTCGTTGAAAATTTATAATATGAATTATCATTTTAAATAACAGCAATCTTCACATATAGGTACTTGTTTTAATATTACTTTATCATCTTAGATTATAAAATGTCCGGATTCCTAGTAGTTCACCGAGAATTGAAGCCAAAAATGAAATAAAGATATACACCTTCGTTCGTCACACGCCAAGGAACATTCGCCGTAAATATACAGAATGATTTGTAATTGGGTATATTCTTTGAAATAAGATTGTACTACACCTAATTTGCAACAATTTTAACCCGACATCGTGGGGTCCAAACTGATTTTTGTTTTGGAGACATCGAACGTTATTTTTTTCGAAAAATGCCCATTGTTCCCCTATAAACTGCTTAGGAGTATTGTTATTGTGAGAAATTAACGGCGGTTACCACTTTGAATAGATACTTAGGGATTTGAATGTGTGTGAAGTGAATACACGCAGAACTTTTCTCAAATGAGGCAATTTTCTTTACAACCTAATCCCACTTGAAAAAATCATATGATATGAAAATGACGTAAAGAAATCGGATTGCTAGCCGACAAAGCTACCGATTGGGCTGTTCCTGGTTACTATTACTACCTATTTAAGTACATAAAAAACATACACTTTATTAACATTTCATTAACCTACAAGCACATTATCTCAAAAAGTAATAACACAATACTATAGATTAGGGGTGCCAACCGGTCAATCGCGATCGACACGATCGCGACTATTAGTCCAGTCGATCGTGTCAGGGCAAAAAAATATAAATAAGTAGACCAGAATGAGCAACGTAATTACCAAGTAGGTACTGCAGCATCATCTTGTCATTTTTCAATCCCTATTCCTTTACGGTATCTATCCACGGATTGTGTAGGTACTAAACTATGCTATTTCATTTAATATCTCAAGAAGTATTTAATTGGTTGATCGCACAGGGTTTCGTTAATAAACAGTAGATCTTATGTCTAATCAAGTTGGCCACCCCTACTAATATACAGGGTGAATTTTTCAACTGGGCGTGGATGGCTACTTTCGAAACTATGAGGAATATCGAAAAACGTTGAAAGGAGTCTCGAGGCCGATTTTGATGAAAACTAAAACTGCATCATTGATTTTTTGAAAAATCAAAAATCCTGGTCAGGAATCGAACCCGATGATTTTGGAAAAGAAATCACACCCTGTATTATTATACCGTTCGATAGTGTTGCTACTAAGGATCAAATTTTGGGAAGTAATCATATACGGCAAACTTAAGGAAAACGTATAATTACAAAAAAAACAATTAATCTTCAAGGCAAAGACTGTATTTGAAACATAAGTTACCGTTTCTTCTTTAAAATAATGCTATTTTTAGTTCAACTCAATAATGTCGTATTGCTAAGTACAGTGGGATTGTTGAAACGTCAAATCCAGTGAGACATTGAAAACAATGAAATTTTATATTTCGAATAAATTATGGCTCAGTAGATGTAAAGTAACATGGAAAAATAGCAATTTCATAAAAATCAGTCATTTCCTTAAGTTTGCCGAATATGATTACTTCCCAGAATTTGATCCTTATTAGCAACACTATCAAACGGTTTAATAATACAGGATGTGATTTTTTTTCCAAAATCAGCGGGTTCGATTCCTAGCCAGGATTTTTGATTTTTCTAAAATCCAATGATGCAGTTTTAGTTTTCGTCAAAATCGGCCTCGAGACTCCTTTCAACGTTTTTCGATATTCCTCATAGTTTCGAAAGTAGCCATCCACGCCCAGTTGAAAAATTCACCCTGTATAGGTAGATGAAATCGCACAAGAAATAACGTTTAAACTCATCAATAGTATTGTAACAATTCTTATCATTACAGTTGATATATTTTTCCCAAATTTAAAGGCGAACGCAGACCTAGCCGCACCGCAGTCTCCGCAGTCCCCGCAGTCATCGTTTTCTTACCGCTTCTGCGGCTACTGCGATGCGGGTGAGTGTGCGAGGTTTCATAGAACTTCATACAAAGAATTCGCAATGCGGGAACTGAGGAGACTGCGGTGCGGCTAAGTCTGCGTTTACCATAAGGGTAATTCTATGCCACTGGTACACTGGTATAACATATACATACGCATTGCACACATAGGTGTCCCTCTTATAAAAAAGTGGCTTCACAAAACGTTACGTTTTGTATTGAACACGAAATCTGGACATTTTATAATCCGTTTATCAAGTCTTCCAAGGTGTTGTGATTAATTCTGTGTCAGTTATCATTTTGACTAAATTGAGTACTGTATCTATAAGTAATGGCTGAATTTTATGTACATCTAGATTTATTACTTTGGTTGCAACATATACATGATATTAAAACAATCTTAGAGTCTGCTAATTCTTACAGTTAGGTATGTGTCTGAATAAATAATAACATTTCGACATTTTGAACAGACTACGAAACGTTGACGTTTATCATTATTTGGTTGATAGGAGTATAATCGAAAGCGGTTAGGCCAGTCACATATTACAAGTTAATAATTATATTCACATTACGCGTATTTAGGTTAGACCCTTGCTTTTTCAGCACCTAATACTCAATGTCTCTAAAGCACCCACCTAACTAACAAATCTAGCCTACTGGCGAAACCATTTTCACACAATATGAACATAGGAGCGGTTCATTTTATTAGCCTCAAAATAAGCAAGTATGATGCACTACCCACTTGAATAAATTTTCTATAAGCAATATACTATAAATACAAAAACTATAAAGCCTCATAAACAATAGGTACTACATAATTACTAAAAACTTACTTATCATTGGTAAATGGCACTCAAACTAATGGTAAATTTAAATTAATGTTTGGTTATATCTCAGTCAGGATTTCTTTTATTACATTAGTAGCACACTAAGAGTTGAAAGCGAAATTAATAAACACAGGCTATCAAACTAGGCCATTTCTAGCTGTAGCACTGAGCTTTTGACGCGAGTGCTTCAAAAGGCGGTTTATGTTTTTTGTTGGCATTTCTAAAGGGATTCGGTTTTGACTAAACCATTATAGCATGTACGATAGCCAGGAAAATTGTACTGCTGAACTAAGTTTTACGTAATAACTAATATAGTTCGACCTATTGAAATTATAATCCAGATTATTAAGTTTTCGATTTTTGGTGTGCTAGTTACTAAAAGTAGATGACTTATCGTGGTCGTGGGTATCTACCTAAAAACAGTTTACATTTGATTAACACTACCTTGTAACAACATACAATATAACTATGTACATAAATTAATTTTAGGAACTAGAAATAACTTAACTCTTATCTGATAAATTATTTGGTACATATGTGTATACAAGAAAATTATATAGGCAAAAGCCAACATTCACAGTTTTAATATTTTATAACACCTACCAATGAATTCATAAAAAAGTTATATTGTCCAAAAAATAAGGACGTTTTCTTCCTTCAGCATCTCAAATTTATGAGCGAGATACCTCATCAATACAACTCTTACCAAATTTATTTATTTCTCGTTCATTACCTATTGTTTAAATATTGCACCCTACATATTCCTTGAATATTTTTATGTCGTTCGCACTATAAATGCGTTTTCATACCACCCAAAAGTTTATTATTCGTTTCATGTAAATATTACAATGGCAAGACTTGGTAAAGATCCCTAAGTTTCCCTAAGCTTTACAACGCATAATAAAATAAGTTATGAGCAACAAATACAATTCCACAATTTATTTTTATTTTTCCAAAGTCCCATGACAGGGAAAGTTTGTTTTCCCGGCTACTGCGCCCAGTGGCAAGAACGAATGTTTGGATATCTAAATAATTACAAGATACATCTGTACTGTTCTAGACCAGTACAGACGTATCTAGCTAGATACATCTGATCAGTACCCTTAGCACGAGTTTTCAGTAAATGAGACTTAAAGTAAACTGGAACTTTGACACTTTCAAATTGACCATTTTCAAGGAAAAAATTAGTTCCTTCTTTGCACACCAAAGGCGCTGTTCCATTTTCTAAGGGTACAGTACCCCTAGCACTGAGGAGCTCGTGGCTAAATAATAACAGCCGCACAGGCCGATCTTCCGGGTCAAGCCGCGCTTGCCTAGGTTGGTCTGTGGATGGGTGACCATCTTTCATAGCGAGTTTCCTCCGTGCCTCGGAAAGCACGTAAAGCCGTTGGTCCCGGCTGTCATTTGAAGATCTTTTACAGTCGTTACTGTTAGTCAGAAGCTCTAAAAGTCTGACAACCAGTCTTACCATGGGGTATGGTATTACCCAGTTACTGGGTTGTGGAGGTCCGACAGGCAGTCGCTCCATGTAAAATACTGATATCCAGCTGAATCTGGTTCGACTGAAAGCCGACCCCAATATATTTGGGAAAAGGCTAGGCAGATGATGATGAGTACCCCTAGCACGAGTGTTCACTATTTTACTTTACAGAGTCTTTCCAGTATTTACAGCGTTTCTTGTATGAAAAAAAAATATATAATATATATATTAGTTCCTTCTTCTTCACACCAGAGGCGCTGTTCCAATTTTTCCTTGAAAATTGTCTCAGTTAACTTTACGTCTCAAATACTGAAAACTCGTGCTGACGGTACCAGGGCGTACCTAAATACAGAGTGACGGGAAGCACCACACCAGTATGTCTCTTACGAGCAGAGCCGTATGTTCACGTGCTATACAAATTTGTATCAGATGTGCGCCTGACCTTAAAATATTTTGTTATACAGGGTGCAATACTTAACTTTTATTTCGTTTTGTCATTACTGGCTGGGCTTCCGCAAATAATATTACATGAATTATGTCTAGTCTTGCGATTGCCATCTGCATCACAATCTGCTCCGGCGGCTACAGATGTTAACGCGACGGTTTTGTCAAAGTCAATAGTCGTGTAACCGATGGCCGCAGAGGGTGCCGTTGCGGGGTTATTGGCAAGGTTCACTTTCTCTACACTGCACTGCGATACAAGACGTCCACGTGGCTGGGAGGAATACGAAGCAACGCTTTCTTTGTTAGAACTGCTGAAGGATTGACTCTCGGGAGAAGTTAAATCCCTTGTCATTTTTATACTTTCTTTATTAGAATCAATATCTAATATTGCATAGTTGACTTCCAATTCCTCCACAGGTGACATAGAGGTAAAAGTATCGGATTCAGAGAATTTTTGGTTGTGTTCACTAGGTGCGGAGAAACTTAATATTTGTTTAGCGTTTTTAATACTGTCGCCCATATCGCCTAGTGATAAATTTGCATATGCGTTTATCTCGGGTTTCATCCCCACAATTAAATTACAATATTCTACTTGCTTTGGTGTCAATGGAGTGGTAGGGCCAGTGTCATTTTTGGTTTCTGCATCATTGGGTGAGGTGGGCAGATTCATATACATCCTAGCAGCTTCTTGTTGTTGTTGCTGCTGTTGTTGTTCTAGACTCAATTGTGCGTAATGTTCACTTGAGTTACTCAATGTTGGTGACAAAGGGCTATTTGTTTGTTTCTTCTTTGAACTATTTTTATCTAGACTTTCAAGGAATAGACTCTCATCTTCTATTTCTTTCATCGTATTCATAGCAGCTTCCTGACGCAACGTGCTACGTAAGAAAGCTAGGTCTCTATTTATGTCATTTGAATAAACATGTCGGATTTCCGTTGCACGATTATCAGTCGTCGGCGTCTCACCTTGATTATTATTAGGTTCTCTCTTAAAATCTCTGAGCTGATACACGTTAGTGACTTGATTGGTACTCGATTGAGACCTTGGATATAATGGCATTACCTCTAATATATCTGCACTTGATGGTGATCGTGGTGACTGAGTAACATTACGTGCAACAGATGCATTCGATACAATATTTGGAAGATTGTTGTTGACAGCCGGGCGTGCATTGTCTGGCTGGCCGTTGTCTATGGATGAGCGGTGGACTACACTCGCTTGTAGTGTTTGTCTGCCCTGAGGAGATGGCGTTAATCTGGATACAGGATATGGCACAGAATCATGGATCACGTTCCTTAATTGAATTTGTTGTTGTAGTGTGCGAAATAACAAAGATGCCCTTCGACAGCGAAATGCATATATACCTTCACCAGTCTCACACCGCCTACCTGCAAAGCAATGTTTTTTTGTTATTGAAGCAATATCTCGAGTCATATTAGCTGGGTGCGTAGTACTAGTTGGGGGTATCATAATCGAATGCAGCGCTCATGGTGGCGTAAAGTAGAATAATGTAGGCTCAGTCACAGAGTACTGAGATGTCAATCTCTTAGACATAATTATGTATGTGTATGCAGCTTGAACAAACCTGCATACAATTTATAAACCGTAACTAGGTATTTATACTGTAGATTGTTTTTCTTTTCCATTCAAGCCACTTGCATAGGTACCAATGTGACGTCAAACTTGTATGGAAGACTTGCCTAAGGCGCAACGCAGACAGAGGCGAAGGTAAGGTACAGATACGGCACAGATGAATGATATTATAGTAAAAAGAGGCGCAGATACGTTGCAGGCGCGATATCTGCGCAAACAGACGTGGAGACAATACGGCACAGAATACTTTCATAATTATTATTTTACAAGGTGATATTTACTGGAAATAACATTTATTGCACATTCTTTCGGTTGTTTTTTAGTTTATCGAGTACAACTCCTCCTAATTCCATTTGTCTCATTTAATTCCAATTTCCATAGTGGTAGTTGGATAATGAGTTAGTGGCAATATGACTTGCCGTACCGTTTCCAATGTCGCCACCGCCTGTATTTGTACCTTATCTTCGCCTCGCCGCCTTCGGTCTGTGTTGCGCCTAATAAAAACGCGCCTTAGGCGTATTTTCAGTTTTCACAATGCTAGCGCCTGGCTGTTAATTAAGCGAACGTGTAGACGCAGACGCAATTGTCTGCGTATAGATGATTTTTGTTTTTTTTTTTTTGAATATGGGTAATTCTACCTTGATGTTCACAACATTGTTACAAAATGAATCATGTAGATCAGGGGTCACCAAATGGCGGAACGCGCTCTATATCCGGACCCGACCCACTGTGTACGGACCGAAAAACTATATGCCCCGCAGTCAGTATACTTGCACCAATTTCACTCCAAACTTCAGACATATTATATCAGCAACAATAATGTCACTTATCTCATTGATAAGTAAATACCTTTGTAATTTCCGTAATTACCTTTGTTTAGTAGGTAAATATTTTTTAAATAAAATGTGTGGACCAAGAAGGTTATATCATTTCTTAAAATGGACCCCGAGCGAAACTATTTGATGAACTTGAGGTAGATTTTGTAAATATGTATAGACAAACCTGATTCAAAGCTGAATATGTCTCCTTCGAACCCATATCTTCTCAATGAATGTAATGGCCATACAGTCGAGTCTCTGCCTTCGCGGTACAATATTATATCAGATTCAGTAATTTCTAACTGACCAGAACACAAATCAGCACCATTCTCATCAATGTTTACAACACGGAACACGTTAGGATGCAAGTCTGAAGTTTCTTTCTTGCTGTGTAAGCACCCCATTATGTAACATTTCAAAACATATTTCCATGTATTTATGTAATCTGCAAGTAAGAAAAAAAACATCATTAGTATTTCATTGACCGAAAGTATACGGTGTCACAATATTATAACGTCATGTAGGATATTTCTCAAAGTATCCAACTACAGCCAGCTTGGCTGCTTTTGGCTTTTTCAAAGGCTTGGTTTGGTTTAGTTTTGTAACATAAAATCAATAACAATGGAATCGCAAGCGTGGCTTCGTAACTACATCAATGACTCCACGCCATATCTTCTAATATCATACACACTCATGTCAAGTTGTCTCCCCAAAACTTTTCATGAGAACTCAGTACTGTCCACAGTCACGCTGTTTCTCATTTGCGCTTTCACTTTATCGTTCCCATCCAGTATGGACGACTGTGGCAGCGGATAAAACTTGAACCCATTTTAATAAAAATATTTTTAATTTTTGTTAGGCTTGATTGCAAGAGCAAACATCTTTTTCTGACATTAACTAACTTACGCGATTCGACAGCTTTTACCCGTTGGCTGTTCTTTTGGAATATCGCTTAGGTATAGATATCGTGGACGCTTTATCTAAAATGAAGTAATTGCACCTACGATGGTTCCGTATCAAAATAACTACATTCTTTTAACTACGATAAAAAAAAAAAAAAAAAAAAAAAACTACTACCGATATAACTACGGTCCAAAGACCTATCGGTTGGTCGTTTAACATAAGTTTGTTGTAACTAATGTACGAAATACCTAATGGACAATTCATCTACGTTTAATTCACATACGGTTAACTCATCTACGGTTAGTTCACCTACGTTTAATACACCTACGGTTAATTCAACTACGGTATATGTAGCAACAATTTATATCCCTGTTAGGGTATGTGTGATAACCACAGAAATATTCTTCTTTAATATATCTAAGGTGATAACATACAAACGTCGATGGAGCACCGCCTTGCGGTGCTCCTATTTCGGGGTGGTTTAAAAAAAATCTGACCTAACCTGTCCGTGTCGGGGTGCCCCAAGTCGTTTTTACGAGATTTTTTTTCTCGGTGCCCCGTTACATACACTCCTATCTAAATACCAACTGAACAACTTTATGTTTTTGAACCAGAAGAAGACGGTCGACTTCAGGGGCACCCCGAGGTTCGGTTTGGTTAGGTTACTTTAAACCTTGCTCACAGAAATAGGAGCCCTGCGAAGCAGGGCTCCGTCGATCTACCTTGGTACCACCTTGTAGGTAGTGGGCAACAAATTGAATTAAAATATTAAATTATCGTAATTCTAATTAATCGGAACTATAATAATCGGAATTCGTGTTTTTGATGTTTCGGAAAATTATTATTCGGAATTTTTGATATTTGGTCTTTTGAAACTCGGTATTTTGAAAATCGTAGTTATAAACGTTACAAATATTGAAATTTCGGAATTGTGAAAATATAAATAATGATCAATCGGAGTTGTTATATTAGGAATTTCGAACCATTCGGAATTATGAATATCGGTATTTTGAAATTCGTATTTATGAATTTCGGAATTAAGTTTTTCGTATTATCGTAGTGTACCCGTTTCAAGCGTAGTTAAAACAACCAATATCTTAAAAGAACATTAGATGAATCGTTCGTTAGTACAATCAATTTTAGTTCAATCAAAACTATGTCAGTTGAACAGTTGATGAGTCGTCCAATGTCTTGAACTTATGTGAGTCAACCGTAGCTATATCGACAGTAGTTTAAATGAACGTAGTTAGAATAGAAGATACGGAACCCCTACGATACAGGAAGAAATTTCTAGTGTGGGGCAATGTTTTAAAACAATAAAATAAATAAAAAATCATATACTCAAACAGCAAAACCTGGAACACCTACAGTCGTCCCGTCTACTAAAGTACCTACTTGGAGCAACCTTGGAAAGCATTTTTATAACTTGAAGCTTGAAATAAATGTTTATGGGTCCATATTTATAAAAAAATAACAACAACACACTATCGTTTTTCTTGCAATGGCCCTTTACGTTTCGGGGCCACTACGGTTACCTTATAAGACGGTCTCACGTCCCCTGCAGCCTTTGGCTCTTTAAGGGGGGCCCCGTCAGATTGCCGACAGATTTTTGAGGTGCGTGTGGAACACAAGGCGCCGTTCCCGTCGACCCAGTCATAATCTATGATGCCCGGGTCTAAGGTGGCCGGTAGTCACCTCGCCATGTCCGATGCCGTGAGCGTCTCCCGCGGCGGCTGTGTTTTGAGGTTGATGCTGTCCTCTCCCTCACGGTGTCCGCTTCCTTCTTCGCTATCATGACTGTTTCGCAGAAGGAGGCGACCGCTTGGTGAGCGCGAGAAAGATACATAGAGAAACCCTTGACATTCGCGCTTCTCGGAATTTTCGGGGTTACTCGTCGTGATTCTGTATGAGCTATCAAATGTGTATCTTTGGCCAGTGTGTTGGGCACGCCGTAATCGCGTTAATAATGAAATCGTATGAAGAACTTTATGCATTTTTGTAAGTATTTTTTTAGTATTTTTAAAAATACCCAGAGCCTATACTCAATGTGTGCTCCGCGGAGCCGTGGGGCTGTAGGGGCTCCGCGAGAATATAGCTACCAAAAAAATAATCACAATAGACTGGACGCTGAACCTGATACAAGAATACAACTCTCTGCGATTAAACCTAATATAAATCAATTAATGAAAAAAAACAAACAGTTTCACACATCTCATTAGATTTTTTTCAATTATTGTAATAAAATACACTTTTATTGTGATGTGATTTCCAGTAATTGAAGAATGCATGTAACTTTTTGTTATATTTTGGGGTTCCATAAAAAATTTTGCTTTTCAAAAGGGTTCCGCCAACAAAAATGTTTGAGAATTGCTGGTCTAATAGATCCAGGGTAAATTGACAGGGAAAGGGTGGACAGATAAAACACACAAGCAATCCTATGGGTTCTTTTTTTTTCATTTGGATGCACAAAACCCAAAAAACAAGGTGAAAATGTTTAATAAAACATCTAGGTAGTTTGTAAGATGTGACCACACATTGAAAAGAGAATAATCCAAAGGATATTGAAAATATTTTACTGTAATAATTCCAGATGACAATCTCCATAACTATAATCATCCAAACATGAGCATTTCTGATAATTGGCAGTTCTTCTTGACCTGGAGAGCATTGTCAGGAAGTTTCTTTCTTCTACTCTTATTTTTTTTGTAAGGTTTTTTTAAATATATAAAAATAAAAAGATGAATTGATATCTGAATAAAAGATAACTAAGAATTAAACATGAAAATTATGACCATTTATTTCTCATTTAATGATGACTTACAGGGTACAATGGCAGTCAGTTTTCTCATTATTAGTGATAGCTATCAGACCACTATGATGGGCAGAGAGGTGATAAAGTACCATACCTACAAGTTTTACTGATGCAAATCATACTTGTTTTATCCCAAGAATATTATTTTCATTGCATCTACACATTTTCAGCAGTAAGTGCGTACACGCCATTGTATTTTATTCAATGGAAAATGTGGTACTTGCCCTCCTACATAAAATTTTGAGGGATTAATGGAAATCGTCCATTCATTATCTAAAATTGGAATATCTACGAAGCATTAAACCTATTGTTTCACAACAACTAATTTCAGATTTAAATTACAGATTACAAGCTAGTTATCTAGAATTAAAAATATTCACCAAATGATTGCGCGCATCCATGAATCTGCACATATCAGGGAAAAATTAATTGTTATAAATGTAGTGATTAATTAAAAAAGTTTACCAAAATTAAATGATAGACATTAAAGTAGATTGAGTATTGACAGATTACTGACAGTGACAGTGACATGGACACCAGTGTTGCCAGGGCCCCTGAGTCATAAGTTACGTTTATACCATTCCCCCTCGAAAAAGCTACTTTTACGCACGGAAAACAGTGCGTAAAAGTAGTCTTTTACGCACTGTTTTGGTGTTTGAATTTAGAACACTTTAGTACATTCGACATCGAGCGAGATGCTGGACAACCCCCTTGCTAATATGAAAATTACTCTTAATTCAAATCATTGTTCCGATTTTAATGTCAGCTTGTTGGCGTAGTGGCCGAGCGATTCTTCGCGAGCAGTCCTATTTAAAAAAAACATTATTTTGTTTCGAGTATCTTTTATCGCTCAAATCTTTCTTTTTCTCGTAGTCATGGTATAAAGTATCGTTTGCAACTCTTGAATAAAACGGATTTAAATCGAGGGCCTGAATCACTCGCGTCGCTCAGGATTTAAATACTTGAATCACTCGCTTCGCTCGTGATTCAATCATCATGAATCACTCCCTACGGTCGTGATTCAGTGATTAAGCATACTTATCTTTCTCTAAGCCATAAATTGAGATAGACGTATCCGGTTCCGGTACGGTGCATCGCAAAAAGCCCCGCAGCGTAATTTCCGCCGCCCCAATCCGGCAGTACTTTCTCTTCCGATGTCTCCTTTTACGCGCCGTGGAAGAAGAATCGCTGCTGCTGCTCGAACCACTAGATTGCGACCGAGCACGAGGGGCATTGTCCATAATATTTTCGTCAAGAGTTCATTTTTAAGCACTTAATTTTAATTTAACACTAAAATGGACACTTTTTTAAAAGTAACGAGTTACTTTTAAACGCGACTACACCGTTCGAAAATCCGAACGCCAATGAGGCTTATGGGTATCGTTCTGCGCTGCGCAAACGTATCCCCACTACTGCCGGATTGGGGCGGCGGAAATTACGCTGCGGGGCTTTTTGCGATGCACCGTACCGGAACCGGATACGTCTATCTCAATTTATGGCTTAGAGAAAGGTACAGTCAAGCTTAATAGCGGATTATAAAGGAATCTTTGATGTGTAATGATGTATTTAATCTTAGGATAAAACCACAGGATAAAACAGACTATTTTTTTTTTTATGTATATACAACGTGTAACGTCAACAGCGCAAAATCAAGCAAGAGAGATTCTCTCAGCCCATATTAGTGAATAATTTGTGTTCTAAGACTTTTGGAAATTCCCAAAAAATAATGGTTTTTCCATACAGATGTAAATCACCAATTTCTCTTTTTGCATGAAAAACCATTTTTCTTTTGCGAATTTCCAAAAGTCCTAGACTAAAAACCCTACGAGAGATTTAGCGCTTTTAACGTTACATGTTGTAGGTATACCTAAAGAAAGCTTGAGATTACACTGAGAATAGACTTGTTCGCAGCGCCATCTTCACTGTTGTAGCTATCAAGTCTAGCACCTAACTTATTCTATTACTTGTAGTCATTCTTGAACCAAAACAACTATGTTATTTTTACTCTGATCTAACTGTTAATGTTTGTTGTCGTCGACAACAAATATTATCGCAACGAAACAAAACAAATCACAATCAGGCATTTCTGAAACTACGAAACCGCAAACGGCGGGAACTCGCGAAGTAGGAAACATGCGCGCACACGCTCCAGCAAAATCAAGTTTCAATGTATCCAGGATACGTTTCATTTTGTCACGGCGCTTTCCAATCAAAGCCATCTCTGAGTGTGAATGGAGTGAAATACTTTATCTAAGCCTATAGATGTACCATGGAGATAGAAAGCATAGGGAGTGAGGGCTGGTAACACTAAAACCGTGCCTTAGTTTTTAAGAAAGAGATGCACACAGCTGGGCGTTTTTTCTCTTTCTTGCATTGATAAGTGTTTACACAAAATAAAAAACTTTACCAATATTTTGAAACTTTTTGAATTAAAGTTTTTTTTAGATGCATACAATTATATTACATTTTTTACAGCTTATGATAGTTTTTATATTCTGTAATGTATTTTAATTACTCATATTTTTAAGAAAACCAAAAAAAAAAGAACACAAAAATCCAATAATGTTTCCCAAAAAATAGGAAGTGTATTTAACGTTTAAGATGGCAACATTATGATGTCAAATTCAAATCATTGGCACAGTATAATAATATACAGTAGCGTAACTCGGCCGCCAGACAGATTTAAATACCTACAGCCACGCGGTACGTAAACATGCGTTAGGGCTACCCGTCTACATCATTTTAATAACATTTGCCTTTGCGTACTTTCTGTTGCTATTTTAGTTTTGTGATTGTAAATATACTTTTTTATATAAATAAATGAAATACTTTGTATAATGAATAGGAAGTGTTCAATAAAAATACGTGTTGTTTTTTGATTGGTAGATTTCATTAAAAAAATCATGTGTTTGTTTGAAAAACAATAGGGCTTTTAAAGTCCGATGTATTATTCAAGTATTTGAGACAGGAAAATATTTGCGCCTCGACTGAGTCGTACGAAATGCTTTATTGTTTAATTTTAAAGTATAATAAATCCGCATTCTAATATAAAGCTTAATTAAACTACTCGTCTTATTAAATATGTACTCGAACTGATTTTTAGAGAAAAAATCACGCGGTTATTGTTAATAAAACAACACACCGTCCGCTCGCCACTGCCACAGACTACTTAGAGATACTACGTATCAGACTGCCAACTTCGGAACAAAAATTTTCGCCGTAGGCTTTTGACAGCTTTGAGTTTTAAATGTCGTATGACGTTTGTTATTTTTTTTAAATCATTGTTGCTCAATTGCAAAGGAATAATCGTATACAGCCTAAACGCCGTACTCGATATTGCTATATTACTGAAACTTTTCTGAAAATTAATTTTGGGAAAAAATTAAATAAAAAAAACAATCACATATTAAAACATTTATTTTTCAATATGCTTTTAAATTTCTCGATTGCTTGTTTTTGCATCGCAGGCAAATAACGAAAATCATTAAATAAATGTAAAATTATCATAGTGTCAACATTATTTTTAAGAGCTACTATCACTGTACTGAAACACCTCACTGAACCATTGGATGGGTAATTTAGTATTTTGTTGCTGCCATAATATATTCTTGATGGTTTATCAATCACCTCTTTCCAAAACGATGGTGAGCTGATTTTTCTACAACTGCTATTCTCTAGATTTTCCCATGTCTTCCATCTGCATAATAAGCTGGAAAAGAAGAAACACTATGTTTATTATAAAGAAATATTATGAACCTCGGACTCACTCCGATGAATGACGGGGTGCTTTAATATGTAGTCACATAGTGTAAATCAGTTGAGTTTTATGAAAACTTTATTTTATTAAGTGTTCAGTAAAACATATTATTTTAGCATGTAACTGTATAATAAATTATCTTAAAAATATCTATTAAACTAAAGGGACAATATTATATCTCTGTGTTGTTTATGATGAAAATTAATTAACAGAAATTTTAATCCTGGGATAAAAGGTATCCTATTATGTTAAAATAATCTGAGTAACAAACATCCATCTATCCTCACAAAATTTGGTTTCAAGTAAGATTAAGAAAGCAAACAGTACACACAAAGGTAACATATTTACCTTTTATACTGCCCAGTTGTTGTTCCACTCAAAATCTCATCTTCAGTAAACAGGAAAGGATAGGCACTGCCGAGACTTGGACGAGATTTAGTCGTAATGAACTTCTTTGGAAGTTGTTCAGGTGATAACGACTGCAGTCTTGCAGATCATCACGGTTTAGTTTAGGCACTTTAACCACACAGCGAGTCTTTTCCCATTACACGGGAAATGATGCCAAATAGCGTCCTGTCGCGAAAATTTACAAACAGAGCACTCGTAATACATTTTGCAAATAGCAAAAGTAATGTCTCTACTACACTGGGGATTTATTATTACAGGAAAAGCAGACAGGCAGGATAAATAAAAAAGATCAATATTAGCACAGCAGTAATGTCAGACATACGTCAAAAAAAAAAAAAAACAAATGGCGGCCTCCCAGCGCCTGCGACGGCCAATCAGAGACGACCACACAAACGTCAGTAATCATTAAAACAATATGGCGCTACGTCGAGCGTTTCGTTGTATGAAGATTATCAGCCGTGGCCACTGCGGTACAGCCGTGACTGTCTGCACCCCGAGCGCGCCCCGACATCGAGGCGCGTAGGTATAGCTCGCTTTTCGTCCGTTTGTATGAAGTTGGGGTACTGTATTATTATATTACCGTGTCATTGGTGACGTTTGTAGGGTGACCAATATAAACTGGTTTCCGAGATTAATCCTCTTTAAAGAAAAAGTAATTTTAGGTATATAATCTAAGTTAGGTGTGCTAGGTTGTTTCGTTTTAGGTTTACATACTGTGACAGTTGATTTTAATTATTTTTTAAATATATATATATACAGGGTGAATTTTTCAACTGGGCGTGGATGGCTACTTTCGAAACTATGAGGAATATCGAAAAACGTTGAAAGGAGTCTCGAGGCCGATTTCGACAAAAACTAAAACTGCATCGTTGGATTTTAGAAAAATCAAAAATCCTGGTCAGGAATCGAACCCGCTGATTTTGAAAAAAAAATCACACCCTGTATTATTATACCATTCGATAGTGTTGCTAATAAGGATCAAATTCTGGGAAGTAATCATATACGGCAAACTTAAGGAAAACGTATAATTACAAAAAAACTGATTAATTTTCAAGGCAAAGACTATTTGAAACACAAGTTACCGTTTCTTCTTTAAAATAATGCTATTTTTAGTTCAACTCAATGATGTCGTATTGCTTAGTACAGTGGGATTGTTGAAACGTCATCAGACCGCTCTTATAAAAGTTGTAAATTTTAATGTTAAATGTATGTGATGTGGCTGTACTTTTCTAATAAATAAATAAATAAACGTCAAACCCAGTGAGACATTGAAGACAATGAAATTTTATAATTTCGAATAAATTATGGCTCAGTAGATGTAAAGTAACATTGAAAAATAGCAATTTCATAAAAATCAGCCATTTCCTTAAGTTTGCCGTATATGATTACTTCCCAGAATTTGATCCTTATTAGCAACACTGTCGAACGGTGTAATAATACAGGATGTGATTTTTTTTCCAAAATCAGCAGGTTCGATTCCTGGCCAGGATTTTTTATTTTTCTAAAATCCGATGATGCAGTTTTAGTTTTCGTGAAAATCGGCCTCGAGACTCCTTTCAACGTTTTTCGATATTCCTCATAGTTTCGAAAGTAGCCATCCACGCCCAGTTGAAAAATTCACCCTGTATACAGGGTGTTTCTTTTAAATGGGCCAAAAGGGAGAAATCCTTATCCATAAGAGATAGGGGAAAATTTTCTTAGGAACCTTTAGCTCTTTTTTGATGTTGACAATTTTGGCGTTTTTACTTTTTTGGTCAAGTGTGAGTTGTCCCCGAAAATGAGTAAAATTGACCAAATATTTTTTTAATGCCTTTCGACTCTGTTTTATGTAAGGATCATTTCATTGTATCGGAAGAAAAAAATCGGGACGGTGGAAGTTGGTCAAATTTAGCAAAATATTTTTTCATGCAAATTGTTTGAACGAAAAAATTTCCAATTTTTTTTAAGATGTTTTTTGATTTAGGGCCACTTGCGCCAAAAGTTGAGTTAAATTGGGTAACTCCGAGTTTAGTAACTCTGGGTTAAAGTGTAAAAATTTTAACTCTAACATTGTATTGTGCCAGGGGAAATTAACCTTAGGTTAACTAACCTTTTGGTTTTTTATTTTACGCTGGTAATATTACAGAGTATTCATTCAATTATATTATCCAGCAAAATATGAATGAGCGAATGATGACCGAAACATGTATACTTGTCTCTTTTGCGCTACAGTATTTTGTATATAATTATCTCCTTACTTGAACTTGACACCGACTTTTCATTTTGATCGTTTGTTGTTTGAAATTAATCATCGTCAATTTCATGTTGCGCGTTTGAAAGATAACCTAAACGAATTCTGTTATCACAACTGTTTATTTTCTTCCTATAAAGCTCGGATTTCAGGCCGTGTAAACGCGTAGTATTACATATTTTATTAGTCCGTGTTTTGGAGAGTGATTTAATAGTAATATTTGTGTTTGTGCGTAAGTCGCGAGCATGGAAAAGAAAAACCGTTTACGAGGGCCTAATTTTACAAAGAGTGACAGTATATTGCTGTGCGATATAATAAATAACATAAAAGATATCATAGAATGTAAAAAGACCGACGGAGTCAATCTTATGGAAAAACATAAAGCCTGGCAGGAAGTGGTAAAAATATACAATTCGTCGACCACCGGTTCGCAACGAACTTTAGAAAGTTTACAGCAGAATTATAAAAACTTAAAGAAAAAATGTAAAAAATCTGCTTCTGATGCTAAAATGAATATACCAGGTATGTAATAATAGGCATGATTTTATTATTCAAAGTACTCAAGTGTACCAATGTACGTAGTGGTCACTATAATAATTCTTTTTTATTTTTTTCAGTTGAGGCATTGGTCCACAATGTGGAAGAGTTTGGCACCTCCTCCGATGGTTGGGAAAAAATTTCTCATAGCATGGGGTTATCAACAGAAACTTGCCAAGAAGTTTTGGCCGATCTGAAGAAAGAGGCAGATAGAAAAGCTGCAATTTTAAAAAAGAATGTTATGGGTACAGGTGTGTAGCCCATTTAACCACATCTTGTGATGTTGAACATGACCCATCGACCATTATCTATTCAAAACTTCAGCTAGTATGCTTATATATAATCAAATATCTATTTTTCTCCACCAGGTGGAGGACCAGCACCAAATTATGATCCAGACCCATTGTTGGAAAAAGTTAAAGTTTTAGTTGGTCCTGCTATCGATGGCCTGTATACAATATATGATGGTGACAGTTGTTTAATGGCATCCCAACCAGCGGCTGAGCCTGTTGAAGCCATTAATATGCAAATAGGTATTGATAGATCTCATACTCTATCTATTTGAATCTTGTGGTTATCAATTTGATTGTTTCTTTTATCTACCAATGATGAATTGTTTCTAAAAGTTGTTTTAGGATAGACTTAGATTTGTTCTATACATTGGTAAAGTTCCAACTTCACCCAAGTCAGTTTTTAAGTCCTTAAACCTCTATAAATAAAATTATTTTTTTAGACACACAAGGAGACAATCAGCATGGGGAAAAAAATACCACATTGCAACATACTAACATCACACAACAGGATGAGGAATATTTTACAAATGATAGGGCAAACTTAAAAAAGAAGCCCCACTCTTTATTGGTTCAGAACATTAAAAGTGAGTTTTATACACTTTTTTTGCAAACATAACAAGAATACAGAGAATAGTAAATAGGAAAGTGTGTGCAAATATTGAATTTATTTCTTCAATATTTAAATCTTTTCTTGCAAACAAATTTTGTCATTATTATATACTTTTCTGACTTCTTCACTGAAAAGTAATACAATGATCATAACAGTAAATAATGAATCTTTTTATTTCAGATAAAAAAAAGAATCACTCAGAAATGTCGCAGAAACAATCTGTTTCAACAAAATTTATAAGTTTGGCAAGTGAAAAGCTAGAGTTGGTGGCTTTGCAAAAAGAATTACTCCAAGTTCAAGTAAAAGAGGAAACAGAAAAGTCAGAGCATGGTCGTTTACTCCGTGCTATGGAAATGGAAGATGCAAAAAAAAGATATGAACATAATGAATTAGTTAGAAAATTAGAATTAGAAAATATTAAGTCGCGTTTTTCTAACTGAGTATGTATTAGAGAATGTTGTTATTTAGAATACACCGGGTTTAATAAATACTTCTTTCAAATACATAGTTTTTTATTAAATCTGAATATGTACATGAAACTTATGTAAAATATTTCAAAACAATAGATTTATAATCTACCAAAATATTCTTCTACCAAAACTTGGCGAGCCTGGTGTCCTAATGTACTTCTGACAGAGCTGCCGCTCATTGATAGTTCAAGTCCATCATCAATATCAAATATGGGTGAGTATTCTGGATCAGTGGGTGGTTCTGGGTCATTTTGAAGTCGTGCAATATTATGAAGCACACAAGTAGCAATTATAATCCCAGGTATCCTGCTTAAATGTACTTGGATACCTCTTGACATAATAGGGAACCTTCTTTTCCATATTCCAAAAGTACGTTCAATAGTATTTCTGGTCCGTATTTGTGACTCATTATATAAAGACTGATTTGCAGAACTCACTGTTGCAAATGGAGTCATCATAAATGTGGTTTGAGCATATCCACTGTCACCAAGTAAACAGTAATTTCGATAAGTACCCTGTAGAAAATGTCGCCGTTGATTACAATTGTCCCAGATGTGGGAATCATGGGCAGATCCATGCCACCGTGCAACGACATCATTGAACATTAAATCAGCAGAACATATTGCTTGCATATTAATAGAAAAATATCCCTTTCTATTTCTGTATATCTCTGCAGTTTCTCCTCCTGAAACAAACATACCCAAGTAAAGAAACCTACTGACAGCACTTTATTAATCAACTAGCAGATCTAAACCACTCTGTCCCCCCATACTTATACAAAACTTAATCAAAATCCATCCAGCGCTTCTGAAGCTTACACAGAACACTCAGGCAGACATATTATTTTATTTACTTACAGAATACAAGTAGCTTGTATGAATAAAAGAGATGGATTTACATACCTGGTGACTTCATTCGCACATGAGTGCAATCTATTGCCCCAATAATTCGTGGAAATCGGGCAATGTCATAAAATTTTAATGCGGCCTGCCTTTGTTCATCTTCAGTGACGGGCATAGATATAAATTGTGGATATAACCGTGCTATAGCATCAGTGACCTTATGTATTATTCTGCATGCAGTTGACTCATGCACTCCAATTACATCTCCACTAGTTATTAATTGACTTCCAGTGGCGTAAAACCGTAATGTGCACAATAACTGATTCATAGGCGCGACAGCTTGGCTGTAAAAATAAAATCAAATTAATGCAAATAATACAATGTTTTACTAAACAATGAAATCCACAAGTCAAATCGTAATAAATATAGGTAGGTACTTACTTCTTATTTTCATTTGCGTACTGCAATCTACTTTTAATTTTATTTAATAAAAAGAAGACGCTTTCTTTCTCTAGTCGAAATCTTCTATGAAAGGCTTTGTCTCTTTGTATGTTATAATAATCAGACCGTTCTGCAAATGTTCTATTAAAAAAGTCCGAACTAATGTATTCGATAATTTCTTCGTCATCATCAGAAAACATTTCATCTATCATATTTTGTAATCTTGTTCTATTCCAACCGCTACGAGTAGTCTCTGTTTGTGTTTACAAACGAACATAACCTCAAAGAAATAATTTTGACATTACTAACCCGGAATTAGTGACGTAACCCTCCAACATTGCTGGGTTAAAAATTTAAAAATTTAACTTTGAGTTACCTACTAACTCTGAGTGGCGCAAGACAAAATTATAATTTAACTCTAGCGTGAACGCTAACTCTGAGTTAATTAATATAACCCAGCCTGGCGCAAGTGGGCCTTAGTGTCATGTAAGGATCATTTCATTGTACGCGAAGAAATATGTCTGGACAATGGAAGTTAGTCAAAAATACAGTAATGTTTCTTCTTACAGCATAAACACTTATTATTAGTACTCAGATTTGACCCACTTCTGTTGCCCATAAAAAGAAAAAATGAAAAAAAAAATGAATAAATAAAAAAAAATCATTATTTCCTTTTTTTACTAAGTTTGTTGCCCTGGCTGGAGGCCTTAAATTTTAAGGCATCCACAGAAAAGTCCGGTTGCGTCGTGCACAACCTACTAGAGGTTGACTACCGAGATGCCAAACAAAAAACAAAAAAAAAAAACGACATTTTCCTGTCGTCCGCCTGAAACGACATTAAGGAGCCGGCCGGTTTAAAGAAGATAGGGAGTAGATTTCGAGTTTTAGTTGAAGGTAGTAGAAAACCACGCCGCCGGCGGCAGTCCGCCTCGAAACAATTCAACTCTGGGGTAAGAGGGAGTCACAACACACCACGGTACTACAGGAACTTTATGAGGAGTTTCCCATGGCAAAGGGACATAATGGATCGGGTACCCAAACAGTTTATCTTCGACAAGAAATACAAAATCCAACTCCACGAGGACCACTGCTGCGAGGGGCTAACCCCGGCAGAGCTACGGATCTTCACGGACGGATCTAAAACAGGTAGCGGTACTGGTGCTGGAGTCTTCTCAGATGACCTTAACATCCGCATAGCCAAATCACTGGGGGTCCACAACACAGTGTTCCAAGCAGAATGCATGGGCATCATTCTGGCGGCGGCAGCGATCGCAACCAGAGAGGTAAAGGACCTCTCAATTCGCATACTTTCAGACAGTATGGCCGTTCTTCTGGCGCTTGACAGTCACACGGTCAACTCTGGACTAATATATGAGTGCCACCAGAGCCTAAACCAGGTAGGTGAACACAACAACATAACCATACAGTGGATCAAAGGACTCAGCGACTCCCGAGGCAACGATGCAGCGGATGAACTCGCTCGAAGGGGATCTAGCATGGCGGTGGTGGGACCCGAACCAATAGTGCCACTACACCGATGCCTGTGGCAAGATCAGGGTGAGACAAGCTAAGGAGGCGATAACCGCCATCAGCAGCCGCTTCACCAAACTCCTGCTAAGGTTAACCAAACAGCAGCTACGTACTATAATGCCTCATTTACATTCAGCTGTAGTGAGCAGGGAAGTGGGCAGGACGAGTATGTAAACGTATACTTCTCATGCCACTGCTTAATGCCGCTCGCGCTGCCCAGCGCTCCCCAAAAGAGCGGTTTTTATGCGGACTTCAAAGGACCGGCAGCGCGAGCGGTAGGGCGTGTTTACATTCTGCTCAACAGCTCAAGCGCTCAGTTGACGCCGTGCGCCCGGAGTGATTAAACTTACTTACTGAGTTCTATTACGATGAATAGATATCATCCACCATCTTCTACGACGTCTTTTCTTTTTTTTCATTAGATTTATTTTTAACTGACGCACATAATTATGTATCGCTAAAAGACACAGCGCGGACACTGCAAAAATTTTAACGTCTGCCATTGCCGGAACTTGAAAGCGAAGTGAGAGGCAGGGCAGTATGTAAACACACATTTCCTTCGATCCTGCCACAGCAGTATTTAGGGAATTATTGCCGGAAGCGCGAGGAGCAGCGATAGGGGCTGAATGTAAATGAGGCATTACAGCCGTCCTCACGGGGCACGGCTCCTTTAATAAACACCTCTTTGTCTTAGGTACCACAGACAGCCCCCTGTGCAGAGCCTGCATGGCGGAGGACGAGACAGCGGCCCATGTGCTCCTACACTGCCCTGAGATTGCTTCATACAGGGCAAAGTACTTCGGTAACCCAGGTACTCTCCGCGAGATCGTCGGCAACACGAAAGCGCTGCTGGCTTTCCTCGGCGAGCTGGGGTGGATCGAATAATTTCTTTCCCACCCGCACGCAAAATACGCGCATCTGACGTGGAGTTGCGGATACCAGCCCGTTTTACAATACAATATCTCCATGAGATGTACATTTGGCGTAGCCACATGAGATAGAGAATGCTGACGTCACGAATGAAAAAAAAATGGGGAGTGTTGTCATACTGCAAACTTTTACCCGACTCGCGGGTAAATTATTATCACGTGTGATCGTTAATAGTCGATGTGGTCAAAATAATAATTATGTCAAAAGAATAACCTGTTTATCAGATCATTGGCGTTTAAGTGAAGAAAAACATCATTGCATTTGACTTTTTCCCTTTGATCTGCCTAATTACAGTTCATATTCGCATGCAACATACGGGACACGTCGCTACGTGTCGCGGGATGCCGACGGAGATAAGTTTATGTGCAAATATGAACTGTAATCGCACCTTATTGGACTAAACTTTGAGAACCTAAAATCAAATGAGATGACACGGTAAGTATTTAGATCTTCAAAAAGTATCTCATAAAACCCGGCCGAGAGTTGAAATTCGCAGTGCTAGATTTAATATAGTACATTTTTTATGAGCCACTTAACAAAAAAGATGTACCTACATAAGGAACGATAATCCTGGTTCTTTTCTCTCACTATCACTTTTGCAGTCAATTACACTGCACCGCACCATTTTAAATATAGAGATTAGAGAAGAGAACAAAATAACGCCGATTGTTCCTTTAAATATTTTTTCTTCTCTTTCTCTTTCGTGAAAATATCGTTATATGCCACACAGACTACTTAAGCGCCGTATTCACGTTCCATCTTGCTGTACGTCCCGCCAAGGTCATACACGATACACGAAGCAAAAACACCGTGATTATAACGTAGTTGGACGTACGTCAAGCCTATTCACGTTGTTTTTGCGTCGTGCATCGTGCATGACGTACAGCCGTGACAGATGGTGAATACGGCGCTTTAGTGTTAGTGCCATAAACGTCAACATCGTGTACGTTTTTTCAATTTGTTTTTCTTACTTGAGGGCAAGAGAGAAAGCTATAAAGCCAACTCGTAAATTAAAAAAAACCTACATGGCTTGATAACTTTTTTCTCTTAATTTTATTTTTAATACAAACTAACTGCTATTTGTTATGCATATAAATCCTGGTGTTAAGTAAAACTACAATTTCCGTAATACTTAAATTTTGTTATTATACATTTTATGAGCTTAGCTAACAATAACAAAAAGAGATACTCATGAAATTAAAATCCTAGAACTTTAGTATTTTTTTACGGACTTCTCACACTTGACCAAAAAATAAATACACAAAAAAAAATACATCAAGAAACGGCTTAAAGGGCCGTATTAAAGCGCCGTATTCACGTTCCATCTGCTGTACGTCCCGCCAAGGTCATACACGATGCACGATGCAAAAATACCGTGAAAAGGCTTGACGTACGTCATAATAATAATATAATAACGAAGTAGTTTTAATATCTCGAATTTTAAATTCCTGTACATTAGTATAACATGTAGAAAGTTTGCTAAAAATAATCATAAATATTAAAAATAATTATCAATTTTATTAAATTATCGTACAGAGTTACTTACCTAATTGCCCGGGAAATGTAATGCTTGAATCAGGTATCCCTAAATACGCCCTACTTGGCCAACTTGTTTCGCTTATAGGATTTGCGGGCCTTGAAAAAACCGGCTACGCGCTGAGAGATGGAGATAGCTATGCTCTGTCCTTTTTCTTCTTATGCGATTTGTCGATTTTATTTTTCTTACTTGAGGGAAAGAGAAGGAAGTATCAAGCGTTCTATACCCTTCTCTTTCTACGAGTTAGTTGACTCCTCTTTAAATTATTTTTCACACTACTTGCTCGTAAATGTCATATTATATGTCAGGCAAACCTACTGTAAAGCATGACATTATTCCCCCTCACTCGAGCCGGGAATAATATATGTACTGAATTTCATTATTCCCGTGGGAATAATGTGATTTGAATTTGGAACCTCAAAGAAAACCGTATGAAAACTTTCAGCAAGGAGTCGTATCAGTAATGGCGGCCGCTGGCAGCAGCAGCTGATCGCTTACAGTGGTGCCAACTTCACGTTCAAAGGTTGTCGTACCACATCAAATTTCAAAAATCGATTTTTTTTCCTCGCAGTAGGTGTGAAAAGCAGAGTACGCTCCTCGGGAGTAAAGCTGCCTTGTCTTGGGCTGACTTGAATCCCTCATTACACTAAGGATTCTTAACTTAATTCCCTCGTTTCACTCGGGAATTAACACTTGAACCTCCTCGCTGCGCTACGGAGGTTCACCCCAGAATCCTTAGTGTCGTTTCGGGATTCAATACGCCCGTGACGTAAGGCAATGCTTTACTCCCTTGGTGCGTAATCTACTATTTCACACTACTTGCTCGTAAATGTCATACTATATGTCAGGCAAACCTACTGTAAAGTATGACATTATTCCCCCTCACTCGAGCCGGGAATAATATATGTACTGAATTTCATTATTCCCGTGGGAATAGTGTGATTTGAATTTGGAACCTCAAAGAAAACCGTATGAAAACTTTCAGCAAGGAGTCGTATCAGTAATGGCGGCCGCTGGCAGCAACAGCTGATCGCTTAAGCCGCGTACAGACATCGCGAGGCGTGCGACACGAATGGTTCGTCTCGCATGCCTCGCGCTGTGTGGACGTGTGTGCTCACAGTGAGCATTCGCGCCATACGATCGTTGCGAACGCCGCCTCAGTACGAGCCGTGCGCTCCGTGTGGACGGACAGGTGTTATTTGCGTTGCGCGCATGCATCATGGAGGCCAATACCGAGTCACTACGTGAGTTGGTTCAACTTTATGAAATTAATAGAGTGTTGTGGGACTCTATACATTCTGATTATTACAATAAATGTAAAAGGGAAGACGCGTGGCGTCAAATATCACAGCAAGTCAACACGAACACCGTGCGTGGTGGTTTGCTTGCTCAGCTTGAGCATGTTTCGTTCGGGACGCACGCATAAATGTACCATCGTATGCCTCAGGTTGAGGCATGCGAGACGAACCATTCGTGTCGCACGCCTCGCGATGTCTGTACGCGGCTTTACAGTGGTGCCAACTTCACGTTCGAAGGTTGTCGTACCACATCAAATTTCAAAAATCGAATTTTTTTCCTCGCAGTAGGTGTGAAAAGCAGAGTACGCTCCTCGGGAGTGAAGCCGCCTTGTCTTGGGCTGACTTGAATCCCTCGCTACACTAAGGATTCTTAACTTAATTCCCTCGTTTCACTCGGGAATTAACACTTGAACCTCCTCGCTGCGCTACGGAGGTTCACCCCCAGAATCCTTAGTGACGCTTCGGGATTCAACATGCCCGTGACGTAAGGCAATGCTTTACTCCCTTGGTGCGTAATCTACTATTATTCGTTGGTTGCACGACCTCTTTGGTCCAAGATTTGTTCGTGTTTTATTTTTTTTTGTTCTTGTTTTGGCTTAAAAGACTCGAAACCAAGTCAAAAATTAAAAAAAAAATGTGCTAGCTAGTCTATCTGATCTGTCATCTGTGTGTTCAACTCGTTCATTCAGTGTTCAACTGGTTCAACTGTATAACTTAAGCGCCGTATTCACGTTCCATCTTGCTGTACGTCCCGCAAGGTATTGCCATGGTTACGTCAAAATAATAATAATTTACTGACGTACGTCAAGCCTATTCACGGTGTTTTTGCGTCGTGCATCGTGCATGACACAGCCGTGACAGATGGTGAATACGGCGCTTTAATGTATTTTAAAGCTCAATGATTTTATTTAATATCAAGCACATACTAGATATCAAGTGATACAGGATATGGTGGTATGTTTCGGTGAACACAGGTGAACATTATACATATTATTGGTGTTCAAGTGGATGGATTGAGTAAATTTCTGAAAAATGAATATGCAACAAAGAGAAGAAAAGCAACTGGAGACTACAATCCAAGCAATACTAAACAGAGTTAATGATTTAAAAACAGCTATCCAAGCACTTATTAACAAGCTAGAAAATGAATACGAAACTATCAACTGGCCTACCTTCCTAGACAACTATGCAATTTTATCGGGACATGTAAGTATATGTAGTGTATTTACATGTTTTAATTTTAATTCTTCGTATTCTTTATTAAATTTATAAATTGCTTCGCCTTATCGCTTTCAGCTAGCTTTCAGTTAGCTAGGTCAGCGTAGGACGTCCACCCTCTAGGTGGGCATACGATCTTATGAAGGCCACAGGATCACGCTGGATGCAGGCCGCTTACAACCGGTCCTACTGGAAGTCTAAAGGGGAGGCCTATGTTCAGCAGTGGACGTCTTACGGCTGATATGATGATGATGATGATGATATCGCTTTCAGGGTCCAACTTATTAGCGGGCTAATTTAGTAATTTAAGAATGGATAATTGCAAATCTTTTGATTTCAGTGAAGTTGAATTCATACAATGTATTCATGTGATATGTAATTATGTAAAGTTAGTAATACATTTTTATTTTTAACAGTTGACTGGACTAAGTAAAATACTACAAGCAGAACTTGCGGCATCCCTTAGGTCGCGCATTGTATTGCCTCTTCAACTAAGCTGTGAGCGTGATGAAGCATTGGCACGATTAACAGAAGGCCGTGTTCCAGCATGCACTCATGACCTAGTCCCAGATTTACTACGAACCAAGCCAGAGCCCCAAGCTGAACAGCGGCTTCAACAATTTAACCACAAAGCCAGTACTCTTAGCTATGATACAGCACAGGTAAAACTAATAGAATAAAATTTAAAAACTTGACTATAATATGTATATTAACAAGCCTTTTAATCATCTTTATATATATAAAATTCAAAACTGACTGACTGATCTGACAACGCACAGCCCAAACCGCTGGGCCTAGAAACTTGAAATTCGGCATGAGCCCTCATTATACCACGTAGGTGAGCACTAAGAACGGATTTTGCGAAATTCGGCCCCTAAGGGGTTGTTTTTGGGGTTGATAGTTAGTATGAAACTTCGCTACTACAGGTGCTAGGAATTCCAAATTTGGCATGGGGTGTCTTTTTAGAACGTAGATGCTTACTATGACGGGATTTTGCGAAATCCGACCCCTGAGGGGTTTGTTTTTGGGGTCGATAGTTTGTATGAAACTTTGTTACTACAAGTGCTAGGCGTGTCAAATCTTGCATGCCGGTTCATTTTAAGAAGTAAATGCTCAACAAGGTAAAAAAATTGTGAAAGTCGACCCCTAAGGGGTTGTTTTTGGGGTTGATAGTTTTGAGATTTATTTTTTTACATATGGATTCTTTGTTGGACGTAAGTGATACTAAAGACGGGATTTTGTGAAATTCGACCCCCAAGGGGTTGTTTTTGGGGTTGATAGTTTGTATGAAACTTTGATACTACAAGTGCTAGGAGTCTCAAGACGTAAGTGATAGTTAAAACGGTATTGATGTATTGATAGTTAGAGGTCCCAAATTTTACAGGAGGTTCTACTTTAGACATAGGTTCTCACTAAGTGACGATCTTGCGAAATTCAACCCCATAAGAGTATTTTTGGGGTTGTTAGCAAGGAATCCCAATATATTCATTGGGGTTATTTTAATAACGTAGGTACCACCCAAGACGGGATACTGCGAGTAGATAGAAATTTTGTTGAATATTGATTTAGATTTTCGAAAAGTATCCCTTATAGAGGGTGGCTGGGAGAAAAAATTCACAAAAGCAAAGTTCGAAAATCACGCGGACGAAGTCGCGGGCGGAGTGCTCGTAATAAGATATAAAGAGGAAACTTTATTTTTGTTTTAGAAACAAGTTGCACAGTTTACTAAAGTGGTGAGCCATGTTTGGGAAATAATATCAAAAGGAAGGGAAGACTGGGATGGAGAGTCTATGCGATCGGCTGGTAAGTATCTACTCTGTGGATTAACATCAAAAATTATAATTTTTGTTTTATAACATCGATCAGAGTGCATTCAAGACATTTTACATATTTTGAACCAGTGTGGGAGACTTTGTATGTATGTTTGTCTTAAAAAGTTGTGGCATGAGGGCTCATGTTCACGACGCCGCCGACGCGCCAGCCATTTCACCTGCTACAACTCGAAGATAATTAAAAAATATCCTATGTGTTAATCTAGGTTATAATTTTTTTCCAAATCTGTTACATAGTTTTTTGCGTGAAAGAATAACAAACATCTATCCATCCAAACAAACTTTCACATTTATAATATTATTAGTAGGAAGTACAGTCGAGTTCAATAATATGTTGGCATTGCCAATGATTCAAAATATTGTGAGCGTTGATAAGCTCAATAAATTCTACGAATCTATCGATCAAAAATATGTCTTCATATGAAGGTTCAATAATATATAATTTGCATTAGACAATAATATGTGATCACCTTTTTAAAATATATCTATACTGTATTAGCTTGAATAATATCTGAGCAGGGTAAGCTTCATAATTATCTCTACATGCAAAGGAAAGTATATTATTTGCTAGAATAAATAAGATCCAGTTTACATTGTTAAAGAAATAAAAGTATTTCAATTGTTTTCCGCGCAAATGCTTTTTAGGTCTTTTGAAATGAGTATTTCAGTGCCATAGTATATTTTTTATGAATGACATTTGCGTCAGTTAATTATTTTTAATAACGTCACTTGATGCAAAACTAGCCAGTGATACCTAAATAATGTTGCGAACTCCTTGACCACGCAATTTTAATATTGCTAGTAAAACCATCTTTAAGACGTTGTAACAAGGTTGAATTTTAATAACATTTACTTGTTTAGATATTACTGTGTTCATATGAGCTTACATAATTGTGAATCTTACACTGTTCAGATAATTATGATCATAAAGTTGTTCATATAAAAATGTCCCTTTGGCTGTTTAGATGATATTGAGAAAAAGTGGTCACATATTAATGAATTTGAATCTTGATCACAATTTATTGATGCTTGTAGTTGTCACAATATTCTGAAATATTTTGATGTTCATATATTTTTGAACTCTAGACGTGCCTAGATGTTAATGAACGCGACTGTACTACAAATCTAAAATTATCCCACGAGAACATAAAATCTAAAAATCCTTGTAAACACAAGGATTTTTAGATTTTATGTTCTCGTGGGATAATTTTAGATTTATAGCAGGTGAAACGGCTGGCAGCTAGTATTAAAAATTATCCCACGAGAACATAAAATCTAAAAATCCTTGTGTTTACAAGGATGGATGGACGTTTGTTACTCTTTCATGCAAAAACTATTGAACCGATTTGGATAAAATTTGGCATGCAGATAGTTTATAATCTGGGTCAACACAAGGATTTTTAGATTTTATGTTCTCGTGGGATAATTTTCGATTTGTAGCAGGTGAAACGGCTGGCAGCTAGTGTTTTATAATGTTATTATGTAACTGTTGTGTGGGAGTACCATTACATTCCATTTTTCTTTTTCAGGTATGCAACCTACTCACAGTATTTCTGATACCCATGCACTAGTGACTGCTGTAGGTACGGGTAAAGGTTTACGTCCAGGAATACCATCTATAGTACCGCAAGGTGTAGCACCAGGGATGGGCCCATCTCGCGGACCAACACCACAACTTGGCCAGGCAACTCCTTCGTTACCAAAAGCACCATCTGCTATTAAAACCAATATCAAAGCTGCTAACCAGATTCATCCGTATCAACGTTAACTCAAATGTAAAAAACAAATAAACACCAGTATGTTACAAACACAACTGTAAAATATGTTTTCTTTCAATGTAGGTGGCTCTGTTTTTATTTCATTTACTTTTTAGCCAACGACTTCCGAAACTAAAATATACCTATGTCGCAGGTTTTTCATCAAATTAGGTTTTTGATCAAACAACGGATGATGTTAAAATAACAACACGTTTTTATCATTTCCCTAAAGCCCATTAACAAAGCAAGTGTTTTGATGAAATCCCTAAACTGGTTCAGTGAAATTACAAAAATTTCAGAAATTGTCAGAAAATGTCGTACGACGTAGCACCGCTTTGCGTTGCTCCTGTTTCTGGGTGGTTTATTAAATATAACCACGAAGGGGATGACGCGGGGTCTTCCAGACCCCACCATCCCCTTCTAATCTGTCCGAAGTTCTAATGTGTCCGAGTCGGAGTGCACCGTGTGTAGGTACGAAACGGGTACTGACAAATAAAAAATGTCGTAGAAACGATTGGGGGCACTCCGTATCGGACAGGTTAGGTTAGAAGGGCTGGAAGAACCCGCCATCGTTTCTGCTTTATTGCCATGAAGTATAATGTTGTTATTACCTTAAGTCCTCAGCCGTGACGATACCGATAGTGGGCCTGAGAGATACCATTAAGAGGCGTTTTTTACGACTATTTTAAGTTAGAATACGAAACATAAAAATACCGCATCAAACTATGTCCCATAGATCAAGCTCCTAAGCAATAAGCTCTTATTTTTCACTCACTCACTTTAATGTTGAATATTGTCTAGTCGTGATCTCCAGAAAGCCACAACTTTTGTTTTAGCTCGCTCGTAACAACCAATGCTTTGCTTATCACGGGCGAAATTTGCTTTCATCAGCACCTACCTACATAATACACTTCTGGACACATCTATTGGCCCACCTTGTATTTTCAGTTTCGTTTGGTCCTAGCTAAAATTTTATATTAGGTCGAGCAAAAAGTTTTTATACAGTTTTGAACCTAGCACATTCACAATTTCATTCAATAGTCTTTTTTTGAATTTCGAACACAGAATTTAAAGAAACAAAAGACAATTTGGAGCCTGTTTGTTGATATCAAACAATCGAATACTAAGAAAACTTGGTTTTATTGGTTTACTTGGATTTAATTCTTGAAAAAGTGATTGATATCTTTGGTTTTGCAAAAAACATTACTTATTCTTAACATTAAGGTGAGGTTCTATCAATAATCTATGGATACTTCACCTGAAGTCGCCGCCCAAGCTGTGGCACTTATTCAGGCCGGACACAGCCAAAGAAACGCGAGTGCTCAACTTAATTTAAGTCGATCTGCGGTCCGAAATGTTTATCGGAGGTACCTAGAGACTGGGGGTTTTGTTCGTCGCCAAGGAAGGCCACGATCTCGGGTCACAACTGAAAGGCAGCATCGATTCATCGTGACGACCAGCTTGAGAAATCGTCACCTTACCTCCATTGAGATACAAAACCAACTTTGCGACTTCCACGGAGTATCTTTGAGCGCTCGAACTGTTCGGAGAAGGTTAAAAGAACGCGATATGGTACCACACAAGCCAGCTAATGGGCCCAAACTAACGCGAGCCCACCAAACAGCGCGCCTTCATTTCGCACGCAGTCATTTAAATTGGACACAGCAACATTGGAGCCGTGTACTCTTTTCTGATGAGTCTAAAATTGTGTTACATGGCAATGATGGAAGGAAGAAGGTCTACCGACGTAAGGGAGAGCGTTTCGCACAATGCTGCTTTGAAGAGAGGACTGCTTATGGCGGTGGCTAATGGACTGTCTGGGGCGGTATATCCGCGAGCGGCAAAACTCAACTTGAGGTTGTTACAGGACCACGGCTGCCAACATTAAATGCTGAAAGGTACATTCGTGAGTGCTTAGAACCTCACGTGATACCATACGCGGACTATGTGGGCCCAAATTTGCTTTTTATGCATGATAATGCAAGAGCCCATGCGGCCGGCATCGTCAGGGTATATCTTCGGGATGTGGCCATCACAGTTATGGACTGGCCAGCCAGAAGCCCAGACATGAACCACATTGAGCACATGTGGGACGAGCTAAAAAGACGTGTTAGGGCTCGTCAGCCAGTTGCCCAGACGATGCAGGAGTTGAAAACTGCCATAGAAGAGGAATGGGAGATGATCCCTCAAAATTTCATAGAGCGGTTGAGAAACTCTATGCCTAATCGTATGAGAGCTGTGGTAGATGCCCATGGAGGCAACACGCGTTATTAAATTAAACCTTTATTTGATAAAACATATTTTTTATTCAAAAATCAATTGCCTGTAACAAGGCGCATATCCGACTTGTTAGGCGTAGCTCCATGTCGTATGGTATTCTGAATTCAAATTTAAAACAATACGATCGAAAAAGATGGTAAAATGTATCAGGTTTAAAACTGCATCAACAGTTTTTGTTCAATCTAGCAATCATATTTCGGTAGGGGCCATCGAAACCTAAACTCTAAGGTGGGCCAATAGATGTGTCCAGAAGTGTATTAGTAAGCACCATATTGATCAAGAGCGAGTTCATATTCCTACTCCGTTCGCAACGTCGACTGCGAAATCAATTTTTTTTAAATCACATGGTTTTGGATTTCATGGCGATCCATCGGCTCTGAACAAAATTATATAAACCTAGGCCACCTAGGCAAAATTAATTGTATGTGATAACAATAAAAATAAAACAAATTATAGATAGGTATATCTTTTTTTTATTTGGACATTAATATCCGTATGTACTAATGTTATTTAAATAAAGTAAACTACGCAGTAAGTAAACTAAAAGCATGTTGTTCATTCATGTAATAGCATCTTCTCTTCAGAAAAGTGAAGGACAAATTAAAGTTAGTTAATGAGAGTCGCTTAATTCAGTAATACTTTTAAAATTATTAGTAAATAAAAAATACCACAATTGATTTTAAAATAATTGTAATTCTTAACTGTTGCAGCACCCGTACTGGCTTTCAAAGTAAATAAAATAATAATGCAGAAACAAAATATAGAATAGAGGCACGACATAGTCTAACTTTTGATGACTCAGTCAACCAATCACAGGACCGCTTGACGATTCTATTCTACATATAACCAATACAGTATTGTACATTGGTCTGATGTCTGCTGCACATATTTGTTATATCAAATAACGGTATGACTTTTAACAATTTACTATTAATTAGTGACAAGTGAACATTTTAAAAGTTCAACTGCAGATTCATTAACTAAAGCTCATTAACATTTAAAAATAAGTGAAGTGTTATGCTAGTTTTAATAAAAAATATTATATTTTATTAATGTAAAGCATTTTGTAAAGACAGACTTCTGGATACAGTGAAAGCTCGTTTATCCACTAATTTAATGTGTTTACCTGAAACAATGGAAAAACATAATTAAATATAATTTTTCATTTCAAGAATAAATAGAAATACTGGCCAAGCGCGGTACATGACCAAAATTATTATTTTTTTAACTTTGCCCCACACTAGGATTTTCTAATGTATCGTGGGTGCGTTTTCAAACTTGAAAACTCAGACCCGAAACAACTACTCGAAGATCATACAAATATTTGCTCCGGGCGGGATGCGAACCCGCGACACGTTATTTCAAGTAGGCTAGTTATAGGCGCTTTTGAATTTTCATGCATTTAACAATGACTGATTCGCAAATTAAGGTAATGAATCCATGGTACAGTGGCACTTTGTGATATGACATTTTTAGCTTGACCCTTCAAGCTCTAAAATGTTACACTACTACGGGATGCCCTGATTACAGTAACAAATTGTGTCTAGCAGCCAGCTAACCTTCTTACGTTCGATTGGGAAGCAAAGTGTTATAAATTGCCGTTTTGGGGTCCGTTTTTTGTAGGTACGTGATGCATTATGTTACAGCATTCAATCCAGCCATTATATTTAATAAATACTCTTTTTGGCAGCCGATTGCGAAGCAAGGCGACAGGTACCCACTATTCCTTTTACAGTGATGACAATATACTTACAATGTCGTCTATCTTGAGTATAGCGCGCACGGTCTCCGTGGAGAGAGCGAGCGCGGAGGCGGTGACGTGCAGCGGCTGCAGCACGTGCTCCTGGCGCATGTCGGTGACGCGCCCGCGCCGCACGTTCACGCCCGCGTTCGAGCCCACGCCGCTGTCCGCGCCGCCGGCGTGCGCCGCACGCAACTCGGTCACTGTCTCGATTGGGTTCAGACCTACCAAAACGTATTTAATATTTATAATTTGATTGAATTAAAAAAAAAAAAATGATGTAAAGGAAAATCGAAAATTATCGAAAGTTAATTGTCGCACCATAGTAATTCATGGCGTTCTACAAAGAAATTGTGTCCCAGCAGCGGAAACCTTATACGATGTGAAAGCTAAAACTATGTTACGTTCACTGATGATAAGTTATGTAGAAGAGCAAATAAGATGCAAGGCAGCTGTACGAGATAGATGCGCAGCTCGAGTTATGCGATGTATGGACAAGCCTACATAGCTACACCACTCGCCACCATCCATAGCGCGTAGCTACAGCACTCATCTTTACATAATTATAAATACATAGCTTAGTTGAAACAGTTTCCAACAGTGCTATGTAGACCAAGGAATATGATTAGTCCACAAAGCATGGCAACATAACATTTCAGATTTTAGGTGAGACTCTCTTGGAAGCACCCTTATGCTACATAAAACAGGTCTGCAATGAACGTCTGCTGTCACATTCCTTTAGTATGGGCATGGCCACACGATGTGGTGCGATGTAGTGCAGAGCCGCACCACAACTTATTGAGAGCTATAGGTTTCCATACGTGCTTTACAGCATTGAAGTGACAAAATAAAGGCGTCGCATCGGGTTCACTCCTCTGCGTTTCGTCTCGCACATGACAACAAGTCGTGTGACATGCCATGGTAAGTTGTATATAGGATGACGTTTCGGCACGGTCCGGCGCATCGTATAACCGTGACTTTGATTATATAATGTCTAGATGGCGCGTCGTACTTCAATCGTATCAAAGAAAACGAGTCAACATTTTCAAGTATGTGTGCGTGCAGGCGTCGTTTTACACTATGCGTCAATGTGCGTGTGCGTAAATAATGATACCAGCTACTGCAATTCTCCCATAAATCACATTAAAAAATAGACTTATTAAATAAGATAAGTTTTAGGTGTATGTATGTAGTTTTATTCAGTTTTAGTGTATTTTAATTCAGTTGCTACTTTTTTAAATAAATCAAAAACATTAAATTTAATTAGAGTTGGGTGGTTGAATGTAGATAAATCAACTAAGTTAATTAAATAAGTATTACAATATTTAAGATATTATTTAAAGCAGTATTTGGAACTATAAACCAATTAATATTTACCCACAAAAATGACGTTAAGTGGGAAGGTAAAAAAAAGAAACTGCCAACACTTATAAAATATGGCGTGTTTTGATAATCATCAAAACAAAAATAATTATGTAGTTTCTTGGTTACTTACCGATGGTAGGTGATGTCTTTGGTATTTGTTATCCTTCCTTTATAAGCACTAATCAGCTAACAGTTAGCTGAATATTTTTGACGGGTTTGAGCGCACTTGACGCTCCATCTAGACATTATATCGATGCCTTAGTTCACAATTGCACTAACTACAAAATTTTCAATTTTTACTTTTTTAATGCCATATACACTAAATTTCATGCTCTTTCGTTTCCGCGCATCGAAATACCGTTATTCCGTCTCTTTCTACCAAAAACGTGGGTCACAGTTGTATTAAATGAGTTCGTTTAATGTTCCATGAATGTGGTATTATACTAATGATCTTTATTTTTGTAAAACCAATCAAGATATACTTTAACTGATTTTAAGTTTCTCAACTGCAGGAAATTTCAAAACACAAACGTATTATATACATTTGCAATATCTGCTCATACTTTTTAGCAGTACTACAAGAGTGAATTATGTGTTGGTAGTACAAAAGGATCAAGAAAGTTTAATGCACAAGTGTGCTAAGTACTTTTACTTGGCAATTCTTTAAATGCATAAATACATTAAACCGTTTTGAGATATAGTCCGAATTGTACAAGTGTATTAATTGAAGGGGTTTGACAAATTTTGAACTGAATTATAATTGAATTACCTGAAACTGAAGACTGACTTTATTAATTTTCTTATAAAAAATCTTATTTTAATGATTCAGAAATTAATTGTTTTGTGAAATAGCTAAAGATTAAATAGCTAAAGATTAATTGGGCTTCAGTTCTTTTAATTTTTTTTTAGTTTAGTTTTATAATAAAAATGAACATTATGAATATGGATCACTGGTTTATTATTTTGTCTATTTAATGCAATATCCATAACTATTATTATCCCTCTTCTTGGACCTTGAACCGGCCTGGTAAAGCTGTTAAATATTTTTGAGTTTTTCACTTAATGCCGGTCAGCATAATCAATCTTAGTGCACAAATGTATTAAAGGGGAGGTTTTCTTTTTATTTGGCCGTTTTGAAAAGGTTTCGTTTAAACTAATATTACAATATTGATATATGATGGAGTAAAAGGACTAGTCTTATGAGTCTGATGCATATTTTTTTGTTATTTTACTTGGATATTCTACTGTTCTCGTCTAAACTTTAAAAAACTTTAAAGCTCTCTCCTCAAAAATGCAAATTTCGTAGTTAGTGCAATTGTGAACTAAGGCATCGATATAATCAAAGAGCCGTGATCAAAGAACTCACCGGCGTTCTCGGCGAGGGTGGAGGGCACCACCTCCAGTGCATCGGCGTAGGCACGCAGGCAGTAGTGGTCGGCGCCCGGCGCCGCCAGCGAGGCGCGCGCCAGGTGCGCCGCGGCCGCCGCCTCGGGCGCGCCGCCGCCCGCCAGCAGCGCGGGCCGGCGCGCCACGCAGCGCACCACGCACAGCGCGTCGTGCAGCGAGCGCGCGGCCTCCGCCACCACCGCGCCGCTGGAGCCGCGCACCAGGACCGACACCGTACGCCCTCCAGACGCACATCCGCTCATCTGTAAGGTTGAATGCGTACGTGAAACGAGGACTCAATTAAAGTCTGCTGTCATTCAACGAATCTAGTCAAGAACGATCAAGATCGAGGACCTGTGGCATTACCACGAGCTCTTAACGCGATCCAGTTTAGGCTGTGGGTAAGAGACAGAGCTATACAAGTCGTCTATTGCCATCTCGTATCCTGAGCGGAACTATTCACGCTTTAAGACGTCATAGTAACCCACTAGATCCTGCAGAGTTGTGAAATCTATGGTACGATTCACTTAGAGGGGAGTGATGTGGAGGAGGAATTTGTATTTTTGTTTGTTTGTTATGGATAAACTCAAAAACTATTGGACCGATTTTAAACATTTCTTTCTCCATTATAACTGCTGAAAGCTACATTATCTGCGAGTAACATAGGCTATATAACATCGCAATATTACCAATAGAAGCGGAGTAGAAATGAAAAAAAATTCAAAATCGGGAAAATTACTTTTCGAGACCTCCCGTTGCGTGCGCTGCGTAAACGGTTAGAGTTACGCATTAAATATGTATTACGGAATTATTTCTCGTAAAAAGTCGTTAAATAAAGTCCACAAGAGCATAATTATATCTATCTTTTAAGATTAAGTCACTATAACCTTTTTTATGGAAATCTTTGTTTTAAAGGTATTTATCCTTATCCAAATAAATGCGTAAATCATCACAAGCAACAATTTTGATCGAAATTGCCCTTGAAATAATTTGATTTCAATGAATATTTTAGTAGATATCAGTTTCAAAATATTACCGCAAAAAAAATTATTACAGCCTAGGAATGTCACGATTGCGGCGATAAGATCCTTTTTGAGGAGTGGTTGGATAGGCACTATGGCGTCATTAACTTCAACCTGACGCAAGTCCTCATGGGCACAGTTGTTTCGGGAGGGTGCCTGAAGGATACGGCGGCAGGCGAGGGGGGAATGGGGAGGAGCATTCAGAACGTGTGAGGGTAAGGACATCCACTACCTCTCGCTTCAGCCACCGCTGACGACGCCCAGTGCGTCGAAAATCGCGGGGTATATTCCAACCGCTTACGAACGGGCGGTAATGGGTAGCTCGCCGTCAAGGACGCCCGAATTTCGGCGCATCGTGTTCCACGCGCTCCTCAAGGGAACTGATGAAGACGGGACCATTGTGCCAAAGGCCTAACATGACGCGGGTGAAACCGCGGGCAGAAGCTAGCTCTTTAATATAAGAATTCAAAACGTCGCTTATCTGTCAATCTTTTTTCACTAATTACGAAGTTTTATTTTAAGTTCACCTTCTGATTTCAACATATACATAAATATAAATCTTTCTCTTGAATCACTGTCTATTAATGTACACTGCATGCATTAAAATCCGTAGATCATTTTGAAAGATCAAAGTGTACCGGGCAGACAACGGGAAATGACTTTGTTTCATACCAAGTCGAGAAATGACATACTCAATTATTCATACTCACTTTGATGTATTTTCCGACAGGCTCATTGACTTCCTCAACTAAATCGACGTTGACGAGGTTTTCGGCTGTGAAATGGTCCAGTGAAGCAATAGGTCTGCAGCCAAGAGTTTTGCACACAAACTCAATATCTTCGCGTTCAATGTCTTTAATTACCATAGTTTTGATTTTGTCCAAGAAGTGAATAGCCAAGTCACTCAGAGCATCACTGTAATTAAAAATTTTCAAGTTTATTCAATGAGAGTGTGATGTTCAGTTAGACTTCAAAAGTAACTTCAAAAGATGTAACCGATTCTGCAACGATTCGCCGACAACCGGTTCACCATTAGACGTTACGTCGACAGGACGATTCACTTATTGCCGTTTCACCGATAGACTCTTTCACCTTTGGACTATTCGCCGATACGACGATTCATTTATGCCCGGTTCATCGATAGAACTTTTCACCTAACTAAGGACTATTCGCCGACAGGACGATTCGTTTCATCAATGACTCTTTCAACAACGGACGTTTTGCCGACACGACGGTTAACCTCTTTAAAACTTATCATCTTCATCATCCAAAAGTCCGTTGTTGCAAGGGTCTATTGATAAAACGGATTTAAACGAGAAAGAAATCTGGGCCCACCCTCAATAGTTTAATAATAATCAATGTTCCGTATGTTGCAAAACGCTGCAAATTTGATACACGTTACAAACCGGTAAGAACAACCTAATTCCAAATTTGCAGCGTGTTACTAATTTCTTTACCCTTGTTATTAACAAATTGCATTGTTTTTTAAAAATAAACAATGTTCCGTATGTTGCAAAACGCTGCAAATTTGATACACGTTATAAAACGGTAAGAACAACCTAATTCCAAATTTGCAGCGTGTTAATAATTTTTTTGGCAATGTTATTAACGAAAAAACACTTTTCACCCCCTTTCAACCCTTTCCGTACACCCCAGAACGCTGCAAAATCACCCGGTAAGTTATTTTACCTTCTTTAAGTACCCCTTAAAATTTCAGCAAGTTACTAATTATTTTCGGGTTTTGGCTTTAATGACTGGACTAATAAATGAATCGTCGTATCGGCGAAAAGTCCAAAGGTGAAAGAGTCTATCGGTGAAACAGCCATAAGTGAATCGTTCTGTCGACGAAACGTCCAATGGTGAACCGGTCGTTGGCGAATCGTTGCAGAATCGATGTAACCGACTCAATATGGCAAGCATTTTGTATATGCTGATTATTTGTATGATGTCCCTTTGACGTGTACATAAATAGCCTGAGATTAGGGGACGGTTTTCTTATGTAACGATAAAACTCAAAAATACTTAAGCGTAAAAAATGCCATGTCCCCAGGGAGGTGATAGGCGGAGAACTCTCGCGCCCGGCATTGGTCGAGGCCATGCTGCGGAGCAAGACGGAGTGGGAAGCAGTCGCCTCCTTATTTATGCAAAGCAGTAATGCTCGTGAAGGAGGAGGTGGGCCGCGAGAGGGAGAGGACAGCGTCCTCCCTCCGCCCCAACCGCAGTGGTAGACGCCCTCGACCTCCGGCCACCGTAGGCGCGGGCATGCTGACATCGAGTAAAGGGCAACTCGCTGTCCGACCATGGACCATGCCCGGGTCGACGGCGCGTCGTGTTCCACGCGCGCCTCAAAGAGCGTCAGAAAAATGACGGGGCCCCCTCACAGAGGGCCAAGGCCTGCCGGGGTCGCGGGACTTATTTCCATCACCGTGACCCCGGAACGTAAAGGGCTATTGAAGGACACCGTGGATTTTAGTCAGTACAAGTCTGACAGTCCAGGACACATTTGATGATTTTACCACGATAAAAAAAAGCGTAAAAAATGCGGGCATGCGGGCGGCGAGTAATGGGCGACTCACTGTCCGACCATGGACCATGCCCTGGTCGACGGCAAGTTGTGTTCCACGCGCGCCTCAAAGTGTGTCAGCATAATGACAGGGCCCCCCTCTAGAGGACCAAAGCCTGCCGGGGTCGCGGGGCTTTTCGAATTACCATGACCCAGGAACGTAAAGCGTAAAAATCTAGAACTTTGGACTTGGAATGCGTGCGTATCTGCCCTCTTTTAAATTGTTGTGTGTTTTACAGTAAGCATAACGGAATGTTAATCAAAAATAAGTTTTTGGGGTCATTGTGAGTCATCGAATTTTTGTGACTGGTCACGACAGCCAGGCATTAAAGTTGTACCAACGTCGGGTTACAGCATTGCGGTGGGAGGGGTTCGCATCGGCGTCTTGAGGACGATGAAGTACCTGGGACTCGTCCTCGACAGCCGGTGGAACTTCAGGGAGCATTTCCTGTGTTTGGCCCCGAAGCTGAATCGGGCAGCGGGCGCCCTCAGGCGCCTCCTGCCCAACCTCAGTGGGCCAAACGCCTCCTGCCGTAGGCTGTACGCCGGTGTCGTGCGGTCCATGGCCCTCTACGGGGCCCCAGTGTGGGCCCTAAGCATCCGGACGCGACCAATCAAGTTAGTCGCATGCCAGAGGGCCATGGCTATCCGGATGATCCGGGGATACCACACGATTGCCGGCGAATCAGCCAACCTGCTTGCCGGATTGCTGCCCTGGGATCTGGAGGCGACTGCCCTCCAGCGCGTCTATGAATGGCGCGTGGAGGCGCAGCGCCGGGGCGTAACCCCGCTGCCTCGAGAAGTCGAGGCGCGGCGGGAAGAGCTCCGGCGCGATCTCAGGGCAGTATGGAGGGCACGACTGTCGCGACCGACGGCCGGGCACGCCGCAATAGCGGCGATAAGACCCCTCTTTGAGGAGTGGCTGGAGAGACGTCACGGCGTCCTAACCTTCCGCTTGACGCAGGTCCTCACCGGACACGGATGTTTCGGGAGGTACCTGTGTCTTATGAGAAAGGAAGAAACGCCTGGGTGTCACCACTGCGTAGATCACCCGGAGGACACAGTCGAGCATACGGTGCAGGATTGCCCCGCTTGGGCGGAGCACCGACGTGTCCTCACGGCGGCGATAGGCGGAGACCTCTCGCGCCCGGCATTGGTTGCGGCCATGCTGCAGAGCGAGACGGAGTGGGAAGCGGTCGCCTCCTTCTGCGAAGCAGTCATGCTCGCGAAGGATGAGGCGGGCCGCGTGAGAGAGAGGACAAGGTCCTCCCTCCGCCCCACCCGCGGTGGTGGACGCCCACCGTCGGACGTCACAAGACGATCTCCGGCCACCGTAGGCGCGGGCATGCGGGCGGCGAGTAAAGGGCAACTCGCCGCCCGACCATGGACCATGCCCGGGTCGACGGCGCGTCGTGTTCCACGCGCGCCTCAAAGAGCGTCAGCATAATGACGAGGCCCCCTCTCAGAGGGCTAAAGCCTACCGGGGTCGCGGGTCTTATACCATCACCGTGACCCCGGAACATAAAGGGCTATTGAAGGACACCGTGGATTTTAGTCAGTACAAGTCTGACAGTACCTCTCGCCCTGCCCGGGGTGGGAGGTCCCATTTGATGATTTTACCACATAAAAAAAAAAGGCATTAAAGTTGTAAAGAATTGTAACATTATGCAAGTACTTTCAAAAATCTGTTTACTGAAGTTGAAAATAAATGCTAGGTGTCCCTGCTGCTGTTGATCTCACAGGAAACCTGAAAACTGTCAGCAGGATAATAAATAAAAAAATAAAACAGTTATGTAAAATTAGCCTTTACAAAATGCTTACAATTTTTGGTGGCAAGCACCACTCGGACTATATTGACCAATAACCAAGAAGCTTACCGCAAAATTGACTTTTGCACCAAAAGCACATTACAGCCAGCTTTTTTGATTTGCTTGACAATATTCAAGATGTACTGACGTTCCTCCTTCAAGACACGGTCCATTGCGGCATAGTCCGATACAATAACATTGTGGTCCATCTAAAATATAAATTTAATTAATAAGTCATTCAGGAAATCCTCCTTCTGTCTTTCTGAATCTATACACTTACATCTGTCTTTGGTGGTGAAATACAGAACTGTATAAGTCCAACTTTGGCTTTCTCAATCCTATGTGGTCCATTGACATTGGATGCACGGTGAGGAATTACTAGTCCCTGAATCAGCTCAGTGTCTTCTACTGTCCCTCCAATGCGCTCAATAACTTTTACATCACGAAGATCGACTCGAGCACCCACACCTCCGACAATAGGTTCCATTACTGCAAAGTGATGTTAGCGAATGTAATCATACAGAATTATGAATTAATAAAGAAATGAGCATTGATTTATACTGACCTGCACGAATAGCTTGAACAGCAATTGGAGCAAGGACTGTTGAATGCTGTGAGACAACTTTAGAGTTCAAAGATGTTGAGGCTGCCTTCAACAGCGCATCTTCATTTGACATGTCTACTGGAGTCGCCATTCCTTCAACAACCTGAAAAAATTTTTATTATAAACCCCTTTAGAGAATACACTGAAGATACGGTAAGAATATACCATTAATGTGTATTGAAAATTTTACCTGTAGAGCCATTTGCAGAGCCTTCTGAAAACCGTCAGAAATGACTGTTGGGTGTATTCCTTTTTGCAGCAGCTTTTCTGCAGCATCCAAAAGAGCACCAGCAATAACCACAACAGATGTGGTACCATCACCGGCTTCAATATCTTGAGCCCGTGACAATTCCACCAACTGTAATATTATTTCTTATCTAATAAAGACTTCTTTTCACATCCCTCATAACTTTATACAAGCACCTTATGACCAATTCTGATTTGGGGATTGCTTACCATTTTGGCAGCTGGATGAATTACACTCATTTGCTTCAAGATAGTAGCACCATCATTAGTGATTGTAACCTCACCATTACTGGCTTGGATCTGAAAGTTTAGAGATAAATACAAATTGTTTGTATTAGGTACTAAGTTCATAAAGCGGGTCTCTAACCACAGGGGACTATCCACAATATCCAAATTAAAAGTAGGCAATTATATTAATACTACAGAAGACTCACAAAGAACATGTAATTGGAAAAGAGGTAATATTAGATGGGAGGTATTTATGGGTTAATATCCCAAAGTTCCATCTAATGCCAAATCCAATAAAATGCAAATTTTTTTAACTTTCCAGTATCTCTTGTGGACTATAAAATCTCATAATTTTCTACTTTACCATTTTATCCATCCCACGAGGCCCCAGACTTGTGCGAATAGCATCTGATACAGCTGAAACAAATAGTAATAAAATCTAGATTGATTTACTTTGAAACAGCTTGATTAACACTTTAACAGCCATGGATTTAAATGGTGTCTTTCCTGATACACCGGTCTTGAGGCCAATCTTTTTTTTTCATACCTTGGAGTTTATCATACTCATAAATGGCATTATAAATCATGTAACATGGACGTCATTTTAAATCAAACTGTAACTGAGTCCAAGCTGTATTATGTGATCAGTATCCTGAGGTAATGCCGCAGTGCCAATGCCTGTACCCAGTAAGTACATGAACTGATGTTAAAGTTTTCAAAGACATTACCTTTATATTATAAATTATTATTAATATAACACTTTGTAACAAAACCGAAGGTACTAGGTTTATCTGAATCTTGGGTACCACAAAAAGAAAACAACATTGCATCCTTAAACCATACACAATGTTCGATTATATGTAATAGTGTAACTAAGGATTCTAATTGACAAAACCGAAATATTTATATGAAACAAAATTATAAAACAAAAAAAACAGGAAAGTCACAAGATTCTTGTATTACATTTTTTCACATAAAAGTGAATGGAATTAATAAATCAAAACAGCAACCCCTCCTTTATTTCGAATATATAGTAGCGTGAACGCGAATAAAGATATAATATTTGTTATAGTTTCCATAATATTTCCAAAAATAGTTACAGATGTTTTTACCTTTTGCGGCATTTATGTTGCTGAGCCGAATATCAGTTGGTTTGCTTTTATCTTTGTACACCGCCGAATTAACTTTAGCAGAATCACCACCAGCTTTCGGAGCCATCTTTATAAGAATTTATATTTCGTTCAACACTATGAAAATCAAGATGAAATCGGATTTAATTCAGCTCTAGAAAAACAATAATCCGACAAAACGAATAAGAGTGACAATGACTGTCAATAATGTCAATATCACGAGTCAAGTGTCAAGTCAGCTGTCATCTGTCAATGTCAAATTTATGGAATAATTCTATTTTTGTAATTTTACCAGCATGGCTTCTAGGCATTTACGCCAATATGGATTTGTTTTTTGTTGGGTTAACACGACAACACACAACAACGATGTTGTTTGGACCGAGTCCGGTACCAAAAACCGACATCATCTAGTTTCAAGACGATGTGTAAAAGCGTTATGGGTATATTTGCAAAACACCGTAATCAATGTTAATCGGATTAAAAAATATTGTATAGTACAAATGTTTTGAAAAATAATACACAAGATAGTGAACATTCATTTTGTGCATTTCTTCTAAAAGTGATTCATTTCGTAAATTCCGAGAAGCGGAAGAGAGGTTTCAGCGTTGCAGCTGTTTTAGAACCCAACGGTTTGGCACGTGACGATGGCAAAAGACTGGACGACATGTCTTTGTTTCCCTGGAAGATGGGTAGGCCCACAGACTTAATAGAGTGGTAGGCCTTAAGTGTGGATACTCTTGCGCCGTCCCATCTTCCAAGTTTATCGTGCTCTGCTGCTCAGAACTTATAGCGGTGTAAATATACCTAAGTAGTAACTATATTTTGAGCCGTTTGAGGTTGGAACTGGGCCATGGGGTCCGTGTACTCACAGCATCTTCAGATACATTTCGAAAAGGCTTGTTGACGCTACCCGTTACCCAAAACCTTGGTTAGAGGCACACATTACAAGGTTAGAGGCTAAGCTTAGCCATACAAAGAGGTAACCCCGCCACTCTCATGGACATAGGTATTACCAGCTGACAGCGAATTTTTCGATGCCTTAGAACAGTATTTAGTTATTGGTTGTACACACCTTTATTGCGGTGCTGTTATTAAAGATGTGAAAAATCTGAAAAATCGACATTTGTCGCCAAGTCCTTATGATGATGATGTATACTAAACATGTACACTTATTCATCTGACCAGCGAAATACATATTCCAATAATGCATTGCTGTGATTTACTTCATTGCCTTGTTTCCAACTATTATAACAGAAAGCAAGTATAGCATGTTGTGACCCATACCGTGTGTGGTGTCTCGCCAGTCCTCCGTGTCCAGTCGTGCAGTTAAGGTGAACCTTCTGCCTATCTCGCCTGTCTGCGTTCACCACCTGGGGGTTTAAATATATCATGATTCCTCCCTACATGGAATCACCCAAGCGTCCCAGCATCACCTACATATTGGTATCACTATTGATATTACTATTGGTATTACTATACATTAACTTGACCTTTATATAATGTCACTATGGTGACCAGGCTTAGTGCTATGGCACCACGGAGAGGGCCCCTACGTCCCTCACCGCGCTCACTCGTATCTTAAATACAAGCCTGAGCTCGCCTCTTCTACCGGTAGGTCCCAGCTATATCAGGCATGGGAGTACAATTGGGCTCTTTCCTTGGCAGCGAACCCGCCTTATGTGGTGCAGTGGCCAGAGCCAAGCACTGATGAGTGTTAAGAGCCCTATAAATCAGTTACTATGGTGGGTAACCTGATAAGGTCCATGTAGTCCCCGAAGGACTCATTATATCAATTTACTTAGTAGGTAGTTAGTTAGTATTGAAATGAAATTAAGTGATCCTAAGACACTTAGCTAATCCAATCCAGGTTCCTCTCGAGATAGCTGCACAGCACTTGACACTGACTTTAATATTAACACGCTACTACACACTAGCTGTACTTGAAGAGATTATGAAACTCAATAAACAGTAACAAAGTGATATCTGAATTGAAGAGTACCGATTGGCGGCAAAACGTACGCTAATAGAAAAATGACAGTCAGAAAAATGAGACCTGCTTACCATAGAGTTTCAATGTTGCTATATACAATATTTACATTTCGCGGAATGTCGCGACACTCCCGCCGGGAACGGTTAAAGTAAAGTTGACATCAAATTTTGCGTCCATTCCCTTATCTTCTCAAGGGCTTTGGCTGCAGCGATTCGTTTAATTTTGACTTCCTCAGGTCGATCCTCTTCAGTTGACGTATCCTTGTCTTTCATGGAATCTTTGTCCACCATATTATTTGAATGATCTCTCAATTCTTCATTTTGAACCCTATCAGTAGTATCAGCACTCTCAATCTCTAGATCCGGTTCTTTATTTGTGACACTCACCCTATCATCTGTCATTTCCTCGTCTATTTCCTGATTAGCAGTTGTCTCTTTCTGGGCAACATCTGCCTGTGTGATAACATGAGGCAAAAGTTCTGTGTCCTCTGGAGATTCTTCAGTTAACCGAGGAGATTCAAACTTTTCTTTATCTTGAGGTATTGTATCAGGTTGTTCGTTGTCTTCTATTTCTAGAGGATATAAATGCGCAATGGAGCGCGTAAATATAGTCTCCCCTACTTTTACTCGTGCGACTCTAACCAAACCGTCGGAACCCTTTATTAAAGAAACTATCCTTCCTACTTTCCAGCCTTCACGGTTCTTGTCTCCTTTCATCTGAACTATTTGGCCTTCTTTCGGAGTTAGTTTGGAAGTCACTCGTGGTTGTTTGTGTGAGTGACTATATCTCTCCCTTAACGTCGGTAAGTAGCGATTTTGAAACATTTCTTTGAATTCATCTAACATTATCCGAGATTTTCTCCAACCCATAATTAAATTGGTTTTTGTTGATGTGCCTTGTACTAATGCATTATTATCTGCCGTTTCTAAAGTGACACATCTGCCGGGTTGAAGAAAGTCGGACGGTTTCAGAATATGTTCCAACTCTGTATCAACACATGTTAATGGTCTGGTGTTTATTACTGCCTCTATTTCCTTTATCATTGTTAACAGTTGACTGTCTTTTAAGAGGTGTTTTTGAAGTGTTCTTCTCATACAGTGTTTAACTAGTCCTACCAAACGTTCGTAGAACCCGCCGTGCCATGGTGCAAGTTCCGGTATGAAACGCCATTTTATTTTATTGTCAACGCAATATGCATTGCCCACTATATCTGCGATGAGTTTAAAGTGTAAGGCGTTGTCGGAAGTGATGAGAGCTGGAACTCCTCTGGTTGCAATCATTCGCCTTAAAGCGAGTAAACCTTCGTCAGCCGATAGATCGTCAACCACTTCCAGATGTACAGCTCTAACTGCAAGACAAGTGAATAAGCATATCCATCTTTTGGTTATTCCCTTTTCTGTCTTAACTAATATAGGTCCAAGATAGTCAGTTCCGGTAAAGGTAAATGGTTTGCTGTACTTAACCCTTTCATGTGGTAGTGCAGGTGTAGATGGCAGTTTATATGGCCCACCACCATGTTTCAAACATCGAGGACATTTTCCTAATATTTTCTTAACTTGACTTTTGCCTTGCGGTATCCAATAAGTTTGACGTATTATACTCAGTGTATGGTTGACACCAACATGATAATTCTTTTCATGCGTGTCCTTTATAACTTTATTAGTGAATTCACAATCTTTAGGTATAATTACCGGATACCTCTTGTCAAATGACCATTCAGCATATTTAAGTCTGCCCTTGCAACGTAATATGTCGTCAATGTCCTTGAATAGTCCCAGATTCCGACTGAGACTGGTCTCTTTGCCATTCACTTCATCCGGAAAATGTTCTGCTTGAACTTTCTTAATTTCTTTTAATATACTGTCTTCAGGTTTCATTCCTTCTGGAAGTTCTTCTAGTGATTCTTGTAACTGCTCACTGCGAACCTTATCTGACCTTAACTCTTCATCTGGTCTTATATCTGTTTGTAGACTTTCTGCGTTTGGCAGACCCTCCCGCGTCAGAAGAGAAACTGTTCTAGATGGTCCGACTGGCCATTCTGTATGCTTCTTCTTCAAGAATTTTGGTCCCATCAACCATCTTGATCTCTCATCTTCTGAAGCGGACGGTCTGGTTCCTACATCGGCGGAGTTCAGTTCTGAGGGTACGTGTCTAATTATGAGGTCTTTATTTTGCTTCACTTCTTCCAATCTTCTGGCTACAAATGGCACAAGCAGTTTGTCGGAATTGTACCAATCGATCACAACCTGACTGTCTGTCCATAATGTCTGTCGAGTGACATTCAACTTTAAAATTTTGTGAACATATTTGATCAGTCTGCTCCCAATTAGAACTCCAAGAAGCTCCAACCTAGGAATTTTCAAATTTTGTTTGTCTTTGATTGGTACCAGCCTTGATTTACCTATCAAAAAATTAATGGAATTTCCCTGTACTAGATAAACTACAGCAGCATAAGCCTGCATCGAGGAATCAGTGAAGCAGTGCAATTCTGCGTTTTCATCATTAAGGTTAGTAATTCTTCTGGGTACACGTACATTTTCGACTTCTTTCATGTCTTTCACAATCGTCTTCCAGCGTTCTACGGTTTCCTCTTCTAAAGCAGTGTCCCATTTCGCTTTCGTTCTCCACAGGTCTTGTAGAAGAATTTTGGCTGCTAGCATAATGGGCACGGTGAAACCGCAGGGGTCGTAGACAGCTGCTATCGTTTTCAGGATGCCTCTCTTTGTGTACTTATTATTCTCGTTGACTCTTGCCCTTATACTCAATGTATCGTCCTCTAGATTCCAATCTAGACCTAACAATTTTACTATTTTTTCAGGACATGCGTCTGGAATATGATCCAAGAAGTCTTTGGAGTTGGAACTCCACTGCCTCAAATTCATAGATATCTCATTAAACGTGTTCTTTAAATCGTGATACAATTCTAAAGCTTCGTGAGCACTGTTGGTTCCGGTTACAAGATTATCGACGTATATATCGTTCACTAATTTTCTAATGCTCTCGTTTTCCGATTTCATCATGTGATGCTTAATTGTGGCGTTTAGAATGAACGGAGATGATGTTAGACCAAACGGAACACGCGTGAATCTAAGGTGCATGATATTATCATCTACTGCTGGTTTCCGAAGATCCTTTAACCATAAGAATCTTGTTACGTCCCTGTCTTGTTGTTTAAGACCGATCTGGAGAAAAGCCCTTTCCACGTCGGCTGTTATTCCAATCGCGTGACACCTGAATTTAATCAACAACCCAGTTAAGTCCTCTAGTAACAAGGGTCCAGAGTAGAGATGTTCGTTTAAACTTTTGTTATCCTTAACCCTTGCCGAGGCGTCGTAGACAATACGAAGAGATCTTCCTGGTGTCGAGACGCCATGGTGAGCAATATAATGCACCGCGTGGTCCACATGTCCGTCGGGAACTTCTTCAATTATCCCTTTATTTAATTGTTCTTTTAATGTCTTATCATATAAGATTAAAGTTTCTGGATCTAACCTTTTAAGCAAGTTTACTAGACGTCCGAATGCTAATCCAAAGTTAGATGGTAGATTTGTTGGACTATCACTCCATGGCCAACTGACATAATATCTCTTATCTCTGTATTCTGTTGTTTCGTTGAAATGCTTTATGGCTTCTTCGTCTCTGTTTGCCTTTGGTGAATCAGTGATTCCTATTGATTCTAAGTCCCATAAGCGTTTTAAGTCCCCATTATCTAATGGTGGGTCTAGATGAGCCAAACCGACTTCACAAGAAGTTTGAAAATATGTCAGAACAGACAACTGTTCGATTGGTTTAGTGGATATTATACCAGAAAGTATCCAACCGAATTCTGAATCAACCAAGTACAAGTCTTCTCCAATTTGTATCTTGTTTGTAGACATAATCGTATAATAGTAGTCGTTCCCAAGTAATATGTCAATCCGATCAGACAATGAGCCATCATCAGCTAACGGGTAATTTCCATCATTCTTCCAGCCAAGTAATTCCTTTGGATAAGGCACTCCTTGCGATATTGATGTTACTACATTAGCAAATATAGTTTTGACTGTGTTATTCTTCGTCGTGATGCCTAGTTTTACTAGTGGACTCTTTATCTTCTTAGGATTTTGGCATCCAAAAGTAAATATAGCTAAATTGTTTTGTTCTTTTGCTTGAAGATTCAGTTCTTTAGCCATTCTTTCGGTTATGTAGCTTCTTCCACTTCCGGTGTCTAGCAAAATCCGACAGGTCCTTGTAATATTATCATGACCTCGTACCTTAACTACAGCTGTTTGTAATACAGTATCCTTTCTGCTTATGTGCATTGCACTGGTGGATGCTTTCTCTTCCTTTGCTCCTTGAAGCTTATTGGGACATAATGCTTGATTATGAAGTCCGTATTTACCGCAGTACTCGCATTTCCTTTTTCGACGACATTGAAATATAGTGTGTCCTTTTCTAAAGCAATTAAAACATCTATCTTTCAGTTTTGCCTTTCGTTCATCAACGGTTCTAGCTTTGTCGCAATTTACATTGAGATGATCTCCTCCACAAAAAATACAATGCCAATGTTTCATTTTCTTTCCCATTTTATAAGCTTCCCTTTCTTTTTTGTTATCAAGTTTCCTTTTAAAAGGTTTCTTGTCCTTTGAGTTCCAGTTCGTCCTAGTTTTATAGTTATTCTGCTGTCTCTTAAACCCTTTTGTACCATTTGAAAAACTATTCTTTGAGGGACCTGGTTTTTCTAAATTTGCTGCGTCCTTGACGTGCAAGGTCTCTGTTGTGTACGGAACCTCGACCGTATTACTCGTACAAGGTTTCTGAGTTATCCTTATCGCTTCCTCCTTTGTAGAGACTATCAAAGACAGATGCTCCAGGATGTTTTCTACGGTTTGTGTACCATCAGACCCAAGTCTCATCTTGGTATCATAGATAATATCAGCAGGAAACTTTTCCATGACCAGGAATCTCATTTGATTGGTATCCACATTTTCTCCCATGGATTGGAGAACTCTTAGGTGTCGTTGGAGTTCGTCCAATGTAGTTCGGCAATCATCAAAATTTTCGGCATGTTTCACATTGTTCAGTGCTCGGTGATGTGCATGTATGACTTCATGTTCTTTACCATACCGCGCCCTTAGAGTATCTACGGCAATTTGGTAACTCTTGTTAGTCGTGTTAAATCCATCCACTAATCTGGCTGCGTCCCCTTTAAGAGAGCTCTTCAGATACAATAACTTGTCAACATCATTCAATTTTCTTCGGTTGATACTTGAATTGAATTGATCCCAAAACTGGTGCCAGTCCAGCAAGTCACCACTGAACTGCGGCAGATTTAAATCTGGTAGCTTGCTATATGTTGACGGTTCAGCTTCCTTTGCCAAAGTTGTCGGTTTTTCACATTTTAATTTTAATTTAGTTTCCAGCTCGGCCAAATTTTCTTCACCTTGTAGCTGATAAGTGGTGAAATTAGATATCTCATCTGGATCAGGATTCTTACAGATATTGAAGTAATTATATAGTTCAGATGAGAAACGAGACAGGACAGATTTCAGTTTAGCTGATACTACTTTGGATGTGTCTAAGTTTTCTTCATTCAAGTTATCACAGAGATTTTGAGCTTGAGATGAGAGCAATTTTATTTCTTCAATAAATTTGGACAAACGATTCATAAGTATTGCTTCCATTATTTAGGAGATAATTCTGAAAAATAGTTATATATCTATACATATGTTTATTACCTATGTGTGTATCTAAGAATATAATTATAATATTAGCATAGTATATTTTATTTGTTTGTCTCAATGTATCTAGTATGTTTACTCCTCTAATTAGTTATTCCACACTGTACAGTAACAAAGAGTAACAAAATGAGACTCTAAGTTCATTAGTAATAAATTGATACCTTAGAGGTAATAATGTAAGACCTAATAATTATAAAATTATCCATGACAACAAACAAATATTCCATGCTGGATATAAGTCTGTGAGAAAAGTTAGTTTTAGCCAGAAAAGATATTGTTTATGTTAGTACATACACGGGAAGCGATTTCATTGATATACATTTGAATAAAATGTGGACATAATCACATAATGTTCAATCAGTATGTAATCATAAGTTAGGAAACTAAGATTCTGTTAAAGTTTCTATATTTTTCTCAGATTTGTAAATTGATTACGACGTAGGTATAATACGCAGTGTTGCAGCCCTACAGTCGGGAATAACACTTTGCATGAGCCTCCGGGCTCCGGCTCGTGTTGACGCCGTTCCAAACTACCTACATGTCACATGAAACGCTTTACATTTTACATTTAGTTTCGAGAGAAATCACAGCTATTTCTAGACGTAATTATTGTTTGTCATTAGCTTTGATCACGTATTAGAAGGCTAAAACCAACTTTAACCCATAAACTATTCAACAACAAAAAACTTTGCCGCACACATATTTTATCAAACAATAGAAAACAAATAAATCTCTTAAAATATCTCGTCATGACCCTCACCTGACAATAATTTCACTGTTTTATGCAATTTCAAATCACTTTTGAACCTTAAATTCACTTTCAACTAGTTTTTTGCAACTTCCCAAAGAAAAACGAAAAGTAAATTACCGCGAAATGGCGGCAGGACCAGTGTTGCCACAACTGAGTTTCCAAAAGGTACGTATCCTACGCTGAAACGGTAATGAGAGGTTTTCCTTTTAGAGTTTAAAAACTCATAAATTAAAAAGACTGGTAAATGAATATTTTAATTTTCTTTTTCCTTGTTGTTATTTATTTTCAAAATGCCATTTGTGTGATGTGACGTGACTGACAATGACATGACATTTTATTTTACGACTTTTTATTTTACGATCTCAAAATTACATCCAAGTGAAAAAATAAAAAAAAAGACGTGACGTTCGTTCATTGCAGTAACATATCAAGTTCAGTGCCATCCATCCATTGACTAGGGAAAACATAAAAAGAAAATCCCTCATTATTGTGCTAAAAAGGTACGAAACGAGGTAAAATTACACATTGCACATTGAAGGCTAAAAAGGTACGTAAAATGTACCTACGCTAATGGCAACGCTGGGCAGGACGGGACCATATCCGTTTTGTTAAGCCGTCTTCACACTTAGTGTCTATTATACGATAAGTTGTCTTCGCGACCTTTTAATCAAATTAAGATTTTCTTAAGTTGTTTAGTATATAATATTATTATATGAATGTATCTATGCATCTATCAATTATGCGTAATTATTATGTGAATAAGCTTGACATAAAATGGTTAAATTACTAGCATTTATAATTATGATTGTTCATTCAAAGATCAAAATCCAGGTAATCGTATTGTATTTACATCTAGCTTTATGTACCCATGTTTAGACAACATTTATTACTTATTATCTATGAACAGATTTCTTACTAACTATTACAGTATACCTGATACCTATTTTAGTATCTTATTTGAAATTAGTCAAAACCGGTTATGATCATAACCAGTGATTTGTTCAGTAAAACAATTATCTATGTTCCATATAATGTCAGCCAATTATCACAACTTGTTTCCCTCATTCCAACTACATTGAGATACTATCGCGACCAGTCGCATTGTCTATAATACCCTTAATGAAGGTTTCAAAATTTTTCATTTTTCGTAAGTTCCGTTTGAAGAACTCTTTAGTAAAAACAAGGGAGAAGCACTTGGAACTGTAATTCTTGGTGTACTACCTGAACTTAATATTAATGCTTTTATATAACAAAGTAGTTATTTAATACAAATATCAGTAGCTAGTTGAATAAAGGAAAACAATAAAGTCAAGTGCAAAATTAGTTTCTTTTACTGGACACAGATGGCGCTACGAGTTATGAGTCACAACTTGCCATTTTTTAGAAAGCCTTATAAAATCCTTTCATAATGCATTATTAGTTTTATGGATTCTCATCAAGGATCCCAGCATCTCCACCATGTCGCCAAGTCCTTATGATGATGATGTATACTAAACATGTACACTTATTCATCTGACCAGCGAAATACATATTCCAATAATGCATTGCTGTGATTTACTTCATTGCCTTGTTTCCAACTATTATAACAGAAAGCAAGTATAGCATGTTGTGACCCATACCGTGTGTGGTGTCTCGCCAGTCCTCCGTGTCCAGTCGTGCAGTTAAGGTGAACCTTCTGCCTATCTCGCCTGTCTGCGTTCACCACCTGGGGGTTTAAATATATCATGATTCCTCCCTACATGGAATCACCCAAGCGTCCCAGCATCACCTACATATTGGTATCACTATTGATATTACTATTGGTATTACTATACATTAACTTGACCTTTATATAATGTCACTATGGTGACCAGGCTTAGTGCTATGGCACCACGGAGAGGGCCCCTACGTCCCTCACCGCGCTCACTCGTATCTTAAATACAAGCCTGAGCTCGCCTCTTCTACCGGTAGGTCCCAGCTATATCAGGCATGGGAGTACAATTGGGCTCTTTCCTTGGCAGCGAACCCGCCTTATGTGGTGCAGTGGCCAGAGCCAAGCACTGATGAGTGTTAAGAGCCCTATAAATCAGTTACTATGGTGGGTAACCTGATAAGGTCCATGTAGTCCCCGAAGGACTCATTATATCAATTTACTTAGTAGGTAGTTAGTTAGTATTGAAATGAAATTAAGTGATCCTAAGACACTTAGCTAATCCAATCCAGGTTCCTCTCGAGATAGCTGCACAGCACTTGACACTGACTTTAATATTAACACGCTACTACACACTAGCTGTACTTGAAGAGATTATGAAACTCAATAAACAGTAACAAAGTGATATCTGAATTGAAGAGTACCGATTGGCGGCAAAACGTACGCTAATAGAAAAATGACAGTCAGAAAAATGAGACCTGCTTACCATAGAGTTTCAATGTTGCTATATACAATATTTACATTTCGCGGAATGTCGCGACAACATTTATGTCGTGCGTCGTTTGAAACATTTCTCATTGTTGCTCCTATTAGTGATAGCGTGATGTTATTATAGCCTTCTTCGATAAATGGACTATCCAACACAATATTAATATCTTAATTCCAAACAGAAGTTCCTGAGATAGCGATTAGCAACCAAACAAACTGTTCTGCTTTATAATATTAGTTTATACCTACATATTGGTAACTTCACGACAAAAAAAAACCTTTATTGAACTCCGACCCAATACGTGGCGAGATATTTGTAATCTCGATTTTTCACATCTCCATTACAACACTGCAACAAAGGTGTGTACAAAAATTCAGGTCTCTAGGATTTTTCCGCAGATAAATCTAAAATGACTGGATTGTAGGAGGGACCAAGACGCAGTCATAGGACACAGTCCAGTCTAATGTAAAATCGCACTTGGGTACTTTGACCCGAGCATTTCGACCCAAAACGGCTCAAAACTGTAACAACCATTAAGAGCTTAAGAGTCTCGGCGGCCGCAGCAGCAGCGCCAACACAGCCTGCCGTACTTGCAACTTGGGATGGCGCAAGGGTGTCGACAAAAGTAGGGCATTATTTTAAAGAAGAAATGGTAACTTATGTTTCAAATACAGTCTTTGCCTTGAAGATTAATCAGTTTTTTTGTAATTATACGTTTTCCTTAAGTTTGCCCGTATATGATTACTTCCCAGAATTTGATCGTTATTAGCAACACTATCGAACGGTGTAATAATACAGAATGTAATTTTTTTACCAAAATCAGCGGGTTCGATTCCTGGCCAGGATTTTTGATTTTTCTAAAATCCAATGATGCAGTTTTAGTTTTCGTCAAAATCGGCCTCGAGACTCCTTTCAACGTTTTTCGATATTCCTCATAGTTTCGAAAGTAGCCATCCACGCCCAGTTGAAAAATTCACCCTGTATAACTGTCTTATGGTCATTATTTTCGTATCCTCATAAATTTTGCTAGTTGATGTGCGGAAAGGGTAATTAAAAATCATTTTTATTATTTTATTTTGTGTAACTTGTAACTTAGCTAACTTCGTTTTGGCCGTTTAATATATCTATGTGGGAAGGATCTAGTTGGAAATGGTCGGAAAGGACTGTGATCGAAATTGACGATGATATCCGACGGTGTCTGCGAAATATCCCGAAGTGCCAAGTATAAACAGTCCAATGATAAAAAAAAATATATGGCTGAAACGGCTGTTTCGTGCCCTGTGGAGTGTATCGAGAATAAAATACAATCATACATAACATTAAAACATAAAATTTAATTGCAATTTTTATTTAGACACTTTTTCGTTATACTAACACCTTTATATATTTTATACAAAGTAAGAAATACAAAGCAAATTAAAAAAATGTGGGAAATATTTCATTGATCCTGTTTAAAACTTTCCAATCAACCATCAAAAACCGTCCAAGTACGAGTCGGACTCGCCCATAACATAAAGGGTTCCGTAGCAGCATGTAACATGACATAAAAGTTCTTGTAAAGTACGATTTTTAATTGTAGTCAGTAAAATGACAAGTGCAACTGTCACTGATACAAAAAAGGGTGACCCGCTACAATAGTGATGTTCGGCAATCAATAGACTTAGACATTGTTAGTCATGCTTTATTTTATTGTCAAAGCGTTTTTATTGTAAATATTTAATACATAACGTATTAAATAATACGATTTTAGAAATATGGACCTTATATACCAGTATATTAAAATTTCTCACTACAAATTTATTACAAAAGCTGCAATGGGGACAAAATGTATAGAGATTCAGAGGAATTAACACTAGAAAGTCGGGAATATACAAGTAACTTTATACGTTTTTATTTATTACGGTTGTCATTGATTCCGAGTTCCGACTCCGAATCAGTTACATTTATAATGAATGAATCCACATATTCATCTATGATGTGGTCGAGTTGACACATTTTGTCTTCGACTTTTATGGCGTGGTTGATGCACTTTCTCCAATTATCAGGCGTCACTTCTGTCAGGCCTTCTTCAAATAATAGCTTTACGTCTTTTATTTTAAAAGTTTTATTGTTCCTGGCGACGTACCCCTTTGCTTGAGCCCAAACTAACTCTATTGGGTTGAGCTCACAGTGATAAGGAAGCAGACGCAGGATTGTGACACCGTATTCAGCAGCCAACTCTTACACAACATAGCGTTCGTATTTAGATTTTTGTAATTTTACTATTTCTATTAATTCAACCTTTATCATTGTAGGTTGATATTGAATTTGTTTTTCATCCAACCACTGAATAATATCAGCCTTCCGCCAGTTTGAAGTAGGAATATGCTCGACTTTTCTGGAATGGTACGGTGCGTTATCTAAAACCAGCACCGCATTTGGGCTTTAAATTTGGCAAAAATTTGCTTGTAAGCCATTCCTCAAAACACTCCGAGTTCATTTCTTTATGATAGTCCATACTATTTTTCTTCGATTCAAACATAAGTAAACCGGCTTCTACAAAACCTTCATCACTGCCTATATGTTAATTAGACGATGACGATGAGTGTTATTAGACGATAAATGGACATATGTCTTCTTCGATAAATGGACTATCCAACAAAAAAATATTTTTTCATTTCTAAACAGTTCCTGAGATTAGCGCGTTCAAACAAACAAAGAATCAAACTCTTCAGCTTTATAATATTAGTATAGATTTAATTACCTACCGACACACGGTTTCTTCTGTTTAATTAGAGTTTTTTTTTTAATTATTTAGAGGAATTTGATATTGAATTAAAAACAATGTAATCTCGATTAACTTTTAATTGTTAAATCTCGATTAACCACATCACTATTTATTTGGGACGAAAAACCTGCAACACTGGAAATGTCATTTTACTGACTACAATTAAAAATCGTACTTTAGTTGGTTGTAACTTTGAAAGGTAAATTGGGATTTACGATCTATGACGTATTTAAAAAAAACTAATTACTTTATCTCGTTCAAACCAATTTTTAGGGTTCCGTAGTCAACAAGGAACCCTTATAGTTTCGCCATGTCCGTCCGTCTGTCCGCAGCTTAGCTCAGAGACGCCCAGTATTAGAAATCTGTAATTTGGTGTAAATATACGGATTTGTTGTGCCGAAAAAGTGGTACAATAAAATCTCGTAAAATATTTTTTTAGGGTACCTCCTGTACACGTAAAGTGGGTATGTTTTTTTTTCTCGCGTACCCCTTAGTGTGGGTCAGTGTGGGTTATCATTAAATAGGTCTTTAAAAAATATTGATAGTTTCCATTAACAATTTTTTGATAAAAAGATTTGTTTGTGAAATATTAAGCTTTAAAGTGCTAAATTTTTTTGCTGCACCTACTGTGTTTATTTCTCTGCATCATCTTAAGGTAGAAAATGCCTAAGGCATTAAGTCCGCCTATGTACTCTGTGCATGAAGTTTTAATAAATAAAAATAAATAAAATACTATAAATAAATAAATACGAGTAATAGTCGACCAACTTATAAAACGTACTTGGATAACATATTTTCCTAAGCAAAATGTATCAGAGAACTTGTTTTTCAACTGCAAATGTAAGTTTGTCAACTTACTTATTAGTTAAAATTAAATTCAGCGAATCAGTCTAGTTACTTCACATAAGTATTTTGTTGGGCAAACTTTTACCCGACCGACTTTGGCCCGACACGCACTTGTTAAAATAATGAACATTGCATTATATATTTATTTTGGTTTTATCATTCTCCTATTTGAGACGTTACAGGAGGAAACACACACATATTTTACCACTTTGGAAGTGTGTCTCGCACAAACTGTTCAGTTTAGATAAAAATGATATTAGTAATCTCAATAACATTTTTAAAAGACCCAACCATAAATACCCCACACGTATTGGTTTGGTGGAATTTTTTTTTAAGTTTCAATTCAAAGTATGGGGAACCCCTTTGTTTTTTTTTTATTATTTTTTGTGTGAAAATCTTAATGCGGTTCACATAATACATCTACTTACAAAGTTTCAACGATATAGATAGGATAGCTCTTACTTTTATACTTTCGAAAAAAAGTGATTGTTACATACAGAAGGACGGACATGTCGATTCTATAGGCGTTCCCTTTATTGCCATTTGGTTACGGAAATCTAAAAAAAGTGATATTGATCATTATTTTTATAAAAGGAATAACTTATAGATCAACGAAACACGGCTCAAAAGCCATACATTCGCGAAAACTGTAAGTACATGAAAACAGGCGCGTATTATATGCTATTTTAATAGAATAGGTAATATTAATATATGTATATTTACATCGCTTAATATATGTTGAATAAAATAAATTGTATCAACTGCCTTCAAGCAGCTTATAGCCAGGGTTGGTGAAATCAGCGTTTTTCGTGTACAGCTGCTGGCCAAGTTCTAGAGCGCCACGAATGTTTATTAAAAAAATCTCGAAGTTATGATCCCGGTGAGCACGGTCCTTTACAGTTTACGCCTAACCAACACTTCGCAACTTTCAATTAATAATTCTGTGGTTTTGATATTTTGAGAATTTGCAGGGTTATTTGCAATTTTTTTATCTATTTGGAAAAGTATTTTTTCGAGTACCATTTTTGTTGTTGCCATTGATGGATACGCTGGTATCGAAGTATCTAATGTCTGAAACAAAAACAAAATGAAACTTAAGTAAGGAAAAAAAAACAACCAAGTGCGAGTCGAACTCGCGCATGGAGGGTTAAGTGCCAGTAACTACAAAAAAGGCAAAAAAAAAAATGTCTGTTGTTTGGGAGCCACTTATTTTTATAAATCTGTCTTTTAGTAGGTACAGTCTGAGTGTGTCTATAAAATCATGAAAATGATTTTTGAGGGAACTAAAATGTTTCGAAATAGGGCAGCACTAAATCAACGTATATCGCATGTCTTCGACTTGTTTAGCGTATCCGCAACTCCACGTCAGATGCGCGTATTTTGCGTACGGTAAATATATTATATTTTTCATGATTTTATAAACAGACTGTATTAACTGTTAGATTTAGCGAATTTTTAACAATAGGGCCCCGTTTTACCTTTTGGGCACGAAACCCTATATTTGCTTGAAACTTTGGCTGTTGTTTTTGTTGTTGACATATTTTGCATCTTTATTTTTTCGTCATTAACTTTAATAAAATTTAGGATACTTTCAGACATTATTTATTTTTCAAGTGATAATACAGGAAAAACAAATAATCTTGGTTCTTTTTTCGGTCTCCAAATGCGGGCTATAATATTCTTGAACTCATTTTTAAGTTTTCAAGTTTTTTGTAGCTTCTCTTTTTATCTAAAATATCTTGCTAAATGCTCGCTGGCAAATTAATTCAATGATCTAGACTAGACAACCCAAATTCAAACAAACAGAACTGGCGAACAGCACCGTGTAATCAGTGGCGGATTCAGGGGAGGGGGGGGGGGGGGTCATGGGGGTCATGAGGATCGCCGGAGGACACGGTGGAGCATACTGTGTAGGACTGCCCCGCTTGGGCAGAGCACCGCCGCCGTGTCCTCACGACGCCGATAGGCGGAGACGTCTTGTGCCCGGCATTGGTCGAGGCCATGCTGTGAGGGGAGAGGGAATGTGAAGCGGTCGCCTCTTTCTGCCAAGCAGTCATGCTCGCGAAGGAGGAGACGAGCTGCGTGAGAGAAAGAAAGAGCGTTCCTCCACCCCAGCTGCAGTGGTAGACGCCCACGGTGATGGACGTCGGCAGACGATCTCTGGCCACCGTAGGCACGGGCATTCGGGTGGCAAGGAGGTAATGAGCTACTCGCTGACCGACCATGGACCATGACCATGGTCGACGGCACGTTGTGTTCCACGCGCCCCCTAAAGAGTGTCAGCATGATGACGGGCCTCCCCTTCAGAGGGTCGAAGCCTGCCGGGGTCGCGGGACTTATATCATTACCGTGACCCCGGAACATAAAGGGCTTTTAGTCAGCACAAGTCTGACAGTCCCGCCTGCTCTGCCCTGGGAGGGAGGACTCATTTGATGATTTTGCCACGATAAAAAAAAAGTATAGCTAGCTACATAGATAAGCTGTCTGCGTCATGGGGGGGGTCCCCCTGGTTTAAAAGCTGGATCCGCCCTTGCGTGTAATATTACACGAACCATATTTGAAGCCACTTTTGATCCCTTCATAATTGAAAAACTGTTATTAATAATGACTTGATGTTATATTCATGTTTCCTTTAATAGCAATAAACTAAGGAAATTCTAAAATTCATACTTTTTCTAAATAAAAAGGAAAACAATATAGTTTTTGATTGCTGCATGGAGGAATAAGAAAATACTGACCGTATTTTGAAGGCGTTTGTATAGTTGAGGTGGCATTGTAACTATCCACTCTGGCTGATTGCTTGATTGTTCCAAACTTCTCTTGAATCTTTGTGTAGTAATAGCTAAAAGTGACGGTAGGACTATTTCTGGTTCTTTAAGTAAGCCTATTACATTTTCAGCCAGTATGTCATAGCCAAGATGGTATAGTGAAATTACCTGTAAAAAAATACAATTAGGTACGTAAACAACGGCGGCACGGCGCAATCGCAACTGTAAGGTCCGTATATGAGGAGTGGCTTTAAAGGCACCACGGCATTCTTAGCTTCCTCCTGACGCAGGTCCTCTCTAGATACAAATATTTCGAGAGGTTCCTGTGTCGGACTTAGCATGTGTCATCGGTGACGGAAAATATGGCGAGGAAACCTGGATTACTAACATTTTATATTTTTTTAAACTTTGCCCCGCACGAACATAGAAATTGGCATACACAAACACCCAAACCCGTAATAACTACTTGCTGATCATACACATATATGTTCCTTGCGGGGATCGAACCCGCGACACGCTGCGCAGCAGTCGATCGCTCCAACCACTGAGCCAACCTTGTCGTTAAATAGTAAATGTGTAAGTACAAAGCCAATGTCAGACGCCTGTGGTGGTCTCTGACACCAGAGGGTGACCACATGGTTACACGAAAAAGAAAGACCTCACGCCCAAGCCGTCGCAGGAGACGCCCAGGACATTGCACAGAGCACCCTACACGCAGGCTTACGGACGGCAAGTAATAAGCAGCTCGCTGTCTGATTTAGGACCAGGCCCTGATCGACGGCGCATTGTGTTCCACACGCGCCTCAAGAAGCTGTCAGCAAACGGTATCAAGACTCAAAGACTGTCGGGATAGCGGAACCGTATAAGCAAGAAACTGTGGCCCTGAAACGCAAAGGGCAACTGAAGGTACACGGTGGATATTTAGTCATTTATAGTCTGACAGTTCCTTCCGTTCCACCCAGGACAAGAGTAATAATTTATGATAATTTTAAAATAAAAAGGACGTTTCTAGTTTTATTTGTTAAAACGTACCTATTTACAGCGGCCTTACCTGTTGACGCCTTATGAAGTCGTTATCAATATTCCATAACTCTGCTAAGAGGGTGATTCTTTCAATCCAAGTAAGACATTCTTCACTATTATATGTTTGGTAAGGTCCGTCGGTTTCCGATACGGTTATAGTTTCAACCGCAGATCGAATGAGTTTCGTTAAAAACTTCATTCTCGGATTTCTCAATTTTTCAGACGCTTTCATGCTTATTTCTCTGCTGTGCACGTCACCAGTTAATGCTTCAAATATGTACTGGTAGTCAATATCGTACAGGCTATCCAGTGGTTTGGACAGTTTTATATTAAAATGACACATATAGTACACGGTACATGAGATCTGATAATTTAAATTCAATATGTCGCTATTAATACTCCTACTGTCCTGTGCCACTTCAACTAGAGAAGGACTGCTTTCATCCCAAATTTTCTCGAACTGAATGTTTGATTTATTTTGATTAATCGACACATTTGAACAGTTAAAGAATTCATTCAAGTATTTTGACGCAATTTGTAGAAATTTGACCATGCTTGTGCTGTCAAAGCCAGCATCTTGAAGACATAACGGATCTTTTGGCAGTCTTCCAACTTTGTTTACTAAGCGACAGCTCATTTCAAACACTTGCTTAATATATGTTGACCATATAATGGAAAATAAACCCAATCTTATATGCAAGTCTGATATACACGTAAGACATTGAAGGACTATTTCAAGTTGCTCACAATGTTTCATGGATTTCTGCCAAGCCATAGAATATTCCCAGCACATGTTTGCAATAATGTAATTTGATGATGTGCTTAGTGGAAACTGTTGTCTTAACAGAGAGAGCCATTTAAATATCTTAGGGTTTTCGTCAACATATATACGATTGTTTTCTATAAAAAGGTATTCAGATTCATTGTCATCATTGACTTGAGGCGATTCAAGACCTGTACTTGAATATTTTTCAAGTAATTCGTTAGCAACAATTGCTTCAGGAACAACACCCATACCACATAACCATTTCGCTATTAATTCTGTTACTGATCCTTTCCCTCTTGTGTAAATATATTTGAGATTAATATTTAATTCAGTCATTTGTAATTTCGGTAAAGAGTTTCCAGTGAAAGAATCTTTAAACATAAGAATAATACTAAGGATAGAAATGTCCTCTAGCTTACCAATTAGTATACCCCATTTAGCATTTTCTTTTGTTACAGACTCCCATATATCATCTTCTATCTCCTGACGTTTATTTTCAAAAATTCTACTTACTGCTTTACAAGCCATTGCAACGATCATGCTCCGCAGAGGACAAGGCATATCTACTAACACATCGCGAATATCTTGCCACCAGGGCGACGTCTCGTTGTAAGCGATATGTGTCGCCTGTTCTATGACGTTACACAAATAGTATAAAACTTGTACGAACTGCTCAATAAGTTCAACACTTATTTCCTCCAACGGCATGTTCATTAGGTGCATTATTAATAGTTTTACTATTTCTTTTGCGTCTATGTTACTTTCTTTTACGAAATCACTTAACATAGACATATCATTTAATTTAAATATTGATTTAAAAGTGACACTAGCTAAATTATTGATTTGGTCTTCTGTTGTATCAACTTTCAAGGAAATGTTTTTGTTGCTTTCATTTAAATTGAAGCATGAAACAAACTCTCTGTATGAGTTGGTGTTGTTTACGGCAAATGTAACTCTGGCGTGATGGTGTTCCTTGTAATTATTCTCTTGTGCTAAGGTCAATAATCTCTCCAATATACAATTATCGTCCTCCAAAAGATCAAAACAGAGAGGGTCGGAGTTTTCAGTAAGTTGACTTTTTTCAGTTTCGGTTCTTTCTGTATTTAAGTGCATAAAGGTGTGTAACTTCGTTGTCAGTTCCTGCATGTCCTCAGTGTTTTCTCCATTGATATGTCTAAAGAACAAAGTGGCTAACCCAAGATTTGCAAAGTAATGTTTTATTTCGATCTCCTGATCATTCAGCTCATCATTTTCAATACTGTCCCAAAATAAATTTAGACAAGCCATTACAGTTCTTGGGGTTATTTCATATTTTTTTACTAACATGTCTATGCAATATTTTTTCAGGTCTAATGTCTTTAATTCTGAGGCTTTGTTTAGTAGTTCATTGACAAAATCCTCAGAATATGAAGATTTTTTGAGATATTCACGTAAATCTCTCAAAGCATGAAGATCTTTAGATCTTTGGGAATGCTCACCTTCCAAGGCATAAAAAAATGGTATATTAAATTTCTTCAATTTTCCGTCTGGGTCTATTAAAACACACTGGAATTCGGGCAAATTGAGTTTTTTATATGAATAATTTTTCTCAGCACCAACTAGCCCGCAAGTGTTGTATAGAAGTAACCCGTTTTTTGTCGCGGTAAATGCTGCTACTCTGTTTCCTTTTTGCATTAATCTTATATCAATAATTCCTTTTTTGGGGTTGTAAATAATTAAAAATATGGCTCTCTTGAGTTCTTTAACGACTGACAATTGTGGTTTTTTGTCATCCATGTCAAATATCTGCAAATAATGATATGTTCAGATTTTGTGGGATGTTCAATAAATATAAATTTTTCAAGTGGCTTGATAATTGAATATGTCCCGCCAGGGACTTATTTCGCTCGCTATGCTGGCTTATCAGAATCCCCTTCGGTCCTAACATGAACGAGTCGGGGTGCACCTAAGTTCGGTTCCCGGAATCCGTCTCGCTAATGAATACTATGTCCTAACAATGGAATTTGAAGGTTTTGGCCCTATCCGTCACCCGCTTTTTTTTCAGAATCGTGTTCGTTCGACAACACGATTCTGAAAATTCTAAAGTACTTTCACAGTTATTACTTATCTCTTGTGACTGGGAGTGTAGCACCATAGTTATTATAAATTTGATTTTAGTCTTCAACGACTCAAAATTCTACAATTCAACAGTACCTGTAATGGCATGTAATACTTGAAATAAATGCTTTGATTTTGCACGAAAGTGAATTTTTCCTGGGCCTGGATGGCTATATCCGAAACTTTGAGGAATATCGAAAAACATTGGAAGGATTCTCGAGGCCGAATTTGTTGAAAACTAAAAGTGCATCATTGCATTTTAGAAAAATCAATAGTCCTGGCCAGGAATCGAACCTGTTGATTTTGGATAAAAAATTCCATTCGATTGTGTTGCTAATAAGGATCAATTTCAGAGAAGTGATGATATGCGGTAAACGACGTGATCGCTTTGTAGTTATTTTGCCAAAAAAGTAACAAACATAAACTTCATTTAGAAGACACAAGAAATTGTATGCGACTTGCATGTAAATTTGACTACGCTGCGAACTATTAATGGTTAATGAATTCAGTTGATCAAAGAAATAGCGCAATGTGCATGTAAGTGCTTGCAGTATGAAAATGGGCCTTTACTTTCGCATCAATAATATTAGTTAGAATTAGACTATTGAATAGTATTACTACGCTAATAAAACTTTAGTGAAAATTAAGCTATAAAATATTATGGCAAGATAGGATTCCCGATTTAAATACATACTTGAACAAATGCACACTGAGCATCTCTGCATCCTTTGATAAGTCTAATTATATGTCCTCTCGTAACGTCTAGAACTGCAACGCGTCCTAAACTGTCGACTACGGCAGCGAGCCTTCGATCTGGCGAAACAGCAACCACATTGCCATGACGCTGTCCATCATATAGGCCGTTACGCATCGATAAAGATTCAGAACGTACTAATGGTTCATTTCCAGTATTTGTGTTTTCTGTAGAGCCCCCTCCAAGCCAGCCCCTTTAATGAAGCCAAATAATAACACTTGTTAATATCTTTAGGTAATAATGTCTCCAGTTAATTTAGCAATGTCCATGTATAATTAATCTTGTTTAATTAAGCTAGTCTTGATGCATAACGATTAATCTGATACTTACGGAAGAGCAGACTTGATTTTATTTGCAACAGCTCTAGCCACATCTTGCAGAGGGGGCGTAGTTCCGCCTTCTAGAGCATAATGGAAACCAATATATGGTTTGACACCTACTCCAAGCATCAAGGTGTTGACAGGTGGTACAGAACGATACCTGTAATATATTTTTTTTATATATAAACTAGGTGTACTTACAAACATGTGCTTACCTTGCATACACGATTGTCTAAAAGCCGGTACTATATAGTCCCCACCAGATAAGTCTAGAATAAAGGTCATGGATCCTAATAATGCATGGTTCGAATTTCATAATGCCATCGTTCGAATTTCAAAATAAAATATAAGATCAAGGAAAGGTCAAGGTCGCCTCTTACCACGAAACGTTTGTTTTGATTGTGTTACGACACTTTCTTTTCATTTTTAACCGACTTCAAAAAAGGAGGAGGTTCTCAATTCGGTCGGTGTTTTTTTTTTTTTATGTATGTACATCGATTACTCCGAGGTTTCCAGTCCGATTAGTGTGATTCTTTATTGTTCGATGCAGGATACTTGCAGTTTGGTCCCATAAAAAAAAATTAACCGCCTTCAAAAACAACCACAAAAAAGGGTAAAATAACCTACAAAATAACTTTTCTTTCGGAAGTCGGTGGCAAAAAGACATCGAAATAATAAAACAAAGCCACCGACTTCCGAAAGAATAGTTATTGTGTAGGTTATTTTGTTTCTTATCGTTTTGAAATGTTGGAATACATTGGTACAGTCACGAGCAATAACATGTATACAATCAGCAGAATTCAAAAGCAATTTACTCCTAACATTAACGATTTACCTTTTGCATTTTCATGAACCTTTTATTTTAGAAGCTATGCTATTACAAAACAGGTCTTATATCAAAGTAGAAACCAGTATTTCATGAGAAAATCGCGTTTGAATTTTGTTAAGTGTATACATGTCATTGCTCGTGACTGTACACGGGTGATGTTGATAATTTTGGCGTTTTTTTTTTTTCAATTGTCTTGTCCACAAAAATGGGTGAAATTATTAAGATCATTTCAACGTACCGGAAGAAAAAAATCGGAAGTTGGTCAAATAATGCAAATTTTTTTTTCATACAAATTGTATTCGAACGAAAAACATACCAATTTATTTAAGTTTTTTTTTTTTATTTGTAGATAGGTTCGCGTTTAACCACTATCTCGCCTGATGGTAAGCGAAGATGTGGTCGACAGTGAAGCACGCTTGCCTAGAAGTAAACTGTTCACTCTTGACTTGAAGACCATCATTTGATTAAGTGTCATGTAAGGATAATTTCATTGTATGAGAAGGGGCTAATGAAATACTGATTACTATTAATACATCTTTATGCTGTTAGAAGAAACATTACTGTACTTTTGTTTGAGCATATATGTATTCTGGTAGTCTATTCATTCAGAAAGGCTATAGGATATACAGGGTAAATCTTTCAACTGGGTGTGGGAAAAATACTGAGTCTCAAGGCCGATTCTGACGAAAACTTGAACTGCATTACTGGATTTTAAGTACCAATACTTTTTAAATATTTCTCGAAAAGTGATCATAAAACGAAAATGACTACCATTCAGTTGGGGTTGGGTTCCAACCCTATATTTCGGATAATTCTATTGCCAAAATTGAGCAAACTACAACCCCACTAAGTTAATACAGACCGACGCGGAAGACATTGTGTTATAAAATATCATTGCACAAGCACATGCAGGAAACTAATACAAAACATTGAATTTTAATTACCAGACATCATATCCTCCATAAGTAGACGCTGCTAACAGATGATCGAAAGTGTTTTTGAGGTCTAGTCCTACAACAGCAGCATCATTCATGACTTCCTGTTCAGAGAACATCCATTTTCGTATATTGATGCTGCGGCTATCCACCGAGTAGTCTCCTAGGATACCAGCTCGTACTGTAAAAAAGATTTTTGATCACTGCCGTTCCTACTATTAGTCAACTGGACCAGAAAATAAGTAGTTCCAAAAAAAAATTAATATTTCAAAATGATAACTTCAGTGCTAAGATTCTCCTTCAAAAAATAAATAAGACAGCCAAGTGCGTTTCAGACTCCCGCACAAAGGTATCTGTACCGTTATCTACATGAGATATGGCCTGGTGACAGAAAGACAAACAGACAGACAGTGAAATGCCCATCTTGGCCTTTGGGTATCAATCCCTAAAATGAGTGATTTATAACATTTAATTCCAGAATTTGTCATACTCAGTCAGTTAAGCCTATTTTGTAATAAGTAATGACAATACCTCGGGCTAATTGTGCTTTGGCAGTCCTGAGTGTTTGGTACAAGCTTGACCCTGAGATGATACACTCACAAGTCTGATACAGTATATGTATATCATCAGGTAAAGTTCCATAAGTCCCAGTGTGGCAAGATATTTTTAAGACTGGCTTTTCATCAAATTTTTCTAATAACAGCAAGTGACCAGTATTGGTATAGAATCCAACACTACCATTTTTAAAGCCAACAATAATGCAAAACCAATCAGGTCCATTCTGTAAACAAATAAAATTATAACAATATAATACAATTTGTAACAGGTAGCATTCTGTACTTTAAAACTAATTCAAGGGGAAGATAAGATTAAACAGTTTTAATTAACATTACCTTTTCATAGTACCTACCACATTTACTGTTCATCTACCAATTTACTGTATGTACCATGTACTGTACAGACACCATCACATCAATCTAACTGAATTTGTCAAATTTTCCCAATCAAACATGAACCTTATTTCACACTTACTTCTTTGCAATACAATTTCAAATCTATTAAAGTTTGACAAGTTGTTGTATAGTGTGATGAGCGGGTGTCTGTACTTTTATAAAAATATGTGGAACTTTCATGTTATAACCAAAAACGGTGTGCTCCGCCGACACAGCCCCACCCAATTTTTTTTATTTCCTTTTTCATTTTTTAGTTAAACAAATATCTATTTTAGAAGTGTTAGAAACAACTACACAATTAGTTGCATGTGTGTCAAGGTTCCACTACAATAACAATTACTGATAATATCCTGTAAGTGTTAGTACATTTACCTGAGAAGATTGTTGTGATGGACATATAGGTAATGCTAATATCACAGTTATATCAGAAGGCAGAGTTCCACTCCATGATATAAGAAATGTGTTACTGTTTGTCAGACTTATCCATTGATTGGTAAGTAGACAAAGACGATTCTTATATCCGACTGCTAATATGGTGCTGCAGGAAGACAACGAAATGGAACACTGTGGCAGCCACTTTATGTCTGAAAAAAATGAAATATTGGTCAGTGGGTCGTCTTAGATTAATTAAATAAAATTTGAAAATATCGCAAAGAAATACCTTCTTTTTCTGATATAAACAAAGCTCTTCCTAAACTGGATATATCACCACAGTCAGCTATTTGTTCCACTTGACAAGACATTTTCAATAAATTTTCATTATAAACAAATCATGATACTTAATTAGTACCAATAAATCACAATTTTATTTAAGTACGTAGTTTTACAACGACAGCAAAATAAAAGTACTCTGGGGTGCGTTTAAGTCAACCATCCAGTTTAAAATTTATACGGACTAAACGTTAAACACCCCGTTCAAGTACACCGAGAGGTGAAAAATTAAACAGACTAAAATTTTATATGCCCCGTTCACGGTCGTTCGCTGGTATAAGTTTTCGCCTACTAGGATAAATCTTAGCGACCTTTTTAGCTCGCTAAATTTTATCCTGCTGTCAGATGGCTGTCAGATTGACTTTGACATGGAGCTGTTTACTCAGTTCGCTCTCAAGAAACAAATATTTGTAACAAGTACTTATTTTATCACCTCCGTGAACTTTATTTGTGTGTGACAAGTAAATAAGATTTGAAAAAAATGAGAATAATTAATAACAAGCTGAGCTGTCAATTGAATTTGACAGTTAAACCTATGACTCCGTTCAGCGAACTCTCCATAATTTAATTTTTATCTGGATGGTTGACTTAAACGCAGCCCTGGGGTGCGTTTAAGTCAACCATCCAGTATAAAATTTATACGGATTAAACGTTAAACACCCCGTTCAAGTACACCGAGAGGTGAAAAATTAAACCGACTAAAATGTTATTTGCCCCGTTCACGGCCGCCCGCTGGTATAAGTTTTCGCCTACTAGGATAAATCTTAGCGACCTTTTTACCTCGCTAAATTTTATCCTGCTGTCAGATTGACTTTGACATGAGGCTGTTTGCTCAATTCGCTCTCTAGAAACAAATTTTTGTAACAAGTACCTACATATTTTATCACCTCCGTGAACTTTATTTGTGTGTGACAAGTAAATAAGATTTGAAAAAAATGAGAATAATTAATAACAAGCTGAGCTGTCAATTGAATTTGACAATTAAACCTATGACTCCGGGGTGCGTTTAAGTCAACCATCCAGTTTGAAATTTATACGGACTAAACGTTAAACACCCCGTTCAAGTACACCGAGAGGTGAAAAATTAAAATGACTAAAATTTTATATGCCCCGTTCACGGTCGTCCGCTGATATAAGTTTTCGCCTACTAGGATAAATCTTAGCGACCTTTTTACCTCGCTAAATTTTATCCTGCTGTCAGATGGCTGTCAGATTGACTTTGACATGGAGCTGTTTGCTCAATTCGCTCTCTAGAAACAAATATTTGTAACAAGTACTTATTTTATCACCTCCGTCAACTTTATTTGTGTGTGACAAGTAAATAAGATTTGAAAAAAATTAGAATAATTAATAACAAGCTGAGGTGTCAATTGAATTTGACAGTTAAACCTACGACTCCGTTCAGCGAACTCTCGTTAGTTTAATTTTTATCTGGGGTGCGTTTAAGTCAACCATCCAGATAAAAATTACACTAACGAGAGTTCGCTGAACGGAGTCATAGGTTTAACTGTCAAATTCAATTGACAGCTCAGCTTGTTATTAGTTATTCTCATTTTTTTCAAATCTTATTTACTTGTCACACACAAATAAAGTTCACGGAGGTGATAAAATAAGTACTTGTTACAAATATTTGTTTCTAGAGAGCGAATTGAGCAAACAGCTCCATGTCAAAGTCAATCTGACAGCCATCTGACAGCAGGATAAAATTTAGCGAGGTAAAAAGGTCGCTAAGATTTATCCTAGTAGGCGAAAACTTATACCAGCGGACGACCGTGAACGGGGCATATGAAATTTTAGTCAGTTTAATTTTTCACCTCTCGGTGTACTTGAACGGGGTGTTTAACGTTTAATCCGTATAAATTTCAAACTGGATAGTTGACTTAAACGCACCCCTGGATGGTTGACTTAAACGCACCTCCGTTCGGGTGCGTTTAGTCAACCATCCAGTTTGAAATTTATACTGATTAAACGTTATACACCCCGTTCAAGTACACCGAGAGGTGAAAAATTAAACTGACTAAAATTTTATATGCCCCGTTCACGGTCGTCCGCTGGTATAAGTTTTCGCCTACTAGGATAAATTTTAGCGACCTTTTTACCTCGCTAAATTTTATCCTGCTGTCAGATTTGTTCAAAGATGGAGGACCTCGTGGATGCAGTGTGGCTTGCAGTCAGTGCGACAGGGAATCGAAGATGGAGTTGACGGCAAAGAAACTAGCTCATTGCAGCTTTAATGTTTATATTTTCTTCTATCAAGAAGCAAGTTAAACATAAATTGTTAAATTAGTAAATTACACCATGTTAGCTCTAATAGTTTTTAGTGAAGAAGGAGTGTCAACATGACAGATATGATTGATAGATAGGTACAGATGTTGCTATAGTCAAAAAATAAAATATACCAGTAAATTGTGATGCCATACATTAAAATAGTTTTTCTAACACTTCCCCTTATGGCTCACAATATACAGAATCAAATGTTAAAATAAAACAAAATGACTCTACATTTAAAAATAATATGACTCTACTTAAAAGAAAATGTGACTCTATATTTCAAAACATTTGACTCTATATTTAAAAAAAAAAAAATTATCTCTGCATGTTACAACAAATAATTAATAATTATGCATTAGGTAAATAGGTCCTCAAATAATTATTAAATTTAACATGCACAAAGACACATAATTCACATTCCAAGTCATATTATAAAATATTCAAAGAACACATTAACCACAATACTAATTCACATTCATAGCTTTAAGAAATTTCTCATGCTTAATTTTACTTAAAGGTTTGGTTAAAATATCCGCAAGCATTTTATCAGTAGGTAAATACATAATACTTATTACATTTTTGTTTACAAGATCCTTTACATAGTGATACCTCAGATCTATATGTTTGGTTCGTTTGTGACAATATTCTCTGACTTCTAACAACTTTTGAGCACTTTGATTATCATTATATACAATACAATTACAATTAATATCACACATCTGTGCAGGCATAATTTCTGACAGCAAATTTCGAATAAAAGAAACGTCTTTACATACATCACTTATCGCTAAGTATTCCGCTTCAGTGCTCGACAATGCTACACACCTCTGTTTGCGTGATTCCCAGTTAACTGTATCATTTCCCAATTTGATGACAAAACCGGTATAGGATTTCCTATCAGTTACATCATTGGCCCAATCCGCATCAGTATAGGCACTTAAAAACCAATCCCTACTTTTATGAAAACATAAAGAGTAATGAATTGTACCTGCCAAATAACGCAGAATCCGCTTAGCAGCTAACCAATGAGTCCTGTCGAAACAGTTGTTAAACTGACTGAGCTGACTACATGCATAAGATATATCTGGGCGTGTACAAACGGACAGATACATCAAGCAACCAAGCAGCTGACGATAGTTGTAAACATCATCCTGTAAACTGGACTCCTCATTTTTAAGTAGCTTACAGTTAACCTCCATTGGTGTAGAGACGGCCTTACAATGTTCCATTCCAAATCGAACAAGCAGTTTTTTAATGTATTCACTTTGGTCGAGCTTTAAAACACCCTTCACTCTATCCCTAGTGACATTTATACCTAGACAGCTCCTAAGTGTTCCCAAGTTCTTTACATTAAATTCATTTTCAAGAATTGAAACTAAATTATTTTTATTAGAGCTATTGGAACTGTAAAACAGGTAAAAATCATCCACATATAATGCAATTATAACAATGTCATTACCAGAACATTTTACATAGACACACGGTTCACACTTTGACTGAATGAACTCATGTTTACATAGTAGACTGTGTATTTTACAATTCCACATTCTGCTTGCCTGTTTAAGGCCATAAATACTTTTCTTTAACAAACAAACCTTATTAGGATCTTTACTACAAAAACCTACTGGTTGTTCCATATAAATTGTTTCATTTAGATCGCCATTTAAGAACGCTGTGGCGACATCTAAATGATCTATATTTAAATCAAACTGATTAGCTATGGAGAATAGAATTCGCATCGTAGAGTGACGCACTACGGGAGAAAAGGTTTCATTATAATCTATACCTATTCGTTGAGTAAAACCTCTGGCAACGAGTCTAGCTTTAAAACGATCAAACTTTCCTGAAGCATCATACTTTGCCTTATAGACCCATTTGCACTTGACAATATTTACATTCACTGGCCTCTCAACCAACTCCCATACATTATTCGCTACCAGCGCGTCGTACTCACGTTTCATCGCGTCTTTCCACTGTGCACTGCATGAAGAATTCATCGCCTCCTCGTAGGTAAGTGGTTCATCAACGAGTGGGTTCTCGTTTACCAAATAACTCATATCATAATCTAAGAATCTTGAAGGTTGTACATTACGTGTAGAGCGAATAGGCCGACCAGTACGCGAAGCGACAGTCACCGGACTCGTCGCGACTACTTCTCGAACTGACGTCTCACCCGGCGAACTCAAGGGCTCAGCACCCGTGTCACCTGCAGACAGTTCAGCGGAGCTGGAGTCGTCTTCACTGCCCGTACAGTACTCTTCATCTGAAACATTAGGAAAAGAACCACTGTTATTAAAAGAATTCTCATTATATGCATTATTTAAATTAGATTCATTACTTTTGTTATGTAAATAAATATTATTTTGACTAGTATCACAGATTAAATTATTTTCTTGATTATTATCACAGATTAAATTATTTTCTTGATTATTATCACAGATTAAATTATTTTCTTGTTTATTATCACAGTCAAAATTATAATAATTGATCTCCACTTCATGTGAGCTAACAGGCTTAACAAGATGGTCAGTATTAGTGTAAAACTTATTTTCAATAAATGCTACATTACGCGAAACAATGACCTTAGTAGGGTTCAATGGATCAGCTAAGCGAAAACCCTTTTGTGTTTCACTATACCCCACAAAGATAAATTCCTTCCCCTTAGCATCAAGTTTGTCGCATTTGTGTTTAGGTGACAACGAATAAGCAGTGCAACCGAAAACCCTGAGGTGACTGAGGTCGACCTGTGACCCCGACCAAACTTCCTCTGGAATCTGCCCTGACAAAGCAGCTGTGGGCGATCTATTTTTCAAATAAAGCGCAACCATAACGCATTCGCCCCAAAACCGCTTACAGAGGCCACTGTGTTGCAACATGCAACGCACCTTATCAAAGAGAGTCCTGTTCAGACGCTCAGCGACACCATTTTGTGCAGGTGAATAAGGAACACTGGTCTGGTGAATGATACCTTCTCGCTGTAGATAGCAAGTAAATTTTGAATTTAAATATTCACCACCATTATCAGTTCGCAAGCATTTAATTTTTAAATTAAGTTGCTTTTCAACTAAGGCTTTAAACTGAATAAAACAATCCATTACCTGATGTTTATTCTTCATAAGGTATCCAAAACTTTTTCTTGTAAAGTCATCTGTGAATGTGACAAGATATCTAGCTCCCCCATAGCTAGCCTCCGGTAATGGTCCACAAACGTCGCTGTGTATGAGCTGCAGTGGCTGTGTTGTCCGGCTAGAACTTGCATTAGGGAAAGGTTCAGCTGCTAACTTCCCCTTCAGGCAAGCCTCACACTTCTTCAGTGCTTCATCCTGAAACAATACACCACATGCATGCTTTCTTAACCTACACATACCTGCAGGATGTAAGTGGCCAAGCCGATGATGCCAAAGTTCCATACTGGTTGAGGCAGAGGCAGCAACTGCAGCACTCATTGTCTCCTGCCTATCTTGCAGGAGCATAGAATGCATCCTATGGAGCATGTTATCCTCACACACATACCCATTCACTTTATAAATGCCATTAGTGCAACTAGCCTTAAATAAATAATTGCCAGAAATTTTACACTGTCCATTTTGGTAAACAAAACAACCATCATCAGTAAATATAACTATAAAACCATCTTTTACTAACTTAGAAACTGATAAGAGATTAGCAGATAACTTGGGGACAAACATTACATTTTTAAAGGTTCTTACCTCATTATTTGTACATATATTCATGTCACCCACACAGGTACTAACTAATTGTTCATTATTAGCGCACGAGACAACTTGAGTACTGGTTCCCTTTGTATTAATAAGCATTTCCTTGTCCTTAACCATATGACACGACGAACCGCTGTCAATATAGAGATTTGAAGAGCTGTGAGCTAAGTAGGCAGTGACTGGCTCATTTTCTTCCTTCTTCTTCTTCTGCAGCTTGTCTCTCTTGAATTTGAAGCATTTCGGCTTGATATGTCCAGCCTTGTGACAATATTTGCAGACCAATTGCTTTTTGCTGACAAATGCCGTAGCAGTAGAAGTTTCATCTTTTCGGTGAGCTTCTTGTAATAGTCTAGTCCGTACCAATTCGCTCTGAAGCGTCGACGAAATGCAGAGGGTTTCTAAGTTAGACACCAACGTATCATACTCTTGCGGTAAACCACTTAGAAGAATTTCTGCAATTTCTTCATCTTCTATGGTTTTTCCAATATCCGACAATTGATGAACAAGTGACATAACCTTTTCAATGTACTCTGACATGTTACTGTAGTCTTTGTACTCAATGCGGTGGAGCTGACGAAGCAATAATACTCTTCTGTAAAGGCCACGGTCTTCGAAGACCTCACTGAGCTTTTGCCAAGCTTCTTTGGCTGATTTTGCTTCTCGAACATATTGAAATAGACCTGTTTTGATACTTAAGCAGACGCGAGCCAGCGCACGTTGATCACGCGCGGCATCAGCGCCAGAAAGTGCATTGTTATCGCTTCTCTCGATAAGATCCCAGAGACCTTCAAGTTTCAATATCATTTTACATTGAAATTTCCAATTGAGATAGTTTCCCGCACCTTCCAATTTTTCCATTGCGCCCGCCGCACCGCCGAACACAATCGTCGAACCATGTGGCGCTCCCGTCGTCGGAATAATCTCGTTATCTGGCGAAGCCATGTGGGCCGCACACACTGGGCGTCAAATTCCGTCGCACTGATTTTGCAAGCACCAGATGGATTTTGATTTCTTCTGCGGTGTTCCTGGGCCCATAACCTGTTCAAAGATGGAGGACCTCGTGGATGCAGTGTGGCTTGCAGTCAGTGCGACAGGGAATCGAAGATGGAGTTGACGGCAAAGAAACTAGCTCATTGCAGCTTTAATGTTTATATTTTCTTCTATCAAGAAGCAAGTTAAACATAAATTGTTAAATTAGTAAATTACACCATGTTAGCTCTAATAGTTTTTAGTGAAGAAGGAGTGTCAACATGACAGATATGATTGATAGATAGGTACAGATGTTGCTATAGTCAAAAAATAAAATATACCAGTAAATTGTGATGCCATACATTAAAATAGTTTTTCTAACAAGATTGACTTTGACATGGAGCTGTTTGCTCAATTCGCTCTCTAGAAACAAATATTTGTAACAAGTACTTATTTTATCACCTCCGTGAACTTTATTTGTGTGTGACAAGTAAATAAGATTTGAAAAAAGTGAGAATAATTAATAACAAGCTGAGCTGTCAATTGAATTTGGCAGTTAAACCTATGACTCCGTTCAGCGAACCCTCGCTAGTTTGATTTTTATCTGGATGGTTGACTTAAACGCACCCCAGCGAACTCTCGTTAGTTTAATTTTTATCTGGATGATTGACTTAAACGCAGCCCTGTGAGTGTGACAGTGACAGCAAACGACAGGGGTGCGTTTAAGTCAACTATCCAGTTTGAAATTTATACGGATTAAACGTTAAACACCCCGTTCAAGTACACCGAGAGGTGAAAAATTAAACTGACTAAAATTTCATATGCCCCGTTCACGGTCGTCCGCTGGTATAAGTTTTCGCCTACTAGGATAAATCTTAGCGACCTTTTTACCTCGCTAAATTTTATCCTGCTGTCAGATGGCTGTCAGATTGACTTTGACATGGAGCTGTTTGCTCAATTCGCTCTCTAGAAACAAATATTTGTAACAAGTACTTATTTTATCACCTCCGTGAACTTTATTTGTGTGTGACAAGTAAATAAGATTTGAAAAAAATGAGAATAACTAATAATATAATAAAATTCAATTGACAGCTCAGCTTGCTGTCAATTGAATTTGACAGTTAAACCTATGACTCCGTTCAGCGAACTCTCGTTAGTGTAATTTTTATCTGGATGGTTGACTTAAACGCACCCCAGACCTTAGATAAAGGACCCTGTATAGATACATTTGGCGTAGCCACATGAGATAGAGAAATGCGGACGTCACGAATGAAAAAAAAATGGGGAGTGTTGTCATACTGCAAACTTTTACCCGACTCGCGGGTAAATAATTATCACGTGTGATCGTTAACAGTCGATGTGGTCAAAATAATAATTATCTCAAAAGAATAACCTGTTTATCAATGGCCTTTCGGTCAAGGAAAACATCATTGCATTTGACTTTTTCCCTTTAATCTGCCTAATTACAGTTCATATTCGCATGCAACATACGGGACACGTCGCTACGTGTCGCGGGATGCCGACGGAGATAAGTTTGTGTGCAAATATTAACTGTAATCGTACTTTATTGGACTAAACTTTGAAACCAAAAGTATCCCACAAAAGGGTGGCCGATACTTGAAATTCACAATGGCCCGAGTTTCCAACTTTTGCCCGAAACTCGGGCGTACGAAGTCGCGGGCGCAGTGCTAAAATTAAAAAGTACATTTTATGAGCTACTTAACAAAAAAGATGTACTTATGGAATGATAATCCTGGTTCTTTCTTTTCACTGTTACTTTAACAGTCAATAACACTGCACCATTTTAAATGAAAATTCGTGAAAATAACTTATATGTTTACCACTATGCCACACAGACTACTTAGTGCCATAATGTCAACGTTGGTCAACGTCGTATACGTTTTGTCAATTTGTTTTTCTTCCTTGAGGGCAAGAGAGAAAGTTATAAAGCCATCTCGTAGATAAAAAAAAACCTACATGGTTTGATAACTTCCCTCTCTTAGTTTTATTTTTGACACAAACTCGAAATCTGAAATTAAAATCCTAGAACTTTTTGCGGTCTTCTCACACTTGACCAAAAAATAAATACGCAAAAAAAAAATACATCAAGAAATAGCTAAAGCCCCTTAATATTAATATTAGTAATATTAGTAATACTTAAATTTAATAGTAATATTAGTAATACTTAAATTTTGTTATTATACATTTTATGAGCTTAGCTAACAATAACAAAAAGAGATACTCATGAAATTAAAATCCTAGAACTTTAGTATTTTTTTACGGACTTCTCACACTTGACCAAAAAATAAATACACAAAAAAAATTACATCAAGAAACGGCTTAAAGGGCCGTATTAAAGCGCCGTATTCACGTTCCATCTGCTGTACGTCCCGCCAAGGTCATACACGATGCACGATGCAAAAATACCGTGAAAAGGCTTGACGTACGTCATAATAATAATATAATAACGAAGTTGTTTTAATATCTCGAATTTAAATTCCTGTACATTAGTATAATATGTAGAATGTTTGCTAAAAATAATCATAAATATTTTAAAAATAATTATCAATTTTAATAAATTATCGTACAGAGTTACAGAACGAATTGCCCGGGAAATGTAAAGCCTGAATCTGGTATCCCTAAATATACTTGACCAACTTGTTTCGCAAATAGGATTTGCGGGCCTTGAAAAAAACCGTCTACGCGCTGAGAGATGGAGATAGTTATGCTCTGTCCTTTTTCTTCTTATGCGATTTTATTTTTCTTTCTTGAGGGAAAGAGAAGGAAGTATCAAGCGTTCTATACCCTTTTCTTTCTACGACTTGAATGAATGAACAGAATGAATGCATAAAGGCCTCGTAGCCATGCCGTAAACATTCAAAAAAAAAAAACAGAATGAATGAATGAATGATTTAAAAATCTGTCTGTCACTGTCAGACGGAAGCAGATAACGTATCTCTAAGTAGTCTGGGGTGCGTTTAAGTCAACCATCCAGATAAAAATTACACTAACGAGAGTTCGCTGAACGGAGTCATAGGTTTAACTGTCAAATTCAATTGACAGCTCAGCTTGTTATTAGTTATTCTCATTTTTTTCAAATCTTATTTACTTGTCACACACAAATAAAGTTCACGGAGGTGATAAAATAAGTACTTGTTACAAATATTTGTTTCTAGAGAGCGAATTGAGCAAACAGCTCCATGTCAAAGTCAATCTGACAGCCATCTGACAGCAGGATAAAATTTAGCGAGGTAAAAAGGTCGCTAAGATTTATCCTAGTAGGCGAAAACTTATACCAGCGGACGACCGTGAACGGGGCATATGAAATTTTAGTCAGTTTAATTTTTCACCTCTCGGTGTACTTGAACGGGGTGTTTAACGTTTAATCCGTATAAATTTCAAACTGGATAGTTGACTTAAACGCACCCCTGTGCAGTTAACTGCATTGACAATTTGACATAACTAATTTATTTAGAAATCTCTTGGAAATCTCAATGCTTATCTGTCACTCAAACAAACTCAAATTCAGGAGAGGAGCTGAGGAGCACAGCATAGATATATTATATTTAGAGCAGAGTGGAGGAGTTGTGCTGGTCTACCCCAGGGCACAGAGTTAACTGTTTCATTTATATATCGCCCCCAATTTTATTAACGCGAATTCTAAATTAAGTGTTCTTTAATTGTCTCGGATAGTTGAAGCTAGAACTGAATCATAATATGGAAAGTTCAAGTCAACCAATGTCAGTACAAAAATCAGAAAAAAGAATCACTCCATGTGTCCCTACACCTGACTGGACCAGTCGTTCAAATGAGGTATATGCCTAATTTTATTAAAATGTCAGTACTTACAAACATTTAACCTGTTTCAAGCAGACGTTCTTGTACCGGTACTTTTATAATAATAAATGCAAATCTCTACTTAACAGATGGAAATTGCTAATGAAGATACATCTGAAAAATTTAGTGACCATAATTCGCAAGAAACAACTACTGTGAGCAGAGTGTCTGTAATCAGCAGTATATCAAATCAGAATGGAAATAGTAGAAACATTCACCATACTCCTGCTCACTCTGGAATCAGTAACTCTTCACTTACTACACCTACAATGCCAACTTCACAGTCTACTATTGCTGGAGAGGTGGCACTTACACCAACACATAGCACTTTCACACCACAAGCCGTAAATCCTCATAGTGCAATGACAGCTATCACCCCAATGGTGAGTGGAACAGACCAAGCTAAGGGCAGCATAAAGGTTCAGTAAGTAAATTATTATTGCCACTTTAATTTTGCTGTTGCATTAGTTCTACCACAGAAGCACTACCACTTCATTTTATGCCATTTTTTTAGTAAGCAGCATTGCCCTTGATACATGAATTATGTGGAGACAAATATCGAACCGAGTTTGAGCATTTTTTTTTATAATTAATATATAATGCAATCTATCTGGCGATATTCAGCATTAGGTCGGTATTTGTAGGTTTAAGGCTTGTGCGAGATTGTTCATCAACAATGTTGCTTTTCCATGTTAATCATACTACATATATCATTTATAGTAGTAGATCTTGTGGGTTTTTGCATTTCAGCCGACGTGGCATTTCGTTCATGAGATCCTTTGCAAGTATCTTAGGATGGTGTGAGATTCTTGCTTTGTATTTCTTTATTGTGTCTTTTATTTCCTGCTTAACTGTTTTAATGTTAAGGTCGTGGTGCAGTCTATCCTTGGTTATGTACCAAGGTGCATCTGTTACCATGCGAAGCATCTTCGATTGGAATTTTTGCAGGATTTCTATATTTGAGTTTGCTGCTGTCCCCCATAGTTGCAGGCCATAGCACCATATAGGCTTAATTATAGCTTTATAAATTAATAATTTGTTTTTCATTGATAACTGTGACTCTTTGTTCAACATCCAGTACATTTTTCGGACCTGTTGTCCCATGGCGAGTCGTTTGGTAAAGATGTGTTTTCTCCATGTGAGTCTTTTGTCTAGGTACATTCCCAAACATTTTGCCTCATCTTGTTGAGGGACTTGGACCCCATTTAGTGTGACTGGAGGGCAAATATTACGTCTGGTGGTAAATGTTACTTGGACTGATTTGGATACATTCGCCTTGATACGCCAATCCTTAAGCCATTTCGCGATGAGGTCAAGACTATTTTGGAGTTTTTGGGTGGCTGTTTCCGGGAGTTTGTCAGATGCCAGAACTGCTGTGTCGTCAGCAAATGTACCAGTTATAGTGGCCTGAGAAGTAGGCAGATCTGCAGTATATAGTAAGTACAAGGTAGGACCCATCACACTGCCCTGAGGTACGCCTGCATGTATTGGGCATAGTGGTGTTACTTTTTCGCCATATTTCACAAGGAAGTGTCTGTTTTCTAAGTACGATCTAATAAAGTTGTAGTATTCGATCGGTAAAGATTTTTTTATTTTGTACAAGAGCCCGTCATGCCATACGCGGTCAAAAGCCTGGGAGATATCTAAAAACGCAGCTGTACAATATCGTTTACTATCGAAGGCTTTGTTAATACTATTTACTAGCCTATGTACTTGTTCAATAGTACCATGTCGTTGCCTGAAGCCGAACTGGTGGTCTGGGATTAATCTCCTTTCCTGTATGATTGGCATTAATCTGCTTAGGAATAAAATTTCCAATACCTTCGATGGTATCGGTAGTAGGCTGATTGGTCTGTAAGATTTTACGTCATCAGGACTTTTACCTGGCTTAGGGACCATTATAATTTGGGCCACTTTCCATTGTCTGGGGACCATGGAATTTCTTATTATGGCATTATAAATGTATGTTAGGAAGCGCACACTCTCCTCAGGCAATTCTCTCATTATTTTAGCGGTTATCAGGTCATATCCTGGAGCTTTATTTTGTTTCCTGATTGCTTGTTTAACTTCAAATATAGAGAAGCTATTTATTGGGAGGTCTAATTGATGTGTCTCATTGAGTATTCTTGACACTTCCTCGATCTGTGTGGATCCCTGGTCAGCGTTTGGTATGAACACACTTTTCAAATGGTTAGCGAATGTCTGTGCCTTATCTGAATCGTTTATAGCCCAACTATTGTCTGCTTTGTGTATGGGTGGTCGTGTTTGCAGGGGACGCTTGAGTTTATTTGTTGCTTTCTACAGTGAGTAGTCAGTTGCGGCGCTGGCATCTAAGCCTCTAAGATATGCTTGCACATTAAGGTTCCGATTTTCACTCAGCAATTGTCGCAATTGCGATACCAGAGAATTTAGAACAGTTTTATTCGTTGCGTGGCGAGTTTTCTGCCATAATTTCCGTGCCTTTCGTTTTTTAGCAACCAGTTTTCTAATATTAGTAGGAAATCTTTGTGCTTTAGGGATTGTTTTGGAGCTATCGGGTGTAGCATGCCAAGCTGACTCTTGGGTACAGTTATTAAAATGCTCAACAGCTTCTTCTATGTCCTCGTTGGTTTGAAGTGGTAAGTGTGGGTTAAGCGAAGCTGACATGAACTCTCTGAAGCTATCCCAGTCTGTTTTTATACTATGTAGCCGGCATGCATCAGTAGCTAACGTTATTTTTCTCTTCAGCAGTATTTAGACTGGAGAGTGATCAGACGAAAGTTCTGGCATTGAGTTGCATGTAAAGTATATGGCAGCTATAAAAAATGGTCAATTAAGTCTAGTGTCTTTCTCTCATCGGTGGGCCAATAGTTAGGTTCACCAGATGATATGCAGCTAAGTTTTAACCTATTTAACGTTCTAAGTAGCTGTCTCTGAGTTTGAGCAATCTCTTAATTAATATTAGTTGATGTTTACAAGTTGTAGCAGAGTGTCGAGACCTTAGTTGGTGTCTAAAAGTCCTCCTAGCTAGGTGAAATTATAAATTGCCCATTGAAGCACCTACCCAATGCCCCTATTTTTCCACAGGCTGCCTAGGAATAGAGATTTCTATAAAGTGTGATTTCCACATGTAGTAGTATCATACAAATGTGTTTCTGTTTTACATTCCACACTCCCCTGTAACTTCTAAAATATGTGAATAATAAAACTAAAAAAATATATATGATGCACAATTACCTTGCAAACTTCATTTGAAAACTGGTTTGAAAGAGATTAAGTAATTCGTTTTTTTTTTTAATATGTTATAAATCGTAAGCATCCTTAAAGTGTGTTTAAGGTGGCTGTAAATATATTAGGTGTTTGTTTGCTGAATGGCTCAGAGCGTTGTTTTTTCCTGCTGCCGCGCCGTTGTAGTTGACGACAGGGATTACTCTGTGTTTTTTTTCTGTTACTATTCTGTTTCTTTTGCGGTCTTTATACCCATACATGTTAAGGATGTATAACCTTTTTTTTGTGCTAATATCATAAAAATGCTGATCGAGCTTGGTACATGTTTGGACGCATGCCCGCGCCTACAGTAGCCGTGGCGTATCCACCGAATTGCCCGGAGGATATCCTCCGGGCGATCGGTACAACACTAGCGTCCAGGCATTTCTTCCTTACCAATCAGAGAAGAGACGGATTGTCATTGAAACTATAAGGGTTCCTACTTTCAGGGCCCCAAGTCTGCTATTTTTCACAATGTCGTCATTCCAACACGATCCCATTGTCATTTTGATAAAAGTTTGTAATCTGCTAAATTCATAATGGTCGATCACTGGTCGGTCAGTGGTCTCGTAATGGAATCGTGGCAGAATGACATTGTCGTATTGCCATTATTATAAAACCCGGTAGTAGAAATGTTTTTTTTACTAAATTTGAACATTTACTCATGCCTGATTTCATTTATATACATCATCAGCCTATTATGTTCCCACTGCTGGGACACAGGCCTCCTCTCTGGGAGAGGGAGCAAGCTCGGTCATTCATTTGTCATTGTGTACGAGATTACCATTCTAAGCCATTTCTTTCAATGGAATGTCAGTGGTTGACCATTGGAAAGTCATAATGACGCCATTATACTAGTAGATTACCAAACTTGTCAAAATCAACAATTATGAAATCAATGATAGACCATTCTGACACTATTGTAATAGCAGACTTGAGGCCCAGGATTGATGGATTGTTCAATTTATTGTTACAGAAACTGTGTATCAACTATAAATTTGGGATGTGAATTAAAATTACTGGATATTTACTGTAGAACACGATTTTCTGAATATAATCCAGCAAGATTCCATGGTGTAGTCATGAAAATAATTGATCCAAGAGCAACAGCACTGGTGTTTAGGTAAATATCATTTTATTTTTCTCAAATAAACTATTTTTTGAGTCTTCAATTTTTTTTACTAAACGACAATTAACAGCATTCGGTTCAGGATTGTTCATCGAACAAAAGTTTGGTTTAGTCCAAATTTGCGCTGCCGGAACCGTGACCGCCGCCATGATCAGAAAAGCAGGGCGAACGGGAACTGAAAACTGAACTGTTTTGGCTTGCCATTTTAGGGTTTGCCCATAATCGCCACACTGGGGATTAGCCTGGGCAATGAATGATTGTGGTTGGAAAAGTTGAAAGCAGAAAATCTGACTTATGAACTTTGTTTAGACTAGTTAGAAGATAAACATATTAAAAGTCCTGACCCCTCCGAGGTGAGCCCGAGGGAGGGGGGGGGGGGCAAAGAAGGTCCCGTTTTTTGGTTTTTTGCTTATATCTCGAAAACGACGTGTCGTATAAAATTTTGTTGTACTACATAATAAAACCTCATAAAATTTTCTACAACTTTGTTCTTCAAACTTTTTATCTATCTCCAATATTTGCATAGCTGTGAGCTACGAAAAAACTTTTTTTGAAACTTTAAACTGCTCTCCTGAACAATTTGATTTTTGTCGCTTATAACCAATTTCCTTTTAACCGTCGACTTAATTCCAAAAACCCTTCGGTGACACAAATTAACCAAACGAATAATGGGTTTAATTTATTGCCAAAGTATCCAATTGATATAAAATAAAACAATAGTTAAGCAATAGTTAACAAAAACAAACAGGGTGATGAAAGATATAGTTGGGCGGTTATAATATATGCCTGTGTATTTAAAAAAAAAAACACTTTTTTCGAGTCTCATAGCTAGGCGATTGAAGATAGATAAAACTGTGAAAGACATATTGTAGAGAATTTTATCAGGTTTAATTCTCTAGTACAACTAAATTTCATGCGACGCACCGTTTTCAAGATATAAACAAGAAAACAAAGAACGAGACAGATAATTTAACACATTTTTGAAGATCGGTAATTTTTCGGAGCTCACAGCTATGCAAATATTGGAGATAGATAAAAAGTTTGAACAACAAAGTTGTAGAGAATTTTATGAGGTTTTATTATGTAGTACAACAAAATTTTATACGACGCATCGTTTTCGAGATATAAGCAAAAAACCAAAAAACCTTCTTTGCCCCCCCCCCCCCTCCCTCGGGCTCACCTCGGAGGGGTCAGGACTTTTAATATGTTTATCTTCTAACTAGTCTAAACAAAGTTCATAAGTCAGATTTTCTGCTTTTGACTTTTCCAACCACACACCCGTTTTGAGCACTCATTTACCAGACTAGTTGCGGGTTGGCGATCACGGATCGCAGCTTCTCGCACTGGTAATGCTGATACCCATCACCAATCTGCGTCATTTGGCTGGATGTAGAGAAATGGTTACCTGTACTGCTATTTTTTGGGAATCAAAGCTTCGTTTGTTGTTTTGCAGGATGCAAAACAAACAGATGAGGTTGACTTGGGGTAGATTGATGTTGAGTGTACTTATATCCTAGTATCCCAGTCCTCCCACCTTGGATGGAGCGGAAAGGAATGTCAGACTCGTGCTAACTAAAGTCTAAAGTCCACGGTGTTCCTTCTATACTGTACTGCAAGGGTGCTCCCACATTTATCGACACATTACTATACTTATCACCGATCATCTGAAGGCGGACGGCTCGTTTCGCCGTCGGCCGGCGTCGCGCCGCGTCGTCCGAGCCGAGCCGATGCGAACGGTATTAGTAACACCCTTATTACGTAGACATAAAGGCTTTTAAGACCATTAGCCGATTCCGCGGCGATATGTGGGAGCACCCTAATACGGTCCAGGGTCACAGTTGCTTGTTTAGGCAGCCTCGCGAACCTGGCAGAAACTCCTGCCCTAAACTATATTTTTCCGTAAAAGTTATTAATGTCGAGCTTCCGCTGCTTCTGTTCCGGACCGGTGGATCTTGCTGGACAAGAAGGGAGCGCTTAGTATTCCCCGCGCATGTCGAGGCGGGCGAGACCCACAAATAGAGAGGGTGCCTGACTGGAAAAGCAGAATTTGCCTTAGATTTGGCGCGTCTATTACACATTAACAGCCATGATTCACCATGGTCATCTGCTCTCACCGGAGAGCAGGTGACCGGATCAGGGTGGAGCAATGAAAAAAAATTTTTGAATCCACATCATATGAGTTCTCCCAGCCCGGGCAGGGCGGGGTGTCCTTCAATAGCCCTTTATGTTCCGGGGCCACGGTGATGGTGTAAGTCCTGCGACCCCGGCAGTTGTCTTTCTTTTGTGTTTGTCCTCTCTCTCACGCGTCCCGCCTCCTCCTTCGCGAGCATGACTGCTTCGCAGAAGGAGGCGACCGCTTCCCACTCCGTCTCGCCCCGCAGCATGGCCGCAACCAATGCCGGGCGCGCGGGGCGAGAGGTTTCCGCCTATCGCCGCCGTGAGGACACGTCGGTGCTCCGCCAAAGCGGGGCAATGCCCGGCGCTGCGCCTTCACGCGCCATTCATAGACGCGCTGGAGGGCAGTCAAATGAGACCTCCAACCCCGGGCAGGGCGGGAGGTACTTTCAGACTTGTACTGACTAAAATCCACGGTGTCCTTCAGTAGCCCTTTATGTTCCGGGGTCACGGTAAAAGAAATAAGTCCCGCGACCCCGGCAGGCTTTGGCCCTCTGAGAGGGGGCCCCGACATTTTGCTGACAGCTCTTTGAGGCGCGCGTGGAACACGACGCGCCGTCGACCCGGGCATGGTCCATGGTCGGACAGCGAGTTGCCCTTTACTCGCTGTCCGCATGCCCGCTGGTTGAACTGCCTTGGTGTCAAATTAATCAAGTACCTAATTTTAAATATAACATTTACAGATCTGGAAAAGTACTCTGCACTGGGTTAAGAAATGAACATGATTCCTATATAGCTGCCAGAAAGTTTGCTCGTATTATACAAAAACTTGGATATCCCGTAAGTATTCTCACGCATGAAGTGTTCCGTACCAAGTCACGTTTGTTGTATGGGAGCTCTCTTAAATATTTATTTTATTCCTTATTTTAGTATTTGTTCTTATATAGGCAACAGAAATACATCATCTGTGAACAGCGAAATCCTATTAAGAGGGTCCCGTTTTACCCTTTGGGTAAGGTAAAAAAAAAACAGTATATTAACTATTCAAATCAGAACTATTATTAAATGACAAACTCGAAATTATTCGAAATCAAAATGAACAGTAATGTACTTGCAAAGTACACAGTAATCCACATAAAATCTTGCATTAAACGTGAAGTCGTCCTAGATCCATTGAGCTATTATAACTACGTATAGAGACGACACCAGGTATCACCTATGTGTCCCATCCAGGATGAGTGCGCGCGCCTAGAGCACGCCACGGAGCTGTCAAACAACTGAATGAACTTGTGCGCGTTTACTCATCCTGGATGGGACACAGTGGTGATGCGTGGAGTCGTCTCTATACTTATTAATAACAGCTCAATGCCTAGATCACTGGTATATCGAATTTTATTATTTAAGTGAGTTCACTGAATTCTGTTCAAGCTCATGCACGTTGCACTTAAGTTTTTTTTTTTTTTTTTATCGTGTTAAAATCATCAAATGAGACCTCCAACCCCGGGCAGGGCGGGAGGTACTGTCAGACTTGTACTGACTAAAATCCACGGTGTCCTTCAGTAGCCCTTTATGTTCCGGGGTCACGGTAATAGAAATAAGTCCCGCGACCCCGGCAGGCTTTGGCCCTCTTTGAGGCGCGCGTGGAACACGACGCGCCGTCGACCCGGGCATGGTCCATGGTCGGACAGCGAGTTGCCCTTTACTCGCTGTCCGCATGCCCGCGCCTACGGTGGCCGGAGATCGTCTTGCGACGTTGCACTTAAGTTTGCTTATTTTTTAAATCGCGTAAAAGTGTAGTTCGGTGTTTGATCATTAAAATAAAATAATAATCGTCTTTTACCTACATTAATTATAATTACCTGGTCGACCGACCTTAGCTCTGTTAAAATATATACAGAGTGTTTCTTTTAAATTGGCCAAAAGGGAGACATCTGCATCCGTAAGAGATACGGGAAAACTTTCTTAGGAACCTTTAGCTCTTTTTTGATACTGAGAATTTTGGTGTTTTTATTTTTATACTTAGTCAAGTGTGAGCTGTCAACAGAAACGAGTGAAATTGACCAAAATTTTTTTTAATGCCTTTCGATTCTGTTTCATGTAAGGATCATTTCATTGTAACGGAAGAAAAACAATGGGGACGGCGGAAATTAGTCAAATTTAGCAAAATGTTTTTTCATACAAATTGTATGAACGTAAAAATACCATTTTTTTCACTCCCGTTTTTTATCTCCCGTTTGGCCAATTTAAAAGAAACACCCTGTATTCAGGGTGTTTCTTTTAAATGGGCCAAAAAGGAGAAATCCTTATCCATAAGAGATACGGGAAAACTTTCTTAGGAACCTTTCTTTTTTGATGTTGAAAATTTTGGCATTTTTACTTTTTTGGTCAAGTGTGAGTTGTCCACAAAAATGAGTGAAATTGGCCAACTTTTTTTTTAATGTCTGTCGACTCTGTTTCATATAAAGATCATTTCATTGTATCGGAAGAAAAAAATCGGGACGGCGGAAGTTGGTCAAATTTAGCAAAATATTTTTTCATGCAAAGGGGTTTGCAACTTTTAGTATGGACGTTGGCATCAATTTTTTTTTCTTTCGCCAGTGATGAAACTTAGGGCACAATTAGACTACTACCTAAGATATGTTTAGAAAAAATAATTAAGTTTCTAAACCGTAACCAACCAGAGATATGGCGGTTTGTATTTTGTTCTAATCTATAGTTATTTTTTGTAGAAATCCATACATTTACTGATGTGCTAGCTTTTTCCCGAGGCTTTGCCCATCCCAACCGCCTTTATGTATAGCCTCTAACCGTTTCTAGAGTCCCATCTATCTCTGTACCAAAATTCATCAACATCTGTTCAGCCGTTTTGACGTAAAAACGGAACATGACTTAATACTTATTTCGTATTTGTAATACGAATTAGGTTTACGTGGAATAATGAGTGTTTCGTTTAAAACGCTGTTAAGAAGATCTTTTAACCGACTTCAAAAAAGGAGGAGGTCCCAATTCGTCGCAACCTTTTGTTATTTATGTTAGTCGATTTTCGATGAGTCCTGGACCGATTTGTTAAATTCTTCTTTTGTTTTAAAACATTTACATCACGGATGATCATGGTAATCAGAAAACAATATACTATGTCTGTAAGTACCCACTATGACGGGGATAACGGTCGCGGTCGCGGGGTTTGTTTAATTATCGTGACCCTGGAACGTTAAAGGCTATTGAAGAACAATGGCTACTGAAGGACTCCGTGGTTTTTAGTCGGTACGAGTCTGACAGTCCCTCCCACCCTGCCCGGGATAAAGGAGTCATTTGATGATTTGAATTTTTTTTACGTAGTAAAATAATCAAATGAGTCCTCCCACCCCGGGCAGGGCTTGAGGGACTGTCAGACTTGTACTGACTAAAAACCACGGTGTCCTTCAGTAGCCATTGTTCTTAAATAGCCTTATACAAAAATCCACGGTATCCTTCAATAGCCCTTTATGTTCCGAGGTCACGGTGATGGAATGAGTCCCGCGTCCCCGGCAGGCTTTGTTCCTCTAAGTACTACCTATAATCATAGATATGCGATAGCAGCAATCCTCGATTTCTCGATCGACTTTGAAACAAAAGAAGAATTATCCAAAGGCGTTATTGAAAAGTAAAGGATCAAACTTCCATAGAAAAAAATGTTCGACGAATTGTGAACTCCTTTTTGAAGTCGGTTAAAAAGATCTTCTAAACAGAGTTTTATACAAACCATTGTTCCACGTAAACCTACTAGTATAATAAATACGAAATACGCATTAAGGTATGGTCCGGTTTTACGTCAAAACGGCTGAACGAATGTTGATGAAGAGTTTCGGTACAGAGCTAGATGGGACTCTAGAGACGGTTATATCACAGTCTAAAAATCCTACAGTCGTCCGACGAAGACGTCTAGACAGGGCAATCGTGCGGGGTGTGAGGGGCGAGACGCGGGTAAGCCGAGCCCAAGTTGCGATCAAAACGATGTTCAGTACTTGGGCTGTATCATTCAGGGCTATCGCGTGCGACGTGCGTGTTTGATTTTTATTTGGTAAAATAAAATGGTGCATACGACGTGTGCTGTGACTGATTGCAAGTCCTCATCTCGTATAAATAAAGATCTCCGGTATCATCAGCTGCCACATAATGAAGAAAGGTAAATAAATCTATTTTGATATTGTACTTAAATAATTTCATTTGTGATGTCGAGCCACATTGATAACGCTAATAAAATGGCCGACAGGCGCACGGGTTTTTTTTTAGTAGGTTATCGCATCTGTTTGGAAATTCTACTAATATTAGAAATGTGAATGTGTTTGATTGTATGTTCCGTGTCAAGATGGTGGAGTTTTTTATTATTTACCAGGGTGAATTTCGAGACAGCGGACGCCATTTTCTTACAATTCGATATGGGTGTCAATTCTGGGTTAAATTGGGGTGCTTTTTACGAAAAAGCCATTCTTTTTGAAATCCAAGACGGCGGACGTCATTTTCGTATAATTTGATATGGGTGTCAATTTTGAGTTAAATTGGGGTGCTTGTTCCGAAAAAGCCATTCTTTTTGAAATCCAAGATGGCGGACGTCATTTTCTTACAATTCGATATGGGTGTCAATTCTGGGTTAAATTGGGGTGCTTTTTACGAAAAAGCCATTCTTTTTGAAATCCAAGACGGCGGACGTCATTTTCGTATAATTTGATATGGGTGTCAATTTTGAGTTAAATTGGGGTGCTTGTTCCGAAAAAGCCATTCTTTTTGAAATCCAAGATGGCGGACGTCATTTTCTTACAATTCGATATGGGTGTCAATTCTGGGTTAAATTGGGGTGCTTTTTACGAAAAAGCCATTCTTTTTAAAATCCAAGATGGCGGACGTCATTTTCGTATAATTTGATATGGGTGTCAATTTTGAGTTAAATTGGGGTGCTTGTTCCGAAAAAGCCATTCTTTTTGAAATCCAAGATGGCGGACGTCATTTTCTTACAATTCGATATGGGTGTCAATTCTGGGTTAAATTGGGGTGCTTTTTACGAAAAAGCCATTCTTTTTGAAATCCAAGATGGCGGACGTCATTTTCGTATAATTTGATATGGGTGTCAATTTTGAGTTAAATTGGGGTGCTTGTTCCGAAAAAGCTATTATTTTTTAAATCCAAGATGGCGGACGTCATTTTCTTATAATTCGATATGGGTGTCAATTTTGAGTTAAACTGGGGTGCTTGTTCCGAAAAAGCTATTATTTTTTAAATCCAAGATGGCGGACGTCATTTTCCTATAATTCGATATGGGTGTCAATTTTGAGTTAAACTGGGGTGCTTGTTCCGAAAAAGCTATTATTTTTTAAATCCAAGATGGCGGACGTCATTTTCTTATAATTCGATATGGGTGTCAATTTTGAGTTAAATTGGGGTGGGTGCTTGTTCCGAAAAAGCTATTATTTTTAAAATCCAAGATGGCGGACGTCATTTTCCTATAATTCGATATGGGTGTCAATTTTGAGTTAAACTGGGGTGCTTGTTCCGAAAAAGCTATTATTTTTTAAATCCAAGATGGCGGACGTCATTTTCTTATAATTCGATATGGGTGTCAATTTTGAGTTAAATTGGGGTGCTTGTTCCGAAAAAGCTATTATTTTTAAAATCCAAGATGGCGGACGTCATTTTCGTATAATTTGATATGGGTGTCAATTTTGAGTTAAACTGGGGTGCTTGTTCCGAAAAAGCCATTATTTTTTTAATCCAAGATGGCGGACGTCATTTTCTTATAATTTGATATGTTTATCAATTTTGAGTTAAATTCGTAACCAGCACCCCGCTGGTTACGAAAATGCCACATTGATAACTTAAATATGTCTCGAGTAAAAGTTTATCAGTTTGGTGGTCTGTAGCAATTTTTTAGCATGTATGTTAGTACCCTTTCGGTTAGAATATATTTATTAATTTGTATTGTATTTTAAAATTTCAGACGTAAATTATGGGTAGCTTGTGGAAGACCGGATTTACTTGAAAAATCTTTTGAAAGTTTAAAAAATATATTTATTTGCAGTTTGCATTTTGAGAATGGTATGTATGATGAAACATGGCATCGATTTATTGACATCATTACCACTTACCAAATCAATTTTATTTTCCATTGATTATCCTTGCTCATGTAAGCTTATTAAAACGATTACAATTTAAGAGATTTAAAAACTGTCACGGGCAGAATGCAAGCCGTGACCTTTGCCGAACCGTGATGTCGCACTAACAACAGTAACTGAGTTATTTATTTCTTTGAAAACTTCACTTAAAAAGATTACAGTCCACGTCGTAAGTGTCACCGTAACTAGTTATCAATTCTGCATCAGTTCAATTTTTAAATCTCTTTGTATACGCCTAATCTGCATTTTTTATTGTCATTCAACTTCTTAATAATACATGTAGTAAAGAGCGGGTTAAAACTGGTTTTCATTATTATATTAGTGTGTAATATTGTTTTAATTATAATACTGCCATCGATGTTGACCTGCAATAAATAAATAATTTCATAAATATTCTTTACTTGTGACAACCCTGGCAGATGCATTACTGTCTAGACGATGTCGGCATTTTCCCCGAGATCAAAGGCGTCGTCCTACTGTATATTTTTATACTGTGGTTATATGCTGTAAATAAAGTTGGAGAGAGGACAAAACCTAGCCCAACAATAAATCTATGGATGAATGAAAACCGTCATATCTCTAGTTGGTTACGGTTTAGAATTTTTTTATTATTTTTTACGAACTTCTTAGGTTGCGGTTTACTAATGACCAAAATTTCATTACTGGCGAAAGAAAAAAAAAATTGAGGCCAAAAAGTTGCAAACCCCTTTAGCGATCGATTTATTACAAAACAATAAAAAAAATAACAATGTTAAATAAACTTTACTGATTAATTAATTAATATTTTTTGCGCTTTGTAAGCCAAAGCCAACTGTTTTTTATCGTCATAAACAACGCGGATTGAACAAATAGAGGAATGAAAGAATTCGACGTTTATTACAAAAAAATAATATGAAGAAATTACAATGACTAATAATATTCGGCTCCTGGCATGCCCTACAAAAGTCCGGGATCCCATGTTCCCGAGATGTATAGTCATTTCAAAAATAATAATAATAATTCATTTATTTCAAACTCATCTTATGATTACATCCACATTTTGTTAGTAAAATTACGAGCTTACAAACTACTGTTAGTAATAATTAATTCAGTTTGTAATAATAAGTTATAAAATAATAAATATTCCACAACTATCACACAACGCCATCTAGTCCCAACCTAAGCAGAGCTTGTGTTCTTGGTACTGGACAACTGATAAACATACTTTATATTTCTAAATACATACATATTATAGATATATTACGCCCAGACACAGAACAAATGATCACTGCTCATCACACAAACATTTGTCCTGGGTGGGTATCGAACCCACGATCCCCGGCATAGCAGTCAGGGTCACTAACCACTAGACCAACAGGGCCAGTCAAAATAGCATGCAGCCCTATCCAACGAGCTAACATCGGAGAATCCCACCGGTTCACTAGCGCTAGCAAGATGAAATTCGCTAATACTAATGAAGTAATACTTATTATTCTGAAATTAAAATATTATTTTTTGAAACTTTTTTGCGTCGTAGTCATTCCAACCCAAAATTAGAGAGGACATTTCTGCGCCAATTTTGAATCATAATCATCAATATTTAAATTAGAAATGTGTCGTACTCGTATATTTAAAAAAAATAAGTAAGTATTGTTATATTTTACAAAATTCGCTCTAAGAATTATGTTTTAACTGGTAATGTTAGATTGGTGAAGCTGAATGAGAACACTAATTATTACCCCTCGTTTACTTTACACCAAGAAATAAGTTAAATACTACACTGGACAGCAAATAAACCGAGCCACCCGCTACCTAGACACTCTAATTCGATTTTCTCAAAAACTAAAGAACCTACAATTATCAAATTTATACCTTCAGAAAGTGTGTTTCATGGTGATTAAAATGAAAGGAAATTCATTGCTTTAATCAATATGTCGGTGTTTATTAAGGATTTTACAAAGAAGAGTCGTTTTTCAGTGGTGACAATCGTTAGTAATGATAAAGTGAAAAAAAAAATTAAAGCCAAAATCAAAGATAAAATAAAAATAAAAGTTTTTGATCAATATTCCGTATTCCCTCCCCTTGCTCGGATAACTGCCAGCATCCTTGTATTCATCGACCTTACGAGCCTGACGATAAAATCTTGAGGAATGTATTCCACTCCTCTTCAATTGAGATTCGCAGCTCTGGAAGCCTTGTTGGAGCAGGTACCCGGGCTCCAACCCGACGTTTCAGCTCATCCCATAAGTGTTCTATCGGATTCAAGTCCGGGCTTCGAGCTGGCCAGTCCATCGTACGAATTCTGACATCGCGTAGATACTGGGCCACATGGCCACTGGCACCACATGAGCAACATGAGGCCGTGCACGCATCAATTGCATATCCTGTCCGATATATCCTGCGTAAGGTACCACATGGTCTGGGAGGATTTCAGTTATGTAGCGATGAGAAGTCAGTCCACGTGTACGGCCCGTCGGTTCGATGAAAACTAACGCTGTATGTGCTGTTAACGAGGTGCCGCCCCAGACCATTACAGATCCTCCTCCATAAGCAACAGTTTCCTCGATGCAACACTGAGAATAACATCCTCCAGAGCGACTATATACTCTTTGACGTCGATCACTTCCATGTAGACTCACCCTGGTCACATCAGTGAAGAGCAAATTACTCCACTGCTCTTATTTCCAATCCCTATGCTCTCGAGCAAATTCAAGTTATGCTCGACGGTGTGCTACAGGTAATGCTGGGCCTGTTGCAGCTCTTTTTGGGGTCAGGTTCCGTTCAGCAAGTCCCCTTCTGACGGTATCTGAACTTATGACCACCTGGCGTTCGTCACGCAGAACAGTAAGGTGGATATAACGATAATCTGCTGCTGATGTAGCCCTAGGTCTGCCCGTACCTGGACGGCGATCGAATGCTCCAGTCTCTAGGTATCGTCTGTAAACTCGTTGCACCGAAAATCTGCTGATTCGACGCCTTCGAGAGACTTCACGTTGCGCAATGCCTGCTTGAAGTAATTCTACAGCTTGAGCTGCTTCCTGACGTGTTGAATCCATTATTAATCGAAAAAAAGTAGCAAAAACACACGCGTCTGAGCAAACGATGGACAAAAACTAAAGAAATGATAAGAAATATCCGACTACCCTCATTGTAGAGAAAAAGAACGCTAATTTCAAACTCAGGTGAAAACAGAGCAAATCGTTACCATTGTGTTTGTTGCTTGATTACAATGTGAGTTGACGATACTTTCGAATTAATTTGTAGTCATTTTAATCACCATGAAACGCACTTTTTGTAGGTATAACTTTTTTTTTTTTTTGAATGGCATCTCACAGGTCAACCTAGAAGAGGTTGTGTGCTGCTTAACCGGATGTTTCTGTGGATGCCATAGATTTTACTCTAAGGCCTCCATGCCGGGCGCGATAGGCGGAGACCTCTCGCGCCCGGCATTGGTTTCGGCCATGCTGCGGAGCGAGACGGAGTGGGAAGCGGTCGCCGCCTTCTGCGAGGCAGTAATGCTCGTGAAGGAGGCGGCGGGCCGCGAGAGAGAGAGGACAGCGTCCTCCCTCCGCCCCAACCGCAGTGGTGTACGCCCACGGCGCCGTACGTCGCAAGACGATCTCCGGCCACCGTTGGCGCGGGCATGCGGACAGCGAGTAAAGGGCAACTCGCGATAATCTGCTGCTGATGTAGCCCTAGGTCTGCCCGTACCTGGACGGCGATCGAATGCTCCAGTCTCTAGGTATCGTCTGTAAACTCGTTGCACCGAAAATCTGCTGATTCGACGCCTTCGAGAGACTTCACGTTGCGCAATGCCTGCTTGAAGTAATTCTACAGCTTGAGCTGCTTCCTGACGTGTTGAATCCATTATTAATCGAAAAAAAGTAGCAAAAACACACGCGTCTGAGCAAACGATGGACAAAAACTAAAGAAATGATAAGAAATATCCGACTACCCTCATTGTAGAGAAAAAGAACGCTAATTTCAAACTCAGGTGAAAACAGAGCAAATCGTTACCATTGTGTTTGTTGCTTGATTACAATGTGAGTTGACGATACTTTCGAATTAATTTGTAGTCATTTTAATCACCATGAAACGCACTTTTTGTAGGTATAACTTTTTTTTTTTTTTGAATGGCATCTCACAGGTCAACCTAGAAGAGGTTGTGTGCTGCTTAACCGGATGTTTCTGTGGATGCCATAGATTTTACTCTAAGGCCTCCATGCCGGGCGCGATAGGCGGAGACCTCTCGCGCCCGGCATTGGTTTCGGCCATGCTGCGGAGCGAGACGGAGTGGGAAGCGGTCGCCGCCTTCTGCGAGGCAGTAATGCTCGTGAAGGAGGCGGCGGGCCGCGAGAGAGAGAGGACAGCGTCCTCCCTCCGCCCCAACCGCAGTGGTGTACGCCCACGGCGCCGTACGTCGCAAGACGATCTCCGGCCACCGTTGGCGCGGGCATGCGGACAGCGAGTAAAGGGCAACTCGCTGTCCGACCATGGACCATGCCCGGGTCGACGGCGCGTCGTGTTCCACGCGCGCCTCAGCAAAATGACGGGGCCCCCCTCTCAGAGGGCCAAAGCCTGCCGGGGTCGCGGGACTTATTTCTATTACCGTGACCCCGGAACATAAAGGGCTATTGAAGGACACCGTGGATTTTAGTCAGTACAAGTCTGACAGTACCTCCCGCCCTGCCCGGGGTTGGAGGTCTCATTTGATGATTTTACCACGCTCAAAAAACAAAAAAAAAAGGTATAATAAATGTTAAATCTTCACATACATAAATACAAAATCAATAAGTAGTAAGTAGTGTAGATAAGTTTAATATTTCTAAGTAATTACAATTAACAAGAGCAAAAAAAAATAGGTCGTGTCTTTCACACAAAATTCAGAGAGAACAGAAGAAGAAAATAGCCGGCCAGTGTTGTCAAGCGCGCGGCGAGTTCCGTTATAAATCTTCAAGCTGATTTATTAACATCCTCCCCCCCTTGGGGACATATTATTAGGGTTGTTGAAAATAGAACCGCCCGCAGTTACTTTTGTTTTCCGATCTCAGCTGGTATACTATACACTTGATTAAAAAATGGGGGACCCCAACTAAATTGATGTAACCAAACGATAACGCGATGTAACTCGACGACAACGCCATCTATCGAGCATAGTGTCAAACTTTTTTTTTGCACTTTTGTGAGATATTATGGTTTCGACAAACATTACTACATACTTTATTAAACCAGATTCGTCATGTACTTACACCAAAAATAAAGTAACTAGGAGAACGAAAACAACCTATTCAAATCTGGTGTTTGAATCTACGGCCACCAGCATAGTAGTAAGCGCGTCGGCGCACAGTGGTCCGGATTTTGAAAAAGGTGGACATAGGATCGAAAATGCATATTTAACTAAACAAAAAATTGTTTCGAATAGGAAATCTAACGCTGATTAATACTTATTACCACAACTTTTCAAAAAAATAGCTCCTTCATGTCAAAAAAAATATTGAAAAAAAAAAATGTATGGGAGAAAATCTATTTTATTTTTTTTCTCCGTTCAGTATCAAAGTATAGCAACCAAACCTTATATTCTGGTAAGTACTTATTGTCCTTAATACGACGACATATAAATTGCTTGCGTATCCCTGCGGCCTTGGCGCCTACGATGATTCAAAGTTTAAAATTTCAATGTTGAATTATCTTAATATTTTTAACAAGTTTTTCTATTGAAATTAATCTAAAATATCATTTTTCATAAAACAAGCCCCCCGCGCGTCCCTTCCGTGTATTAGGCTCGCCCCCTATTACTTGGGACTTAAATATAACTGGCGAAATGACAGTGTACTATAGTGTAGTATAAACCATTGCCGAATCCTTCGGGGAATATAAAACGTGATCTTATGATAAAATAAGCATTTCTGCTTTTTTTATTGTAAATAATCTTCTGTTGATTATCCTTTCATCTTCTAAATATATAAAACTCAAAGGTGACTGACTGACATAGTGATCTATCAACGCACAGCCCAAACCGATGGACGGATTGGGCTGAAATTTGGCATGCAGATAGATGTTATGACGTAGGCATTCGCTAAGAAAGGATTTTGATCAATTCTACCCCCAAGGGGTTAAAATAGGCGATGAAAGTTTGTACGAAACTATGTAAAGTTTAAACCGATTGGGCTGATACTGTGCGTGCAATAAGCTACTATGATGAATTCCACCCCTAAGGGGATAAACTAGGCGATGAAAGTTTGTATAAATTCTCCTTGATTTTGGACGGAAGTTCTACATATCCCAGTTGAAACATGTCCAGAAGATTTAGAAATAATCAAGACCTTTTTGAAGAACTACATCAGTAATATCAGCGCAGCGCAGCAAGTGCTGCGTGGCTACACTCAAATATTAGTTGGCGAAATTGCCCTACTGTTAATTTATCCGAGATTTTTCAAGCCCAAGACGAAGTTATCGAAAACATATCGACAGACAATACTTCAGTTGACATCGATACTACAGCAGCTGTGATTCCGTCGACACCTAGTACAACAACTGTGGGCCCATCTACCGAAGTTCAGATTAGAAGTAAGCCTTTTGTTGACCTCAGCAACGAACAGAAAAAAAAGTTCAGATTCTCTTTTGGACTATTCGCCGGAAGAACTTACTTTTGCATTAGTCGAAAGACTTAGGATAGACAAGAAGAATGACTTAGCTATCGTTCAAGACACATTGTTTAAGAAAAATAGGAAAAAAACTGTTGATGAAGATCGTGCTCTTGGTCTTTATACATCTTTGAACCACCATAAATGTAAACGTGACAGCTTTAGTGATGTTGTTTTTGTTCGAGTTGAGTTTGTTAGTCATTTTCAGGACTTCAGAAAAAGTTTTTCAAGGCTAAATCTGTTTCTTTTAAGATAAGTCGCTACGCTAGTAGTATAACCAACGATCAGTCGAAAATGTAAGATGATTTATACAAACTGTCATCCCCTATTTTATCCCCTTGGGGGTAGAATTTATCAAAACCCTTTCTTAAGGGATGTCTAGGACTTGACATCTACCTGCATGCCCATCCTGATCCGTCCAAAATCAAGGAAGATTTATACAAACTTTCATCGCCTAGTTTATCCCCTTATGGGTGGAATTTATCAAAATCCTTTCTTAGGGGATGCCTAGGTCATAGTAGCTTTTTGCATGCAAAGTATCAGCCCAATCGGTTTAAACTTTACAAAGTTTCGTACAAACTTTCATCCCCTATTTTAACCCCTTGGGGGTAGAATTGATCAAAATCCTTTTTTAGCGGATGCCTACGTCATAACATCTATCTGCATGCCAAATTTCAGCCCAATCCGTCCATCGGTTTGGGCTGTGCGTTGATAGATCACTATGTCAGTCAGTCACCTTTGAGTTTTATATATTTAGAAGATGAAAGAATAATCAACAGAAGATTATTTACAATAAAAAAAAAGCAGAAATGATTATTTTATCATAAGATCACGTTTTATATTCCCCGAAGGATTCGGCAATGGTTTATACTACACTATAGTACACTGTCATTTCGCCAGTTATATTTAAGTCCCAAGTAATAGGGGGCGAGCCTAATACACGGAACGGACGCGCGGGGGGCTTGTTTTATGAAAAATGATATTTTATATTAATTTCAATAGAAAAACTCGTTAATAATATTAAGATAATTCAACATTGAAATTTTAAACTTTGAATCGTCGTAGGCGCCAAGGCCGCAGGGATACGCAAGCAATTTATATGTCGTCGTATTAAGGACAATAAGTACTTACCAGAATATAAGGTTTGGTTGCTATACTTTGATACTGAACGGAGAAAAAAAATAAAATAGATTTTCTCCCATACATTTTTTTTTTCAATATTTTTTTTCGACATGAAGGAGCTGTTTTTTTGAAAAGTTGTAGTAATAAGTATTAATCAGCGTTAGATTTCCTATTCGAAACAATTTTTTGTTTAGTTAAATATGCATTTTCGATCCTATGTCCACCTTTTTCAAAATCCGGACCACTGTGCGGCGTTCGAGCGCAAATAAAAGAAAATTATAAAAATACCTAGAAAAAATGGAATAAAATTTTAAAACCCGAAAAACCAACTGAAAAAATTAAAAAAAAACGGTCTATGTTTACCTGGGTATTGAACCAGATTGAGAGGAGCTCGTGGCTAAATAATTACAGCCGCACAGGCCGATCTTCCGGGGTGAGCCGCGCTTGCCGAGGTTTGTCTGGGGATGGGTGACCATCTGTCATAGCGTGTTTCTCCGTACCTCGGAAAGCACGTAAAGCCGTTGGTCCCGGCTGCCATTTGTAGATCTTTGACAGACGTTACTGTTAGTCAGAAGCTCTAAAGTCTGACAACCAGCCTCACCATGGGGTATGGTATAGCCCAGTTACTGGGTCGTGGAGGTCCCACAGGCAGTCGCTCCATGTAAAATACTGATATCCAGCTGATTCTGGTTTGACTGAAAGCCGACCCAATATAGTTGGGAAAAGGCTAGGCAGATGATGATGAACCCATGGTGGTGACCATGGGATTAAATCTTAGTTTAATAATAATAATATGCATTTTATTTCAGACATAACACATCCATACAATTGTTAATAATAAAAACTTATAAAACTATGTTAGTAAACATGTAATTTTGACAGGGAATTAATAATCGGGCAATCAAATTTCCCCGGAATGACATGAATGAATATTCACTAAGTTGTTTTATTTCAGGCAAAGTTTTTGGACTTCAAAATTCAAAATTTTATAGCTACTGCTGATTTAAGATTTCCGATAAGATTGGAGGCACTACAACAAGCACACGGGCAATTTGCATCTTATGAACCAGAATTGTTTCCTGGTCTTGTATACAGAATGGTACGCCCTAGAGTGGTGTTACTCATATTTGTCAACGGAAAGATAGTATTTACAGGTAAAGTATACAATTATATTAAATTTAATACTTCTTCGCCTGCTAAAGGTCCATTCAAACCGAGACGCAACGTTTTGAGGCGCTATTATAAAGAGCGCGCAGCAACAATAACGGCGCGCGGCCGCCGTCGCGAAATCGTGGAATGTGTATTTTTCGTATAGTAAATAAATGCAGATTTTGAATCGCTCTATTGAAAATTACGTGCAGCGTTGCACTTTGGTGTGAATTGACCTTAACACATGTCTTAATTTTCCGATCTATTGTACATGTTATAGGCAATGTGTACAATGCAGGCATTCTATACAATACCTAGGAAATGTATAGAATGCCAGGGTCGTTCAGGCAATATATGAAATGATGTTCAAAGTTTAATAGTACATTATGATACAAGTGCGGTAAGTTGAAAATTACAGCCGAGGCGATATTGCTCGCACGAGCCCGTGGGGCGAGTGCTATAAGAAAGCAGAGGCTGTAATTATCAAACCGCACGTATATCATACGACGTTTTATAACACATTTGTGAGGAAATAAATAAAAATCGGACTTTCTCAAACGAATAAATTCATCATTACTTGACATTTTCTAATAAAATCAATACAGCGAAAAGAAAAAGCGCGCGGACTAATTTTTACTTTTTCACAAATTAGCGATGCGCGCGCATCAACGTCTTTTGTTTATGGCAAAGGCACAAAAACAGCCAGTATTACTAATAAAGTAAATTAATACTTTTGTTAAGGATAAATGGTTGTAATTAAATGTCAAAATTAATTAAATTAAAGAATTAAATATTTTTTTATTATATTTTATCTCTCAAAGTTAATTTTATTCATAAAATGTTGACCACTTTTCTGACATAAAAACTCTTTGCTAAGTTTTAAAAAAGTACCGTTCGTTTTAGACGGAACATCTTGATGCGTTTTACATTACCGCACTAGTGCGTAATGAGATACATTACGATACTGATAGTGGAGCAGTAATAGTAGATTATTAACCAAGGGGATAAAGCAGGGTCTTCTGTCGCGGGTGGCGAATTAAATCGCGAGCGTAACGAAGGACTCGAGGTTTACTCCCGAGCGTAGCGAGGGTGTTGAAAACTTAAATCACGAGCGAAGCGAGGGATTTAAGACGAGTCCTGAGTGTAGCGAGGGATTTAAGTTCACCCAAGACTAAGACAGCTTTATCACCGAGGAAAATACTCTACTTTTCGTACCATTTGCGAAAAAATAACACAGTAATAATATGAGATACGCATTTTAAACATTAATATTTAACATTAACTTATTTATAAAAATAAGTAAAAATAAACTCAACGTTTATGTATTTGAAGAATACAAAAACGCGGCAAATTAAAAAAGCAAAGGCATCAAGCTCATACGGCCTCGTCGGTTTTCGTAATTTTATTTAACTAGATGAAAATCCGGCTTCGCTCGGGTGAAACGTGTGTCCCAAATACTACACATCAAGGTACTAAATGTAGGTGTCACGGTAAGTCATAGGCCGAAAATAAAGAAAGAAAAAAAACTCGACATGATAACCAATGTCAATAATGGCGGCTGCGATCTGTCTGGTCAGAAAATCATTAGAAATTTACAAAATACTCGACAATCCGAATTTTGCGGATATATGTTGTCGACTCGAAATCTTTATTTTTTAATGTTTTATTATTCTGGTTAGCTTTCGATCGAGTCTACCGTAATCTAAGTATTCCAAATTTAAATCACATTCTCTCCCTAGAGAGAGAATGAAATTCAGTACAACATTCTTTCCCTGTTTTTCACAGATTAAAAATGACTCTTGTTATGTTCGCTTTTTGTGGCATAGAATGTCACTTTTTTGAGCAAGTGGTACGAAATAGTTATTTTCAACACATTTGCTCGTAAAATGCATTTACAAAGCCTGTATACATTGTTCGAAAGTTAAAAATTACGCGCCACACAACGGAGCGTGCGGTAAAATAGGTACCTATTTTACCGCACGCCCCGTAGTATAGCAGCGTGCGTTTTCTTTACGGTTTTTTTTTTAATTTTCAAAAAAAAAAAACACCAAAGAGAATTATGAGAATAAATAACCTGACTGATCGAACCTCCTTGGAAGCGCTTTTGCTCAACTCACGTTGTGTCACTTTAGTACTAAAGAGTAAATGAGACGAAAGATGTAGTTCTAATTTTCACCACGTGCATGTGGCGCCATTTTCAAAGTCGCGCCATTTTCATATTAGGAACTTCAAAAATTGTTGCGACTAATCTTAGTTCGAGCGAGGAATCTGTTAATATGGAAAAATGTGTTGAAAAACATTGTATGACACACGTGCAGAAATTGGTTTTTACAAACTCGTGACTACGGTACGCCCTCGGCTTCGCTCGGGCGTACGTTCGTCTACTCGTTTGTAAAAACCAACTTACCGCACTAGTATCATAAATAACTATTATGACTAGTGCGTACCGTAGTCACGAGTTTGTAAAAACCAATTTCTGCACGTGTGTCATACAATGAAAATGGCGCGACTTTGAAAATGGCGCCACATGCACGTGGCGAAAATTAAAACTGCATCTTTCGTCTCATTTACTCTTTAGTATTAAAGTGAGACAACGTATTGAGCAAAAGCTTTTCCAAGGAGGTTCGATCAGTCAGGTTATTTATTCTTATGATGTGAAACTCTTTGGTGTTTTTTTTTTTGGAAATTAAAAAAAAAACATAAATAAAACGCACGCTGCTATACTACGGGGCGTGCGGTAAAATAGGTACTTAGGTGAGAGTACCTACTTTACCGCACGCTCCGTTGTATGGTGCGTAATTTTTAACTTTCGAACAATGTATACAGGCTTTGTAAATGCATTTTACGAGCAAATGTGTTGAAAAAGACCTTTTACGAGCAAATGTGTTATAAACTATTTTACACTTTAACTAGGAAATGTATAAAATACCTAGACATTGTATAGAATGCCAGTTGAAGCACAGGCAATGTATGTAATCGATTTTTCTTCTCTATGTTTTAGTTAGATAGGTACTGATATTTTTAGAGCTAATCCTAATTTCAAAAATTAGCTCCTATTTCCGTGTGCAAGGTTTATAGGAACCTAACCAAACCGAATGTCGGTGTGCCCCAAGAGTTGTTGGTACATTTGAAAGTAGACGTCTGTAGCACCCCGAAGTTCGGTTTGGTTAGGTTCCTTTAAATCTTGTACACGGAAATCGGAGCCCCGCTCAGCGGGGCTCCGTCTACCTGAACCACGTCAATTTAATTTTAAAAAAATGATTAAGAATTACTCATTGATTTATTCCTTAAACCAACATTTACCAACCATCATTGGTAAATCTTATCATTTCCCAAACTATGCTAGTAGAAGCCCGAAATAATGTCTCTTTTTATAAAATTCAGACGTCTGGACTCGTATATATTGTGCTCTAGTATTTTAAAGCAAAATGTATTTTGATTCAAACACTCTCTGAATAGGTATACAGTTTGCTCTTCAACTACAAACGCAAACTGCGATCGAACTCAGAGCAACCCCGGTCTGGGTCAGCATACAGTTTGGCAATACCCGTACGGGCTAGTCCCGCACGTCGCACACACGTGTCTCCTTCTCGTGGTCGTTCATTATACACATTGCCTGATGCGCTTTGGGCATTTTATACAATACCTTGGTAATGTATGAAATGAATCGTATTATATACATTGCCTGAACGTTTTAGGCAATGTATACATATAATGCCTAGGCATTCTATACAAAGCCGGATTATACACATTGCCTATAACATACACACTTATAATTTAGTCCAGTCAACGAATGATTATATGCATGTATGTAATCATTCGTTGACTGGAACACAATGTTTGACTTCATAACTGTGTTAAGACTGGTTAGGAGGTAAACATCAAAAGTCCCCGACCCTAAACATTGAGCTATGGGAGGGCAAGGGGGTTCGAAGGTCCCATTTTTTGGTTTTTCGCTGATATCTCGGAACCTATGCGTCCTAGTACTGGAGGGCTCCTCTGCATCCAGATTAACACGGTGGCAATCCGGAAAGGAGGCTGCCACTAAGAAGTGGCAGCTTCCTTTCCGGATTGCCACCTACAGGAGACTGCAGCAGTAATGACAGAGAATTAGGAGGCAGAACATGTGAACGCCCTCGTAATCTCAATCAAGCTGCGTACGGCGAGTAATGGGGAAGCTAGTTGTCTTATCAAGGATCAGGCCCAGGACGACAGCATATTATCGTGTTCTAAAAGAACTTTCAGTGGCCCTTATAGAGCCAAACACCTACCAGTAGCAGGATACCGTAGCACAATTGATGATTTTATTAACCAAATAAACGTGGTTGATTCAAAGAGCACTACTTTTGGTCACGATTCGTACTGTTTGGAGGTTTCTCTCCCAAGACCCCTACCACAGGCAACTTCAATTCTGTTCCCGGTGCTGGCCCCACCAGCAGATTTATATATTTTAACATGTTTTTTCTTCTTTTCACAAAAAATAAAGTGATTATTATTCATTTTAATTGGGTACACCTCTGCCCAACCCTTCAGGGATAACAGGCCTGATGTTATTTTATGTTAAATTGCTTGAGGTCACTAGTTCTAGCAGTATTTATCATTATTAGGTGTTTCTCGGCACTTTCAGAAATTAAAAAATGTATGAAAATTACGAATCTTCGAACTTGTATAACTTGGCCAAGAGCAATACTACAACTTTGGTGCCATAGTAACTATTGCTCCAAATGACTAGTACTAACCATTGGTACCAATTTTTTTTCGCTGGCCGGCAGTTTCAGAAAAAGCCCAAAAATTTATGGAGCGTGAATGATCTCCTTTGCTACAAGTTATACTAAATAAGCATTTCGATAATTATCTTCTACAGTTTTCGAGATATCTCTTGAATATCTGTAATTTGGAAAAAAAAACATTTTAACCTTGCTTGTTCCGAAAGAAATGTTAATAATTATGTAGGGTGAGTGGGGTTAAGATAAGATATAGGTTATATTATGTAAGATGAAAAACGGGGAAAGATAAAAAAGACACAATAACGCCGAATATAAAGGAAATCTGTTCATGCTGGCAACATCATTGTAGACACCGTTTTGTCATGCCCCGCACCGCAGTCTGCGTCAGTCGCTAAATGAGAGCATTCCTGAGTTACCAAACCGCGAAAATGAAGGTAGTTATGCTTGATGCATGACTAAAATCGTATTTCTGGTCATTACCATAAAGACGATTTTAGTCACTATTTTAATCTTACCCCTTGGGCATTTCGGCTTACCCCTTCATTTTGTTTTTTTAATGAACAATTTTATTAACAGTTTTTTCAACATTAATAGTATATTTTGCAACGATTGAATAAAGAGCGGATTTAAAGCGAGGGCCATTATATGAATCAAGAGCAAGCGAAGGATTTTAATGACTGAATCACGACCGTAGGGAGTGATTCATGATGATTGAATCACGAGCGAAGCGAGTGATTCAAGTATTTAAATCCTGAGCGACGCGAGTGATTCAGGCCCTCGATTTAAATCCGTTTTATTCAAGAGTTGCAAACGATACTTTATACCATGACTACGAGAAAAAGAAAGATTTGAGCGATAAAAGATATTCAACGAAACAAAATAAAGTTTTTTTTAATACCTAAGTCTGCTCCACACACACGTGGGTGCGAAGTAGTCCAATCGCTCGGTCACTGCGCCAACAAGCTGACGTTAAAATCGGAGCAATGGTTTGAATTAAGGGTAATTTTCATATTAGCAAGGGGGTTGTCCAGCATCGCGGTCGATGTCGAATGTACTAAAGTGTTCTAAATTCAAACACCAAAACAGTGCGTAAAAGACTACTTTTACGCACTGTTTTCCGTGAGTAAAAGTAGCTTTTTCGAGGGGGAATGGTATAAAGATTTCTTTCATCATTATAGAAACAACTTGACCATGTTACTCAAAACAAAAAGTTCACGCTTTTGAATCCCTTTGTGTAACAAGTTTCAAATCAACACTGTCCATCTCATCAAATTTTCATCCCAACTTACCCCCCGTTATTTATTTGGTTATTTTACCCTATTTAATGGTTGTTTTTGAAGTCGGCTCGTTTTTTTTTAACTTTTTTATTTTTACCTATTCGTATACATATAGTTTAAATATTCATCCCAAATTCTTGTCAACTATTTAATTTTCTTACATATGCACTAGAATTTTATTATCCGTAGCACCGGGCACCCCTCTAGAGGTCCAAAGCCTGCCGGGGTCGCTAGTCTTATCGAATTACCGTGACCCTGGAACGTAAAGGACTATTGAAGGATACCGTGGATTTTTGTCAGTACGAGTCTGACAGTGTCCTCCTGCCTATAAAGGGTTCGAGAACTCATAGGATTATTGTACCACGTAAAAAAATGCATATACATTTTAATTCAGATGGAACTTTTTTAACTGTTGTATTTTCCTTTTATTGCAGGTGGCAAAACACGAGGTGAAATTAACGAAGCCCTAGACATAATATATCCAATTTTGAGGAGTTATCGAATAAGTTAATTCCATCCCAACCTTATTATATTATTAAGTGGCTAGGTATAATACTGTAGGTAATATTAAATTGTAATTATTTTTAAGTTATTTTATTTTTCTGCCTATATTCAATAATATCTATATATATTATTAAATCAGTGTACTGTTATATTTATTGATTTTTTCTTATAAATTCCCTACCTACTTGAAAGTTGGAATCGAAAAATGGTGTGATATTGTTCGATTTCAGTCACGAGAGATGATGGGGTAGTACGGAACGCGGCAAGGAATGAGCTTTACCAGCAATGGCTTCTGGCATTGGCACAATAGTAGATTACGCAACAAGGGAGTAAAGCATTGCCATAGGTCACGGGCGTATTGAAGATGAAGGCGGGCCGCGAGAGGGAGAGGATAGCGACCTCCCTCCAACCCAGCCGCAGTGGTGAACGCCCACGGCATCGGACGTCGCGAGGCGATCTCCGGCCACCGTAGGAGCGGCCATGCGGGCGGCGAGTAAAGGGCAACTCGCTGTCCGACCATGGACCTTGCCTGGTTCGATGGCGCGTCGTGTTCCACGCGCACCTTAAAGAGCGTCAGCATGATGACGGGGATACTATGAATACTTTACATGATTACTTTCCCCCTCTAGAGGGCCAAAGGTCGCGGGACTTATTTCATTAACGTGACCCCGGAACATAAAAGCAGGCTATTGAAGGACACCTACCACCGGGGTAGATACGAGCGCCGATGGCCAATTCCGCGGCGGCGGCGTGGCCTGAATATTTTCACGGCGGCGGCGGCGTCGCGGCGGCGCGTCGCTTCCGGCCGTGCTTCTTAATTCTATTTTTTTTAGGGATAGATTTTATAAAAAGAAAATTTAGAAAACCATGTTGTTGTAAGTACCAAAAAAGTTATTTAAAGAAACGTATTTGTTAATTACAATTTTTGGTTTTCAATAATTAGAGATCACGTTTATTAATAACAATAGTTGTTTAGTATTTTAAAGTGCGAGACAGAGTTTTTAATCAAAGCACTATCTATTTTTTTAAGTGAAATGGGCTTGCTCTTGATCCTAGTCTTTTTTTTTATCAATTATTACACCAAGAAACAAATACTAGTTTCATACAAAACTTGTTTGTTTTATACTTAGATAAAGTAATAACCCTTTTTTTTATCGTGGTAAAATCATGAAATGAATCCTGCTAACCAGGGTAGGCCGGGAGGGTCTGTCAGACTTGTACTGACTAAAATCCACGGTGTCCTTCAGTAGCCTTTTGTGTACCGGAGTCGCGGTATAAGTGTGTCCCACGACCCCGGCAAGCTTTGGCCCTCTAAAGGGGGGGGGGGGGGGGCTGTCATTGTGCCGACGCGACGTCCGACGCTGTGCGCGTCTACCACTGCGCCGTGGGTGAGGGCGCCTCCTCCTTCGCGAGCATGACTGCTTCGCAGAACGAGGCGACCGCTTCCAACTCCGTCTCGCCCCACAGCATGGCCGCGACCTATGCCGGGCGCGAGAGGTCGTCGCCTATCGCCTGCGGGAGGACACGGCGGTGCTCTGCCCAAGCGGGGCAGTCCTGCACCGTATGCTCCACCGTGTCCTCCGGGCGGTCCTCGCAGTGGTGACACCCAGACGTTTCCTCCCTCCTTATCCGACATAGGGACCTCCTGAAGCATCCGTGGCCGGTGAGGACCTGCGTCAAGCGGTAGGTGAGGACGCCGTGGGACCTACCCAGCCACTCCTCAAAGAGGGATCTTACCGCCGCGATTGCGGCAAGCCCGTTGACCCTAGTCTACGTCCCGAATCACTAAGACAAGGTTTACGATGGCGCGAGCCATTTAAATTAAATCAATACAATTAAAAAAATAACATTACTGGCATCCCGACTCGGACAAACTAGGTTAGAAGAAAAAAAACTACCCAGAAGTAGGACGTGGCTCCGTCGATTTCTCTTGTGATGGAAGAACTAGTTTTGCCTAGGCCAAACTAGTTTCGGTTGCCAGGTAGCCGGAACGTGTGAAAAGGCACTAACGTGTTTGGCAAAAGCTACGTATTGAGTGGAGCAAAGAGGCTAGAGCGAGCTAACGTCGAATGCCATCAGGACGCGCGTGCGAGCGAGAAAGTAAGTTGCGAATCGTCGTGGCGGCGGCGGCGCGCCGACATGAATTCACGGCGACGGCGGCGCGCCGGCGCGGCGCTCATATCTACACCGGGGTCGGAGGACTTATTTGATGACTTTACCACGTAAAAAAATGCTGTACAGCCTTACTACAAAAACTTAAACATCTGTTGAACACGTTTCTAAAAAAAGTGTGATTGCAAAACGGACCTTATTTCAACGACATAATCTGACATCTGCGACACACATTGGCTGGACACATTGGCGTCCATAGCACCCAGGGCTGGGCAAAATACATGCTTTGCTTTAATTGAAATACAAATTACAAAATACTATTATCGCAAGTAATTAAAATATAAAATACAAAATACTTTTAAGTAAGGTATTTGAAATATAAAATACAAAATACAGTATTTTAGCTATTTTTAATTGAAATACAAAATACTAATTACAAATTACATATTACTTATTATCTGAATGGCTGAAAAGTAGAAGGAAGTTCAGAAATTCATTTTTTTTGCGTTAATTAGCCAAGTTTGACGTATGTACAGTCATAGTGTGTAAAGACGCCAGCAGGTCAACCTGCCCGAATCTGCTTTACCATCATTGCAGAGAGTGCAGTGACGGTAAATGAAGATTTAAATGTATTTTGTGAAAATGTATTTTGGAGCCACATGTATTTGAAATACTAATTACAAAATACTTCGTCGTCAAGTATTTGAAATACGAATTACAAATTACATTTTAGGGAAGTATTTAAAATACAAAATACGTATTTGTATTTCAATTACGTATTTTAATTACAAGTAATTCAAATACTGCCCAACCCTGATAGCACCACAAACAGGGTCTCAATTTAAATAAGCTTCGAATAACGGTCAAAATAAGGTTGAAAGGTTGATGTGCTGGCGTTTGTACATAATATAATTTGAAAATGCAGGTGCCAGTCTTCGTCGAATTATTATACTATTTATTTTATAACTGAGACCAATTTAACAATTAATCAAAATTATCTAAACCTAAAACGAAACAACCTTTTACTTACTTTTTCTTTAAAAGAGGATTAATCTCGGTAACCAGTTTATATTGGTCACCCTACAAACGTCACCAATGATAAGTGCCAATGATTTGAATTTGACAACATCATAATGTTGCCATCTTAAACGTTAAATACACCTCCTAGTTTTTTGGGAAACATTATTGGATTTTTGTTCTTTTTTTTTGGTTTTCTTAAAAATATAAGTAATTAAAATACATTACACAATATAAAAACTATCATAAGCTGTAAAAATGTAATATAATTATTAATTGTACCAATATGCATCTAAAAAAAACTTTAACTCAAAAAGTTTCAAAATATTGGTAAAGTTTTTTATTTTGTGTAAACACTTATCAATGCCAGAAAGAGAAAAAACGCCTAGCTGTGTGCCTCTCTTGCTTAAAAACTAAGGCACGGTTTTAATGTTACAAGTACTCACTCCCTATACTTTCTATCTCCATGTGTCGCCAAGTCCTTATGATGATGATGTATACTAAACATGTACACTTATTCATCTGACCAGCGAAATACATATTCCAATAATGCATTGCTGTGATTTACTTCATTGCCTTGTTTCCAACTATTATAACAGAAAGCAAGTATAGCATGTTGTGACCCATACCGTGTGTGGTGTCTCGCCAGTCATCCGTGTCCAGTCGTGCAGTTAAGGTGAACCTTCTGCCTATCTCGCCTGTCTGCGTTCACCACCTGGGGGTTTAAATATATCATGATTCCTCCCTACATGGAATCACCCAAGCGTCCCAGCATCACCTACATATTGGTATCACTATTGATATTACTATTGGTATTACTATACATTAACTTGACCTTTATATAATGTCACTATGGTGACCAGGCTTAGTGCTATGGCACCACGGAGAGGGCCCCTACGTCCCTCACCGCGCTCACTCGTATCTTAAATACAAGCCTGAGCTCGCCTCTTCTACCGGTAGGTCCCAGCTATATCAGGCATGGGAGTACAATTGGGCTCTTTCCTTGGCAGCGAACCCGCCTTATGTGGTGCAGTGGCCAGAGCCAAGCACTGATGAGTGTTAAGAGCCCTATAAATCAGTTACTATGGTGGGTAACCTGATAAGGTCCATGTAGTCCCCGAAGGACTCATTATATCAATTTACTTAGTAGGTAGTTAGTTAGTATTGAAATGAAATTAAGTGATCCTAAGACACTTAGCTAATCCAATCCAGGTTCCTCTCGAGATAGCTGCACAGCACTTGACACTGACTTTAATATTAACACGCTACTACACACTAGCTGTACTTGAAGAGATTATGAAACTCAATAAACAGTAACAAAGTGATATCTGAATTGAAGAGTACCGATTGGCGGCAAAACGTACGCTAATAGAAAAATGACAGTCAGAAAAATGAGACCTGCTTACCATAGAGTTTCAATGTTGCTATATACAATATTTACATTTCGCGGAATGTCGCGACACTCCCGCCGGGAACGGTTAAAGTAAAGTTGACATCAAATTTTGCGTCCATTCCCTTATCTTCTCAAGGGCTTTGGCTGCAGCGATTCGTTTAATTTTGACTTCCTCAGGTCGATCCTCTTCAGTTGACGTATCCTTGTCTTTCATGGAATCTTTGTCCACCATATTATTTGAATGATCTCTCAATTCTTCATTTTGAACCCTATCAGTAGTATCAGCACTCTCAATCTCTAGATCCGGTTCTTTATTTGTGACACTCACCCTATCATCTGTCATTTCCTCGTCTATTTCCTGATTAGCAGTTGTCTCTTTCTGGGCAACATCTGCCTGTGTGATAACATGAGGCAAAAGTTCTGTGTCCTCTGGAGATTCTTCAGTTAACCGAGGAGATTCAAACTTTTCTTTATCTTGAGGTATTGTATCAGGTTGTTCGTTGTCTTCTATTTCTAGAGGATATAAATGCGCAATGGAGCGCGTAAATATAGTCTCCCCTACTTTTACTCGTGCGACTCTAACCAAACCGTCGGAACCCTTTATTAAAGAAACTATCCTTCCTACTTTCCAGCCTTCACGGTTCTTGTCTCCTTTCATCTGAACTATTTGGCCTTCTTTCGGAGTTAGTTTGGAAGTCACTCGTGGTTGTTTGTGTGAGTGACTATATCTCTCCCTTAACGTCGGTAAGTAGCGATTTTGAAACATTTCTTTGAATTCATCTAACATTATCCGAGATTTTCTCCAACCCATAATTAAATTGGTTTTTGTTGATGTGCCTTGTACTAATGCATTATTATCTGCCGTTTCTAAAGTGACACATCTGCCGGGTTGAAGAAAGTCGGACGGTTTCAGAATATGTTCCAACTCTGTATCAACACATGTTAATGGTCTGGTGTTTATTACTGCCTCTATTTCCTTTATCATTGTTAACAGTTGACTGTCTTTTAAGAGGTGTTTTTGAAGTGTTCTTCTCATACAGTGTTTAACTAGTCCTACCAAACGTTCGTAGAACCCGCCGTGCCATGGTGCAAGTTCCGGTATGAAACGCCATTTTATTTTATTGTCAACGCAATATGCATTGCCCACTATATCTGCGATGAGTTTAAAGTGTAAGGCGTTGTCGGAAGTGATGAGAGCTGGAACTCCTCTGGTTGCAATCATTCGCCTTAAAGCGAGTAAACCTTCGTCAGCCGATAGATCGTCAACCACTTCCAGATGTACAGCTCTAACTGCAAGACAAGTGAATAAGCATATCCATCTTTTGGTTATTCCCTTTTCTGTCTTAACTAATATAGGTCCAAGATAGTCAGTTCCGGTAAAGGTAAATGGTTTGCTGTACTTAACCCTTTCATGTGGTAGTGCAGGTGTAGATGGCAGTTTATATGGCCCACCACCATGTTTCAAACATCGAGGACATTTTCCTAATATTTTCTTAACTTGACTTTTGCCTTGCGGTATCCAATAAGTTTGACGTATTATACTCAGTGTATGGTTGACACCAACATGATAATTCTTTTCATGCGTGTCCTTTATAACTTTATTAGTGAATTCACAATCTTTAGGTATAATTACCGGATACCTCTTGTCAAATGACCATTCAGCATATTTAAGTCTGCCCTTGCAACGTAATATGTCGTCAATGTCCTTGAATAGTCCCAGATTCCGACTGAGACTGGTCTCTTTGCCATTCACTTCATCCGGAAAATGTTCTGCTTGAACTTTCTTAATTTCTTTTAATATACTGTCTTCAGGTTTCATTCCTTCTGGAAGTTCTTCTAGTGATTCTTGTAACTGCTCACTGCGAACCTTATCTGACCTTAACTCTTCATCTGGTCTTATATCTGTTTGTAGACTTTCTGCGTTTGGCAGACCCTCCCGCGTCAGAAGAGAAACTGTTCTAGATGGTCCGACTGGCCATTCTGTATGCTTCTTCTTCAAGAATTTTGGTCCCATCAACCATCTTGATCTCTCATCTTCTGAAGCGGACGGTCTGGTTCCTACATCGGCGGAGTTCAGTTCTGAGGGTACGTGTCTAATTATGAGGTCTTTATTTTGCTTCACTTCTTCCAATCTTCTGGCTACAAATGGCACAAGCAGTTTGTCGGAATTGTACCAATCGATCACAACCTGACTGTCTGTCCATAATGTCTGTCGAGTGACATTCAACTTTAAAATTTTGAGAACATATTTGATCAGTCTGCTCCCAATTAGAACTCCAAGAAGCTCCAACCTAGGAATTTTCAAATTTTGTTTGTCTTTGATTGGTACCAGCCTTGATTTACCTATCAAAAAATTAATGGAATTTCCCTGTACTAGATAAACTACAGCAGCATAAGCCTGCATCGAGGAATCAGTGAAGCAGTGCAATTCTGCGTTTTCATCATTAAGGTTAGTAATTCTTCTGGGTACACGTACATTTTCGACTTCTTTCATGTCTTTCACAATCGTCTTCCAGCGTTCTACGGTTTCCTCTTCTAAAGCAGTGTCCCATTTCGCTTTCGTTCTCCACAGGTCTTGTAGAAGAATTTTGGCTGCTAGCATAATGGGCACGGTGAAACCGCAGGGGTCGTAGACAGCTGCTATCGTTTTCAGGATGCCTCTCTTTGTGTACTTATTATTCTCGTTGACTCTTGCCCTTATACTCAATGTATCGTCCTCTAGATTCCAATCTAGACCTAACAATTTTACTATTTTTTCAGGACATGCGTCTGGAATATGATCCAAGAAGTCTTTGGAGTTGGAACTCCACTGCCTCAAATTCATAGATATCTCATTAAACGTGTTCTTTAAATCGTGATACAATTCTAAAGCTTCGTGAGCACTGTTGGTTCCGGTTACAAGATTATCGACGTATATATCGTTCACTAATTTTCTAATGCTCTCGTTTTCCGATTTCATCATGTGATGCTTAATTGTGGCGTTTAGAATGAACGGAGATGATGTTAGACCAAACGGAACACGCGTGAATCTAAGGTGCATGATATTATCATCTACTGCTGGTTTCCGAAGATCCTTTAACCATAAGAATCTTGTTACGTCCCTGTCTTGTTGTTTAAGACCGATCTGGAGAAAAGCCTTTTCCACGTCGGCTGTTATTCCAATCGCGTGACACCTGAATTTAATCAACAACCCAGTTAAGTCCTCTAGTAACAAGGGTCCAGAGTAGAGATGTTCGTTTAAACTTTTGTTATCCTTAACCCTTGCCGAGGCGTCGTAGACAATACGAAGAGATCTTCCTGGTGTCGAGACGCCATGGTGAGCAATATAATGCACCGCGTGGTCCACATGTCCGTCGGGAACTTCTTCAATTATCCCTTTATTTAATTGTTCTTTTAATGTCTTATCATATAAGATTAAAGTTTCTGGATCTAACCTTTTAAGCAAGTTTACTAGACGTCCGAATGCTAATCCAAAGTTAGATGGTAGATTTGTTGGACTATCACTCCATGGCCAACTGACATAATATCTCTTATCTCTGTATTCTGTTGTTTCGTTGAAATGCTTTATGGCTTCTTCGTCTCTGTTTGCCTTTGGTGAATCAGTGATTCCTATTGATTCTAAGTCCCATAAGCGTTTTAAGTCCCCATTATCTAATGGTGGGTCTAGATGAGCCAAACCGACTTCACAAGAAGTTTGAAAATATGTCAGAACAGACAACTGTTCGATTGGTTTAGTGGATATTATACCAGAAAGTATCCAACCGAATTCTGAATCAACCAAGTACAAGTCTTCTCCAATTTGTATCTTGTTTGTAGACATAATCGTATAATAGTAGTCGTTCCCAAGTAATATGTCAATCCGATCAGACAATGAGCCATCATCAGCTAACGGGTAATTTCCATCATTCTTCCAGCCAAGTAATTCCTTTGGATAAGGCACTCCTTGCGATATTGATGTTACTACATTAGCAAATATAGTTTTGACTGTGTTATTCTTCGTCGTGATGCCTAGTTTTACTAGTGGACTCTTTATCTTCTTAGGATTTTGGCATCCAAAAGTAAATATAGCTAAATTGTTTTGTTCTTTTGCTTGAAGATTCAGTTCTTTAGCCATCCTTTCGGTTATGTAGCTTCTTCCACTTCCGGTGTCTAGCAAAATCCGACAGGTCCTTGTAATATTATCATGACCTCGTACCTTAACTACAGCTGTTTGTAATACAGTATCCTTTCTGCTTATGTGCATTGCACTGGTGGATGCTTTCTCTTCCTTTGCTCCTTGAAGCTTATTGGGACATAATGCTTGATTATGAAGTCCGTATTTACCGCAGTACTCGCATTTCCTTTTTCGACGACATTGAAATATAGTGTGTCCTTTTCTAAAGCAATTAAAACATCTATCTTTCAGTTTTGCTTTTCGTTCATCAACGGTTCTAGCTTTGTCGCAATTTACATTGAGATGATCTCCTCCACAAAAAATACAATGCCAATGTTTCATTTTCTTTCCCATTTTATAAGCTTCCCTTTCTTTTTTGTTATCAAGTTTCCTTTTAAAAGGTTTCTTGTCCTTTGAGTTCCAGTTCGTCCTAGTTTTATAGTTATTCTGCTGTCTCTTAAACCCTTTTGTACCATTTGAAAAACTATTCTTTGAGGGACCTGGTTTTTCTAAATTTGCTGCGTCCTTGACGTGCAAGGTCTCTGTTGTGTACGGAACCTCGACCGTATTACTCGTACAAGGTTTCTGAGTTATCCTTATCGCTTCCTCCTTTGTAGAGACTATCAAAGACAGATGCTCCAGGATGTTTTCTACGGTTTGTGTACCATCAGACCCAAGTCTCATCTTGGTATCATAGATAATATCAGCAGGAAACTTTTCCATGACCAGGAATCTCATTTGATTGGTATCCACATTTTCTCCCATGGATTGGAGAACTCTTAGGTGTCGTTGGAGTTCGTCCAATGTAGTTCGGCAATCATCAAAATTTTCGGCATGTTTCACATTGTTCAGTGCTCGGTGATGTGCATGTATGACTTCATGTTCTTTACCATACCGCGCCCTTAGAGTATCTACGGCAATTTGGTAACTCTTGTTAGTCGTGTTAAATCCATCCACTAATCTGGCTGCGTCCCCTTTAAGAGAGCTCTTCAGATACAATAACTTGTCAACATCATTCAATTTTCTTCGGTTGATACTTGAATTGAATTGATCCCAAAACTGGTGCCAGTCCAGCAAGTCACCACTGAACTGCGGCAGATTTAAATCTGGTAGCTTGCTATATGTTGACGGTTCAGCTTCCTTTGCCAAAGTTGTCGGTTTTTCACATTTTAATTTTAATTTAGTTTCCAGCTCGGCCAAATTTTCTTCACCTTGTAGCTGATAAGTGGTGAAATTAGATATCTCATCTGGATCAGGATTCTTACAGATATTGAAGTAATTATATAGTTCAGATGAGAAACGAGACAGGACAGATTTCAGTTTAGCTGATACTACTTTGGATGTGTCTAAGTTTTCTTCATTCAAGTTATCACAGAGATTTTGAGCTTGAGATGAGAGCAATTTTATTTCTTCAATAAATTTGGACAAACGATTCATAAGTATTGCTTCCATTATTTAGGAGATAATTCTGAAAAATAGTTATATATCTATACATATGTTTATTACCTATGTGTGTATCTAAGAATATAATTATAATATTAGCATAGTATATTTTATTTGTTTGTCTCAATGTATCTAGTATGTTTACTCCTCTAATTAGTTATTCCACACTGTACAGTAACAAAGAGTAACAAAATGAGACTCTAAGTTCATTAGTAATAAATTGATACCTTAGAGGTAATAATGTAAGACCTAATAATTATAAAATTATCCATGACAACAAACAAATATTCCATGCTGGATATAAGTCTGTGAGAAAAGTTAGTTTTAGCCAGAAAAGATATTGTTTATGTTAGTACATACACGGGAAGCGATTTCATTGATATACATTTGAATAAAATGTGGACATAATCACATAATGTTCAATCAGTATGTAATCATAAGTTAGGAAACTAAGATTCTGTTAAAGTTTCTATATTTTTCTCAGATTTGTAAATTGATTACGACGTAGGTATAATACGCAGTGTTGCAGCCCTACAGTCGGGAATAACACTTTGCATGAGCCTCCGGGCTCCGGCTCGTGTTGACGCCGTTCCAAACTACCTACATGTCACATGAAACGCTTTACATTTTACATTTAGTTTCGAGAGAAATCACAGCTATTTCTAGACGTAATTATTGTTTGTCATTAGCTTTGATCACGTATTAGAAGGCTAAAACCAACTTTAACCCATAAACTATTCAACAACAAAAAACTTTGCCGCACACATATTTTATCAAACAATAGAAAACAAATAAATCTCTTAAAATATCTCGTCATGACCCTCACCTGACAATAATTTCACTGTTTTATGCAATTTCAAATCACTTTTGAACCTTAAATTCACTTTCAACTAGTTTTTTGCAAACTTCCCAAAGAAAAACGAAAAGTAAATTACCGCGAAATGGCGGCAGGACCAGTGTTGCCACAACTGAGTTTCCAAAAGGTACGTATCCTACGCTGAAACGGTAATGAGAGGTTTTCCTTTTAGAGTTTAAAAACTCATAAATTAAAAAGACTGGTAAATGAATATTTTATTTTTCTTTTTCCTTGTTGTTATTTATTTTCAAAATGCCATTTGTGTGATGTGACGTGACTGACAATGACATGACATTTTATTTTACGACTTTTTATTTTACGATCTCAAAATTACATCCAAGTGAAAAAATAAAAAAAAGACGTGACGTTCGTTCATTGCAGTAACATATCAAGTTCAGTGCCATCCATCCATTGACTAGGGAAAACATAAAAAGAAAATCCCTCATTATTGTGCTAAAAAGGTACGAAACGAGGTAAAATTACACATTGCACATTGAAGGCTAAAAAGGTACGTAAAATGTACCTACGCTAATGGCAACGCTGGGCAGGACGGGACCATATCCGTTTTGTTAAGCCGTCTTCACACTTAGTGTCTATTATACGATAAGTTGTCTTCGCGACCTTTTAATCAAATTAAGATTTTCTTAAGTTGTTTAGTATATAATATTATTATATGAATGTATCTATGCATCTATCAATTATGCGTAATTATTATGTGAATAAGCTTGACATAAAATGGTTAAATTACTAGCATTTATAATTATGATTGTTCATTCAAAGATCAAAATCCAGGTAATCGTATTGTATTTACATCTAGCTTTATGTACCCATGTTTAGACAACATTTATTACTTATTATCTATGAACAGATTTCTTACTAACTATTACAGTATACCTGATACCTATTTTAGTATCTTATTTGAAATTAGTCAAAACCGGTTATGATCATAACCAGTGATTTGTTCAGTAAAACAATTATCTATGTTCCATATAATGTCAGCCAATTATCACAACTTGTTTCCCTCATTCCAACTACATTGAGATACTATCGCGACCAGTCGCATTGTCTATAATACCCTTAATGAAGGTTTCAAAATTTTTCATTTTTCGTAAGTTCCGTTTGAAGAACTCTTTAGTAAAAACAAGGGAGAAGCACTTGGAACTGTAATTCTTGGTGTACTACCTGAACTTAATATTAATGCTTTTTTATATAACAAAGTAGTTATTTAATACAAATATCAGTAGCTAGTTGAATAAAGGAAAACAATAAAGTCAAGTGCAAAATTAGTTTCTTTTACTGGACACAGATGGCGCTACGAGTTATGAGTCACAACTTGCTATTTTTTAGAAAGCCTTATAAAATCCTTTCATAATGCATTATTAGTTTTATGGATTCTCATCAAGGATCCCAGCATCTCCACCATGTCGCCAAGTCCTTATGATGATGATGTATACTAAACATGTACACTTATTCATCTGACCAGCGAAATACATATTCCAATAATGCATTGCTGTGATTTACTTCATTGCCTTGTTTCCAACTATTATAACAGAAAGCAAGTATAGCATGTTGTGACCCATACCGTGTGTGGTGTCTCGCCAGTCATCCGTGTCCAGTCGTGCAGTTAAGGTGAACCTTCTGCCTATCTCGCCTGTCTGCGTTCACCACCTGGGGGTTTAAATATATCATGATTCCTCCCTACATGGAATCACCCAAGCGTCCCAGCATCACCTACATATTGGTATCACTATTGATATTACTATTGGTATTACTATACATTAACTTGACCTTTATATAATGTCACTATGGTGACCAGGCTTAGTGCTATGGCACCACGGAGAGGGCCCCTACGTCCCTCACCGCGCTCACTCGTATCTTAAATACAAGCCTGAGCTCGCCTCTTCTACCGGTAGGTCCCAGCTATATCAGGCATGGGAGTACAATTGGGCTCTTTCCTTGGCAGCGAACCCGCCTTATGTGGTGCAGTGGCCAGAGCCAAGCACTGATGAGTGTTAAGAGCCCTATAAATCAGTTACTATGGTGGGTAACCTGATAAGGTCCATGTAGTCCCCGAAGGACTCATTATATCAATTTACTTAGTAGGTAGTTAGTTAGTATTGAAATGAAATTAAGTGATCCTAAGACACTTAGCTAATCCAATCCAGGTTCCTCTCGAGATAGCTGCACAGCACTTGACACTGACTTTAATATTAACACGCTACTACACACTAGCTGTACTTGAAGAGATTATGAAACTCAATAAACAGTAACAAAGTGATATCTGAATTGAAGAGTACCGATTGGCGGCAAAACGTACGCTAATAGAAAAATGACAGTCAGAAAAATGAGACCTGCTTACCATAGAGTTTCAATGTTGCTATATACAATATTTACATTTCGCGGAATGTCGCGACACCATGGTCCATGTAAAACTTGTTACCTTCATGTACAAACACCTTGTTGGGTGTCGTTATTGATGTATTTTTGCACTGAGGCACTGCACACTACTTATAAACTTTAGAATTCATTTTTAACACAAAAAATACGCAGTGTTTGTTTACTTTGCTGTCTAGCTGGGGTGCGTTTATGTTAACCATCCAGATAAAAATTAAACTAACGAGAGTTCGCTGAACGGAGTCATAGGTTTAACTGTCAAATTCAATTGACAGCTCCGCTTGTTATTAATTATTCTCATTTTTTTCAAATCTTATTTACTTGTCACACACAAATAAAGTTCACGGAGGTGATAAAATAAGTACTTGTTACAAATATTTGTTTCTAGCTTAGTTTCTAGAGAGCAAATTCAGCAAACAGCTCCATGTCAAAGTCAATCTGACAGCAGGATAAAATTTAGCGAGGTGAAAAGGTCGTTATGATCTTGGTTATGATTTATCCTAGTAGGCGAAAACTTAACGCAGCGGACGATCGTGATCGGGGCATAATAGATTTTAGTCAGTTTAATTTTACACCTCTCGGTGTACTTGAACGTGGTGTTTAACGTTTAGTCCGTATAAATTTTAAACTGGATGGTTGAACGCACGAACGTCACACACGACGCCATGACACGGCGAACTGTTTTAGCGCAATATTTAAAAATGATTATAAAAATGGCTGTAAACTTCCAAAATCTTAAGTTTATTACCGAAATAAAGGTTTTGTTGTAAACAGTAGATGGTTATCTGCATTACGAAAGAGGATTTCAAAATCTTTCGCCTTGCCTATTGCCAGAAATTGAGAATTTTAAGACACCTCTTGAGCAACTCTAGTGGTATCTCACAATGTTATTTTTTTACAACAAATGTGAAAGAGGCAAAGCATCAGATATTTTGTCTTCAGTTGGGATATTTTCGAACTTTATAACGTATTAAAAAAAACTTTGAAAGGGGAAACCCCTTCAACATTTTTTTTTACAAAAGCGACCCGTTCTCAAACATGGATTATTCATTGGGCCAACGTCATAATCAAGTCAGCAAAAAAATCTGCACCACCGGATTTACATAAACTTGCCGTACGTTCAGTTGACAAAATTACTGTAAGTACTAAAAAGATTTAGAAAAGTAACTAAATACTGAGATGATAAAAATCGATGGATACTATTTTTTCTAAAATCAAAATATTATTAAATTTACCGTTGTGCCTTAATGAGTACCGTCAAAGTCAAAAATTTTTTTTTTTTTGTTCTGCTTGGTTTGTTGCGCGAGGCCCCGGGTGGTTGCCCGGTTCGCCCGCCCTTAAGGCCGCCACTGGGGGTCTCTTTGCCCGTATGCGAATAGCCTGTCGTGTGGACGCTCCAACGCGTGTCCCTCTGATCAGCAGAGGGCACAGCGGTGGAGCGGGCTTCGGACGGTGAATAATGGGTAGCTCGCCGTCCGACCGAGGACCAAGCACGGGTCGGTGGCTCGTCGTGTTTCGCGCCAAATGCCTGCTGGGGTCGCGGGTTTTTTCTTAACCCAGGTTACCGCGGCCCCGGAACGTAAAGGGCATCCGAAGGAAAACGGGTGGATTTTAGACAGTAAGAGTCTACACACAGACAGTCCCTTACGCTCCACCCAGGTCGGGAGGACTCATTAGATGATTTTACCATATTTAAATAAAAGCGGTTCACATAATACATCTTCTTACTTTCAACAAGATAGTGGCTGTGACATACGGACAGACAGACAGACAGACATGACGAATCTTTAAGGGTTCTTTTTTTGCCATTTGGCTACTGAACCCTCAAAAGGTTAATTTTTAAAATTTTTTTTGTGTAGCAGACAACTTGAACTCTGCGGTCTAAATTATTATATTATGTCTATGGCTGCGAGCTTATTTTATTATTACAACGTGCCAAAAGACCCGTGTTCATGGGACTGTTGTTATTTCCCCGTTCCCGCCAATTCCCGCCATAAATAACGTCATCCATCTTACACTGCTGCTTGCTGAGTAACCGGTTGATTATTGTTTCTAATTTAGGTCTTGATTCTTAGCATCATGGTGGGCAAACTTAATAAACTGTTCGTTCTCAAAAGAGGTAAGATAAGTTACGTTCATTTTAATATCATTCCCTTATTAGATACCTATTGTTCGACCAAATCAAACTGAATCTGCAGAATCACTAACCATGAAATTTAGGATGTGCGTACCTATGCTTTGAGCATTTATTGCTCTAAAATACACAGGAAAGTCCTATGATGAAAGTCGTATTCCCCAGCCCAAATTCAACTCAAACTATTGTGTAGCCTAATTCAATTTTTTATCAACTTCACTGACTAACATCAATCTGTGCCGTCATATTTAGTTGCTTGTTCTAATGTTTAAGACAAATCATAATTACTTCTATTTAGACCTAAAGGGTCAATTAGGTACATTGCTTTGAATTCAGGATACGATTTAGGATAACAAATTTTGTCGCCGAAGCTCGCGTTTCCACGTACTAAATAGTGTCCTAATAAGGATGCTATTCATCGTTAATACGAAGACACTTTCCTGAATTCAGGACAATGTAATTGCCCCTTGAGTATGTATGTTCATTAATAATAAACGGCATAACCCTGTCTTTTGGTTCCATATTCTGCAATAGTCTAACTTCAACTGGGGGTTGTCCTTAGGTATACTGGCATAGTGCATACAGGGTTAAGCTCTGGTTGGCTCTTAGCATGCCTTCTAAAAGTCCAGGATCCCATGATACCGAGATCTTAAAAGATATAGAGAATAATGATAATATTTCACAACTATCACACAACTCCGTCTAGTCCCAAGCTAAGCAAAGCTTGTGTTGTGGGTACTAGACAACTGATAAACCTACTTACATATATATTTCTAAATACATACATATTATAGATAAATTAAAAAAAAAAACAAACCAAGACACAGGACAAATTATTGTGCTCATCAGAAAAACATTTGTCCTGGGTGGGAATCAAACCCACAAACTGGCATAGCAGTCAGGGTCACTAACCACTAGACCAACAGGCCTGTTAATATTAGTCAATCAAAGCCTTCCATTAATTGTTTTTGGAATTTATTTATTAATTTTTTAAGACTAAAATGTCGCAATAATACTGATTTTAAATACTTCTCAATTATAAAAGTTATTTTCGAAAGAATACATATCATAATCTCGGGGATTTCCATAACGCTTGAACTTAGTATGGGCTTTGGTTTTGGATGCAAGTAACTCTTAATTAAATCCTTAGAAAACCAGGTGGGAAACTTGTTATTAAAAATTTTAGTTGTAGGGGTATATTTTGAATGAAATTATTATAATCCTTCTAATAATTTCATTCAATGCATAGTTTAATTTTAGTCATTCCGTACTCCAAGGGTATAACGGGATCCTATTACCACTATCTAAAACCGTACTGTTGTCATTTTACTGGAATAAGGTATTTATAATACATTCTTACGAATTAATATGTCTATGTTGCAGGTGGAAGAATGGAAGAGGTACATATAGACAAGATCACCTCAAGGATAAAAAAATTATGTTATGGTCTAAACATGGACTTTGTGGATCCGGTAAGCATTTGTGAACCTGTTAACAATCTAAAGTTTTTTATTTTTTTATACGCCTGCGTCGCGTCTTCGCAAAGATATTATTAAGGAAAGAAAAATTCAGCTGCGAACAACGTCTTCTGGATAGGTACGCGTATTTCCCTTTCCGTGTTCAACTGGCGACAACGGTCTCGAGAAATCCATACGCTTTTGTTTTACATCGGAATCCTACGATCCCGTGTTCAATTCGCGTCATATGAGCACGCACACGTACATTTAATGTAAATACATTAAATGTCATCTAAAGCACCAGTTAGAGCTCTTACACACGAGCGGCATGTTCCCAACGGCACACGGTGGGCCGAAAATCGGCTTTCATGGACTTAGGCATTTTATTTTGTAAGTGCCAGTTTTTATGCCGGATATCACTTCTATTAGTTATAACAATATACAAAAATGACACTAGAATTGATTCTGCACCAAAACGAAGGAATTATAATTTTTTTACGAAAATTTTGTATGGAGCTAGTATGAAAAATCGAAATATCTCTAAAACGGCAAGGATAACCGTAATATCCTTATAGGGGGTTATAGTACTAATTATTTGTGATTTTTTGACATAAGTTTCATAATGGTTGTGAATGCCGTTTTTTTTTAAAAAATCGTCAAAATATTTTCATTTATTTTTACATATGAAACGTTCCTTATATTGTTAAAGTTGAAAATTTCAGAGCTTTAACAACTCTTAACATAAAATAGCATGACCTCTTTAGACCTGAAGGACTAGACAGAAGTGTGTAGTATCTTGTAAGATTTCCAACAATACCAAAATAGTTGAATATCAGTGTCAAAGTGCCCATGCAGTCGCTTCTTTTTGAAAGATAGGGGAATGAAATTGTTGATTGATCATACCCTAAATGTATGATTATAACATAACCGGAAACATAATAATATCGACACAATAGGAATTTTAAGACCTTGCAGAAGATCAAAATACAAAATAACATCTTGTGTAGTCATCTAATGAGTCTGCTGACAAGTATAGTAGATAACAAAAGAAAAATGGATGAGGATATTGAGGCCCTTAACCCCACAGAGTGCATTAAAAGTAACAGGGTGACTCATAAACTAATGATGACAATGATCGACGCAAAAGTCTGCACGTACCTTTCTGAAGCTAGATCAAATGCATCATGCTACCTGTGCTTAGCAAAACCAACAGAAATGAACCACTTAGATGCTGTAACATCAAAAACTGTGTGTTCTGACATATACGAATTTAGCCTATCATCCCTACATGCCCGTATAAATTGCATGGAATGTCTGTTACACATTGCGTACAGACTTGACTTCAAACAGTGGGCAGCAAGAAGTAATGAGCATAAAGAAATGTTACAAAACAGAAAAAAAAAACATTCAAAATAAATTTAAAGAGGAGCTCCATCTGTTGATTGATATAGTGAAACAAGGCTCGGGAACTACCAATGACGGGAATACCGCAAGGAAGTTTTTCGAGTTTCCTAATAAAACTGCAGCTATTACTGGGTTGGATCAAGACCTGATAAAAAGATTTTCTGTTATTTTGCAAGCAATACCATCTGGTGAGAATCTATCTTCTCACCAAATTTAAAGATTTTGCTCGCAAAACAGCAGAAAAGTACGTGGAATTATACGACTGGTACTACATGTCATCAACCGTACATAAACTATTAATACACGGTGCTGACATAATCGAAAAAAATGATATTGTCCCGATTGGGACTCTCTCGGAAGAAGCCTGAGAGTCTCGAAACAAAGATTTTAGGAGGTTTCGGGAACATCATTCGCGGAAAAGAAGCAGGCAAGATTCTAATCAAGATATCCTAAATATGCTTGTTGTTTCTTCGTATCCCTTCCTAAGTGCACAAAGGCCGAAGTTAGATGCCAAAAGGAAGACAACCTTTTTTGCTGAAACTCTCGACCTAATACAGTTTCCGGAAACTGAGTTCGCGTTTGTAGTCGTATCCAATCTGGATTCTGACACGGAATTGGAGTCCGACAACGAAAGTTGTGAAGAAAATTTGTAAAATTCATTTATTTTTCTTTATGTTCTTTTGTTATTCATGTTAGTTTATCATATGTTTAGTTAATATTTTCGTAAATTATTATGAACTTTGATATTATTTTTGTTACTTCTGTTTTATTTAAATTACCTTTCAATGAAAAGTATGTGTATATACAGTCCATTTTTTTTATTAACCGACTTTAAAAAAAAGAGGAGGTTCTCCATTCGGTCGGTCGGTATTTTTTTTATGTATGTACATCGATTACACCGAGTTTTCAAAAAAAATATAACCGCCTCTTCAAAAACAACCACAAAAAAGGGTACAATAACCTACAAAATAACTTTTCTTTCACTTCTGTCTAGTCCTTCAGGTCTAAAGAGGTCATGCTATTTTATGTTAAGAGTTGTTAAAGCTCTGATATCTTCAACTTTAACACTAAAAGGAACGTTTCATATGTAAAAATAAATGAAAATATTTTGACGATTTTTTTAAAAAAAACGGCATTCACAACCATTAACTTATGTCAAAAAATCACAAATAATTAGTACTATAACTCCCTATAAGGATATTACGGTTATCCTTGCCGTTTTAGAGATATTTCGATTTTTCATACTAGCTCCATACAAAATTTTCGTAAAAAAATTATAATTCCTTCGTTTTTGTGCAGAATCAATTCTGGTGTCATTTTTGTATATTGTTATAACTAATAGAAGTGATATCCGGCATAAAAACTGGCACTTACAAAATAAAATGCCTAAGTCTATGAAAGCCGATTTTCAGCCCACCGTGCGGCAGAGGTAACTGCAGCCGTCGACGGGCGTGAGCGGCATGTCGACGGCTGCCGTCGACGCGTCGACGGCAGCCGTCGCCACAACTGCAAGTGTCGTTATAAGTCGACTGCTGCCGTCGACGCGTCGACGGCAGCCGTCGCCACAACTGCAAGTGTCGTTATAAGTCGACTGCTGCCGTAGATGCGTCGAAGGCAGCAGTCGACTTATAACGACACTTGCAGTTGTAGCGACGGCTGCCGTCGGATCAAATACTGGGATACAATGATAAACTGCAAACTTAAAGAAATAGTCAATTTTTACGATTGACTATTTTTCTCCATGTTACCCCATACTCTAATCGAAATTATAAAATTTCATTGTTTTCAATGTTTTATTGGATTTGAAAATATCGTGTCCGTTTCGACCACGCGGCCATGACGTTTTTTTAATAAAAACCATCCCAAGTTTTTGTAAAAAAATGTAAAAGTCGATTACCAAAAACCGTAAAGGGGTTTGAAGATTTGTGGCATACCTACTGCCGCCATTTTGATTTTTTTTTTTAAATCGCGGCCAGCCATGGAACCTTTATAAATCGATAGCTGACATCAATAACAACAAAAAATATTAGGACACCTACCCCCTTAAAGTGTCAGGTTTCTGAGATATAAAGTGTTAAAGTTGACCACATTAATTCGGAATAACAAAGGCTTTTTTTTTTCTTCGTAAAGTCATCAAATGAGTCCTCCCAGCCCGGGCAGGGCGGGAGGGACTGTTAGACTTGTACTGACTTAAAATCCACGGTGTCCTTCAAATTCAATAGCCCTTTATGTTCCGGGGTCACGGTAAGCCCCGTCATTATGCTGACGCTCTTGAGGAGCGCGTGGAACACGACGCGCCGTCGACCCGGGCATGGTCTATGGACCAGGATTATCAATTATTAAAATATTTTATAAAAAATGTTTCAATGGCGCGCCCATGAGGTTTTAGCCGTGTAGCTCCTAAAATATAAACACAAGATTTTTTTCTATATTTTTACAAATTCAATCTACTATTTCCCAAAATTTCAGGTCTCTGCGACTCTTAGTTTTAAAGATCTCCATGGACGCGCCATTCGTCGCGTTTTGATGGCGCGGCCACGTTCAAACCCACTATAACTTTTTAACCATTGCTTTGACAAATTTACGGTTTTTGGCAATCGACTATTACATTTTTTTACAAAAACTTGGAATGGCTACGGACACAAAAATATCGGATCGCTAGATCCATTGTGTTAGTGAATAATATTGTACTACCTACTTCTAGCGTTTACAATAAGAACTACATAAGTATTAAAATGTTACTTGCAGGTATCTATAACACTCAAAGTTATCAGTGGTATTTACTCTGGTGTAACAACTGTGGAACTTGACAACTTAGCTGCTGAAACAGCAGCAACCATGACTACTGATCATCCAGATTATGCGATACTTGCTGCAAGATTGGCCATTTCTAATTTGCATAAGGAAACAAAAAAGCATTTTTCTGGTAATTTAAAAATTATAAGTAATGAATGAATAATACCTACCATAAATCGATGACGGTGCGCTAGATCGACAGTAAAGTACACAAAATCGACTTTTCTTCGACACGTATAATATTTTTATCTATAATACGTTAAGTACGTATAGCGTACGCGCAGTCGATGCGGTGTACCATCGATATGGTGTAGTGTCGATACAATGTATTATCGATATAGTATATTGTGTGTAGTGATTATTAATGGAGTTATTGTTGATGTTGTGGACCAGACCCGAAAACTACACCTACCAAAAGTTTTTTTTAAATTGCTTAACATTTTCCTTCTGGAGCATCCATTGATATTTTGCAATTTTAGGTAAAGTAATATTTATTATTGAATGTTTCAGATGTAATAACGGATTTATACAACATAGTCAATCCACATACCAAGAAGAGGACACCAATGATTTCAGATTTTCATTACAATATAATCATAAAGAATAAAGAAAGGCTGGACTCTGCTATTGTGTATGACAGAGATTTTAAATACAATTACTTTGGATTCAAGACTTTGGAAAGGTCTTATTTATTGAAGATAAATAATAAGGTGAACACATTATTACTAACGGGCATGATTAAAACAAGTTGTTTTTACAAAAGAGTTGTTAAAAACAGTTAAAATTATAACCATGTGTTTGCAACAGTACGATTTTGACAGTCCCTCCCGCTCTGCCCTGGGTGGGAGGACTCTTTTGATGATTCCAACACTAAAAAACAATTTAAATAAGTTTTAAGCTTTATAAACATATAAAAAAAACAAGATTTTAAACTAAATTGCATGGCGAAAGACTGGATAGAAAATGAAAATAAAACAAGTAATAATTCAGAGTTCAGACCCTGAAACTCAACTGGTTTAAAGCTAGCAGTTGCATTTAGCATTTGAGTCTATGCTATAGCATGTTTATTTTTAAACTTTGTTGGCACTGTAATGAAAAAAAGCATTGTTTTTGGGATTATAATCATTCAATCAAACCAAAGGAATTAGTTTAAATCTATCAAACAAATATCTAAGTACCAGGATTTGTGTGGGATTAATTTAAGTTGCCTCAATTTTCGCACAATAAAGGTGTACAGTGTGATAAAAGGAACCCTATGTCCGATATAAGTACCTTTCATCACGAAAAATGTACTGTTCCCGAGGAAAACAACAATATAATCTCAATATGTAGACGACGCTACGGGTGCAAACCGAATTGTATGTCAAATTCTAAATAAACACAAGCGAAGCCAATGCTAGTATTCTAATAAAGGGTATCAATTTTTTCAGTAGGGACATCCAGAACGTAAAGTAGATACATCTGCTAGTTTTCTTTTACATTTATATTATAAATTCTCGCTTTATATAGTATAATGCTATATTGTAATTTCTTAACATTTCAGGTTGCTGAAAGGCCACAGCATATGCTAATGCGGGTTTCCATTGGAATTCACGGTGAAGATATTGATGGGGCTATTAATACATACAATTTACTGTCTGAAAAATATTTTACACATGCAAGCCCAACTCTTTTCTCAGCAGCCACTCCACGTCCTCAATTATCTTCATGCTTTCTCATAGCCATGAAAGATGATAGTATTGAAGGAATTTATGATACTTTAAAACAATGTGCGCTCATTTCTAAATCAGCGGGTGGGATCGGCCTTCATGTTCACTGCATTAGATCTAAAGGTACTTACATAGCTGGTACAAATGGTGTATCTAATGGTCTTGTACCAATGTTACGAGTATACAATAACACAGCTCGCTATGTCGATCAAGGAGGTAATAAAAGACCTGGTGCTTTTGCCATATATTTAGAACCATGGCATGCAGATATATTTGAATTCTTGGATTTGAAAAAAAATACCGGGAAGGAAGAAGTACGTGCTAGGGAACTCTTTTATGCACTATGGATACCTGACTTGTTTATGAAAAGAGTTGAAAGTAATCAAGATTGGAGTATAATGTGTCCTCATGAATGTCCGGGTCTATCTGATTGCTGGGGAGAAGAATTTGAAGCATTATATGAGAAATATGAAAAAGAAGGACGCTTTGTAAAACAAGTAAGAGCTCAGGTTTTGTGGAAAGCCATAATTGAAGCACAAGTAGAAACAGGAACTCCATACATGCTTTACAAAGATTCATGCAACAGAAAAAGTAACCAAAAAAATCTAGGCACTATTAAATGCAGTAACCTTTGCACTGAAATAGTAGAGTATACTTCAGCCGATGAAGTTGCTGTTTGCAATTTAGCTTCTGTTGCGTTGAATATGTTTGTAAATGATGACAAAACATACAATTTTATAAAATTAAAAGAAGTCACCAAAACTATAACCGAAAATTTAAACAAAATTATAGATGTGAACTTTTATCCAGTGCCTGAGGCAAAAAAATCTAACATGAGGCACAGACCCATCGGAATTGGAGTTCAAGGTTTAGCTGATGCTTTTGTTTTAATGCGTATACCATATGAAAGCGAAGCTGCTATAAAATTAAATCAACAAATATTTGAAACTATCTACTATGGTGCACTAGAAGCTAGTTGCGAATTAGCTGAAAAGTATGGATCATATGAGACTTATGAAGGCTCCCCTGCAAGCCAGGGTATTTTGCAGTATGACATGTGGAACAAGACCCCAACTGACTTGTGGGACTGGGCATCATTAAAAGAGAAGATTGCAAAGAATGGTCTTAGAAATTCACTTTTGTTAGCACCTATGCCAACTGCTTCTACAGCCCAAATTTTAGGAAATAATGAATCATTTGAACCATTTACATCAAACATTTACCAAAGACGTGTCTTGTCAGGCGAGTTTCAAGTTGTAAATCATCACCTGTTACATGATCTAACTGAAGCTGACTTATGGGATGAAGATATGAAGAATCTTATCATACACAATAATGGATCTATACAGAACATTGAATCTATTCCTAAAGAAATAAGAGACTTGTATAAAACTGTCTGGGAAATTTCTGTGAAAACTACTATACAAATGGCTGCTGACAGAGGTGCTTTTATTGACCAAAGTCAGTCCTTCAATATCCATGTTGCGGAACCAAATTATGGTAAATTAACATCTATTCATTTTTATGCATGGAAAATGGGTTTGAAAACTGGGATGTACTACCTGCGCACAAAACCTGCTGTTAATGCTATACAATTTACTGTTGATAAATCAAAGGTTAAAGGACGAATCACTAATGGAAAAGCAGAGACTAATGGAAAGTCTGAGGTTGACGATGCCAATATGGCTGCAATAACTTGTTCCTTACAAAATCGGGATGAATGTATGAGCTGTGGCTCATAATAATAAGATAGGTAGGTATAATGGCTTCTATCACAAAATTCTATGAGGCTTTAACACTAGGTATCGCTGCGGCCGAAAAAAAGCTGCGCGCGTCCAGATCGTTACTTTTTTTAGGAAAAAATGATCGAATGGAATAATACATTCTCAGTTGTAAATAGTGATACCTCGTCGTTACGGGGTATTACTATCTACGAGCGGGAACGGCCCATTCCACTAAGAGGGAGAAGAAGGGTCACAATCCATACAAAAACCCAGCTACGGCGCAAGTGTAATGTATCTAAGTTTTTTCGTTATTTTATTTACATCAAATAATATAATTCTGTTTATTTTTTGCATATCATTGGTTAACTTAGTATTATTTAAATACGCGTTCGGAAAAATGTTAAATTTACTGACTCCTATTGTTCGTAGCGTAATTTGTTATATAACTCGATAAATGGACTATCCAACACAAATATATTTCTTTCGAGTCGAACCAGTACTTCTTGAGATAAGCGCTTTTTAAGCAAACAAACTCTTCAGTTTCATTATACGAGTATTAGTGTAGACTTTTTTAATATCGATAAAAACTCACTTAGTAGTAGTTTATGAAACTGGTACATAATGAGGGCAAAGAGTGAGGGGTATTATACACAAGTGTGAGTTGAAAAAACGAGTGAAGCGAGTCTTAAGTAGGCATCACACGAGTGTACAATACCTAGTTATGTGCAGTTTCATACACTAGGTACTTTACCTACTCTCATTGAACACGAACATATCAAATAAAATTGAAATGAAAGATAAAGATGGACAGAGTTTATTTATTGGTTATTATAAGTGTTCATTTTTCAAAATTTCAAAGCGCGCACAGCCACTGGCAACCACATATAAAAAATAAATAGATGTAGGTATCTGTAATCTGTATCGTAATGAAAAAAAATAGCATTATCTTATTATGCCCGTGTTAAGTCAGCACATGTAACTGAACAATGTTTGTTCTAAGAATTTTAGAAACTCGCAAAAAAAAATTGGTTTTTCATACAAAATGAGAAATTGATAGAGCCCATCAGAATGAAAAATCTTTTTTTTTTGCGAATTTTGAGTTACCCCACGAGAGGTTTTGCGCTTTTAACGTTACACGTTGTATATTTTTTTAATTTCATTTCGATAAAGGTTTTTGTAAAGTACGTCTATTATAATATATTTTGCAACTAGTGAATAAAGAGCGGATTTAAAGCGAGGGCCACTATATGAATCAAGAGCAAGCGAAGGATTTTAATGACTGAATCACGACCGCAGGGAGTGATTCAAGTATTTAAATCCTGAGCGACGCGAGTGATTCAGGTTCTCGATTTAAATCCGTTTTATTCAAGAGTTGCAAACGATACTTTATACCATGACTACGAGAAAAAGAAAGATTTGAGCGATAAAAGATATTCAACGAAGAGAAAAAAAGTTTTTTTTTAATAAGTCTGCTCCACACGCAATTCACTTACACATATACCCAGACCCGAAACAAACAATTGTAGATCATACGAATATTTGATCCGTGCGGGAATCGAACCCACTTCACGCAACGAAGTAGTCCGATCGCTCGGCCACTGCGCCAACAAGCTGACATTAAAAACGGAACAATGATTTAAATTAAGAGTAATTGAAGGGGGTTGTCCAGCATTAAGGTCGAGGTCGAACGTACTAAATTTAAACACCAACACACTGAGTAAAAGACTACTTTTACTCACTGTTTTCAGTGAGTAAAACTAGCTTTTTCGAGGGGGACTGGTATAAACTCGTTTTGAGTTTTGTATTTCGAATACGATAAGAGTACAAAATAGTAGATGGGACAAGGGAGCAAAATAATATTTTTACGGCGAGGGCGCTTATTTGAATCCAGAGCAAAGTGAGGGATTCTACAGTAGAATCCTGAACGTAGCGAGGGATTCAACGTACGTCGCCCGAGGCAAAAATATATTTTGTCCTGAGTGATAGGTACACTCTGCTTTTCATCACCTACTATGAGAAAATAAAAAGCGCCTCATATTTTGTTGTAATATTATAATCTAATAAAACATAGAGTAACAACACTCCACTCCACTCATTCATTTTACGTGATGTTCGGACATAAAATATAAACATACAAACAGACCACAATTCTAGGCGCACTTAAAGGCGAACCAAGGGGCCGATACTCGGTTTTAGAGATGGTGTCGAACTCGACAAAAAATTCTTATGACGTCATTTTTTCTACAAATTTTACTGAACTCTAACGTTAGCCTTCGACAAATAGCGAATTTGACATAGCAACTTTTAAAATTTCTCGAAAAAATGACGTCATTGGAATTTTCTGTCGAGTTCGACACTATCTCCAAAACCGAGAATCGGCCCCCTGGTCGTCCTTTTCGAGTAGATGTAATGAAAAAAAAAATTACGCTATGACCAGTAGGATCCGAGCAGCGGTTGTACCCGCGGGGAGTAGCTAAGTAGTAACTTAATTTTTTTTTTCCTAATTCGTATTTAAGCAATGTAACTAAGTTATCCACTGAAATTGAAAAAAAAAAAAAACATTTTTTTATGTACAGACGCCAGCAGGTCCATCTGGTCGCGGGACTTATTTCTATCACCGTGACCCCGGAACATAAAGGGCTATTGAAGGACACCGTGGATTTTAGTCAGTACAAGTCTGACAGTCCCTCCCGCCCTGCCCGGGGTTGGAGGACTCATTTGATAGCAGGTCCATCTACCCGAATCTGTCAAATCACAAATCGAACATTAACCTTCCACTATAGGGATTAGGTTGAAAATCTATTAGATTTAGGTAGGTTGATGTGCTGGCGTCTGTACATTAATTAACGAAAAAACTGATATACATTTCACTTGCGCCAAGCGAGGCTAGGTCACGGATGACTCTTCTTTGAAACAATTTGGTAGATAAGAGTAGTTTTTGTAAGTTTTAAATACTTAATCAATTTATTAATAAAGTTAATTAATGTGTCCCCATCTTGTGTTTTATTTGAAAGGTGAAAATTCTTATGGTACCTTAATGATCTCCATGGCCCCGCTTTTCGATGACGCGGCGACGTTCAAACCTTTATAACTTTTAAGCCCTTGCTTCGACAACTTTATGGTTTTGGGAAGCCACTTACCATAAAATTAGATGGTTACTAATAAAAAAACAATAACCGCGCCGTCTTAAAGGACGCGAAAGGAGAACATCCACGCTCCATACATTTTTGGACTCCAACAAAAAAAAAAAGTACCTATGGGAATGTTTCCATTACGCTTCCTCCAGACGAACATCAACCACTGCGCCGCAGCTTAGGATCTCTTGCTACAGAGCATGGCTCAGTGGTTGATCAACGTCGCAGTGGTCGCCGAGCCGTACTTTGTCCTGCCCAGCAGGGTTATTGGCGGTGTGAAACTGGTGGCATAGTAGATAGGTAGGTAGTTGAGGAGTGCCTCTAGAGCGTTAGAATAGTTGCATAGATGGGAACATTTAAATTGATCAGGTTCATTGAAATTTACCCTTTGTCAGCTATTTAATGCGTTCTTTTGGTTGCGTTCCGATTGTCTAACATCAAATTTATATGAAATGGGTGGAAAGTGGCAAGTTTTTAAAACACTGCTCATGAGCATGAGCAGTGTTTTAGCTTAGCCACCGGTCTGTGCCGGGCCATTATTAAGTCTAATTTGTTTTGTTTATTAAGTTTCGGGGGTTTTTGTTTGTGTTGAAGGATGGTAAAGACTAAAACATATAATGGTATTTTTTATCGTTCATACAATTCGTATGAAAGTTTTCCCGTATCTCCTATGGATGTGGATTTCTCCCTTTTGGCCAATTTAAAAGATACACCCTAACACCCAAACAAGATAAATAGTTCCGTCCCCACTCCAAGAGGTTTCTGATTTTAAAGAAAATAAAAAAAAACAAATTAAACAAAAAAAAAAAACATCTAAATCGGAGCTGTTCTTGAGGACTTCCAAAGATTTCCTGTTTTATGTATTCATTGATAGTCAGATCAGTCCATCTTTTATATCTATGATAGTACTCACACAACTAATTTTACTTTAAACAGTTATTTATACATCTTGTATACGTTTTAGTCTTTACCATCCTTCAACACAAACAAAAACCCCCGAAACTTAATAAACAAAACAAATTAGACTTATTAATGGCCCGGCACAGACCGGTGGCTAAGCTAAAACACTGCTCATGAGCAGTGTTTTAAAAAGTTGCCACTTTCCACCCATTTCATATAAATTTGATGTTAGACAATCGGAACGCAACCAAAAGAACGCATTTAATAGCTGTCAAAGGGTAAATTTCAATGAACCTGATCAATTTAAATGTTCCCCTCTATGCAACTATTCTAAAGCTCTAAGAGGCACTCCTCAACTTAGCCGCATAAATATCGATAAAATTAGAGGTGTCCAGCAACTATCCACCTATGCCACAGTGTTCCACCGGTTAGCCAATAGCCCTGCAGGAATGACTGGCTCGGTGACCCTTATTTCGTCGGCCGCCGCCGGTACCCCGCCCCTCGATCGTGTACAGAGAGGGCGCGGGATCGTCGCAGCACGGTTCGGGAAGATCGTTGTTGTCGGCGTGTATTTCTCGCCGAGTTTGAGGACTCCAAGGTTCTGGGAGACGTCGTCGTCGCCCTCGGTTCCCTCCCCGCGCTCGTCCTCGGGGACTTTAATTCCAAAAATCCGGCTTGGGGTTCCCGGTTCATGGACCGTTCGCGGGGCAGGACGCTCGAGCGTTGGGCCCATGCTCATGGCCTAGTGATCGAGAATCGGGGTTCTGTCCCCACGTGCGTGCGGTATATGGGCGAATCGGTGGTGGACCTTAGGTTCGCCACCCCCGACCTGTCGCTGCGCGTCACTTACTGGCCCGTTGTGGAGAAGGTGGAGACCCACTCCGACCACCGGTATATCCGGTTCGAAGTCTCCACCCCAACGTCAGACGCGCCGGTCCCAAGTGGACGGAACCCATGTGGTCCGCGAAAGGCGCTGAAGCAGCTGGACCGGATTCCTGGAGGCCTCGATCATCTCGATATCTCGGTCACCACCGGACAGGCCTGCCGACATAAACGTCGAGGCTGAGTAGTTCCAGGAGGCCATGTCGGAGATCTGCGACATGGCCATGCCCCGGATCCGGCAAGGACGCCGGCGTCAACTGTACTGGTGGTCGCGCGAGTTAGCAGCGCTGCGCGAGGCGTGCGTTGCCGCGAGACCAGATTCCGCAGGCGCCGTACCCGACCTCCGGATGCGGCAGACGTAGAGGCGGAGCTGTACGAGGGCTACAGGGCAGCGAAGGCCGTCCTCCGCGACGTGATCTGCCGGAAATCTACTTGGACGTCACCAATGCCTTGATCACCCTACCCTGGAGTTGCATCAGGGATGCACTCCGGTATCACCGGGTGCCGACCTACCTCCGTCGCATAGTAAATCGGTCCTGGGCCCGCACCTGTGGAACATCGGATACGACTGGGTGCTGCGGGGCGACCTCCCTGGCGGCGTAACATATTACGCTGACAACACGCTCGTCCTGGCATAAGGAGAGTCGCACCAGGCGACGGCTGACTTGGCGACGCAAGCGGTCGCGACAGTCGTCGAAAGGATCGTAGGAGGTTGGGACTCGACGCGGCGCTGCACAAGACGGAGGCCATGTGTTTTCATGGCCGCGTCAACGTGCCACAGTCGAGTTACGATATTACGGTGGGAGGGGTTCGCATCGGCGTCAGGAGGACGACGAAGTACCTGGGACTCGTCCTCGAAAGCCAAATGAATAATAATCACTTATTTTTTTGTAAGAACTAAAAACATGTTGAAATATATATAAATCTGCTGGTGGAGCCAGCATCAGGAACAGAATCGATGTTGCCTGTGGGTCGAAATGAATCGTGACCAAAAGTACTGCGTTTTGAATCAACCAGTTTTTTGGGAAATAAAATTATCAAATGAGTTATCTCGTTCTGGGTTAAGCTGGAAAGACTGTCCTGCTGACTAAAAGTCCACCCTCTTCATTTGGTTGCCCTTTGCTAATATACTAAGATACCTATAGGTAGTGGACGACCCGGTACATTTGTTGTTTTCTGAAAACAACAAATGTACAGGTAGTCTGGTAAACGAGTGCTTAAAACAGGTGTGTGGTTGGAAAAGTCGAAAGCAGGAAATCTGACTTATGAACTTTGTTTGGACTAGTTAGAAGATAAACATATTAAAAGTCCTGGGCCCTCCGAGGAGAGCCCGAGGGAGGGGGGGGGGGTAAAGAAGGTCCCGTTTTTTGGTTTTTTGCTTATATCTCGAAAACGATGCGTCGTATAAAATTTTGTTGCACTACATAATAAAACCTTATAAAATTCTCTACAACTTTGTTGTCACACTTTTTATCTATCTCCAATAAAATATATATAATAAATAGCTGCGAGCTCCGAAAAATGACCAATCTTCAAAAATGTGTTAAATTACACCGGTCGACAAATTAAAAAAATTGCGCATGGGTTTTACTTATTATATTCTGATTATAGAAACATATTTATTTTAAAAAATGTGATAACAAATCAAAAATATTTGCTTTAAGAGTTTTTTTTTTCAAAGCTTTCAGAGGGTCTCTGTGGGCGCTCAAATAAAAAAAAACCCATTGTGATATTTTCCTGAATTTACATAGCATTGAAGAGGAAGAAGCCAGGAACAGTTTTAAGGCAGTAATTCATGGGTTTATTGTAAACCCTAGGGCTGAAAGATATGACGAGCTGATCACTGACCCAACTGACTGGCCTGTTGGTCTAGTGGTAAGTGACCCTGACTGCTATGCCGGGGGTCGTGGGCTCGATTCCCACCCAGGATTAATCTTTGTGTGATGAGCACGATCATTTGTTCTGTGTCTGGGTGTAATTTATCTATAATATGTATGTATGTATTTAGAAATATACAACGTGTAACGTTAAAAGCGCAAAACCTCTCGTGAGGTAACTCTGCCAATGCTACTGAACAATGTAAAAATATAAAACATTAGGAAATTCGCGAAAAAAAAATAGTTTTTCATACTGATGGGATCGATCAATTTCTCATTTTGTATGAAAAAACATTTTTTTTTTTTTGCGAATTTCCAAAAGTTTTATAACAAACATTGTTCAGTAACATGTGCTGAGTTACCCCACGAGAGGTTTTGCGCTTTTTACGTTACACGTTGTGTAAGTATGTCTATCAGTTGTCTAGTACCCATAACACAAGCTCAAACTCAACTCAAACTCAAACATTTATTGCATTCATGTGGTGTTACAAGATGTTATACAATTTTGCCAGAACCTGACATGAACCCTGCAAGGGCACAGCACAATTTCAAAATGAAAATAAAAGATAAAACAAAATACAATCATTGAAAACTTACATAAAAGGACAAATAAAAACATTTGTACTTTTTAATACAATCAATCGGTGCATAATATAGGATTACAGATACAGTGTTGTGACTTATTTAATTTTATCTTCGAAAAACTCTTTCAGTGTGTAGTAGCACTTTTTTAATAAAAATCGAGAAAGTTTGTTTTTAAATATGTTAAAATTATTGGTTTCTTTAATACTTTTTGGTAATTTATTATATAGCTCTGCTTAGCTTGGGACTAGATGGCGTTGTGTGATAGTTGTGGAATATTATTAACTACGAATTTTATCCATCACCGGAAGTGGAGTGTCTCTAAAGACACACTAAAGATGCATATGCTACATTTTCTTTTTGATAAAATTAAAGTTAACATGGAAGCTTGTACGGAAGAACAAGATGAAAACTTCCATCAAAACAATTTGAGATTTGACAAGCATTTTAGAGATGTTACCAAGGCCAGTAGGTACTGAAAGGGACATGATGGGAGACTATATTTGGGGGTTATAAAGAGAAACTTCTACTGAAAATAGCAGGAAAACCAAAACTGTGATTTTTAAATAATTTATCTTTATTTTAAAACACAGTTTGTTAAAAAAAAAACATGAATAGATGTATGGTTTCCTTCATAGTAAACTCATCTCTGTGTAAATAAAAAGTACCACTCCTCCACCGCAGCCGTCTTGTAGCAGTAGGTAGGGCCTTAGGGGCTGCTACTCTTGGTCAGAGACGTCTTTTTAGGTTGTCCCTAATGTGCTCAATCGGTTTATGATCGGAACTGCGTGCTAGCAATGGTAAAACTTGAATCCCGACTTAATTAAGGTACTGAGAGACTGATCTAGCGCTATGACAACGTGCATTGTCATGCATTAATCTGAAGGTGAAACCAACGAATGGTGCAAAAGGCATGGCATGGTCTTAAAGAACTTCCTACACGTATCTTTAGGCATTCACACTGCCTCTATCGAACACAACAAGATCGTTACGAGCCTCGTAAGAGATGCCTCCTCAAACCATTATGGACCCTTCCTGTTAACCCACTGTTTCGGTTATAACGCATGGAGCGAACCTTTCGTTTAGGCATCTGTAGACATACTGCTGTCCATCTGGACCTCTTGAGGCTATTCTGCTCTCATCTGAGACCATTATGTCCTTCCATTCATCCATTGTCCACTCAGCATATTCTCGCGCAAAAGTAAGTCTAGCTCTACCGTGTTGTGGGAGCAGTTGTGGATCATTAGCTGGACGAAAAGTCTTCATACTCCTTTCTGGCAGTCTTCATATATCCGTACTTTTACTCACACTGACATTTCTCACCTTAAAAAGACGGGTACGAGCTTCGATAGCGGCCTAAATGCGATTTTTCAACACGTTGCTGACAACGAAACGGTCATCTCGAATCGATCATCTCGGGTTGAATTGCATCGATGTTGGCCTTAACCAGGCTTCCGGGTATAGGAGCCAGTCTCCCGAAATCGTCTGATGGCATCCCGTACCGTGGTTCGAGGTACACCGAGCGTACGGACGTTGCGACGTTGGCTGTACCCGGCATCAGCTAAAACCACTGCCCTAGCTGCACCAGTTGCATCGAATGGCATTTTAAGTCAAAAACAGGAAATTAACTCTACAAACTGAATTAAAAAATAACACACTATGGCACAAAAAAACAGCAAATGTTAACACGTTAACGCAAAGGCAACAATGTCAAAAAACTACTAAATTCCAAAAACCCTTCGATGACACAAATTAAGCAAACGAATAATGGGCATTAGTGTTTAATTTATTGCCAAAGTATCCAATTGATATAAAATAAAACAGTATTAAGCAATAGTTAACAAAAACAAACCCGGTGATGAAAGATACAGATGGCGGTTATATATGCCTGTGAGTGTATTTTCAAAAATCCATCCTTTTTTCGAGTCTCATAGCTAGGCGATTGAAGATAATAATAAAAAATGTGAAAGGCATATTGTCGAGAATTTTATCAGGTTTCATTCTCTAGTCTAGTACAACTAAATTTCATGCGACGCACCGTTTTCAAGATATAAACAAGAAAACAAAGAACGAGACAAATAATTTAACACATTTTTGAAGATTGGTCATTTTTCGGAGCTCACAGCTATGCAAATATTGGAGATAGATAAAAAGTGTGACTAACAAAGTTGTAGAGAATTTTATGAGGTTTTATTATGTAGTACAACAAAATTTTATACGACGCATCGTTTTCGAGATATAAGCAAAAAACCAAAAAACGGGACCTTCTTTGCCCCCCCCCCCCTCCTCCCTCGGGCTCACCTCGGAGGGGCAGGACTTTTAATATCTTCTAACTAGTCCAAACAAAGTTCATAAGTCAGATTTTCTGCTTTCAACTTTTCCGACCACAATCATTCATTGCCCAGGCTAAGGGCATTATTCACCATATTTTCCGGGAGATCCTCTCACAGTGATATCACGCAGGGATTTCTTCCCGCCTTATCCGACAAAGGAACTTTCCGTCCCGACACATCCGTGTCCGGTGAGGACATGTGACAGGCGGAAGGTGTGGTTGTGGATGCCCTGTAGTCTGTCCGTCTCCACGATTGAGGTGTGCGGGAGTGCGTATAGGCTTAGCCCATCTCGCATCTTTGGAACTTCTCCGGGCTTTCAAATAGAAAATTAAAAAGTAGGGTGATTTCGCCGGTTAGCGACCAGTTAGCTGGGTTGCCCACTTAAGACGTGGAAAAAAAAATGTTGTGTTCACGCAAAATACTATATGTTAGTGTCAATTTGTCCCAAATATAGTGTAGTTTGGATACAAAACATAAAATAAAACATTTTTATACAAAAATATTTATATATTGCTAAAAAAGTGAAAATATAGCGAAAACGTCGGTTTGCGACCATTTTTATCAGTTTATGACCACCAGTGAGCTAGTTTGCGACCGCTATTATAATATGAAAAATATGCCAATAAAACAATTTTAATCGCTTTAAAAATATTTTAATTTAATAAAAACAGAAATGGTATTCATTTTGCGTAATATTTTCTTATAATAAATAAGAAAAATAATAAGAAAAAATTAATTAATAATTAATTTTCTTACAGTTTCTAGAGACTTAGTCATAGTTGTAGTAGAATCAAAAATCATTTGTCAAACAATATCCATAATATGTAGTATTACATTTAAAAATAATTAAACCATTTCCGAGGGAATATCTATATACATACTTATTTCTGTTAGCGGCCGTTATTTCTCTCATACTAAATTATGGTGGCCGGAAACCAATGTATTTATTTCGCTAACTTTGGTTTACGACCTGTTTACCGCCCAATTTCGTAGGCAAATTAAACAAACTTCTTACAAAGAAACTGGTGGTCGCTTACCAAAGAACTACAAAGAAAAACTTTTACAATACTACATTCAAAATTGTAACAGTCCTGTATGAAGCATTAGGATGATATTAGTAAAAACAAAATATTGCTGATCTCGTCGGTTTGCGACCATGTGGTCGCTATCTAACGTTTTCGATAAATAAGCATTTCGGTTACCGACCACTTGATTTTATCTTGAAAATAAGTTTAAAAAATGCAAAAAACAACTAAATTATAACCCATACTTATGGAATTTACAATTTAACATGGTAACTAGTGTGTAAAACATGAAATAAGTATTAAAACTTACCTTTGAGCGCCGCGCGCCGTGTTATTTTTTTTTCAACTCGCGCTACGTCCAGTCACCGCGGAATCAAGACGCGCATTTAACAATTTTTTTTCGGCTCTGGGTTAACCCATTTGTTTCAAACTTTGCAAATTCTTATTTCATAATTACTTAGCAAGCACGTTAGATTTATTTTTTAAGTATGTTACCTCTACAAATACTATTTTCTTGATTTAAAGAAACATAGTCCGTCAAATGGTCGCCTACTGAAGGTGGTCGCGAAACCGGCGAAACAACCCTATTCATTGAATCCTATTTAACCTTTTGAACGCCAATGTCGGCTATAGCCGACATGAGCAAGCGTGCCCTGTGCGCCAACGACGGCTATACTCGACAAAAAACAGGTCGCAGAAAAATACAAAATAAACCTATTAAATCATTACTTTTATGTATTTTATTGATACACCTTGAAGAAGCTGAATGTCTAAACATTATTTAGTTGCATACAGTAAACAAAAATGCATATTCCTCATTTAAATATTTGATGATAAAAAGTAAAATAATTTATGGTTAAAAAAGGCTTGGCGTACAGGGCATAGGAATACCGATATGGCGTGGCGGTGAAAAGGTTAAATGATATTCGAGAACCCTCACACTTTTGATTTACGGCGATCAGTTTCGAACATTTGATACTCGATTTCAAGTAGAAGACCCATGTGGAGTGCAAAATTAGCCTTTATCTATATAGTGTGTACTTCATAGATATATTAAAGAAGGAGATATGGCGTGGAGTTCAAAATGTATAGAAAACCGGTGAAGCCACAATTGCCCCTCCAAAACGCTAATATTGCGCACACATTTCTATCAAAAAAATACGAGTGAAAAGTGCACACAGGCGTCATCGATTACTTAGTCATTTAAATATACACCTAATTCTTTACACTACAACGTACTTTTTCCTTATGATTTACTCACACTAAAACATTTATCATTGTGTGTTGTCGGGACACGATGGACAGGACCCTCAAATACAACGGACGCACCACCATGCGACATAACGGCTTGATGAGGTATCGTTATGTCAGTTTTACATTACTTGTCCAGTCACTCAGTGATAGAGTGAGGTGGTTGTAAAAGAGCAATGTATTTAATGGAAAAACAATACAGTCGGAGTAATACAGAAAACATAAATAACGTAGTCTAAGTCAATAGCTGAGCGAAACGCTCAGCACCACGTGGTCACCGACACGCCCCCTCGCCACTTCTGTTTTTAATATTTCTGTGATGTAATCTCTATACTAAGTCTGTGCTATATATTAAAGTTCAGGGTTGCGGGACTGTCTCATCAGATAACCGTGACTTTAGAATGTAAAGGGCAATTGAAGGAACACTGTGGATGTTAGTCAGTACAAAGTCTGACAGTCCCGTACCGCCCTGGGTGGGAGAAGTCATTTGATGATTTAGCACGTTAAAAAAAAATGTATATCAAAGTCAAGATTTATATAATTTAACGTAGTTAAAAATAATGTCTTCCTTATGTTAAAGGGATAAAATATACAAATAATCATCGTATTGTTAGTTAATACCCAGTGACATAATTACATTTTATTATCTCTATTTTAAGCCATTACCACTACGAAGAATATAAAGAAGAATATCAAGACACCAAATACTTTAAACATTAAGGCTCTATTGCCTGTGACACTTTGGAAGTACTTCATGATTTCTCTGTGGCCAGCTTCAACATTCATTTCTGCTTCTTGTATATTTGCGTCAATTCTTCCAATAGCTTCATCTTGTTCCTTCACCATGTGTGCTAACTGTTGAAATATACCCCCCAACTCAACAATAGTACTCTCAATATTATGCATGGTTTCAGCTCTTTGTTGCACGTATGAATCAGAATCATCTCGCATGGCTAACTGTTGTGTCTGCATGCTAGGTGCATCTCCCAAGTCTATGCTTACATCATCCTGTTGCAAGAGAGATGGGACCTCCTTAACTAAAGGTGCCACTCTTGAAAACTGTTCTCGTCTATTATTTTGATGTTTTAAGTTTTCGGATCGAACCTCGAGGACCTTGAAAAAAAGGTTTAAAGTTACCATTATTTTTCAAGGAACGAAAAATTGACCTGCGGGCAGGATTCGAACCTGCGTCTTCTGGATAGGTACTCCAGACGCCTTAACCAATTAGGCCATCGCAACCACTTACACACGTAGCTGAATTTCTCGTTCGCTTGTTTTTATGAACGCTGTTTACACGTTGCGCCATCTATTGGTAATGTTTCAAACTACTTACCAACCAACAAGTCTGATATTGCAATCAAAACAATGTTGTATTAGATAACGACTTCTAGAAATCTAGACTAATGTTATACTTTTATACGCAATAACGCCTGCGTCGCGTCTTCGCAATGATATTTTTCAAGGAACGAAAAATTGCGCTGCGAGCAGAATTCGAACCTGCGTCTTCAGGATAGGTACTCCAGACGCCTTAACCAATAAGGCCATTGCAACCACTTACACTAGTAGCTGAATTTCTCGTTTGCTTGTTTTTAAGAACGCTGTTTACACATTGCGCCATCTATTGGTAATGTCTCAAACTACTTACCAAACAACAAGTCTGATATTGCAATCATAATTTCAATTAAGTTGTTACTCTGTTTTATTAAATAATAATATTACAATAAAATATGAGGCGCATTTTATTTTCTCATAGTGAGTGATAAAAAGTAGCGTGTATTACTCGGGCTCAAAATATTTTTTGGCTCGGGCGGCGTATTAAAAATTTTCTTACTGTCCAAATTAAAAGTAAAACCCAGTACCAAAATATTTTTTGGCTCGGGCGGCGTATTAAAAATTTTCTTACTGTCCAAATTAAAAGTAAAACCCAGTACTATTATGATAAGTGAAACTTACTACATTGCTATCATAGGGGTGAAAGACTTGGGCGAATAAAAAGTTATCTACAGTATTTGAGTCACCATTGTGGAGTAACAAAATATTTTGTCGTATTATTTAAAATGAAACATGACCAACATCCCTCTGAATTATATGAGTTTTTACATAAGTTATATTGTGCACTGAACAAACTTCTTACCTGTTTAAACTGGTTACTCATTGAAGCTAAACGTGATTGCAAAGCAAGCACTACACTAGATGAGTGGCTGTGCATACTGCGGCGACCCCTAGGCATCTCACCCAGTCTTGCAATTTGTTGATTCAAAGAGCTCAAATCTCCCTTAATTATGTATGTCAACTCTTGTATCTCAGTTGGTCGATCATCAAACAAGGACTTCTTTTTGGCCACTATTGATATTAAAACAAGACAAAAGAATAATTGTTATTAATTGGATCATTAAAACATAATTTCAGCAAACTTATTTAAAAGGTTCTTATACTCACACAATGCTAATTTTTCAAGTTTGGCATAAGTACTTGTAATGTTTTTGCTAATAACTTTTGCCATGCCCATAAATTGCGAGTAAGTCTCCAGCATTTGAGCTTTCCTCTCATCTCTGACAACTGGCCTAGCCAGTGTTCTACCTTGCAAGCTTCGTACAGCTGATATGAACTCATTGGTTCTGTCTCTAGCAGCCATCACGGGTTCAAACACAAATTCTTCAAGAATATCAAATGTTATGTTTGGTTCTGCAGTGTGGTTTGAATGCACTTGCTGCACTTGAAACTTTTGAAACGGATTAAAAATACTTGTATTGTTATTCGATGGTTGGACTCCCTTTTTGTCTAATTTATCATAAGTATCTAAATCGTTTTCCAAAAGTCGCTCTGTCACACCTCCGATGTTTCGCCGACGAGGGAGCATCGCATTCTTTAATATCTTCGGTAAAATATATTAATTTATTTCGACGATTTTCTCTGAGGAAACTGACGTAATATTATTCACGTGGAATAACACGATTGATTAAAAAGTTGAAACATAAAATAATTTAATAGCTAGTTTTCCTTGACAGCCAGCTGTTTTCCCTTAGATGACGTGTCAATATGTCACTCGTATTTTTATTGCCACGACACAAAATGATAAAACTAAGGATAAAACCCCTTCTACAAGATCCAAACCGACCGCCTCTCTACTAAGTCTGTTTTCTCGTATCTCCTATGGATGTAGATTTCTCCCTTTTGGCGAATTTAAAAGAAACACCCTAACACCCAAACAAACAAGATAAATAGTTCCGTCCCCACTCCAAGAGGTTTCTGATTTTAAAGAATATTAAAAAAAAAAACCGGATAAAAAAATACATCTAAATTGGAGCTCTTCTTGAGTACTTCCAAAGATTGCCTGTTTTATGCTTTATTTATGCTATATTTTTAACCGACTTCAAAAAAAAAAGTAGGTTCTCAGTTCGACCTGTATGTATGTATGTATGTATGTATGTATGTATGTATGTATGTATGTTTGTCCGCGATTATCTCGAGTTTGGCTGGACGGATTTGGATGCGGTTTTCAGGAAAGTGTTCATTATATTCCGGAGAAGGTTTTAGTATATAACACTAATAGATTTCCCGTGACGTTGCCCACGTGAATCCGTTTTTGCTTACTTGGATTGTACATTTTCAGAGACGATTGCATGTTTGTCCGCGATTATTTCGCGTTTGGCTGAACCGATTTTGATGCGGTTTTTAGAAAAGTGTTCGTTACATTCTGGAGAAGGTTTGAGTATATAACAATAATAGATACCTCGTGAAGTTGCCCACATAGATTCGTTTTTGTTGCTTACTATGATTGTAGATTTTCAAAGGCGCCGATTATATTATGAAGATTTTTGTTGAATATTTAAACTAAAAAGGGAAAAATAAAAAACTTTTTTTAAAAAAGGGAACCGACTTCAAAACCAAACACAAAAAAACTGTAAAATAACTTTTCTTTCGGAAGTCGGTGGCCATAGTCAATGAAATAAAAAATAAAAACAAAGCCACCGACTTCCGAAAGAAAAGTTATTTTACAGTTTTTTTGTGTTTGGTTTTGAAGTCGGTTCCCTTTTTTAAAAAAAGTTTTTTTCTATCTCCGTGGTCACTGGCTGTATGGGCTCAGCTCCCTTTGCCTGTCCTAAAGAGGACGAAGAGAAACAAAAAAAAAAAATCTCCATGGTCACACTAGAAGTTTGACATGAGTTATGACATGAGTTTGACACTGACATTAACCACAATCAAATCAAGTACAATTTAATTACAAATTGCATCTTTTTGGTGTTTCTGTTTCTTCTAACAGGTTTTCCTCGTTAATGATTCATACACTAAAGTTAAGATGATGTATACTCGGTAATGTTATAAAAGAAATGCGATAAAATGAAGACATCTAATTTAATAATTAATGGCCAGAATTACGATAACAGCCACTTTGTAATAGGGCTAAGTCTTGCTATATCGTCTAGTGTTTTTATCGGGTCTAGTTTCATCATCAAAAAAGTTGCTTTAAAAAAACTTCAAGCCTCAGGAAATGTTCGGGCATCGGCGGGTGGATTTGCTTACTTAAAACAATGGCTGTGGTGGCTTGGTTTGATAACAAGTAGGTAACTATGAACTTTTTTCATTGATGAATGAAGGAAATATGGAATGCGATCTCTGCAGTGTGTGGCCTTTCAATACAAGCATGACTTAGGTTGGGGCCCGAAACTAAATACGAAAGTAGCATTAACCAAATAATCTGTTTGTCTTATAACTACAAATTAATTGCACATATTATATTAACAAAAATAAATTGACCTATCACAGTTTGACTTTCAGAAATCACTACTGTGAATCTGCTAAGACTAACTTAATTCTTTACAGTGGGCATTGGTGAAGCAGCCAATCTTCTGGCGTATGCATTTGCTCCTGCAGCTCTGGTGACTCCATTGGGAGCTCTTAGTGTTCTTGTTGCTGCGGTGTTATCTTCTAGGTTTCTTAATGAGAAACTGAATTTCATTGGAAAAGTAAATATTCCTTGTGATAATAAAATATTTTTTTGAAAAAGTAAAAACTCTAATGGATTCATATTTCTTTTACAGATTGGATGCTTTCTCTGTATTATTGGATCAATAATATTTGTGATTCATTCACCAAAATCAGAAGAAATCACAGCTTTTAGTGAATTAATAGATAAATTATTTGACTATTTATTTCTGACATATGTTGGAACAATTTTTGTGATGTGTTTTATTATAAAATTAGTTTTTATACCTAGATTTGGAAATACTAATATAACAGTTTACTTGTTACTCTGTTCATCTATTGGTAGTCTCACCGTGGTGTTCTGTAAAGGAGTGGCTTTAGGTGTAAGGGAAAGTTTCTCTGGAAGTACCAACAATTTTACAAACTACATTTTTTGGTTATTATTTGTAACTGCTGTGGTATGTATCATGATTCAAATGAATTATTTAAATAAGTCCCTAGATATATTTAATACTAGTATTGTTACTCCTGTATACTATGTCATGTTTACAATATTAGTTATAATTGCATCTGGTATCCTGTTTAGAGAATGGGATCATATGAGTACTCCTGATATCATAGGATGTATTTGTGGTTTCCTGATAGTCATAACGGCAGTTTTTATGTTAAATGCATTTAAAGATATTCAAATATCTTTAAAAGATTTAAATCTTAATGCGAGACAAAGGAGAAGTGCTCTCAATTTACACACAGCAGAAGCAAGGGAAACTGAGAATTATGCATTAAATTCACGTACAAGACAAATGTAGCATGAACTAGGACACAATTTTCAAAATTAGTTTTCTTGTGTCAAAGACGTCTAAAACCTATTATTATATGAGACAGTGAATGAATGCACTTTTCATTACTAAGATTTTAACTTATTGATGATTTTGCCAGACTCAATGAGTTTAGTTATAAGTTGTCACATTGCCTATTAATAAAAAGCTTTGTTCATAATTTAAATAGTACTTGTAAATTGTAGACATAAAAAGGCAAATGAATGAATTAAAAACGTGAAAGAATTGAAAAAGCATTAGATTAAATACCGTCAGCAAAACAGGTGCAAGCAGCAATTTTTAAATGGTTTTCCAATGTGTCTGAATACCAAACACTTTGACAACATGTTACATACAGCCAAAATGTTCATGCATAATTAGTTAATTACTAGCGGCCCGTCCCGGCTTCGCACGGGTGGAGGACCCGGTCTAAAATCCGGTCCCGATGGTTACAAACACAACAAAAAAATAATTATCCGAATTGGTCAAGCCGTTTTCATGTTATGTCGTGACAACGGAAAACGGGTTTCATTTTTATATATATAGATGTATGAACATTTTGGAAGAGACAAGAATATAGTATACCTACAAGTAAACTGCTGCCTGCATACCTATTTTACTGACTAAATTTAAAATCCATTATCATGTTGCAAAACAAAAGATAATTGCTGACTTCTGTATTTTCTGTGGGCAACAGAATATTTTAAAGGCATAATAATTAATAAATTAATTTCAGTCCTAAAAAAATATTTGCTGTTTATACATAGGAATGTTTAATTAAAATGTATTTATTATTGATGAAAATGTATGTTTCTCTTAATATTAATTTTTTAATTGTGTTCAAATTCAATTGTCTATAAGACTGACTGTGACATTAATGAAATAATTGATAGTAAGCTGTATTTGGTTAATATGAAAAATGATTCAGAAAAAGAAATATAAAAGCAATACCTTCACATATTTATTCTATTGAAACAAACTTAAAGTCTTGGTTTGGACACTAAATAAAATGATTCCCAAGATTATATACAAATGTTTTATTTGCAACCCAGCAATACATTAGCAGTTACATTATAAAATATAAAACTAAATAAAAGTTCCAAGGCAATGCAATGCTTTCCATAAAAATTTCTGCACACCCTTACATGAAAATGTTTGTCAAACAAAATTCAATTCAATAATGGCTGATACAATGTTAAAGACTTTGAACACAAGGAATGTTGGTATTTACAAAATGCATATCATTATATCTAAATGTCACAAATATACAGTCACTGTATGATAAATAAATGTCCTGCAGATAGGGCAAGTTCGCTGATACCCATATAAGCGTCTACAACAATCTGTGCACAAGCATACATGGCGACATGGTAGTGTTAGTACACATTTCTGCTGTTCTTGACAAATTACACAAAGTGAATCAGCAGCATCGTCGAGAGGTGAGGAACTAAAGTTCACTTGTCTAGATTCTACGCCTTGCCCACCAGTCATTTGTGTTATTATACCAACTTCAGAGTTGGTAAAATAATTAAAAAGTACATAGTATAAATATAGAACATTTCTTATTAATGACCAATATAACATGGTCATTTGAATAATTATAGTTTCTCTAAAGTGCACACACAAGCGCACTATTATAATAGCACTTGTGATACCCATAAAAGACTGTAAAGGCACTTCTGTTAAATAATTGGTAAATTTTAATAAACTCATATAAGCATCTACAATTAAACTTCCTATTACATTGCCAATATACTTAAACACTGCCCTCAACAATTGTGGAAGATGTATAGGTACAAATGTGACTATAAGCCATGCAGTGTCTCCCATAAATATCACAGTGTTCTTCACTAAAACCAGCACTTCAATTAACATCACAATAACAGCCCGTATCAACCAGTTTGCCGTAGATAACACTCCAATGAATTTTAAGTATATTTCGTTGTATATATCAAAAACTCCATCTTGTATACTGGTTACTTGATCGGTAAATGCATCAATAATCCCATGGACAGAAGCCGGTATTTCTTCAGTAAATACAGATACATTGTCTTCATATACAATTTGAAAAAATATATATATGCTTTCAAGAATGCTCAGTATTACCGACAAAATCCATGTTACAGTTGAAACTATAAATTTTCCTATTAGCGATGCTAAAAGTAAAACTGTTTGAAGACTGGTAGCAAATATATTGATGATTTTGGCCACTAATGAAATCATCTTTGTATTCTCATTATTATGTTAATGTTAAAAACTGTTTGTGTTCATGCAAAAATAAATTCTTTCAACCATCAACAAACGGCGCAACTGGAAAAAAACATTGATTTGACAGTTGACACTTGACAGCTCACCTTAACTTTTTTGTAATGGCATGGCTTGAAGGCTTTTACACCAAACAGCTCTAAACCGCAATTCACACGAGCGTTGCTTTGGGTCAATTTTGGGTTGCTATGGCGCAGTCGCGCTGTCCATACTTTAGATTTATGGGTGCACTAAATCCAAGATTCTTCTTGATTTTCTTGATCCAACTATCCAACTCAATCCATGCCAATCCATGCCATGCGTCCGTTACTGTCCACTGGTATTGTAGTAGCCCGGTAGTAGCCAGCCATGGTGTATGCATTGGGTTTATGCTCTCTACCACCTCTCTACTTAGTCTGTGCAGCTATCCACTACATAATCTGTGGCTAGCCGACATAAACTCTGTTGGCATAAAGGCCTCGTAGCCATGCCATAAACTTAAAAAAAAAACACAATAAGCTCTATGGTAGCACCTTGTCGAAGAAAAAAATAGATTAATTTGTGAAATTGTGCAGCCGTGGATATCATAAAATCTGAAATGATCCCGATAGCGTTTCATTTCTCGTTTTGAAATATTGTTGTTACGCTGTGTTATTCTTATTAATACAATCAAATACGAGAATTAAGTGATTATGGTAAGTTTTTAAGGTTATGTTATGAGATATCATAGCGCTCATTAAACTTTTGTCTTTGTGATTATTCGGTTACTTATTAAATTTTATAACTCTAGATCTATTAAATAATTTTACAGATAAAGCTGCTAGTTTGATTTTAATTCTTCACTAAAATAATCCTCGCTAATTGTTTCTGTTTCTTTTATACAGGAGCCGCCTAATACAGGCACCAGTTCACCTGGTTTGATTGCTTCGGGGCCACTGATACCTCCTGCGATGCTAAGTGGCTTACCACCGCCTATGCCAACAACAGTTGGCATGCCTCCAGTGCCTGGTATGCCACCAAATATGCCTGGCATGCCTCCACCCATGGGTTTCCCACCAATGATACCACCGTTTTCCATGCCACCACCAGGCTTTCCTGCATTTAAACCTGTAAGTTATTAATTTGTTTAAAATGATGTTTTATTCATAACAACGACCTGCTCTGGCTACGCATGGGTGCAATCTTTACTATGCATATACCTTCCTTTTGAAACACTATTTATTTTTAAAAAACACTTCAAATCTGTTGTGTAGTTTAGTTTTGTAGATATAAGCGTGCACATAAGAGAGGTGAGATTTGAGATTCAAAACAAAAAAAACTGAGAACCTCCTGAAATGGAAAAATACTGCTTCAGTCCAGTAAGTTTTAAAATTATCACGGTTTGCTTCTATACTTAAAATGTCATTTACGGGATATCTGCTGTGATTAAATATTTGTTTGAGTTAATAAGATATTTCAACGCTGTTGCAAGGGCCATGATCACGGGTTGACTGACAAATTGAACTCAAACAAGTATTTAATCATGGAAGATATCCCGTAAGTGACAATTAAGCCCATTCATTAAGTTTACATTACTGAATATTCATAATTTTCTTTTTTGTAAGTATCTACTAAATTCTCTAAACCAGTGCCATTAAATGTAACTAGCTTTTGCACGTGGTTTCACCCGTGTTATGTTAGGCTTCTGGCACTATGGAGGCCCTATGGTAGCTGGAAGATGCCCTGCGATGCCCGCCCAGACATGTTTGACAGTAGCTAGATTTTGAGATAGAGGATGTTCTTTCCACCTGCTGCTGAATACCTGAGCTGAGGTACCTTCCGAAACTACCGTGTCCGATGAAGACTTGTGTCACGCGGATAAGTTAGGACACTGTGGCGCATCTACAACCATTTCTCAAAAAAAATGGGGCTTACCACCTCAACTGTGAAATACCATTATTATTTTCTTGCAGTATTATTAGAAGCTATGATTTTTCTTGAAATTGAATGATCAGATGTCAAGAGCAATGTTTTTCTATATAAAATACATATATTTTTTTTTTTTTGAGAGGGATTTTATATGATGTTCATAAAAATCCCTTCGAAAAAGATAATATGTTAAAACAAATTTGATTTACATAACGGTTCACTTATTCAGACTCTATAGGAGTTTAATAAAGAACAATAAAATAATTCTGTGATATGATTTTTGCCTACCATAAACCAATTACGCAGTGCACAAAACAGAAGCTCTCGATAAATAATATTTTTTCCCTGCTTTGGTGATATTTTTAATTTTAGCTCTGCTCCTATTGGTCATGCATATGAACATGCGTGATGTTATATGACCTAAGCCTTCCTTGATAAATTAATTATCCAACTCAAAAAGAATGTTTAAATTGGATTTTGTTATTTCCTGAGATTAACGAATTCAACCAAACAAATTCTTTTGCTTTATAATATTAGTATACATAAATAACAAATGCTCATACAATACATATTAATAATTTGGCAAATATTGCCCCTTAAAATGTCTGTATCGATAAATTTCGGTATGATATATAGATACCTTAATTTTATGAGTTGCCACTGACAGATTGTACTTTCAATTGTAATTTCAGTGATTAAAGATGTTATATAGATATAGAGTCTTAATTTACTAGCATTTCATATGAAAAGGAATCTTCCCATTTGGGATTTGAGATTTCTCAAATCTTAGTTTTACAATAACCATTTCCACACTTGTGTTGTGACTGCTTTGCCTACTTGCTGTTACATGTACTTACTAATAATGTGTAAGAGCATTCAACAATTGCAGGATATGACTGCTCCAGCTCCAGATGTGGCCCCTATGGCTAACCAAAGTAGTCCTTGGTCTGAACATAAAGCTCCAGATGGAAGAACATATTACTACAACTCTGTCAGTAAACAAAGTCTTTGGGAGAAACCAGACGATTTGAAAACTCCAGCAGAAGTAAGCAGTTTTTTTAATTTTGCAAGTACATTGTACAGTACTCCATTATTTTACCTACTATATTATTTTACGTATTGTTAGTTTACTCCATGGCACCAAGATAATGATGTATTATTTTTATCAACAGAAATTGCTGTCTGCATGTGTGTGGAAAGAATACACAACAGATGCTGGGCGTGTGTATTATCATAATATTGAAACTAAAGAATCTAGCTGGATTATTCCAAAGGAGCTTCAGGAGATCAAAGACAAAATAGCTGCTGAGGAAGCCGCACAGTAATTTAATTTCTTAACTTTTCTGTTATCCTTTATATAGAAAATAGGGTAAAAAACAACAAAGCGCTTCCCAGTAAATGCTGGGTAGTAAGGCTTGTCACGGAATAGCAAGGCAAATTGACTGAAAACCTGTTATTTTCTAAAAATATTATACGTATTATTGACGCATGCTTTGCGAATCTTAAAGATTTTCCGTGTAAAGAAAAATTCGACCCGCGATCGGGATTTTAACCTGCGACCTCCGGAATCAGTACATCCGACGCTCTGTCTAACCGAGCCACCGAGGTTTATGCCTATTGTGTCAACATTTTCAACCCATTTCCAACGTGTAACGGTGACGGTTCGCGTCAACGTCAACCATACTAAATATGTTAGAAAATACTAGCTTCTGCCCGCGGTTTCACTCGCGCCATGTCAGGCGTTTGGCTCTATGGTCCAGTCCCCATCAGTTACCTTGAAGAGCACTTAGAACACGACGCGTGGACGTCGAGCTAACTGTTACTCCCTATCCGCAAGCGGCTGGAATATGCCCCGCGATTTCCAACGCCCTGCAGGGCTAACTTGAGAGTCACTGACCAGCCGTTGTCGATCTGAACTTGGATGGCTTCGTACCTGTTATGAGGCTTAGTTGAGGAGTGGAGTGCTTCAAGGGTGTTAGAATAGTTGATTTTAAGGAACATTTACATTTATCAGTTTCATTGACTTTTGACAGCTATTTGATGGTCACCACACAGACATCGAGATACGCAATCAGGGCTTGGAAACCGGTAAAAATTTCGAACCGGTTAACGCCTAAGTACATAGAGAACTTATGGTTTCGGTTTCGTTCTAACCTTAACCAAAATTAAACGGTTTCAAGCCAAAAACGTTCGTAAATAGGTTTTGTTCAATTTACCGGTTTTAAACGGTTTTTATTGCCTACCTCCAATGCGCAGACGTGAACTATTAGAACGATCCAGTTGTAAACAAGCACACTTTGGAAAAGCTTAATCTACAACATTCAACCACCCAACCACAGTATAATAATCATACAGTAGCGTAACTCGGCCGCCAGACAGATTTAAATACCTACAGCCGCGCGGTACGTAAACATGCGTTAGGGCTACCCGTCTACAACATTTTAATAACATTTGCCTTTGCGTACTTTCTGTTTCTATTTTAGTTTTGTGATTCTAAATATACTTTTTTATATAAATAAATGAAATACTTTGTATAATGAATAGGAAGTGTTCAATAAAAATGCGTGTTGTTTTTTGATTGGTAGGTTTCATTAAAAAAATCATGTTTTTGTTTGAAAAACAAATCGGGCTTATAAAGTCCGATGTATTATAGAAGTATTTGAGATCAAAAAATATTTGCGCCACGACTGAGTCGTACGAAATGCTTTATTGTTAAATTTTAAAGTATAATAAATCCGCATTCTAATATAAAGCTTAATTAAACTACTCGTCTTATTAGATATGTACTCGAACTGATTTTTAGAGATAAAAACACGCGGTTACTGTTAAAAAACCAACACACCGTCCGCTCGACACTGCGGTACAGCCGTGACTGTCTGCACCCCGAGCGCGCCCCGACATCGAGGCGCGTAGGTATAGCTCGCTTTTCGTCCTTTTGTATGAAGTTGGAGTACTGTATGATTATATTACCGTGACCCAACTCTAATTAAATTAATGTGTTTGATTTATTTAAAAAAGTAACAACTGAATAAAAAGACACTAAAGCTGAATAACACTACATACATACACCTAAAACTTATCTTATTAAATAAGTCTTTTTTTTAAATGTGATTTAGAGGAAGAATTGCAGTAGCTGGTATCATTAATTACGCACACAGAGACATTGACGCACAGTGTAAAACAACGCCTGCACGCACACATACTTGAAAATGTATTGTATTGACTCGTTTTCTTTGATGCGATTGTAGGATGACACTCCATCTAGACATTATAAACTCTTTTGCAAAAAAACGGGCACTTTAGATTTTTTCTGTACTTCAATGAAGAAGAACAAGAAAATATAGGTTTTAATTATTTGACGATGTATTGGCATGTTATTTGAAGCATCCTGGCATGATTCTTTACGTTCCAAATTTTAAAATAATAAAAAAAAATTAAATAATAAAATAACGATTATTGTGGATTATTATAAAATTGCTTTACTAATGGCGCGAATTGCTGAAACGATTTTTAACTGATTACGATATTTTAAAACTTTTTGGATATTTTCTGCAAATTAAACAATATAATCTTTCTTTTAACATTAAACTAGCACTTTGCCCGCGACTTCGTCTGCGCGTGTTTCTACCTTCGAACTTAGTGAATTTAATTCCCGCTCACCCTCCTAGATACTTTTGGAAAATCTATAAATGCTTTAGTGTAGGTTTCGAAGACTTAAACATCTCTTTTCACCAATTTAGGCTGCGCAGACTCGACACATCTCTGGTGGTTTCCACCAGAGATGTGCCGAGGAAATGTGTCATGCGAGGATGTCTAGCTGTGCTGTGAAATTGTTTGGGCGTTTCCACCAAAGCTGTGCGATGAAAATGTGCCTACGAGGATGTGTAGCGGAGCTGTGAAAATGCGCATTAATGTGTGGTGCGAGGATGTGTAGCGGAGCTGTGAAAATGGGCATTAATGTGTGGTGCGAGGATGTGTAGCGGAGCTGTGAAAATGGGCATTAATGTGTGGTGCGAGGACGCGTCTATGGACTGGCTGGTACAGTATGCGCAAACCTCGCAACACATTTCTCAACACACATTCCTCGCAACACATCTCTCGCACACATCCCTCGTACACTCCTCGCAACACATCTCTCGTACACATCCCTCGCACACATCCCTCATACACATGCCTCGCGTGTTTTGTATGTGCAAAAATCAAGCTCCGCTGAGCCGTTTCCACCAGAGCTGTGCTGACCGAGGCGAGGTAAATGAAGCGATTCTATTGGTTTTTTACAAACACATTCCTCGCTACACATCCTCGCACATCTCTGGTGGAAACGCAGCCTTACGGGTGATTATCGAAAAACCCAACAATGGAGGGTAGTTTTAAAAAACTAACTTTCAAGTTTATAAACCTAAGGGATAAGATTTTACACCCAAAGGTTGTCATCCCCTTACGGGGGGATTTTTATAAAATCCCTTGTTAGTGCTCACCTATATAATAAATAGCAACTACCAACCAAAATTCGGGTTATACGTTTAGCGGATGGCATTAATACCAAGAGACCGGTTCGGTCAAGAGAAGGCCCGGTTGGGGAAGAAAACGATGCACAGAACCAAGAGATGACCGCTTTTTGGTGAGTCAGGCGTTGCGGAATCGTAAGGCGTCAAGTGTGGACCTGAAGAAGAGCCTTGAAGAAGTAAGAGGAGTAGAAGTTAGCTTGTGGACGGTCAGGAAGAGGCTTTTGGCTGCTAATATCTGGAGTTACCGCCCAGCTCGGGGCCCTAAATTACTCCGTGAGCACCGTGTTGGTCGACTTCAGTTTGCACGGAACTGTGCTTCATGGATTCATCCTCACCCCGGGCAGGGCGGGAGGGACTGTCACACTTGTACTGACTAAAATCCACGGTGTCCTTCAATAGCTCTTTATGTTCCGGGGTCACGGTGATGGTATAAGACCCGCGACCCCGGCAGGCTTTAGCCCTCTGAGACCGGCCTCGTCATTATGCTGACGCTCTTTGAGGCGCGCGTGGAACACGACGCGCCGTCCATGGTCGGGCGGCGAGTTGCCCTTTACTCGCCTCCCGCATGCCCGCGCCTACGGTGGCCGGAGATCGTCTTTCGACGTCCGACGCCGTGGGCGTCCACCGCCGCGGGTGGGGCGGAGGGAGGACCTTGTCCTCTCTCTCACGCGGCCCGCCTCCTCCTTCGCGAGCATTACTGCTTCGCAGAAGGAGGCGACCGCTTCCCACTCCGTCTCGCTCCGCAGCATGGCCGCAACCAATGCCGGGCGCGAGAGGTCTCCGCCTATCGCTGCCACACGTCGGTGCTCCGCCCAAGCGGGGCAATCCTGCACCGTATGCTCGACTGTGTCCTACGGGCGATCTACACAGTGGTGACACCCAGGCGTTTCCTCCTTTCTCATCAGACACAGCTACCTCCCGAAACATCCGTGTCCGGTGAGGACCTGCGTCATGCGGTAGGAAAGGACGCCAGGGGTCTTATCGCCGCTATTGCGGCGTGCCCGGCCGTCGGTCGCGACAGTCGTGACCTCCATACTGCCCTGAGATCGCGCCGGAGCTCTTCCCGCCGCGCGTCGACTTCTCGAGGCAGTTCTGATGAAGCTAGAATCTCTTTGTGTGGATAGGACCGACGATGGCGAGAACGCTATGCGGAAGTGTGTTTCGAAGAAATCACTCCTTATGGCGGAGGCTCCGTTATGTTTTGGGCAGCAATTAATTCGACGGAGCGTACGGAGTTATTTTTCATAGAAAATGGAACTTTAAATGCACTCCGGTACATAACAGAAGTCCTAATTCCATATGCACAACCCACATTGACTGCACTTGGGGAAGATTCCATTTTTATGGACGACAATGCTCGCTTGCACCGTTCTGGCGACGTGGAAGCGTACATGCAAGACGTTGGGATCCGTCGTTTAGATTGGCCAGCTCGAAGTCCTGAACTCAATCCAATTGAACATGTGTGGGATGTTCTAAAGAGACGGGTAAGATCAGTGCGCCTGCTTCACAAAACATCAGGGAGCTAAAAAGAGTCATTGCAGAAGAGTGGGAACGTATTCCTCAAAACGTTATTAAAAACATCGTGGAAAGCATGCCCAGAAGGATTCAAGCTGTGATTTTGGCAAGAGGAGGTATATTATCTAAGGGATTATTTATGGGATAATATATATTTACATGACGTGTATAGATCGTGGGTGTAACTTGGAAAGATACGCCCCCACGTTTTGAGTGGCCCCTCTCTCAGCCCCGTAGGGTTATTTTCTTATTTTTAGGACATTTAAAAACGTGGGTTTAGATTTTTTTAAATCAAAATAAAGGCGGCCTGGATTCAGCGCAGCACACGCTAGAGGAGTGCCCCATTTGGGATTCTGAACGACGAGTCTACTAAGACTCGTCGTTCAGAATCCCAAATACACAAGTCTTGCCCGATACAACCTACTAAGGTTGTATCGGGCAAGACTTGTGTCTGCCAGCGGTGGTAGAGGCTATGCTGGCAGACCCTGATAACTGGAGGGCGGTCAGCTCATTCTGTGAGACTGTCATGCTTCAGGAGGTTGCTGAGCGGGATCGTGAGAGGGCCAATCCCGCTTGGAGAAGGAGGCGTCGGGGTGGTAACCGCCTCGTTGCCTAAAATGCTGAAACCCCGCCTGCTTAACCTAGAGCAGGCGGCAGTTTGGGGTTCACGAGTGTACAGAGTGGGGACTCTGTGTGACTACATAGACGACGGCGGTACAGTGATCACGTGCCGCCGTACACAATGATTGTACAGCGAAGCTAGTTGGAGACCACTATACAGTCTCACTAGGGATGTGCCCTAACAGGGGTGGTTTTAGTGATGTAAAAATCCCACACTAACCGGTTTTTTCCCCAAAGACCAGTAGCCTTTTGAAGGTTTTCCCCCGACAACAAAACAAAAAACAAGGTGGGTAGGTACCTACTACTCAGTACTCACCCGTAATACTTGTCCACAGTTTTTCATGCGGCACTTTGACGTTTTGGTAACTTCGTCATAATCGAAGTAATGGTAAACATTGTTTAGGTACTTTCTTTCGTCCCATCGTTTTGATTATTTTTTTCAACGTAAGTGTAAGGTGCGCAAGCAAGTCGGTGCGTGTGTTTGATTTATTGTAGAATAAGACGCGTGATCCCTGTCATGTGAAGGCCGCGCGCGCCCTTCCGAAAGCGAACGCCGCGCGTCACTCAGCTCTTGCGGATTAAACCGGTTAATAAGGGTTCTTAATAACGTTCTTTTAACGTTTCGACTCCGAACGAAATAAAAGATAAAACCGATTAATAACGTTTAATAACCGGTTATTTTCAAACCGGTTCCAAGCCTTGTACGCAATAGCCCGTATTATGACGATTTAAAGCCAGAGTAGTCCCTGTTACTGGAGGAGTTGGTGCTGGACGACTTGTACAGCTCTGTCTTTTTCACTCACTGGAACAAGTCTGGTATTAAGACGTCATAATACGACTACTGGGCATCTTCAGAGGTGCCTGGCACGAGAGGTAGAGGAAGTCCTTTCCCTCATTCGTTCCGACTGCTCCCCATTCCCTTCGCCTCCCGCCGAATCCATTACTTAGGTACCTCCCGAAACTTCGGTGCCCTTGAGAACTTGCGTCAGGGTGAAGGTGACGACGCCGTAGAGCCTGTCCAACCACTCCTCAAAGAGGGATCTTAACGCCGTAATTATGACATGTTCAGGATTTCATCATTTTGTTGTGGTATCAAGTATTTAGAAACTATAATATTCCATAATATATTCATTTGATTCAAACGATGTTAAGGGCAATTATGATCAAGCTTAATCGTTTAAGCAGCGTACCTGCGACACGCACTGCAGCCGTCGATCGCACAGCGACTGCGCCAAAAGTGGTTTTTCGAAGAAATATGTTTAGGTAGCAGAAATGGTTCAATTGTTATGAAAAAATAACATAATTATATTGATTTTGATCAACCAATGATGCTATTTTTAAACCGTATATAATATTTACAGAGCAGCACTAAATGCCGAAGTGGTGCCTCCTGGGGAAGTGCCATTGCCAATGTCTCCATCAAACCAAACCGGTAGCTCGGCTCTAGATGAGGCAATGGCAAAAACTCTTGCAGCAATCGATCCATCTCTTGCCAACTCCATACCAATACCAGAAGAAAGTAAGTGTTAGTAAAGTAAAAGCAGTTTAGGCGTTTATTCTTGTGTTAATATGCCATAAACGTATCCTTACAAAACCTAACCTAACAAAACATACATAAAACCAGGCGCCATTTCACCTTCAGGAGATGAAATGGTAAGGTACAATAATGTGTTACCGATAGCATTGGTTAAGAGCGTGAGTAAGGAATTATAAGACTAAACTTGGACTTTACCCATTTTTTAAATTGCAAAATATATATTTTTATTTAGGTAAGCCCGAAGAAATGACGGCACCACCGCAAGGCAATAATGAGAACTCTGAACAGCCGCCCGAACTACAATATAAGGACAAAAAGGAAGCCATTGAGGCGTTCAAAGAACTTTTGAAAGATAGGGTACTGAACTTAATCTAATATTATAACTAAACAAATACTTACATTAATTTTATTCATGCATGAAGTTCCCCTGCACAGAAATCTTTCATAAATTATAGTTTACTTTTCAGAATGTGCCATCAAATGCAACTTGGGAGCAGTGTGTTAAGATAATATCTAAAGATCCTCGTTATTTAACATTTAAAAAGCTTAATGAGAAGAAACAGGCATTCAACGCATATAAAACTCAAAAATTAAAGGATGAAAGAGAGGAGCAAAGGTAAGATTTAATTTTGTATTGGTTTTTATTCCGCAAACCAAAGGGTATAAACGGGACCACATTGCTAAGACTTCGCTTACCATCTGTTTAAGGGGGGACTCCCACACAAAAAATTAGATTTTATTGCCGTTTAGATGGATCATGATACAGTACCCTACGTTCGCAAGTCCGACTCGCACTTAGCCCGTTTATTCAAAATGTGTACAATCGACAAAGGAGATGTTTCATTCTGGGATCAGTCTATGTACACCTCAATAAATAGGAAAAAAATAGGGAAATTTCATAAAAATACTGAAATAATCATTTGAAGACGGGTTTAGCTGGGGCTGGGGCGGGACTGGCCTGTTGGTCTAGTGGTTAGTGACCCTGACCGCTATGCCGGAGGTCGTGGGTTCGATTCCCACCCAGGACAAATGTTTGTGTGATGAGCACGATCATTTGTTCTGTGTCTGGGTGTAATTTATCTATAATATGTATGTATTTAGAAATATATAAGTATGTTTATCAGTTGACTAGTACCCATAACACAAGCTCTGCTTAGCTTGGGACTAGATGGCGTTGTGTGTTAGTTGTGGAATATTTATTTATTTATTTATTTAGCTGTTAAAAAATTATAATTAGGAGCGCTTTTTAGCACGCTAACCCTATTTTAGGTCGGCCATGACAGTATTATTTGACGTTTATTATGACGTTTGACAACTTTTTTTAAATATTTTTTTTCAAGCTCATCACACAAACATTTGTCCTGAGTGGGAATCGAACCCACGACCCCTGGCATAGCAGTCAGGGTCACTAACCACTAGACTGACAGGCCAGTCGAACTTTGACTATGCAGTCAATGAGGTTTTACCAATAGAGACGTCATACTCATTGTAAAGAAATAAAAACATGGCGATATTTTAGTTGAAGTGGCAATTGTCAACGACAGCCAATGACGTTTCATTGACTGCCAGCTAGGGTGAACTGGGGAAAAATAGGCATAGAAGGCAGATTGAAGAAAATAAACAGTTATTTTTTAATAAAAATGTTTATTCACAAATTTTAATATAAGTAGATCTAAAAAAACAGGTAGGGTGGGTTTATTACAAGGCTAGGTTAGATAGGTTTATGCCAAGGGGGACAGCTAGTTATTTAAATACCTTCAAATAAGCTTAGTTTATTCCTTTTTTGTCTTTTATACACTTCTTTGCAATTGGGATTATTTATATGTGCGTAATGTAAGCGGACATTCATGAATTTATCTATGATTGCGCGTATGAGGTGAATATGATGATTAAAATGCACTGGCTGCTCAAATGAATGATCTAGTGAGTGAAAGAGATCCGGACAGTTAATAAATGATTTCAAAACTCTGTGTTTCAAAATTTCCACATCTTTGAGATCAGAAAGTATAATGTTCCCCTTTTCTTTTATGTGATTTTTGAGTATCGACTCTGATCTAAGGCAAATTTTAAATACGTCTTCACTTGGGAAACATAAACCCCCCATATTTTTTTGAGAAATCAATTTATGAAACCATAGTTTTTCGTTCGAAAAAAGACTATTAATACATGGTTCACACTTAAGAGCTTTAAATAACTTTCTTGAAACCCAACCAGAGATATAACCAATGATCTGATCAGTAGTTTTTTTGATATTTTCATGATTTAGAAATTTCGAAAATATCTCTACGTTTCCTTTGATCATGAGATCAGATTCTGTATGTTCAGTATCGTTATCTAAAATTATATTTTCATCATCATATGCACGTTTATTAACTGTCATATTTATTGTTTGTACTGCAGAAGAGCACGTCAATATAGAGATATTTTCTAATGGTATACAATTGCCCAGAAATGAAGACTGTATTCCTAAATGTTGGAGAATTTTCCTGAAAATTCCTTTGAATTGGATAGCATTGGGATTATTATTATATCCTCCGTTTCTTCTGATAACACCGAATAGAATTTCAATATGATCTTGTGATAGCCTGTATGTTGCAATGTACCTTAAGCGTTGTTCCTCCTGTATCAAAGTTGCGTACAAGTGCTTTAGGCTCTCGATACACACAAGGAAGCCTAAAAACCCAGTTTTATTTTTGGATTCCACGACTTTTTTCTTTACAATCTGCATTGTGATGCGTTTACGAAGAACTCTTCTGTACTTTATAAATATTGTCAGTCCCAATATGTATTGTTTGGCTTTTTCAAGATACGCCAACACTTCATTTACATTTTGTGCAGAAATTGGTTTTTTTAGGCCATACAAATTGGATGCTCTCGAGTTGAATATATCGAAGAGATTATTAAAGATTGTAATAAAATTTATTGTACCTTCAGTGTTTTTAAACATAGAAGATGTAATCAGTTCAGTACACAACACCAAGGCATTAGCTACGCTCATACTTAAAACTTGTGTTGCCAATTTAACTTTCATTACCTCATTCCTGAAGTGGATATGTCGAGGAGTAATTTTATTGGCGAAGTTTAACCCTATGTTCTTTTGTAACTTCACTAAATTTTTTAGCAACTGCCAACGAATTTGATTTCCACTTTCGTCAAATATAAGCCTTTTGGCTTCGAATGAATTTCGCACTAGCTTTATCATATGACATGCATCGAGTATGATCGCTACTTCGCGATCACATTCAGGGTGCTTGAATGTGGTTTTTAAGCAAAAAGGATTCTTAAGGTCGCATCCCAATATATTAGCGGCGTTTATATTAGCAGCACAACCATCAAATGTGATAGCAACAATATCTACACCTACATTATGACATTCACTTATGGCCGTTTTCAGTAAACTTGCCCGTGTTTCGGCTACTAATCCGTTTACTAGAAAATATGCGATGGGGATTTTCCAATTTTGGTTCATACATACTACTATAAACACATATGCTTGAGTAGCGATTTCACATGATTTTTGAGGTCCAGTGCCAAAATCAACTACACCAGCAGTTTTTCTACCAGTCCAAATGGTTTGGTGGCGAAGGGCCATCTCGTCAGCTATAAGGGTGCACAATATTCTCTCTCCGCTAGCCTTGTACTTTTTCTCTAAGATGTCTAGAGCTTGTTTGCTGAATCCTGGATCTCCCGAGCTATTTTCGTACCATTTACCAATGACTCGCGGGTGTGGTAGTGAACCATTAAATACTTGCCTGACATACTTGTAGGCTGCCGCAGATTAATAATGCAGGGTAACTGCAAACTTTCTCAAAGCCGGAGTATATTTTAATACAGACTGTATCTACAAGCAATGACGAACTGTAGTAGGTATCACAATAGTACAATACATTTTAAAAGAGCTGAATAGATAATTATGAAATCTATCAATTAAGTTGAGCTTCGCATACTATCAGCGCTCTTAATTGATTCAAAGTAGTGAAGTAGTGTTTTCTTGTTTACCTTTACTACCGGCACTGCTGTCTTTATCAGTTTGCGGACATTTTTTTTCGTAACGTACTTGTCACTTTCCACAAAGTGTTGAGAACAAATAGTTGAGTATGTCGTTGGCATCCATTCATCTTCTCGTCGTTGTGTTCTAACCACTTGTACCCATTTTTCTTTTATTAATCCGTCTTTAGGAAATCTAAAACAAAATAGAAATTAATGTTGAAAGTCAAATGTTGTTGATTCTGTTGTTGTTTGTTGTGTTTACCTAAGGATAATTATTATTAAATACCAGTGGTGAAAAATAGTATTGTAGCTCCGTACGACCCCAACATCCTCTAGCATCGTTCGAACTGACAACACCGCACGCCATTTTCTCGTTCTCTCTGTCAATCATACATGCAACGCACTATTTGTCTCGTTCGTGTAGGTGGCAAAGCGGCAACAGCGCGAAAGTGATTTTTGAATAAAATAAAAATTTTGATTTTCCGTTTTAAATAGATTAGACGATACTTACAAATGAAAAGACACATCCTTCTTGCTTTTTACAGCCGGCCCAGTATAAGTTTTGCACTTTCGAAACACACAACTAGGCATTTTTTTAAATTTTTGTCCGTCAAACTCCCGCTTTGACGTAAATTCGCATCGCGGCCAGACGCAGGACGGACTGAGTTCACTCAAGCTAGTCAGCTTGCATTTGTATCGCCGCGCAGACGTCAGTAAAACGTATCTACCTCAGATTATATATAGTATATCATTGTATGCAGTGACGTTTGAAGATTTTCTTGAGATTTAATTTATGTTTTTCGGAGTTTGTAATGATTGTATTTATAATTATAATAAATATCCTGTAGGTACGATTATTTTTATCGAAACCCAAGATTCTTGAGTTTTTTTCGATCTTTATGCCAGTTTCTAACACGATACGTAAACTTCAATCAAATGTCATTGTCAAATGGTGTCAAAATAAACTTAATACTGTCAGAATTGTCAGATCCACCATGTTTGATTTTTTGTCGAGTGTTGTTGTTATCCTTGACAAAGTTAATTTAAAAGCACAATTAAAAGAAGTGAAATTAAAGAATATCAACAATTTAAAACGGCTTATGTATTAAAAAGCTATTTTTACACATGGTGTACATAGACCAGGCCCAGGCTCCATACATTTTTGGACCATCCTTTAAATAAAAAGCCGTTGTTTCAGAGTTCATAATCCTTTGAGCAATAAAATTAGGTCCACATACGCGTTAACAAATCTAAAACCTTTATCTTTTTTATTTGAACGGATTCAGACAATTAGCTGTCCAAATGACTCTTGATTCAACTTTGTCGATGTAATGAAAAACTAATATGTAATGCAAGAATATTTATGTAGGTAATGCTCATGAAATGACATAATTCTTAAATATTAATTACTAGCTTCTGCCCGCGGTTTCACCCGCGTCATGTTAGGCGTTTGGTCCTATGGTCCCGTCTCCATCAGTTCCCTTGAAGAGCGCGATTTTCGACGTCGTTATCTTCAGTGGTGGCTGGGGCGAGAGGTAGAGGATGTCTTTTCCCTCACGCATTCCGACTGCTAACCATTCCCCTTACTTGCCACTTGAGGTACCTCCCGAAACGAAAAAACGAAAACCGGTAGGACTGCGTCAGACTGAAGGTGAGGACGCAGCCCGTAGCCTTTCCAAACGATCCTTAATTATCCTTATCCTGTAATTTATATGGTGTACATAATAAAGAGTATTCTATTCTATTGTATTCTATCCTTAAAGTAGGTCGGTCAATATCGACATAAAAAACCAAACATTGCAAACGCGCATGTAACTACGATTCTCTTATATGTATGTTGTTAGGTCCCTTTAGAGTTTAGAGTATTTAACACCCAAGTTTGCAACTCTGATAACCCTGTTCTGTCAATGTCAATGTCGAATCAAAATCGCATTAAACCAGTTTTTAGTATTTGTTTTTATAGCGGCAATAGACACATTATCTGTGAAAATTTAACCTATCTAACTATCACGGTTCGTGAGAAACAGCCTCCGAAACATTACATTACTTTATAACGTCTACAAAAACCAGCAACAAAATCACGTTTTTTGTATGGGAGCCCCCCTTTTTTTTACGTGGTAAAATCATCAAATGAGTCCTCCCACCCCGGGCTGGGAGCGACTGTCAGACTTGTACTGACTAAAACCAATGGTGTCCTTCAATATCCCTTTATGTTCCGGGGTCAATGAAATAAGTCCCGCGACCAATGAGAGCCCCCCTTAATATTTATTGTATTCTGGTTTTTAGTATGTTTTGTTATAGCAGCAACAGATGTACATCACCTGTGAAAATTTCAAATCTCTAGCTATCACGGTTCATGAGATACACACGCAAAAACTACTGAATTGACAGCACAGGGTTTTCAAGGTTGCAAACTATAAGAAAATGGTAGTTATATGCGCGTTTGCAATGTTTGATACCTAAAGAGGGATTTTATAGACGCAATTGTGACATATTACCCAGCCCGTCATTATTTTGTCGCGGTATTATTTTGAAACTGTGATATCTCCTAAGATATTCATTGAAATCAAATGATGTAAAGGGCAATTTCGTTCAAAATTAAATGCTTGTGATGATTAACGTATTTATTTGGATAAGGATTAATATCATGTTAATGAAAACACCTTCGCAAATAATGCATTACTTTAAAACAAATTTGGTTCCCATAAAAAGGTTATAGTGACTTAACCTTTAAAGATAGATATATGCTCTCGCGGACTTTATTTTAGAAAATTTTATGAGGAATAATTCCGTAGTACATCATTTTTGCGAAACTCTAACCGTTTACGCAGCGCACGCAACGGAAGCTCTAAAAAAGGAATACATTTTCCCGATTTTGAAACATTTCTCATTACTGCTCCGCTCCTATAAGTGATAGCGTGATGTTATATAGCCTATAGCCTTCCTCGATAAATGGACTATCCAACACAAAAAGAATTTTTCAATTCCAACCAGTAGATCCTGAGATTAGCGCGTTCAAACAAACAAACAAACTCTTCAGCTTTATAATAATAGTATAGATGATTATGAGTACTTACTGTTAGGTACTAATAGGATTGCCATCCATCCGGGTTTCCCCGGATTCGTCCTAGTTTAGAGGGCGTCCGGGGGTTTTTCATTAGTAGCCCGGTTTTTTAAGTTTTAAAGTTGGGCCATCCGCGACACACGCACACTTCACCGTCCTCCTACCCCCCGTGCGCAGTTCGACTCACGTGCACGCATACTTCACCCTCCTTCCACCCCACACCCCCGTGCGTACTTCGACTCTTGTTCGGGTTCTGGACCCTAGATACTAATCATTTTATATATTCTAGATTGAAGACAAAAAAGAACAGAGAAAACTTAGAAGAATTCTTGTTGGGCTGTGACCGTGTGACATCATTAACGAAATATTACAAATGCGAGGAAATGTTCAACAACCTTGAGGTAAGGGTACTCATGGACTTGTTTCGCCTCATATTATTGTTATCTGGGGGCACGGCAGTGCCCCAGCCAGGTCTCGAGCAAAACGAGCACGGCCGTACCATCTTTTCTCGAAGCGATTCGCGGCTGTTTCGCCCCCCCTATATCTTCGACGTGGATAAAGCTAGGAGTTTAGGTTTTCGTTTCGGTGAATAATAGTAGGCATTAGAATAAGCTTAAGTTCGAAATTACATGCCAATTGAATTAATAGTTTAGGAGTTACGGTCGATCAAAGTTACACCATTTTGTCACTCACTGATTCACTGACCGATCATGATGGATTTTATGTGCCCGTGTAGCGGGAGAAGCCGCTGACAGCAGCTAGTTAAAAATAATCGCATTAAAACAAAGTCGTGGTGCGTAATACGAGTTGATCATAGTTAATGTCAGCATTCCGTTTAGATATGGCGATGTGTTCCTGAATCTGATCGTAGAGATATATTCGAAGATTGTATATTTACGATCACAAAGCGCGAGAAAGAAGAGGCTAAGGCATTGAAGAAACGCAACATGAAGATGCTGGCGCAGGTAAGTTCTATTTTATCATTCTTTAACTCGTCGCCTCGAGCCTTGTCCTTGGTTGAACGTAGAGCTATCCATGACTCCCCGTCCGTAAGCAGTATAAGTTAGCCCCGCGATCTTCGACGCTCTGGGCGTTTTTAAAATGTACGTACCTCAGTATTAATCCCATTTTAAAGATTTTAGAACTTTTAACTAACTTTCGTCTTTTTTTGAAAACAAAACCACCAGCCGCTGTGATATGTAATTTACAACATCGTAGTCGCAAGGTGTAGTCGACGGAGCCCCTCTGCCCTACACAGCGGAGCCTAATCAAACTAAAATTCGGGATGCCCCCAACTTCCATTAGCGCCAAATAGTTCGTGCAATGGCTGCAAAATGTTGCAGAGTTGTAATATTCGGCTGATGTCCTGATGTATAAATTATTATTGTTATTGTACTTCTTTAATTGATGCATACTTTGGAATATACAGGATGAATATTCCAGCTGGGCGTGAATGGCTTAATCCGAACCTTAATCCGAATCCGGAAAATATTGAAAGGAGTTTCGAGGGCGGTTTTAATTTCTTTCTCTTTCGGATTTAAATTTTAGTTTTACGTTCGTTTTTCTGGAAAATAAAAAACAATGATTTTTTACAGGTCTTAGAGAATATGAGTGAAATTACATATAGTAGCACATGGAGCGAGGCTCAAGTGCTGTTGTTAGAAAATTCAGCTTTCAAGAACGATGTGAGTTTGCTGGGCATGGACAAAGAAGATGCACTTATTGGTAAGTTGTTTCTTTGTCAATTTCACAAGAGCTTCTTGAAATATTTGCTTTAGACATTTATTTATCCAGTCAGTATTAGCATTGAAGAAAAGGAGATCATTCACGCTCCATACATTTTTGGGCCTTTTCTGAAAGTGCCGGCCAGCGAAAAACAATGGTACCTATGGGTAGTACTGGTCATTTGGAGCAATAGTTACTATGGCACAAAAGTTGTAGCATTGCTCTCGGCCAAGTAATACAAGTTCGAAGATTCGTAATTTTCATACATTTTTTTCTGGTAGTGGCGACAAACACCAAATAACGATAAGTACTGCTAGAACTAGTGACCTCAAGCAATTTAACATAAAATATCATCACGCCTGTAATCCCTGAAGGGTTGACCCTTCAGGGATTCAGGGATTATTATTCATTTTAATTGGGTGCACAGGTGCACCCAATTAAAATGAATAATAATCACTGCATTTTTTGTGCATAATCACTGCATTGACTGTTCATATCATGTAAATCAATCGAATATAATAAAAACAATTCCTTTCAGTGTTTGAACAACATATTAGAAATTTAGAAGCAGAATACTTGCAAGAACGGGAACAAGTTAAAAAACGAAATAAGAGGCAGCAAAGAAAAAACCGAGATAATTTTTTGGTAAGCCGTAAAACAGAAAGATTTTACGTTATATAAGTCAAACTGAAGTCTATATCCATTCCCACTTATAGTGCATAAATATCTCATGTTAGTCATATTCAACCTTTTTTTTTTGCGTTGTAAAATCATCTAATGAGTCCTTCCACCCCGGGCAGGGCGGGAGGGACTGTCAGACTTGTACTGACTAAAATCCACGGTGTCCTTCAATAGCCCTTTATGTTCCGGGGTTACGGTGATGGAAATAAGTCCCGTGACCCCGGCAGGCTTTGGCCCTCTGTGAGGGGGCCCCGTCATTTTGCTGACGCTCTTTGAGGCGCGCGTGGAACACGACGCGCCGTCGACCCAAGCATGATCCATGGTCGGACAGCGAGTTGCTCTTTACTCGCTGTCCGCATGCCCGCGTCTACGGTGGCCGAAGATCATCTGCCGACGTCCGACGCCGTCGGCGTGTACCACTGCGGTTGGGGCGGAGGGAGGACGCTGTCCTCTCTCTCTCGCGTCCCGCCACCTCCGTCACGAGCATTACTGCTTTGCAGAAGGTGGCGACCGCTTCCCACTCCGTCTCGCCCCGCAGCATGGCCGCAACCAATGCCGGGCGCGAGAGGTCTCCGCCTATCGCCGCCGTGAGGACACGTCGGTGCTCTGCCCAAGCTGGGCAGTCTTGCACCGTATGCTCTACTGTGTCCTCCGGGCGATCTTCGCAGTGGTATATTCAACCACTTCATGAACTTTTGTATAAATTGCAGGTTTTGCTTGACACTTTGCATGAAGAAGGTAAACTTACCTCTATGTCGTTGTGGGTAGAGCTGTACCCAGTAATATCGGCTGATATGCGCTTCTCAGCTATGCTTGGTGAGTGAACCCATAGTGATTTATGAAAACTCCTAAAACTATACAAATACATTTACAAGCTCTCGTTATAACATTTTCAGGTCAAAATGGATCAACTCCACTGGATCTATTCAAATTTTACGTAGAAAACCTGAAAGCGCGGTTCCATGATGAAAAGAAAGTAATTAAAGAGATATTAAAAGAAAAGAGTTTTGAAGTCAAACCCGACACTACCTTCGAAGAATTTGCAACAGTAGTCTGCGAGGACAGCAAGTCAGCTTCTTTAGATGCGGGCAACGTTAAACTGACGTACAATTCACTACTCGAAAAGGTAAATATTACTTTCTTGGTTTCCTATTGTTTCTTTTGGTTTCTAAAGTATTATTTTTTTACATTCAGGCTGAAGCCAGAAACAAAGAAAAGATGAAAGAAGAGTCCAAAGCTCAGAAGAAAGTAGAGAGTGCATTTAAATGGGCTCTGAGTGAGGCGAACATCGACCACCAACTGTCGTGGAATGAGGTCAAAGAGAAGCTCGATTTGAACGCGCCCGAGTTCGCGGCCGTGCCTTACGAAGAGGATCGAGTTAGAATATATAAAGTAAGTTCTACATTTTGGTCGGCTTTGTTATTCATACCTACATGACCCTGTAAAATGATTTCTTCTGTAACTATAAGTACCAAAAAAATATCAGTTGTAGTAGTATTTACAGCATTTGACTTTTATTATAAATAACCATGATCCGTGACATAAGTTCATTAATCCACGCGCGCCTCAAAGAGCGTCAACATAATGAAGAGGTCGCGGGACTTATAACATCACCGTGATCCCCCAACGTAAAGGTCTATTGAAGGACACCGTGGATTTTAGTCAGTACAAGTCTGACAGTCCCTCCCGCCCTGCGCGTGGTGGGAGGACTCATCTAATGATTTTACCAAGTAAAAAAAAAAGCTTGGGGTCGTACTAAACTTCGCTATCCAATACGCGGAGCAAGGTACCTACATTAAAAAAAATACCGACACTGTCGTTTAAAATGGTAAATTTAATATGGTCTTTTTGCAGGACTTTCAACACGAACAAGAAGAAAGCTGTATGCACTACCATCATCCAAAGTCAAGAAAAGCAAAGCGCTCTAAGAAGAAGAAGCGATCACACTCTGCCTCATTGGTGAGCAGTGACGGATTAACCCTTAATCAAAATAAGCAATTGCTTAGGACATCACATCTGAGGGGGCATCAGAAGAAGCACAAAAAAAAAAACCGTCTTTAGGAATTTTTGTGCTTCCTTCTTTGTCTGGTGCCCCCATCGACATACGTCTCACTCTCACGTCACCAAAAACTTACTGAAACTGCTCAAATTTTCTAGCTCGCTTCGCTCGCTGTTCCATCGTGACTGGTTACCTTATTTACTGCTAAAATTAGAAAAATGCAAAAAAAATTGAGAGAAATCGCATCGCTCGTTCTTGCATTTCACTGCTTCTCGAAAAGACTCCGTTTTACCTCCTAAACGAAGTACTTCCCTACATAATACCTTCCGTACCACCAACGAATGCGTTAATAAAATAAAGGCTCACACTACCGTCACTCTACCGTGGATAGTGGGAGACGCTCACGGCAACAGACGTCGCCAGGCGATTTCCGGCTACTCGCCGTCGCCGTCGAAGTAAAAATAAAACCCTTGGATACGGGGGCACCGAAGACTTCAATTCCTTAGGGCATCAAGTAGCCTTAATCCGTCACTGTTGGTGAGCGGATGAACTTGCAAGCACTCATTTCCAAATATACTATAAGTTTCATTGCTGGAAGGCTTCCACTCTATAAGACGTGTGGGTTGCCAGGTTGATGGATGCATGTGCATAGATTCTAGACCTAGATGGAATGACAGATACATTCCAACATCTCATCCAAAGTGACCTTGCCTGATGCTATCCACCTATATGTCAGATGTAATCGATAGTGTTTGTGTGTTCAGTCTCGGTCGCGCTCCCCGTCCCCGGTACAGACGGCTCGCTCGCCGTCGCCCGCTCCCAGTCACGGCACTTGGACTTCGGACGAAGGCAGAAAACACAAGAAGTCGAAGAAGAAACATCGCAAACACTCGCCAATGCCTGTAAGTATTCACGCGTCATGTTGGGTTCACAACACATTAGCATTCTGCTATCTATACATATTTAAAAAAAACCCGGCCAGGTGCTCATCAAAATACTTAAGCGAACTAACTAGACTGATTCGCTGAATTTAATTTTAATTAATTAAAGTTGACAAACTTACATTTGCTGTTGAAGAACATGTTCTCCGATACATTTTGTTTAGGAGAATATGTTATCCAAGTACGTTTTATAAGTTGGTCGACTATTACTCATAAACTTGTAAAGCTTACTTAGTCATGATAATTTTCCTTTAAACTACGTAATATACAGGGTTCCTGGTTAAGTCGACCTAGTCCCTTAAAGGCGTTAAAAACCCTTTTACCTTTAAAGGGGTCAAAGTAACAATTTTACGACCCTTACGTCATAAAATTCTTACTTAAACCAGTTTATGACGCAGAGGTGGAAAATTTTAAAAAAATACTAAATGTCTAATAACTCAAAAACGGTAAGGATTAGGATAGGGTTTCCCATAGTAAAATCAGTCAAGAATGGCGTCTACTTTAACCCCTTAAAGGGACTAGGTCGACTTAACCAGTAACCCTGTATACTACTATTTTGAATTTTTACACACCCCAAAACATAACCGTTTAGCTGGTAGAGGGAGGGACACTCAAGTTGAGCAAAAATTAGCACTTTAAAGCTTAATATTTCACAAACGAATCTTTTTAACAAAAAATTGTTAATGGAAACTATCAATACATATTTTTAAAGACCAATTTTATGATACCCCACAATAAGGGGAACTCAAGAAAAAAAAAACATTCCCACTTTACGTGTACAGGAGGTACCCTAAAAAATATTTTACGAGATTTTATTTTACCACTTTTTCGGCACAACAAATCCGTATATTTACAGCTTTCTAGAACTGGGCGTCACTCAGCGGCGTGCCTACGGCTTCAAAATAAGGCAAGCCCAATAAAATAGCCATGCAATGTAATTGAAATCATTATAACCAGATGTATTCCAAACGGAATCTTCATTTGAAAAAAATATGCAGCACCAGCAATAAAACTTATTAGCGTGCGAACAGCCAACAATCCAACTAGTTTTATACACTGATCTAGTAAATTTTCGTTTATGCGATAGTCTGAGAAATACACATATTAGGCGTCAGTTTTAATAAAGAAATCGACTGTTATTTCGCAGCAAAGTTTAAAGATTTTACCTTATATTCGCCAATCAAAACTTGAACGCATTTTAAATCCTCACAAGGTACAATTACCTGCATTGGTAGGTTAGTCACCAAAACTATTGTAACACTGAGAAATCTAAGAAAACACACAAAATACTTTAACAACAAATCTTTTCCCACTCAAGCAAATGAAACTGAAGTGAGTTGCACTCGAGTGTCGGGAACTACTTACGCAGAGTTGCAGTGTTGTCATTTAGGCAAAACTAAAACACCAGGTATATGAAAAATCTAGCTAGATGTCGCATTTTTTTATTTTTAATATATTGCTTGAATATTTAATTTCGTTATTTTAAAAAGTCGCTAGTTTTTATTGTTGCAAAATCTTAAAAAAAGTGTCCAAACTCGTTAAAAATCTCCCAAGATCTCACAACGTCACTAAAACGGCAACACTGCAAAGTTGGCAAGGTGACAAGGTCATAAGGCATACGAGTGCAACTTCATACGCATGCACGGCTTAAATCTTCCATACAGATCGATTTGTAGACGCACAAGGTTCTAACTCGTTATACGGCACAACGCTATAAGTGCGAAAGTGACAGAGATAGTATTTGAAAGCCCGGCAAAAGCCGGTACGTGTAAGCGAGATAGCTATACCTATGTAGATGCTGCAAAGGCGAAACTATGTGCGCGCACAATCGCGATGTGTAGTTGTGTGGCATAGGAAGATACTTTGTGTTATTTTGATAAGAATTAAGCGCGCGAACTTTTAAATAGTTCGGGTTTGATATTGATTCTCTTTCGAGCATTTTTGTAAGGCTTTTGGGCTTATATGAAGGTACCGCCACTGGCGTCTCTGAGCTAAGCTGCGGACAGATGGACGGACGGACATGGCGAAACTATAAGGGTTCCTTGTTGACTAAGGAACCCTAAAAACGTGTTAAAGATTCACCATTACACGAATAACAATTATTAAAAAAAAACAAATAATTTTGTAAGTTGTAATGCCACATGTGATCATTTTGTTTAGAAATCTCCGACACCGGAAGAGGGTGGTATAACGGATGACGAGACATTACGCCACAAGAACAAGAAATCGAAGCGCAGCGCTCCCAGCAGTCCCGAGGAGGAGTCGCACGAGCTCCCGCACAAGCCCAAGAAGAAAAAGGACAAGAAGGATAAAAAAGAACGGTGGGTACTACACGCAATACCACTGTGCAACATACCGACATGCGTAGTATTATTATTTTAAAGGTTTTTTTCGTGCCGTCTTCTCTTAATTGAAAAGTCTAAAGTCTACTTAAGACTTTTCATTTCAATGAAGAACGTGTACGCTAAACAGCATTATAAACAAACTTACATGTCCTTTTTTTCGAAATGGCTAAACCAATTTTAATGAAATATCATCATATGCATAAGTAGCACGTTACGCGCGCACGATCATTGGTAAAATCAAATATCTGCTTGATTTGACAACGAACGTGCGCGGTCGTACAGTGAGCCCTCAAACTAGTTTTATGGTAATAGCCCGGTTTGATCAATTAAGGATTTACAAGTAAAAAGGGCTCAGGCGCAAAATGTCTCTTTCGCAAAATGTCCCCTGGTCGCAAAACGTCTCTTTCGCATAATGTCTCTTTCGTAAAATGTCTCTTTCGCAGAATGCCTCTTTCGCAGAATGTCTCTTTCGCAAAATGTCGCGCTAGGGACTTAATAATAAAATTTCGAATTTCAAGACAAAAAATAATTTATTAAAATTATAGTGCAATTATGATGTTAAAATTTTGGTACTTTTTACTTAAGTATAAGATATGTCATATATTTATATTTAATCAATAATGTTATGTTGATCATTTATAAAAATGTTTATTTTTTTATGCAATACTTGATAATAACTCAAGTAAATTATAATGCCAAAATTTATTTAGTTGACATTTTAATATTAAATATATATTTTTTAATCATTTTAAAAATGGTATAAAATTTTTTTTCATTTGCAATACTTAGTTAATGTTGAGTTACTATTAGTAATAATCAGTTGCGACCCACACGGACTTGATCTCCCGGAAGGTATCTCGTTCCTCATCTCTGGCTTGCCTTTATTGGCCGGTCAGAGTGAACACTGACGAGGAACAGACCTCCTACCTCTTTCTTGCCTTAATCGGCTGGCTAGAGTGGAGATTCGCAAGAGCAAACGTGCTCGGAGGAAGGAATGCCCGCGCCTACGGTGGCCGGAGATCGTCTTGCGACGTCCGACGCCGTGGGCGTCCACCAACGCGGGTGGGGTGGAGTTAGGACGCTGTCCTCTCCCTCTCGCGGCCCGCCTCCTCCTTCACGAGCATTACTGCTACACAGAGGCGACCGCTTCCCACTCCGTCTCGCCCCGCAGCATGACATCTACCAATGCCGGGCGCGAGAGGTCTCCGCTTATCACCTCCCTGAGGACACGTCGGTGCTCTGCCCAAGTTGGGCAGTCTTGCACCGTATGCTCTACTGTGTCTTTCGGGCGATCTTCACAGTGGTGACACCCAGGCGTATCTTCCCTCCCTATCTGACACAGGTACCTCCCGAAACTACCGTGTCCGGTGAGGACCTGCGTCATGCGGTAGGTAAGGACGCCGTGACGTCTCTCCAGCCAATCCTCAAAGAGGGGTCTTACCGCCGCGATTGCAGCGTGCCCGTGGAATACATACTTAAGTAAAAAGTACCAAAATTTTAACATCATAATTGCACTATAATTTAAATAAATTATTTTTGTTTTGAAATTCGAAATTTTATTATTAAGTCCCTAGCGCGACATTTTGCGAAAGAGACATTCTGCGAAAGAGGCATTCTGCGAAAGAGACATTTTACGAAAGAGACATTATGCGAAAGAGACGTTTTGCGACCAGGGGACATTTTGCGAAAGAGACATTTTGCGCCTGAGCCGTAAAAAGCAGTGCTTCGTAATGTAGTTTCGATTTTATGACCCGTCAAATAAACAGGACGCTATGCACAAAAGAGACGCGAAGAGAAATAAATAAAAACATAAAATATGTACACATCTTTATTAGAAAACTTACATACTTACATAGTCCATAGAAAGAAAGAAAGCGTTTACATACATATAAACCCACATGCAAAAACTCCCAGACCCGGAACAACTACTTGTAGACCATACAAATATTTTCTCCGTGCGGGAATCGAACCCGCGACAATTTGACCCAGAAATGCAATAATGTACTATTTTGTATTGATGTGTTTATACAGATCAAGCGGTTCAACGGCGTGGAGCGACGCGGAACTAGAGTCACGGCGCGCGGCGCTCCTGGCGCAGCTGCACGAGCACGAGGCGGACTGACGTCGCGTCACGCACATCCACATCTTCAACGACTACCCCAGGCCGGCCGCCGCGGCCGCCGCGGCCGCGCCGCTCGGGGACCACGCCGCTGTTGATGACGCGCAGTCCGACGAGGACGACCATTCGCTATCATAAACTTCTTATAATCTTACGTGATATCATGCTTTCGGATTCATGCATATTCAGGAAGTATTTAAAAAGTAGGACATTATTACTTTTTGAACGCACGTTAAGCATGACCGTATGCACGTCGCGGTGTACGCACTGACTGAATAATTCCCGAGTAATTTTTCGCTACGCCAGGCGGAGAATTGTATTGCACGGAAGGTGCACAGTTCAAAGGACTACTACAGTAATTATGATCTGTACTTTTTCAAATCACCGCAATACTAATATAAAATATAATACACAATTCAGTGTCTTTTTAAACGATCGAATGCATTGCAAACATTATACTTAGAAAAAGGATTTGTGCAGTTTTTGAGTGATATTTTAGTGGCGACTTATTTTAATGACTTACGATAATAGAAAATAGTGAGTGCTTACACATTTGTGATTTAATGTTGGGTGTTCCATAGACTGTACGTCAAAAGATATAGATATGGTAAAAAATCTCGTTGTTAGAAAAGTCTTCGGTAACAAAAATATGCATTTAATTGATTTTTAAATAAAATTATTATTCAGATGTATCGCAAAGTAGATTTTTTGAAATCGCATTGTGGGTCTGAACAAAGAAATATATAATATTTTATGTATAAGAATCATTATATTGTTTATTGCATATTTAGCATTAATGGTCTTACGTAATAATGTCATCTCTTAGCACTAGGTTTTAAAAAATGGCGGAATTCAATCAATTACTTTGTTCAATCAAGTATTGTATTCCGTTATTCCGAAGTTGCCGACAAGTTTATAAATAACGCATTCCAATCCATAATTAACAGCACTTTTCGTGTCGAACACACGTATAAGATAATTTCACAGCAGCACAAGTATGCCAAGCTTGATTTTTACTGACGTGTTTATTTTGTACTACTTTGAAGTAGTACGGTAATCGAAGTTTAACTAATTACATAATTGCTAAACATACATAATCTCATTTGTATTGATATTATTCATAGCTTACAATAATTGTAATGTTTTGCGGGTACTACGCACATTAAAGTGTTATAGTCGGTAACGATTCTTTTTTTACAAGATTTTAGTTAACTTGCGACGTTTGTACCATGTGTTTCAACTAAGAATAGGATGAAAATGGCGCTATATTGTGACGCCATATGGGCGACTTTCAGTTGAACCAGATGCAGAATTATTATACATGGAGCGACTACATGACTTCCACAACATAGTGACTGGGTAATACGATACGCCTTCGTAAGACTGGTCCAGTAAATCATTATTTGTAATGATTGTGTTTGTAATCAAAAGTATTTCGTGCAAATGACCATACCCGTTTCTGCCCTAATGGTGCTCAAAGAAGAAAGTTTGTCTTCTTAAAAGTACTTTTAACCGACTTATAAAAAAGAGGTTCTCAGTTCGACCTGTATGTTTGCCCGCGATTTACTCGCGTTTGACTGAACCGATTTTGATTGGGTTCTCAGATAAGTGTTCGTTTCATTCTGGAGAAGGTTTAAATATACAACAATAATGGACATTCCGTGACGTTGTACAAATGGATCTGCTATTGCATAAAAAAGGTGTGTTTGATATCAAATTGTCATTGGCTAAAGTGGCCATGGATTTCTGAAAGAAAGAAAATTCTTCAAAATCAAACAAGTTTTTTATTTTACCCTTTTCAGTAACGACATCAAAAGAAAAAATCTTCGAATAATCGACGTCTTCTGAAAATCTACAATCTAAAAAAGCAACAAAAACCAGAACGCCACGAGATATTAATTATTGTTAAACCTATATTAAAACTTTCTCCAGAATATAAAGAAGACTCTGAAAACCGCATCAAAATCGGTTCAGCCAAACACGAGATAATCGCTGACAAACATACATACAATACAAACATACAGGTCGAACTGAGAACTTACTTTATTTTTGAAGTCGATTAAAAAGCGACATGCATAATGACGGTCATACACGTTACCAGTATACTTGTGCAAATCTAGACTTGCACAAACACAGGACAGTGTATATGTTAGAAAGTGCAAGTATCTTCCGGTCTTCCCACACACGTTTCAGTATACGTGCGCAAGTCTGGATTTGCGCATGTATACTGTAACTTGTGCGGCCGGCATAAAGGCCCAACCCACACCGGCGAAGGCGTGGCGAATATACTGAGAATAAAAATTTAAAATTAAACCTTAACTCCTAAGACATGCGGTTAAAAACGGCATGCAAAGCGAGAAGCGCGTGATCCCCCAGCGAGACGAAGAGGCTCGCGGAGCCGTTCGACGCCGACCGAACCGCATGTCATAGGAGATAAGGTTTATTTTAAATAGATTTTTCTCTGTATTCCCGCTGCGCCTCCGCCGGTGTGCGTTGGGCCAAAAGCGCTGACGTTTATACAGACGGACACATGAAAATGCATTTGTTCTATTTCGGCGCTTTTTATCGTCCGATCCGATAAAAAAGCGCTCGTGCGAATGGGGTCTAAGCACCAACTACTTAGGGCTACTGACTTGTAGTCTGTGGTTCAGAATTGTAGTATGTGGTATATAATAAGCTGACTATGATTACATTATTTGTTTGGCATAAAAACCTTGATGCCATGCCAGAAACTTAACAAAAAAATAGGTGACCAGCATTGCCATGCATGGTTAGCGGACATATGGTCCTCTTTAAGCTCGCCGCTTGGCGCTATGTCGGCGTCAGCGCACTTTGGCGGCGCGTCTTTGATTTATTGCCGCCACATAAAAATTTTAGACACGCAAAATTAAGAATCCATTTCCGATCTTCAGTAGTTAGATTAATGTCGTATATCGGTTACTTCGTTTCCTTTAAATTGCAGCTAGGCGGTACCACAGACTACTTAGAGATACTACGTATCAGACTGCCAACTTCGGAACAAAAATTTTCGGCGTAGGCTTTTGACAGCTTTTGAGTTTTAATGGTGTATGACCGTGTATGACGTTTGTTTTTTTTTTAAATCACTGTTGCTCAATGGCAAAGGAATAATCGTATACAGCCTAAACGCCGTATTCGATATTGCTACCTATATTACTGAAACTTTTCTGAAAATTAATTTTGGGAAAAAAATAAAATAAAAAAACAATTACATATTAAAACATTTATTTTTCAATTTTTCGATTGCTTGATTTTGCATCGTAGGCAAATAACGAAAATCATTAAATAAATTTAATGTAAAACTATCATAGTTACAGTTCATTATTGTAAACCTTTTGACGCAACATTATTTTTAAAACTATTATCACTTGCTTGGGCATGCTCATTATTATCACTTGCTTGGGCATGCTCTTATCATGAATACACATTTATATTTTAACATTAACAATGTCTAATAAAAATATCACCATTTACTACCAGAATTGTAGGGGCATTCGCACAAAGTTACAGCAGTTATTAATGAATATACTTTTGAATACATACGATATCATTATTTTGACTGAAACCTGGCTTGCACCTGAAATTCATGACAGTGAGTTCATAGACCAGCGTTATAGCGTATACCGCTGTGATCGTGATCGCACTGCCACTAAAAAACGGGATGGTGGAGGTGTGCTAATTGCTATTTTACGCGCTTTAAAGCCTTCTGAATCAGGTCTATTATTGGCTCAGCACTGTGATCTTTCACACACTCAAATTGAACACATTATGGTGGAATTGCCCAGCACCGTCAACAATAAAAGACACATTGTGAGTGCCGCCTATATTCCACCTAAGACTTCTACTTTGGTGTATGACAAGCATTTTGAATTGCTACAGGAAGTGTTGGGCCATCCTAGTGTAGATAGTTTCTTCGTTGTAGGGGATTATAATCTCCCGGAGGCTAACTGGCAATCATCATCTACCGCGGTCATGTCATATCCTGCCTCATCTCATACTGGAGTAGCGTCGGTCTGTGCAAATTTAAATATTTTGATATCACTCCTGGGTGCATCTCAATACAATAATGTAGTGAATGACAAAGGTAAAATTCTCGACCTTGTCATTTCCAACATACACTGCAATATTAATAATATCACAAACGCTTTAGTACCTATTGACACCTACCATCCTGTCCTAATGTGTGAAACCTGTTTAAATGTAAAAATCACTCCAATGACTAAAACTCCTCTTCACAAATATTGTTTTCATAAGGCTAACTTTGACAATATTAATTTTAATATACAGCAAGTGAATTGGTCTGAAATGCTAAGTCCATTGAGCTCTGAAGAGGCTCTGGATAAATTCTACGATATTATGGACACTATCATCAAACAAGACACCCCACTTGCCCAACCTAGGTCAAGCAGCTATCCCAATTGGTTTTCTCGCACTCTTATAGCTATTTCTAAAAATAAACAAAAGGCATGGAATAGGTGGAAAAAATATAAAAACATTTCTGATTATGAATCATTTTCCAACTATAGAAGGCAGTTTAAGGACAAATGTCTGAAGTGTTTTAATTTGTATATCAGTTCTGTTGAGGAAAGTCTGAACAAAAATATGAAACACTTCTGGACCTATATTTCTAATCGTAAGGATAAGCCTGGTATTCCATCTAAAATTCAGTATAAAAACGCTGAAACAAATAGTCCAGTTATGGCATGTAATATGTTTTCTGACTTTTTTAACTCTGTACATGAACCGACATCTCCTTCATTGTCTCATTGGAAACCTCCAGTGGACAATAGCGCACCTCACGATATTTTTATTTGCGACCTTTCGTTCAGTGAAGATAACATATTGCAGCAGCTTAAAGCCCTAGATCCGGCGAAAGGCCCTGGACCCGATGGACTTTCACCCTACTTCCTTAGGAACACTGCAACCTCCATCTACAAGCCTCTTTTTATTATATATAATAAATGTATTACTGAGGGAGTTATGCCTCAAAAGTGGAAGCATGCATATATTGTGCCCGTTCATAAAAGCGGATCCAAACGCAGTGTTGAACACTATCGTCCCATTTCGATCTTGTCTGCCTTGTCGAAACTCTTCGAGCGTCTAGTCCACAACGAAATTTATCCTGCACTCCACAACATTATAATTCCACAACAGCATGGTTTCGTCAAAAGGCGATCTACAAATACCAATTTATTATTATTCTCTAGCTTCTTATATGAATGTGTTGACAACCGAGTACAAGTGGATGCAGTTTACACGGACTTCTGTAAAGCTTTCGACAAGGTGGACCATGAAATACTACTGAATAAAATAGCGTTCAACGGAATCCGTGGAAATCTGTTGAGGTGGTTCACTTCCTATATTACTAATCGCAGTCAGAGGGTTGTAATCAATGGTCACCAATCTAACATCGCACAGGTGACCTCTGGCGTGCCTCAAGGCTCTATACTTGGTCCTCTTTTGTTTATTTTATATGTCAATGACATTAATCAATGTTTTCACAATACCAAGTTTCTACTATATGCCGACGATCTCAAAGTATATAGAACCGTACAACATGTCAATGATTGCCTTCTGTTGCAACAAGATTTAGATCGACTATCTTGTTATTGCCAGGAAAATAAGTTGCAGCTAAGTTTACCCAAATGTAACTTCTTAAGTTTTACAAAAAACAAAAACATGATAAACTATGCATACACTTTGTGCAATGCCCCTCTAGTTAAAGTGGACAACATTCGTGATCTCGGTGTTATTCTCGACTCAAAGCTTTGTCTGGACCTCCATATAGACAAGATAGTTAATAAAGCGTATCAGCTGTACGGATTTGTATTGCGATCAACTATTGATTTTAAAAAGCCATCTTCTTATATTTGTTTGTATAAGTCTCTAGTTCGCTCTCAACTGGAATATGCCGTGTCTGTATGGAGTCCATATTACAAAAAGTACGTTGAAATGATTGAGCGTGTTCAATACAAATTCCTGCGTACTATGCATTATAGATGCTATGGATATTATTTACCTTACAAAGATTTACTTGCAAAATATAAGCTCGCAACACTTGAAAATAGACGTAAGTTCTTAGAGGCCATGAATTTATATTATATTGTAAGAGATAAAATTGACTGCATTGAACTATCCAACATGATAAGCTATGCGGTTCCTAGGACGGTCCATAGGCGAAGGGTGCGCGCTGGCAGACTGTTTTCAGTTGGTTCTTGTAAGTCCAACTCTGGGATGCGTTCACCTATTCGTAGAATGGTCGATTCCTATAACGATACCTTTGAACACATAGATATTTTTGTTTGTTCTCCCTATACGTTCAAAAATCTTGTACTTGAGACTCTTTCTTGATTTATTTCATTGATTATTTTGTTTTATGTTTAAAAACTTATTTCAACACGCTATGTAAATGTTTGTGCAACCCTAGCGACTATTTATCGGTTTATTTATCCCGTAGTTTATCCGTGAACAGCGTTGTGGGCTGCAATATTATTTAATATTTTCTAAATATGTATTACTTATCACTATGTTTATATTGTAGCTGTTTGTTGTTCCATTTGAATAAAATAAAAAAAAATAAAAAAAAAATAAAAAAATAAAAGCTACTATCACTGTACCGAAACACCTCACTGCACCTTTGGATGGGTAATTTACAATTTTATTACTGCTGAATATTCTTGATGGTTTATCAATCGCCTCTTTCCAAAACGATGGTGAGCTGATTTTTCTACAACTGCTATTCTCTAGATTTTCACATGTCTTCCATCTGCATAATGAGCTGTAAAGAAGAAACACTATGTTTATTATAAAGAAATATTATGAACCTCGGACCCACTCCAATGAATGAGGTGGGTGCTTTATGTAGTCACATAGTGTAAATCAGTTGAGTTTTATGAAAACATTATATTATTATGTATTCAGTAAAACATATTATTTTATCATGTAACTGTTTAATAAATTATCTTAAAAAGATCTGTTAAACTAAAGGAACAATATATCTCTGCCTCCTACCACGCTGGCACTGTTAAAATTTAGCAACCATACTAAATAACAATTTAGGATGCAAAACATATATTTTATACTAGCCATCGCCAGCGGCTTCGCCCGCGTTTAAGATGAAAATTAGACAGGAATTTAATCCTGGGATGAAAGGTATCCTATTATGTTATATTAATCTGAGTAACAAACATCCATTTAACCTAACTTTGTTAGAAGTAAGATTAAGAAAGCAAGAAGTAATGATAGCTGATGTTTTATCATAATATTTACCTTATAAACTGCCGAGTTGTTGTTCCACTCAAAATCTCATCTTCAGTAAACAGGAAAAGATAGGCGCTGCCGAGACTTGGACGAGATTTAGACGTAATGAACTTCTTTTCGAAGTGCTTTGACAAAAAAACAGCTTCGGAAGTTGTTCAGGTGATAACGATTGCAGTCTTGCAGATCATCACGGTTTAGTTTAGACACTTTAACCACACAGCGAGTCTTTTCTCATTACACGCGAAATTATGCCAAATAGTGTCCTGTCGCGAAAATTTACAAACTGAGCACTCGTAATACATTTTGCAAATAGTAAAAGTAATAGTAGACACGCTGGGGATTTATTATTACAGAAAAAGCGGACAGGATAAACAATAAAGATCAATATTAGCTAGCACAGCAGTAATGTCAGACACACGTCATATGAAACAAAAACAAATGGCGGCCTACTAGGGATGAGCGTTGAATCAACGAACTAGTTGAATCAACCGTTGATCTCCTGTCAACGTATTAACGTTAACTGTTTATGAATCAACTAGTTGAATTCGTCAACGACGTTTACGGGCTTAACTTGCGTTTAATTCAACGAGACGCGTTCGTCTCGTTGAATTAACGAAAAGTAAACGCAACGAGCTGAGCAATTTACAAAACTTACGTTGTTTTCAACGTTGAATTTTTTGGTTCGTATTTTTAACGCCATGGATTGCGAGCGGTTGAAAGAGTTGATTTTCGAAATGTTTCTTTTAAGAATAGTACTTATATTTGTGGAGTTTGTTTACTTACGTTTACCACAGATACTGATAGTCTGAGACCTAATCCCAATGTATTATTTTAAATGTATTACTTTTTGAGATGCAAAGGTATAGCAAACAGCTCTATGAAAAATAGAATTAATATTTTTGATTTCACACAATTTTAGATGTTAATTGTATATAAATTAAAATTTTCTTTCAAACGTTTTCCAATACATAAATTGAATCAAATTGTTTCTAAAATTCAACGCGCAATCGTTGAATAAAAACCGTTTAATGAATCAACGATTTACGTTGCAAGTTGACAGTTAAATTCGTCAACGAGATGAACCCGTTAACTTGGTCAAATCGTTGACGAATTCAACTAGTTGATTAACTAGTTGACAAACGTGAATCAACGTTAACGTTTCGTTGACGGAAAAACCGTCAACGACCCATCGCTACGGCCTACCAGCGCCTGCGACGGCCAATCAGAGACGACCACAAACGTCAGTCATCATTAAAACAATATGGCGCTACGTCGAGCGTTTCGTTGTATGAAGATTATCAGCCGTGGGCGGTACGACTTTATGAATACCAGTGTTACACTGGGGTGCGTTTAAGTCAACCATCCAGATAAAAATTAAACTAACGAGAGTTCGCTGAACGGAGTCATAGGTTTAACTATCAAATTCAATTGACAGCTCAGCTTGTTATTAATTATTCTCATTTTTTTCAAGTCTTATTTACTTGTCACACACAAATAAAGTTCACGGAGGTGATCAATTAAGTACTTGTTACAAATATTTGTTTCTAGAGAGCGAATTGAGCAAACAGCTCCATGTCAAAGTCAATCTGACAGCAGGATAAAATTTAGCGAGGTAAAAAGGTCGCTAAGATTTATCCTAGTAGGCGAAAACTTATACCAGCGGACGACCGTGAACGGGGCATATACAATTTTAGTCAGTTTAATTTTTCACCTCTCGGTGTACTTGAACGGGGTGTTTAACGTTTAGTCCGTATAAATTTTAAACTGGATGGTTGACTTAAACGCACCCCTGGTATTCATGAACGTTACTATGAGGTCTCACAGGGCGCGCGGACGCACAGGGTCACAAAAACCTATTCATAAACGACACTTGAGGGACGAACGACACTATGCGCTTACTATAATGAACGCACAGCTAAAGTAGCTTGCTAGCTACTTTACGCAACGCATAGTGCGACAGTTAACACAAATGTCAAACTGGCATCGGTTATCTATATTAATAATTTCGTGCAGGGCTACGGTAGAGTCGATTGAAAGCTAACCTGAATAATAAAATATTAAAAAATAATGATTTCGAATCGACAACATATACCCGCAAAATTCAGATTGTCGAGTATTTTGTAAATTTCTAATGATTTTCTGACCAGACAGATCGCAGCCGCCATTTTTGACATCGGATGACATGTTGAGAAGTTTTTATTTTTTCTCTTTATTTTCGGCCAGTGTCATGTGGGTATTATGTAGTTACTAAACCTCCTTAGAAAAACCTATAAACTGTAACCCCCTTGCCTGGACAAGTTCAGTGCGGCGGAAAAAGTTCCGGCGCGATCACAGGGCGATAATATGGAGGGAGTGACTGCCGTAACAGATGTCCGGGCACGCCGCGATGGCGGCGGTAAGAGCCCCGGTAAGATTTGAGGAGTGGCTAGATAGGCATCGCGTCTTGACCTACCGCCTGACGCAGATCCTTACCGGATATGGAAGTTCCGGGTGTGGAGGTACCTGAGGAAACGCCTGGGGAAACGCCTGTGTCACAACTGTATGGATCGCCCGGAGGAGCATACGGTGCAGGATTGCGCCTCACGACCCAGCCGCATTGGTAGACGCCCAGGAAGTCGCAGGACGATCTCCGGCCAACAGGCGCGGGCTTGCGGATGGCGAGTAATGGGCAACTCGCACTCTGATCATGAAACATGCCCGGGTCGACGGCCCATCCGTGTGTTCCACGCGCACCTCAGACTGTCAGCACAATGACGGGGCCACCTTTGAGGGCCAAAGCCTGTGGTCGTAGGACTTATGAGTTACCGTGACACCTACATTTAGTACCTAGATGTGTATTATGTATGACACACGTTTCAGCCGAGCGAAGCCGGGCTTTCATCTAGTTATGTTTTATTTGTAGTGATTTGAGAATTGTGATACGTTGTTTAATTGCGATGAATTACAGCAGCGAAGATGATTTTGATAATTATATTCTTGACAGGATAAATACATAAAGAACAATCAGCACAAGAAAAGTGATACGAGTCTTTCAAAATCCTTTCGATTATTACAGTGCTGATGAATTTAAAAGGCTAGTATTCATATTGAAAAGTTTTTTTTTTATAACAAAATTTGTATTTTGATACGTATGCGCTTAGGTCATGTTAGCTCTCCTGCGCATCTTGCTAAACTTGGCATTGTGCAGGGTCCTGAGTGTGCATGTGGTGCTGACTATGGTGACCTCAACCACATATTTTTTTCCTGTACCCTTTATGATCATCAAACCTTTTTTCAAAACCTTTAATCTGTAGGAGTTCCTTTTCCTTCTTCCATTCCTAGTATTTTATTTAATTGTAATATAGATGTATATAAAATTATTATAGATTTTTTAGTTGATAATAATATTTCAATTTAACTTGTAGGTATTGTGTACATTTTCTTATTTCATTTGTAGTTCAAGTGTATTTCGTTTCGTGTATATATGTACTTACATACAATGAATTGATGCCTTTTCCAAATTCCGCTTAATTGCCGTCCATTCCATTTCCTTTTTTTCCTTTCGCGATATCTTTCCTGCTCTTTAACATCGTCTGGCAACAAGTACGAATAGTGCAAAGCCAAAAAAAAAAAAAATATATATACCAGTGGTCTTGATTGACGTATATCTGTCAGCCAGTCAACCGGAGTGAAGTCGCATCACAACGTAAACCAATCACAGCGCCCCATTCAATGCTAAGTGTCCGCTAAGAATAACGATTATGAACAGTCTAAAGCAAAAAAAACTCAAAAAATGGAAAAAACCGACGAATAATTTCAACACGGTGGGGTCCAGAATCATGCCCTGGACCCATGGTATCCGTTTGTGCGTCGATGTATTACACGCTGTCTATCATTTTTTTGATAAATGGTTTGTTTTTGCTGTAGAATATGAGTAGACTAGCATTTTTCAAAATTCTAGCGAAACCGGTCGGATTTCTTCTGCAAGAACTAGATCAGTTTTTTTTCTTCGGGTTCATTCTATAATTAATTTACAAATTAATTTGTTCAATATGATCGGTAATAATGTTCTACTTCACCATGTCCTTTTGAATATTCGATTCCATATCGCTTTTTTTCCAACCTATGGTCACAGACGGCCAACTCGAAGAAAAAAAAACTGATCTACCTAGTTCTTGCAGAAGTATCCCGACCCAACCGTACCTTTTTAGAAAGCCAATCGTACCTTTTTGGGAAATCATACTGGCAATGCTGCTTGTGACTGTCAGACGTCAGTCAGTCAACAAGCTGTCATTTTTTGACTGAGATTCACTAGCACTTCACTAGATTGAAATGAAAATAAGTAAATTAAGAAATTGATGAAAGTTTTATTTTTACGATTTGGAAAAGGTACGTAGTAAAAAATACGCTAAAAAAGCATGTCAATTTGGAGCTCTGCTAACAAGAATGTGGTCGAAGATCAATCGGAATTTCTAACAGACTTCCCCACTAAGTCATACAACAAAATCGACGCTACATCAAAATTACAAGTAATCCAAGCTTTGGATAATGGTCAGTGTAAATCCGACATAGCTAGGGAATACGGCGTTCACCCCCAGACTATTTCAACTATTTACAAACAGAAAGATTCTATCATAAAAAAATATAACCAGAAATATAGCCTTTTAAAGCAAATCTGTAGTGTAAATCTAGAGCAAAACCTTTTGGATTGGTTTGATCAACAATTTAAAAGTGGATGCGTTATCACTGAAACTAATCTACGCAATAAGGCACTGGACATACTTAAAGGATTGAGTGAAGAACATACTTTTATAGATGATTGGCTGATAAGTTTTCGCACAAGACATAATATATCTAAGTACACATCTGATAATGTGTACTGTGAAAAAGATAAAGAGGACTGGAAAAGGTTTCTCAATAGTTCTGAGTCCAAAGATATTTATCTGGGTGGTGTTTGTGCTTTATCACACAATCTTGACTACAATAACTACCTGAGTGGACAACATGCCAACAGTTATATTTCATTACTGTATGTAGTAAATACTTTAGGAACAGACAAAAGAGAAGTTGCAGTTGTTGGCAAAGAATTAATGGAAACAGAATCACATGTTAGAAGCTTGCCAGTCAACTACTATTATTGTAATAATTCACAAATAAATAATTCTGTGCTCCTGAGCTACTTGACAAAATGGGATAATGAATTAATATGTAAAGGTAACCATGTAACTTTGGTATTAGATGTTCCAGAAAGTTTAACACAAAATCTAAATTTTCAAAATATAAGAATAGTCAGTACTGTGGACCTAAGTTATGTGACAAATATTTTAGAAAAGGTAGTTGAATGCTTCAAGTACCATTATCGAAGATTACAAATATGTCGATCTTTAACTTATGGTAAAGACAACTCATCATTTATGGATTACATTCATATGATAGGCATGGCATGGTATAATATACCACAGAAGTATGTTGAAAGCCTTAGCTTTCCCCCTGGAGATGGCAGCCTATTCTTAAATATCAAAGAGGACAGTGACAATGATCACAGCTTATCTCGCTGGTGCAAACTATATAATGTTCCACTGAATGTAGAACATTGCCCAAGTTCTTTAGATAAATTTATTTTTTGCGATAAGACCCTGCCATCTATTATTTGTGGGCAACCAGATGAAAGTATGGAAGCTACTGAAGTGTTAAGTCAAAAAGTATGTCAGTCCACATCAGGGATGGAAGCCTACCAGGCTATGAAAAGAATTGTTTCCTATCTACAAGGAGAGAGTGCAGGAAATTCTATCATGAAATATGCCAAATATCTGGAAAATCATCTTGAATATGGAGCTATTTTGCAAATGCACCAAATTATAGCTAGTAATGATTCCATATAAATAAAATATTTTTTTTTCAAATAATAATGTTTTATTGATAGTGGTTAATGGTTTTATGTATACACAGTATAAATTACGCAATATAGACGTTATACTCTTACATACGTAGGATGTGTTATTCTTCTAGTAGGGCTCCCACATGACTTTGCTATCTCTATGGAATTTGTTGGTCAACCCAAACATGATGTGGTCAGTGGTCACAACAGTAAAAAAATTGAAATGATTTCCCCATGCTCAATTTGTTTTACACTTCCCAGGACACTATACTATTAAATGCAGGACGTGAATACACGCCTGTAACTCTGTCCCCTGTCCCTATCTGAAAAATATTCTCGCGCTTGTAAGACTATAATACAATAACTTAAACTCTTCTTCTAAAGTTTTTATTTTCATCTCGGTTAGCGCTAATGCCTGCTGCAATTGTAAAGAACCCTTATGTTGTTGCTCTTGTAGTAGTTTCCTTTCATCGCCGATGTGCTTCCAAACAGAGTCAAACCAATGCAGTCCTTCAAAGTTGGAATCCTAAAAATAAAATTGGATTTTAAAATAAAACAGGCATAGACATACCTAGTTAGGCTGTCACATATTATGTGTGAGGAAGCTAGATTTTGTGCTACTCTGTCCATCGTAGGAATAGCTATTTCGGGATCTCGTGGCGGCAGAGCACCGCCCCATGTTATTGTACGAGGCCATGGTGCGGGGCGCGACGGAATGGGAATTAGTCGCCTTCTTCTGTAAGTAAGTATTCTTTATTTTTATATTTTTTATATTTTCCTGCAAAGCAATCGAAGGAAGCGGAATGCATGAGGGAGAAGACAAACTCCACCTTACTCCCCAGCCGCTTCAGTTTCCGGCCAGCGTCCATCGGTGCGTGCATGTGGGCGGTTAGTAATGGGCGACTCGATCGATCGATAGTCGAGTGGGCCGTGCCCGGGTTAACGGCGCGTCGTTCAGCAATGTTACGGGGTAGAGGGCCAAACACCTGCCGGGCAACCGTGATCCTAGAACGTAAAGGGCAATTGAAGGAATACCGTGGAGTTAAGTCAGTACAAGTGTGACAGTCACCCAGGTAGTTGGTGATAATACCACGTTAAAAAAAAGGTGAACAACGCTGATCGTGAATCGTGCGGCTTTGCCTTAGTTGTAATGAATTTGACGCTTCGATGCTCTTCGACTCTGCGTTAGTCAAAATTGACCTTTACATTATTTGTTTCCACCAATGGCTTTATAATGGCATACTAGGCGAATAGTAGTATCAGACGACGACAGGCAGGAGTCCGTTCCGCCTAACAGCCGCTGTGAGCGATGGTTTAGCGCGGGGCGACCAGCGGAAAGATCAATTAATGTACACAACTTGCCATGGACCCGGGCATGGTCCATGGTCAGACAGCGAGTCTCCCATTACTGGCCGACCGCATACCCGCGCCTACGGTGGCCGGAGATCGTCTTGCGACGTCTGTCGCCGTGGGCGTCTACCACTGCAGCTGGGCTGTGAGGTGGACGCTATACCTCTCCTACACGCGTCCCGCCTCCTCCTTCGCGAACATGACTGCTTCGCAGATGAAGGCGATCGCTCCCATTCCGCGTCTCGGTCCGCAGCATGGCCTCGACCAATGCAGGGCGCGAGAGGTCGCCGCTCCGTCTTGAGGACACGGCGGTGCTCTGCCCAAGCGGGGCAATCCTGCACCGTATGCTCCACCGTGTCCTCCGGGTGATCCTCGCAGTGGTGACACCCAGGCGTTTTTCCTTCACTATCCAACCCACGTACCTTCCGAAACTTCCGTGTCCGGTGAAGATCTGCGTCAGGCGCAGGCGTAGGTCAGTCACTCCTCAAAGAAGGGCCGGGTCATGCCGCCGCGATTACGGCGTGCCCAGACCTCGGCCGCGACAGTCGCTCCTTACATATTGCTTTGAGATCGCGCCGGAGCTCTTCCTGCCGCGCCTCGACTTGTCTAGGCAGCGTGGATTCGCTCCGGCGATGCGACTCCACGCGCCACTCATAGATGCGCTGGAGTCGTCGCCTCCAGATCCCAGGTGACCTACCATGACGCCGTGAGTGCGAGTGGTTCCGCTCAGGGAACGATATGATGTTAGACAACTTATATGGCTCTTTCTCTTTCCCACAGCCTAACTACTCACGCTTTAAGACATCATGGTAGGCCACCAGGGCAGCAAACCGGCAAGGAGGTCGGCCGATTTGCCGGCGATCGTGCGGTATTCTCGGATCATCCGGATAGCCATGACCCTCTGGCATGCGACCAGCTTTATCAACTGGTCGCGCCCATGAACTACGGTCTTTCGATACCGGCGAAATATGCACCTAGTTAAGAAAAAATGTTTAAGTATATATAAAATTGGTTTGCACTACTAACCTGATCCAGTAATTTCATAATATAAGCAACACCCATTGCAAAGCCATCATCAGTAAACGCAGCACCGATTTTATTTTTCTTTGACATTTTGTCTTTTGATAGTATCATGTGTTCTACGAAGTTTAAAGTCAATGGTGGAATTATGATGTAGAAATTTTTAAGATGAACATTTTTAGGGTTCCGAAATACAGGTGCAAATACATCGACGAGTAATTTAAAATACTCTGTTCCTTGGATAAAGTTTGATATCAATTCATTGACATTGTGATCCAAATTTTCTGATGATTCTATAGTTCTTGGGCCAAGACCACACTCCTCACTAAAATGTTTAAAAGATTGGATGTTATCGAGATTTGATAAAAACATGGTAGCATCAGAGCAGCAATGTCGGCCTCCTGAACGAATCATTCTTACGTATCCAATAGCATTCCCAATTTGACTTATTAGGTCACGGAACAAATCTAAATAGCTCATTCCCTCTTCATTTAATCCAAGCACTCTTATACCCTTATTAAATCTTTCAGCGTTTTTATATAAATACACATTTCCATTCGCATCCGCCGTTTCCTTGAAGTTTCTAAGATCTTTAATCAATCTTGACTTTATGTGTTCATCATACATAAATTGAGAGAAAATGAAGAACTTCTTCTTCAAAAATTGATAAGTAAAATTTACCGTCGTATTCATTATGCCAGTACCATGAGTTCTTATAGAGTTAGCTATGTGCCTGATGTTTATAGAATTTAAATGTTTGTTATTACTGCTCTTTTCAATGAATATTTGGTTGTTCAAGTTGTACAAGTATTTAGACACAAATATATGAATATTGCGCATTATTTCTAATACATCCAAACCTTGTTCTAAGGTCTGAGTGGGTAAATTATCTTGCACCGTTTTCAAATTAAATTTGAATTTCGCCATTTGCCGCATTTCGCCATACGTTTTCCAATCGGATAGAACCACTGTTGTCAGATTGTAGTACATTGTAGACAAGTAATGTTCTACTGACGGAACAATGGACATGTAAAGGAATTGCATCCTAAAGTTATCCGCAATAAGTAATATTTTTTTAGTCATATCAAAAGTAAATGGATTTATAACATCCAACTGAAGGTGTGAATGAATGTGAAGTCTCAAATTGGTCTCTATATTTTGACTTGCACTGAGTATTATTTTATTCTCTATCATAGATTTCATATGGTTTAGAAACTGTTGGCACTTTGCAATTCCATAATATTTATCAGTTCTATACAATAATACAATGCAGTCTTCCAAGACCAAAAGAAAATATTTCAACCTCAAAGTATTCAACTGCATGCTAAAATTTTGTTCAAAGTAAATGGGGATAATATTTTGGTGCCACAATAACCATGAGCAATTGCATAAATATTCCATGGAGTGAATAAAATTAGATAAAGTTTGGATTTTCTCAAGTAGTTTCCCAAGTCTAATGTAGCAGTCTTCTAGATAAGTTGTCTCTGGAACAAAGCTCAAGGCAATATTAGCAGCTATATTTCTTTCGACAGTTGCTGCTCCCTTCAGTGCTCTTTCTGCAATCACTAGGCATGTCAGTTCATCAAGCCGCTTATTTGCATAATTTTTATCAGTCATTAGAGACTTCTTTACTTCAAGGATCGAAGATGTTGACTGAAACACAAGATGCTGCAGAATCATATTAATTGAAACAATTATTTGATTACGATTCCTAGTGACCGCATTCTTTAAGGTTTTTAACATGTACATAATCTCAAACAATGATATCAACATACTCTTCGGCAGCGGTATACCCAGGGTGAGATGTAAATTAATTAAAGTGAGCACTGAATGGTTTGTTCTGGATGCAATGTCAAGACCTTCCAAAAGAGTTTTGGCATGCAAACTCATTTCAGCAGCACTCAGTTTGTGATGGTTTGATGAAAATATTTCTTCCATACTATGCACCCACTGTGTACATAACATGTGGAGACTTGCAATGTCTTTAGCTAAGTTAGCTTTCTTGGTACTGATGTAAGCTTGTCTTGCTTTAACCATGGAATGTGATATTTTGTCATACTTATCACACTGTGATGCCACATGCCGTTGAAGAAATTGTTCTGGAAACCAGATTGTTGTCCCAATGATGTTTATACTGTGAGCCTGTAACAATATACAACATTGGCAAAATATTATTTTTAATGCTTTTATTTATCCTCATTTATACAGTGTTTCTTTTAAATGGGCCGAAAGGGAGATTTCTGCATCCATATGAGATACGTGAAAACTTTCTTAGGAACCTTTAGATCTTTTTTGATACTGATACTGAAATTTTGGCGTTTTTTTTTTTTTGTTAAGTGTGAACTGTCCACAGAAATGAGAGAAATTGACCAAAAAATTTTTAATGCTGTTCGACTCTGTTTCGTGTAAGGATCATTTCATTGTATCGGAAGAAAAAAATCGGGACGGCGGAAGTTGGTCAAAGAAAAGTGCTCAAAAAAAAACCCAGAGTCGATTAAAATAATTTATGAACATCTAAATAGACCTTAAATAAGAGGTCATAAATACGCTATTAGTTTCGCGAAAAACCATAACCAAACAAGACAGGAGCATAATAACAATTTCTGTGTAGGAACTAGGACGGCACACGCCTTGCTTAATAGAATTGTTATATTCTGCTGGCCTATTTGGTTAACGTTGTAATAACTGGCAGAATATCTGATCTATTGCCTGCAGCAATGTAAATAAAATAAAAAATACATATTTTTTTAGCCTTTTTTTTTCGTGGTAAAATCAACAAATGAGACTTCCCACCCCGCGCAGGGCACGATTTTTTATGATGTCATCTGATTTAGTGTTATGTAAGGATCATTTCATTGTATGACAAGGAAAATGTGTGGGCAACAGAAGTGGGTCAAATGTAAAGAAAAACTTGACTACCTAACACGACTTTATGCTGTTAGATGAAACATTACTCTAATTTTGACCAACTTCTACGGTCCAGATATTTTTCTGCCCATACAATTATCTCATCCTTACATGAAAGTAAGTCAAACAGCATAATAAAAAATTGGTGGATTTTTTTGTTCATACAATTTGTATGAAAAAATATTTTTCGGAATTTGACCAACTTCCGCCGTCCGGATTTTTTTATGCCGGTACAATGAAATGATCCTTACATAAAACAGAGGCAAATGGCATTAAAAAAATTTTTGGTCAATTTCTTTCATTTCTGTGGACAGCCCACACTTAACCAAAAAAAATAAAAACGCCAAAATTATCAGCATCAAAAAAGAGCTAAAGGTTCCTAAGAAAGTTTTCCCGTATTTCTTATGGATGCAGATATTTCCCTTTTGGCCAATTTAAAAGAAACACCCTGTATACTTACAAATGAAGATGTAAGACTGCCAGATTATTTGTCATAAAACTTATGCAAATAATATGAATTAAGTTTATCACCTATCATTACTACCTACCTTTGTATTTAACTCCAATAGAGCCTTGAAAATCTTCTTATCGCTGTTTCCAAACAAATGTGCAGACAGTACATAAAGGCCATTCACTTTAATACATTTATACATATTGCTAACATTGGGCTGCTCTTGAATAAGCTTGTCTAGATTTGCAATAGCTTGTTTCAGATATTGAGTGAATTCTGTTGCAACCAATGAGCAATTCTTGTCAACTAAACTGCTTCTTAATGCTGTCAAGTTTTGAAGACTCTTTTGTACAATGTCATCATTCATAATTCTATTTGAAATAGTATTTAACGCCCCCATCATAGCCTTGAATTTGTCCTCCATTAAATCCAAATTATCTGGCACATGGCTGAAGGATTTCATAGTTTTACAGTATTTATGCCAATTAGCAGCTAAAGAAGTGTTGGATATTAATATTTCTAACAAAACAATAACAGTAAATATTTCTCCAATGTGATTTATAATGTAATGTAGTTGTATTCCATCTGAAATATGAAAAGTATGCATTTATTAATTTTTCTTTTTTTTATTCAAATCAAAAGGTAGGTGACGTAACTTACTGATATTAATGGCACCTTTGGTGAATATGGCAAACACTTGACTGCAAAGGTTGCGCAATACATCATCACAACGAGTGGTGAATGCACTCAGACAACAAATTGATTCCATTTGAGTACTAATGTCATTGTTATTATATTCTTCATACACTGATAGGAAACTAAAATGCCTGTAATAAAGTGCAAAAGTCTTTATTAACTTTATTTTGGATAGATCTTCCAAGAATGAGTTCTTCTACATAGCTATCGATAACATACCTTTCAAATGCTTCTTTTTTAAGAGCTACAACTTCTACACACAATGCAGAAAGTACACTCAACACTTTAGTCATCCAAGTGTTATCAGATGATACTAATTCTGTTATTGGAATAAGTTCTTCAGGTGTCATTACAACTTGTACTGGTAAATAAGTTCTGTTTTCTTCCCAGAATTCACCATTTACAGTAGATGTCAGATCTTGATATTGTGTTTTGAAAAACTGGCCATATCTTTTGAGAAGCCAAGTCCCAGCTTCTTTCTCTATGTCGGTTCTCATTGCTGTAATGGATAATTTATTTGGCTGACGTGTTTTATGGATGGTTAGCAAAAAATTAAATTTTGTCCTTAAAAACTTTTTTTTTTTTTATCACGCATAAAACGACTACAACACAATTATTATCTCTATATTTTGTCCACTCGCTTGCGTACGTAAATAATCCATAAATAATCAGACCGAATAATAACAAATAATGACGTCTATACGTGACGTTAAATGATCTGTCTTGTCAATGAATGTGTCAATGTGATGTGAACATGGAGATAGACAGTGTTACCAACTCTCAGAAAAAATTACCCCTAAAGCCTAGGCCCAAAACCCCTAAAATAGGCCGAATTACTTGGAAAACCCCCTAAAATAAAAGGAAAAATGGGTACGTATTTTTTTTATTACTCGTGCTCTGAAAGAAGGTCATTACATGCCTCATGAGCGGTTTGAAACTTATGCATTGCCCTAGGAAGAATCGCTTATTTTACTATACTAGTATTAGTTATGAAACGCACAGTGTTCAACTCTCATAAATTACTTATTTAATGTATCTTTTACCCTTTTTTTTTTTTTTTACGTGGTAAAATCATCAAATGAGACCAACCTCGGGCAGAGCGAGAGGTACTGTCAGACTTGTACTTACTAAAATCCACGGTGTCCTTCGATAGCCCTTTATGTTCCGGGGTCACGGTGATGGTATAAGACCCGCGACCCCGGCAGGCTTTAGCCCTCTGAGAGGGGGCCTCGTCATTATGCTGACGCTCTTTGAGCCGGGATCTTTTACCCCTTGGATAACAATGTACTATTAATAAAACTGGATATCTGTGGTCAAATTTATACGTTCTAGTTTAGATTGTGCCAGAACTCATGGATTAACAACTTTATTGCTTCAAAAAAACAAATTAGACTAGTCAGAAAAATCCCTAAAAATAAAATACCTCTAGAAAAATCCCAACCCGCTTATTTAACCCCTAAATCTGGGGGGAAAACCCCTAAGTTGGTAACACTGGAGATAGAACCTCGCTCCCTATTATTTTCTATCCATGCGGTAATCATAATGGAGCAAGACAAGACATGAAGACAAGTAAACCGATGCTGGCCATATGCTGGCTCAGTAGTGAGTCCAAAGGGGTTTCCAGTTGTTGAAACCGAAAAGCCGGACAGATCAGTCGGTTTAGCCGCACATTTAGGTGAAAAAATCAGACACCTTCATTTTTTCCAATGGCACGATTAAATGTTTAAACAATAGTATATTTTGCAACGATTGAATAAAGAGCGGATTTAAAGCGAGGGCCATTATATGAATCAAGAGCAAGCGAAGGATTTTAATGACTGAATCACGACCGCAGGGAGTGATTCATGATGATTGAATCACGAGCGAAGCGAGTGATTCAAGTATTTAAATCTTGAGCGACGCGAGTGATTCAGGCCCTCGATTTAAATCCGTTTTATTCAAGAGTTGCAAACGATACTTTATACCATGACTACGAGAAAAAGAAAGATTTGAGCGATAAAAGATATTCAACGAAACAAAATAAAGTTTTTTTTAATACCTAAGTCTGCTCCACACAGTGGGTGCGAAGTAGTCCAATCGCTCGGTCACTGCGCCAACAAGCTGACGTTAAAATCGGAGCAATGGTTTGAATTAAGGGTAATTTTCATATTAGCACGGGGGTTGTCCAGCATCGCGGTCGATGTCGAATGTACTAAAGTGTTCTAAATTCAAACACCAAAACAGTGCGTAAAAGACTACTTTTACGCACTGTTTTCCGTGAGTAAAAGTAGCTTTTTCGAGGGGGAATGGTATAAAGAAAGTTATCTATGTAAAGGCTCCTAATATTGCCGGAGGCATAGCCGCTCGGCATGTGTGTAGTACCTAGCCTTTAGGTACGTTTTATCATCATCTTATCTGCTTAGCGTTTTCCCAACTTTATTGGAGTCCGCTAACTTGCGCTAGCGAAGGTGAAGCGGAGCGGCAACCAAATTATAACAAATTTTAAAAAAGTATAGAAAGCCCAACAAAAGCCGGACACGCAACGAAAAAGCCTGACTGTGTCCGCCTGTCCTGCTTTATCCGGACACTGGCAACGCTAATGGCATGGCAGTGCTGAGTTGGGCTAAAAATCACTTTTATTAGGGGCGTTAAAAATGCCGCAATGAATTTCCATGTATCTATCTGTTCACGCGTCAGCGCTTTTTTTCGAACTGTATTTGATTTCAAGTACTGGGTTCTAAATTAACTTTAAATTCAATCTATCTTTTTGTTCCCGCCCAAAAAAACTTTTTGTTGTAGGTATGTACATATGCAAAAAAAAGTGAAATTGTCACCGCCCAGCATTAAAAATCAAATGTAGTTCGAAAAAAAAAACGCCGTGTTTGAATTTAGAACATACTATCATAATCAAATCATATTGACCGTCCTTGCTAGAATAAATAAAGTGGGTAGGAAAAATAAAAAACTACCTACAAAAATAATTTACCAACTACAAAAACAAGGACCACAAAAACGTGTAAAATAACTTTTTTTCGGAAGTCGGTGGCAAACCGTCATTAAAAATAAAAAACAAAGACTTCGAAGTAATTTTACACGTTTTAGTGGTTGTTTTCGAAGTTGGTATTTTTTTTTGTATTAATCATTAAAAAGTCAAGCAAAGGATTCATGTGAAAAATTCAGAAATGAATACAAATCAAACTACACAATAAAATTTATAAAATAAAAATAGAACAGGATTTATTCATTCACATAACCAATAACACCAATGCTTATGGCTTATTTATACGCTAGTATGTAGCACATGTGCAAGTGTCAAGTGATTAGTAAAATCAACGTTTATACGGTCGCGCTGTTAAGTGCGAAGTAAAATGATTAGATGCCGCTATAATTTTACTAAAAAACTAACCAACCTTCGTTTCGCTGATGACATCACTCTATTTGCACCGACTACTGCCGAGTTACAACTGATGCTTCAAGACCTAAGCACAGCAAGCCTTGAGGTTGGACTAATGATGAATCGGTCAAAGACAAAAGTAATGACCAATAGCACAAAAAGTAGGATTGAAGTAGATGGGCAAGAAATTCACTATGTCGATGAGTACATTTATTTGGGCCAGATACCTTCCTTCGAAAACAGGCAAGACAAAGAAGTTGACCTCCGGGTCGACAACGCCTGGAAGAGCTACTGGTCCATGAAGTCGCTAATGAAGGGTGACCTACCTCTATCCCTGAAGCGCAAACTCATCGACATGTGCATTCTTCCCATTCTTACCTACGGTGCTCAAACCTGGTCCCTAACTGAGTCACAAAAGTCAAGCTCAAGGTTTGCCAAAGAGCGATCGAGCGGAGCGTATTGGGTATTAAGCTCAGCGATCGAATACGAAATACCGCAATACGCTCCAAAACTGGAATTACTGATGTGGGCACCAAGACTGCCAGGTTGAAATGGGATTGGGCGGGTCATGTGTGCAGGATGCATAGGGATCGCTGGGCTAGAGTCGTTACGCAGTGGGTGCCGGACGGGCGTCATTGCCGAGGGAGCCCTAGAAAACGCTAGGGTGACGATCTAGACGCTTTTAAGAGTGATTGGCCGGAGAAAGCCGCACAAAGGGAAGAGTGGAAGGTTATGGGGGAGACCTTTGCCCAGCAGTGGGACAATATAGGTTAAAAAAAAAAAAAAAAAATTTACTGTTAAGTAGCTTCCGCGCCCGGCATTGACACCTTCTGAACTAGTATTTACCACTTAACACTAAACCTTTAATTATTATAATCAAAGCACTAAACATTGTTAAGTAATTCACACCTGCACTTGCTACTTATCAGCGTCTAAATTAACCTTTAGGCCCCGTTTCCACTATTACAATTTTTCTGGTTTTCTTATGGTCAAAATTAGTCTCAGGGGTGCTAGTTTATGGGAAATGGCTGATTTGGCCATTAATGGAAACGGGGCTTTACAACTTATTGCTTCTTAAAGCTTTTTAAGATTGGATAAATGTTATCAAAGGCCTCATAGATTTCTTCTCTCACTTTTGCACCAGTCAAAACAACTTTTCCAGAAACAAATATCAGTAACACTATTCTTGGTTTCACCATTCTATAAATAAGGCCCGGGAATAACTCAGGTTCATATGAACTGAACTGTCCATGTGTCAGCACTAAACCCTCCAGTCTAATTGGAAACTTTACATCACAACTTCCAACCATGTTTTGGATTTTGAAGTCTAAAAACTTGGCCTGTAAAACAAAATGAGATCATTGGTGTATAACAACAGTATGTTTAATAACTACATATTATGCAGGGTCTACGGTGAGTGGAGTTTGAATGGCAGAATTTTGCAAATACAGTAGAATCCGTTTATTATGACTCCGGTTATAATGACCAACCGCTTATTATGACGTATTACACAGGGAAGTTTGGTTTTCATACAAAACTCTTTACATAAAGTTGGATATAATGACTTCGCATTTAGAGACGTTCCGCTTATTATGACCCATTTATAATAAATTGTGTCCAGTTTATGTAGCTACCGACGTGATTATATCACCTTCGACAAGTGTTCGCAAACGTCACGTCGTGATACCCGATGATGTTCGGCCCTATGGTTATTTTGAGTCTCAGTGGGTAATTCAATTATTGACTTAGTTCTTTATTGTCTCTCTAATAAAATAAATACATACTGACAAAGCAGTAGGTTGTTTATTTTGTACAAAATGCTTTGTATGACGTCCGCTTAGAATGACGTGTTTATTATTTCCCCTCGATGTCATAATAAACGGATTCAACTGTATCTTAGAAAACAAACTTTTTTTTGGGATATTATCATTTTGACATAGGTAATATTTATTTTTGGTCAAGTGCAAGTAATCCATAAAAATAAGTGAAATGACCCAAATTTTTTTAAATGCTTTTGCTGCTGTTTCAGTTAAGGATAATTTCATTGTATGGGAAGAAAAGTATTGGGACAGTGGAATTTGGTTTTTTATGCTACTCTGTTAGGCTTAGTGTTGTTTATGGACAATTTCATTATAAGAAAGAAAATATCTGGTATACAGAAGTGTAAGGCACATAGTAATTGTGTTATTTACAGTTCATACTTACATAGAAACCAAGCTTTTGAATAATTCTAGCGTATTTCCGAGCAGCCAAACGAGAGTCTTCTTCACTTTTTGCACCAGTGCACACCATCTTTCCTGATGAAAATATCAGTGCTGTAGTTCTAGGTTCTCTTATTCTCATGATGACGGCAGCAAATCTCTTAGGGTTATATTCTGCATTTCTTGCATGGAGAGCAATTTTTTTTAAATCTAATTTACAATTTAGGTTCACTGTTGAGACAATGTTTCTGAAAAACAAAAAATATAATATTATTTATAAAAATCAGCATAAAAATCTTCAGAATGATATCTTCAGTATTTTAATTTATATATTGTATTAAATATTCTATTATACAGAGTCAGGGACTCAGGGCTACTTACTGCAACTGTGGTAAGATACCAGGGTCAGCTGAATGTGGTGTCATAGGTGTCATTGGCGCAGGACTAGCCTGGCTCAGCATCTGTTGGCCTGCGAGACTGCCACTTGTGATCATAGGTGACATTAAGTTTTGCTGAATAACAATATGCATGTATTAATAGAGTAAAATAACAATACTAAATTGGAAGAAATAGAGAGAATTCATTACTATGATTGACCACATAGTTAAGTATCAATTGGGGTAACATTAAAAAAAAGGATATAATTTTATGTATGTGGAGTAACTATTAAAATAATTACTGGTGTTTGTGGCTGCATCATTTGCTGAGGTGTAGCATAGCTGGCCGCTGGTGCGTAAGTATGAACTGATCTCTGAGGAGTTCCCATTAACGATGAGCCGAAACCGACTAGCGGTGAGGAGCCCATGGCTGCGAGGGCTTGTTGCTGTTGTTGTTGTTGTTGCTGATGCTGCTGTTGCATAGCATTTGGCAAAATTTGTTGATCCTCCTCTGGCTGATGCAAAGGAGTACCTATGCCAGGTATGTTATACGGACTTGGTAGCATTTGATCCATTTTGAAGTTTGTTTTTTACTTTTTAATGCTCTTGAGAAACAAGTTTGATAGACGGCGTTGTCGAATGTTTTTAACCTGTAATTAATTTACAGTAATGAAAGCCTTCTATTTTATATGTTTTATCTAATTCACTGTGTTTCGTTAATACATAGATAAAATTCTGGAAACTGTTTGGTTTCCTTCACCACCAACGAAATTAATTCATGGAATGTTCATGTTCGTCAATTTGTCTCTAGATTGTCTGTCAGACAGACATGTGTCATTTTGTTATGTCACTGTCAGCAGCGGTAACCATAGACTTAAAAAATGGACTGCGCCAGAGCTGGCGTTTACTAGTGGCTCTATTTGTAGAGATTTTAGTTTTGTCAGTTGGCTAAGGAAGGCACAGTCCATCTTTTTCATTAATTTTGTGAGCTATAATCTAGCTAGAAGAAAGATAAACAACAACAACCAGTGGCCACAACAATCATAAAATATCTAGAATTTGTAGTAGAAGTGTAGTCGTGGTATCATATTAGTCTTTTTGTAGTCTATGTTCATTCGTTCAATAAGTGGTTGTATCACAGGTTGTATACTCTCTAATAAGTCTGAGCTCTCTGATAAGCTGTGCTGCTAAGTCTGTGTTTCAATAGCTGTCTTGGCATAAAGGCCCTGAAACTATGCCAGAAACATTTCCAAAAACAAAACAGGCTACATGGGCTAGATTGCCAAAAGGAAAACGGAATAAAAATAATCCAATCCAATAATCCATTTTCCCTTTGCCTTCCCAAAAGGGAAAATGGATGTAAAAAAAAAAGGCTGCATGGGCTAGATCCCTTTGCCTTCCCAAAAGGGAAAATGGATGTAAACAAAAAAAAAAAACATTGTCAATGATAGTTTGGCTGTATGGGCTTAGCGCCCTTTGCCTGTCCCAAAGAGGACGAAGAGAAAAAAAAAAATGTCAATGATAGTGTCAAAGTCAAGCTGGTGAATGCCACGCTTGTTGAATTTATTTTTCAGCATTTATGTTTAATAATAGTAGCCTTTAAAATGGCTGAGACTATGAAGCAAACCGTTGCAACCATACTAAAAAGCATTGAAAGGTAAGTTCATGCATTATAATGCTAAGACAGAGGAAATCTAATCTTAGGTAAGGTTAAGTAGGAACACAGTACATGAAAGTTATGAATTCTATGATTTGTTATAGTCCATATGTCCCGGCCCACAGGTTTCTGGTTTGAAACGTTGTTTTCTGGTCAATACAAAGTGCCATTCAAATGGTTTTCAACCTGCTTACTTAACTCACTTTTTCCATCTTACTAATCTATATACAGGGTGAATTTTTCAACTGGGCGTGGATGGCTACTTTCGAAACTATGAGGAATTTCGAAAAACGTTGAAAGGAGTCTCGAGGCCGATTTTGACGAAAACTAAAACTGCATCATTGGATTTTAGAAAAATCAAAAATCCTGGTCAGGAATCGAACCCGCTGATTTTGGAAAAAAAATCACACCCTGTATTATTATACCGTCCGATAGTGTTGCTAATAAGGATCAAATTCTGGGAAGTAATCATATACGGCAAACTTAAGGAAATGGCTGATTTTTATGAAATTGCTATTTTTCCATGTTACTTTACATCTACTGAGCCATAATTTATTCGAAATATAAAATAGTTAGCGGGCCGCTAGTATGTATTAAAATGTGACAGTTAGTGAGTTTGTGTGTTTCTCTTTCACGAAAATACTACTGCACGCGTAGCATGGCGATTCTATCTCTATTCTACCAAGAAAAGACAAAGTTATTTCATCGTTATTTCAATACAAATCGACTGTTTTTTTGCACAAATATGACACGATTCTTACACAATTAAAGAATAGAAACATATCCTTTCTGTATTTTAAACATTGCTATGCTTAAATCGATAAAAATATTTTACGTTCTGTCATTTTGTCTATTCTCCCGTCGATAAAATCCGTTTCTACAGCGCCATGCTACGCGTGCTGAACGTATTTGGATGTAATTCGGTACACAGATAGATTATTACCTGGATTAACACATACAATAGTTTTTATTCTGGTTTTTTTGGTTCTCATAGGAAAATTTGTTGAAGCCGCTGGCAGCAGCTAGTGTTTTTATAAATATCTGGATCTACAATGGGCGAGTGTGTGCTAAGTGTGAACACAGCATCAATATATCTTAAGTTTAGCCAAACAATATTTGATGCACTTTTTAGGTCAAAGATTGACTTTTTGAAAACATACTCCACACTAGGAATTTCTTCTTTATTTAATGTATTACAAAAATTTTAACTCACATATCTTAGTCCTGATAAAACTATTTGTAGGTAATACAATTTATCTTTTAAATGTCCCTGTTGATGTTTCAATAATAGCAGTAGGTATGGTAAAGGATTAGTTTCACATGAAATCCAGAACTTTTGAATGTATTTGTGTTGCTAACATTATACATGTTTATTTATAGATATAATCCTGCCAATCTTCAAACATTGGAGAGGTATGTTGAAATGCAGTCACGAGAGAATACTTATGACTTGGAAGCTAATCTGGCAGTTTTAAAACTGTACCAATTCAATCCTGAGAAATTTAATGCTGACATCACATGCCAGATCCTTTTAAAAGCATTGACTAATTTCCCGCATACTGATTTTACACTGTGCAAGTGTCTGCTTCTTGAATCTGTGGTAAGTGCTTTTGATATCTAATTAAATTGAATGATAAAGCATGAAATTAAGAAAAAAAAACTGTTGTACTGCAAAAACTTAAACATCTGTTGAACTGAATTCTGGGGGCACTTGTTTTAATACATATATTTAGTATGGTATATATCTGTTTCAACATCAATTCATTCTGCCATAAAACATATCATATGTTTTAAAGAACAATGTTTAGTTTAAAATTGTTTTGAACACTGTTTTAATCATGCCCAATCTGCAAACCAAAAATGTGTAGACAAAAATGTGTTTTAAGATTGTATTATCTAAATGTGTGTCATGTTTTTTTTTAGGTGGAAAATGAGACAATATCACAGATTAAATATTTGGCTGATATTCTAGAGCAGTGCGACTTTGCACAGTTTTGGAACAGAGTACACCAAATGCCAGAGCTTTGCAATCGCATCAGTGGTTTCCACGACTCTATCAGGAAGTTTGTTTGCCATGTTGTTGGCATTACATTCCAGACAATTGATAAGAACAACCTGGCTAACTTACTGGGAGGAATTGATGGTCAGTGATTACTATATTATAGCTCCTCTTACTAAATACAAAAATGTAATCATAAATATGTTTTTAAGTATTGCTAAACTTGGTAACGGCTAACCAATCAGATTTTTCTTTTTACTCATAACTTTCTAGGCATGGTTACTAACAAAGAAAAATTTTTTTTAAGTAAAAAAAATAGCACCATATGCAAAGCTAGAGCTGGTCACTATTTTAATAATTTTATAACAGTTCAAATTGTTTTTAACAAATGTTTTTTTTATTCTTTCTTATATTTTTTAAAATTAATACTATACCACCGAATATATCTACCTAACATATGAGCAATGGCTGTAGTTTTTCGCACAAACGTTAAACATCGCACCAATAAAGCATCGTTTAAATAAAACACCATCATCATCATCCGATTTACGACATAACATGTTCGATATAATAAAAATCGAACCATGGACTTCCGAAAGCACATAGGGATCCCTTGCTTTGAGGCCATGCTGCGGGGCGAGACGAAGTGGAAAGCGGTCGCCTCCTTCTGCGAAGCAGTCATGCCAGTGAAGCGAAGGAGGAGGCTCGTCGTGAGGGAGAGAACAGCGTGAACCTGCCGGGACTTATCAAATTACCGTGACCCTGGCACTTGAAGGGCCATTCAAGGACACCGTGGATTTTAATCAGTACGAATCTGACAGTCCTTTCCACTTTGCCTTGGACGGGAGGACTCATTTGATGATTTGACCACGCTAAAACAAAATTTCATCCAGCTCCTTAGAGGAGTGAGACAGGGAGATGTAATATCTCCGTAACTGTTTACATACGCACTGAGGGATAAGTTCAAGATGCTAGGCAGGAACTCTGAATGGTCAGACCATCAATGTTAATGGTGAATAAGTACTTTAGCCACGACACATTTGAAAAATGACGGTAGTAGCTATCATCGCTAACTTAGGAATTGTGCCAACTGTTTTTTATTCCAAAATAAAATACTTTTAACTTTACTTTTTTACACGCGCAGCAGTCCATGGCTTAATCAGTGCGCCATCCCAAACCGTTAATGTTTGTTATTTGTTTTAGATGTGACCTTGAAACATTGGGTGAAAAAATATGGATGGAAAGATGATGGAAATCTAATCTTCATTGCCAACCAAGATGAAAACATTAAGACTAAGAACATCACCGAGAAGATTGAGTTCGACCATCTAGCTCCACTGATGGCTTTGTTGTAAACCTTACGCAACTTTGTATTGAATAAATTTAAAATAAAATAATTGTGTCATTTCTTGCTCTGATTGCTTGCATCACCACTTATAGCCGTTGTGTGGTTTATAAGTAGTTTTTTGTGCAATTGTCTACTTTTGTGTTTTCTATCTCAATACTTACGATGCTTTGCCCCTTCAGTCTACTTCAGTTTGGTTAAATTAATACTGATTGTTTAATTGAAATATCTGGTTATAAAATCGGGTTTTTCATCAGGAATTACTCAGTAGCAGCCATGGAGTTTGTGAGCCCGTTTGATGGCATTAGGGTTAGGATTGCCTCTACATGGGGCCTGAAAAATTACTGGTGAAATGTGGGTGTACTTATTGGGTAGAGCTTTGGCAAACCCTTCGGCAATTACGGGCTTGGTTATCAAAAGCGCAAGGGTGATTATAATATTTTTTTATAATAATATTAATCATAGTAGTGTATGGATACTTGAATTAACTTCTCTATTCTATTATTATTGAGCTCCTTAAAAACCTATTGGATGGGATTATAAACACTACAGTGGCTAATTATTTATGTAATGTAAATATCACAGTGAAATGGGTTTGGAAATTAGACAGCCAGGAGACAACTTTGAATTGAATTTTAATTTAAATTAATTATGTCTTACGTAAACTTTTATGTACAATGACTTGTTGAAAAACATAACAATAAAAAACAACAACAACATAATTTAACAAATAATTAAACGGGTACGTCTTCTCTTTACGCTTTCTTTGCGTGACTGTAACCATGCTCCTTGCCGCCGGCATGTCCACCTTTCTTGCCGTGGTCGTGGTGGTGCGCGAAGTGTTCTTCGTGTCCGTGATGACCCTTGTGCCCTTTGTGGTCTTCATCGTAATGTCCTTTGTCGTGATGTCCTTTCTTGCCGTGGTGTTTCTCGTGATGACCCTTTTCATGGTGACCGCCCTTCTTGTGGTGGCCGCCTTTCTTATCATGATGACCGTGGAAGTCGCCATGTTTGTGATGGTGTCCGCCCTTGTGGAAGTCGTCGTAGAACTTGTGTTCTTTATGAAATTCGTCTTTATGGGATTTATGATGGAAACCTGTGGTCTTTGAACCCTTCTTGTGGCCTTTTTTGTGACCGAATTTCCCTCCTTTATGTCCGTGCGCTGCCTCATGGTGTTCTCCATGGTGGTCGTGCTCATCGTGGTGCTTCTTCTTGTGTCCGCCGTGTTCGTCGTGATGTCCTTCGTGGTGGTGTTTGGCATCCTTTCCGTGCTCGCCTTTATCGTGGTGGTGATGTGACTTGTACCCCTTTTCGCCTTTATCCCCGTGATCCTCATGGTGGTGGGCATGGTGCTCATGGCCGCCACCCTGTTCGTGGTGGCTGTCCTTCGCCTTCTTGTGCTCGGTTCCCGCTATCGCTTGATCGCCGGGTTCGCTGCCGGCTGCGGACAGGTCGCCTCCTGTTGGGGCTGCTGCTTCCGCGACGACCTTAGGTGCGGCATCCTTTTCGCCTTTAAGGTTGGCTACATTTCTAGCATGCGCGAATAGCACTACGCATGCCAGAAGCTGTATTAAAATCAGGAGCCTCATTACTGAAAACAAAAAAAAAAGTAGAATTTATGTATTTTCAATAATTCGATAAAGACAATCATGAAAGTATGAAAACGAAAGTTTAACTCACTTGGTCTGGCTCGACTAAAGACGTAGCCGTCACCAAAGCTACGATAACAGTGTCAAAACAGTTTCCGCACTCTGAATTTATAGATTAGATCGCTTTCATCTGGCGTCGATTACAGAGTGGTGTTTGGCAATTGTTGCTGCAGATTTCTGGATGAATGATTCCGCGACGGCGACGAAGCGGTGGCGGTGACGACATCATGTTATGGTTAAACTGAATTTGTTCCGTTCGACAGTAAATTACCTTTAGTTAATAGTGACACTTTATTGATTTGCTGTAATGTATCTGTTACTATCTAAAAAATATTGTTTATATTAGATACCTACCTATGTGGTTTTATACGTCTGCATGACAAAGGAGGCAATGAAACATAGAAGAGAGATTATTTTTTTAAATTAATTTTAGTTTATTTACAAAGAGGTAATGCGTAAAGTAACAAAGTAAACAACAACATAATCTTATCAGTAATGTTATCAGTGCTTGCCGTGGTGGAATCCCCAGTGCTTGTGGTCCTCGTGACCGCCCTTCTTGCCGTGATCGTGATGGTGGTGGTGGTGCTCTTCGTGTCCGTGGTGCCCCTTGTGACCTTTGTGGTCTTCATCGTAATGATGTTTGTCGTGGTGGCCATGTTTGCCATGGTGCTCTTCGTGGTGACCGGAGTGATGGTGGCCGCCCTTCTTGTGACCGCCGCCTTTCTTCTCGTGGTGTCCGTGATGGTGGCCGTGCTTGTGGTGCTTGCCTTCCTTGTGGTGGTCATCGTAAAAGTGATGATCCTTATGATACTCGTCCTTGTGGTACTTCTTGTGGTATCCTTCAACTTCTTCGCCCTTATCGTGATGTTTCTTGTGGTGGTGCTTACCGCCTTTGTGGTGGTGTCCGTGTTCGTGGTGTTTGCCATGATGGTCGTGCTCGTCCCAGTGCTTCTTGTGATGACCTCCGTGCTCGTGATGGTGTCCAGCTTTGTGGTGCTTGCCGTGGTGACCATGTTCTCCTTTGTGGTGATGGTGATGTCCTTTATGTCCCTTGTGCCCCTTTTCCCCGTGCTCATGGTGATGGTGCGAGTGGTGCTCCTTGCCGCCACCCTCCTCGTGGTGGTGGCCGTGGTGGCTCGCCGCGGCTACTAGGTCTCCCTGCTCCTCCTCTCGGCCCGAGCACGCTACTACGACACATGCTAGCACGGCAAGGGCGACTAGCGACCTCATTGTTATTGTTTTAATTCGCTATTTGTTCTGTATTGGCTTCTTGGACTGAACTGTCTGTGAACCGCCTGTGGCAGCATTTTATATCATTAGATTTGCGGGTTGCAGACGGTGAAACCATCGACAAGGACGCCACGCCGGACAGCTCGGAACGCGTTACGCCTTGTAATTGCGACATGTCTAAATGCCTACGCAAAAAAGAATGTAGGTACTTATCATCTAATTCATAAACAATGTTCAAACATAAACTGTGCTGTAAACAACGTTAAAAGAGACTTCATCGCAAAGCAGTTTTTATTAAAGTAGTTCTTTTGATAACTGCCTGCAACAAAAACAAAAACTAAATGGCGTTAGAATTCAATATCCATTTAAAATTAGATTTCCTAGATTAGTTATGGAAACTGCTAGTTTTAATAAAGAGTAGGTAAGATTTGTCTTCAGTGCCGTCTAGTTGAACCTTTTACCATTTTGTTTTGTAGTTTTACAGCTTTCTTTAAATCGAAATATTTTTTGAGTAGGTATCTGGTACCCGCTCTTGAATCCTATAGATATCTATTGCAACGTTTGACTACCACTTTGATGTAGGGTATTGCTCGCAAGCACGAAATTTATATTTCACTTACATTTAGTGTTAATAATATTATCATTCGACACTCGGGACTTACAAAGTAAAGAAGGATGGACAAAACGTCCCACCCCTTGTAACACTTCCAGCTATATATCAAATGAAAGCACTTGGAAAGTGTATCATTTCATTGTATGACAGCAAACCTGTAAACCATGGGAGAAAAAAGTTATTGAGACTTTTATGTCAAAATACCAACGATACATAATGTTAGGCAGAAGTCATGTATGTCTTAAATTATATTAATCCATACTCAATACTGTGTGCTAATGCATCGTTGACATTACTGTATTAAAAAAAAATGTCACATGACATGCAAAAAAAAAAAACTTGCTAGTTTCTTTAACCGATTCTCGGACTACCTTCAGCTCGTCCACGGTTCTGTGCCTTAAGGGTACACTAGTCGGTCATTCTTCCATACAAACGTAGTTTCGCGATTATTCCAATATTTGACGGTTTAAAATCGAATTAAACAATGATCTATATTCATCTCATCATTGTCTAGTCCTGTATGGAATCAAAAAAGTAAAAAAAAACATCTATTATTAGTTATGGGTGTCGAAACTTACTTATTTTAAGCCTAATTTTAACGAATCTTTGGGGGGAAATAAATAACAAAAGAAGACAGTAAATTGTAAAATAATTTCCATACAGGAATAGATAATTTGTTCAAAATTCTAGATAACTTTATTTTGAACAGATACATTCAGTAGTTTTTTCATAATATCCAAATTCCCGAAGGTCTTTTGAAAAGTTGCAGTAGTTCATTATTCAAAGTAATCACGCATTCATGAGTCATTCGAAGGGTGGAGTATGTGTGCATAAGTGCCCTAGCTTCTTACTGCTCATTCATCCTATCGATACGTGATGTTGGATGAAATAACAAGCATTTTAATCCCGCTCGCCAACGAGTTCGTCCCGCCGACTAGCGCATCCTTAACGATTGGGTTTGTCGACTATGGAAGTAGAAGACAGGCGTCAACTATGTGTTACGTGTTCGCGATCTTTACTTCGAGTCAGAATTCGTCATAGTATGTTATTACCAGAATATGTACATAAATATGGAAGATCGGCCGGGATTCACAGAGTTTATAATGGAACACATTGATTTTGGAAATGTCAGTTTCAATATTTAATTATAGCGTTTTAATGAAGGTCGCCGGAAGACGCTGGATGCAGGTCGCTTCCAACCGACGGCTGAGATGATGTTGATGATGATGATGATAGCGTTTTTGAAAAAGAATAAGGCGCTATCTCCACAATCGATAGAATCGCGGCGATATTATAGTCGTGCCACATATTTCCATATACTCTATACGAACGTGTCTCCACACGGCGATGTTCATAGATATTCACATGGAAATGATGGGTACAAGCGTTGGCGTTGGTACGTATCATTACCATGACGAAAAGCTATTTAGACACTGTTAGCACTTCGGACACTAATGAAGGAAACTAAAAAATGACTCCACATAGTACACTGGTGTTTTTTTTTTACTCCTCTGCTTCCTCGTTAGTCAGTTGAGTAACGTTTTGGTTGTGGCCGGCATGTGACGGTCTTATGGTCATGTTCTTCTAAGTAAGGCCTGTGGTACCCCTACCACAGCTTTGAGCCTCTAAAGCCCCAATCTAGTTTAAATTCATTATTTTCATACAATTATTACTACTAAGTACTATGATTTTCTTTTAAATAGTCAGAAGTGGGTGCCGCTAAGTCAACAATGTTACTCTTTCTCATGATCTATACACATATTATCATGAGAAAAAGCTAAGAGCAATGTTTTCTTCTGAAAATCGAAATTCATCTTTTGACATAAAAGTCTCAATAACTTTTTTCTCCTATAGTTTGCAGGTTTGTTGTCATACATTGAAATGATACACTTTTCACGTACTTTCATTTGATATATAGATGGGAGTGTTACAAAGAAAAGGGACGGGGTCCATACATTTCTGCCCATTCTTCTTTGGAATAAGAATTAAATAAACTGCATAATTCTATTTAGTTTTAACTACCGTTTTAACACTTTTAACTAAGTTTTGTGATATTGTGCGTGCGTACCCTGCAGTGACAGAAAAGAGAAAGAGTGCGGTCCGGCTGTCACAATGTAGATAAGTCCATCAGTAGTACAACTTTGTTTTCAATTTATCATAATTTTTATGTGTATTTTTTATGTTAAATTAGTACCTAGCCAAAATCTTTTTAAGTTAATTAATGTTGATATTTTCAAGCAAATATTTCTTTAGTTTTGTCTAAAAATATTGATCGGATCGACCCTTTATCTAGTCTGGTAATTTGTTGTAAAGTTGCACTCCCTCATAAGCAACTGATCTACCTTGAGTGGTTAGCACTCGGGGAAGGACGACGTGGTCTTTTCTACGACTGCTACGGATATGTAACTGATTTGTTTTCGTGAATGAAATTTGTGTGTACCTATATGGTTTTTTGTAGTGTTTTTTTGAATAAGTACCTACCTAATGTTTAAGAGTTTGACGTCTTTGTATATATGTTACGGTAAATCTGATTAATTGAAAATTATTAATATTTTTACAAAATTATTAATAATAACCACATGTTTTGGTAAATGTGAATAAACGATCGAAATTTATTACTTTTAGTAGTAATTATTAATAATTCACGACACATGTGGTAAAAGTTATAAAATTAATAAACTAAACGGCTAAGCCTGGTGCTAACTGAAGATACATGTAGGTTTAACCGCATGTGGTCGGTTACACCTAGGTTTAGCCGGTTAGAACTAGGTCTAACCTCGGGACTTGTTCTGCCCCCGATAGTTGAAAAGACGGATCTAACAAAAAGTAAAAACGGAGAAAAAAATGTTTTAGTGAATGAAATGGGAAATCATTTGCTGTCTTCGAATAAAATAAAATATTTACATACTAAAAGTTGGAAATAATGCCCACTATAATAGGTTTCAACTTGGTTTAATAATAAAATAAATTTATTAAATTATTATAATAAAAATAATGAAAAAACTTTTTCATCTTAGCATAAAAAATGGAGAAAAATATGACAAACTTAATTGAATAGACGTAAATGGCTAGATGCGTCCTTTAAACTTCAAACGCTTTCTATCGAGTATATGTTTTCAACAGAAATGGGCACATCTAGGTATATTCGCCTTTTATCTTAAGAATTAGAAAGTATGTAGATAACCCTTGGCTTAGATAAAATGTTTATAAAATTATTTATTAATCCTATATTGTTTACGTAAGGTAGTAATATCTGATATAGTACAGTGAAGTAGGTTCATCGTTATCATATAAGCCATAACCTAATTTATTATTTGTAAATAAAACTACTACGAGCGACGTGGCCTGCCCATTGCCACTTCAACTTACAATTTTTAAGAGCTATGTCGGTGACTCTGGTTATTCGCCGAATATCCGTGTTCTGGATTTTATCCCGCAAAGAAACTCCGAGCATAGCTCTTTTCATTGCTCGTTGAGTGACTCTTAGTTTCTCTAAAAGGCCAGCAGTCAAAGACCACGTTTCAGAGCCACATAATCACTGGTAATACACACTGGTTAAACACCCTTGTCTTGAGACACTAGAAGTACCGGTTTTCCACCCGCTCTCAGAAGTTTTGTTATGATTCCGTCCTCACCCGGCGTCTTGTTATTCTTGAGCTGTTAAAGAGCCATTCTAATCTCGTACAGGCTGATGTCTCAGTGTAGTGTCGAGTCAGTTTGGCTCAAGCGTCTCGAGTTGTACCGACACTGGGTTGTCGTATTGATGTGTATAACTGTCCGTAAAATCTCCCAAGCTCTCTCGGGATCACCGGTTTTGTCGAAATGATGCTGCCGTCGTTAATCTTCAGCTTTTTCATTTGGCTTTGCCCAATAGACAGATTCTTTGTGAAGACTTTTGAGCCATGGTTCCGCTCGATTGCTTCTTTGATTCATGCCGCAGCACCGTGTGGAAGCCGTCTTTGTGCGCGGGCGCCAACATGGCAAACGCATTACAATAGCGTGAAAGCCCCAGCAGCACCCTGAACGCGTTATTATATTGTATTCGGAGAGCGTTGATGGCCCACTGAGTGTAGCTGACCCACAGATTGCAGGTGTAGAGATTTTGGCAGAATTCTTTAAACAAAGTGATCTTTGCCTCCAAACTATACCTCGCAAATGTGAGTGCCAGCATGTTACAACGGACCGCCCTCCTTTCCCTTTCAATGTCCCTATCATCTTTTAAATCCTCGGTGACCCCATGACCAAGGTAGACCCTTTTAAGCAGCACAAGTGCCACATCTCCCAGTTTACGACCATTGGCTTTAAATACCAGTAGTTCGCTTTTGTGAGGATTATACAAGAGACCGTGTACCCTAACATACTCTTCACACACGCCTATCAGTTTCCTGAGCGCGGCCATTGATGGCCCGGGCAACATCATATCATCTGCATAGCTAATACTGTTGATACAGTGACTATCAATCGAGCATCCCACTCCGATGTTGCTTAGCTCAACAGTTTATTGATTAACTCACCCGGCACACCTGTGTTGTTCAATTTACGCAAGAGAATATCATACCTAACCAGGTCAAATGCCCTGCAGAGATCAAGAAAGTCTGCGTAAACAGGCGTACTTCTATTTGTGTAATACCTGACAGTTTGCTTGAGAGACATAATTGCACATTCAGTAACCAGTCCTGGTCTAAAACAGAACTGTGAGTCACTTAAATTTGGGTGTTTTTAATCTATCTCTCGAGCAGACCGTCAGGTACTTTAGCTGTGGTTGTAGCTAAAGATATTGGGCGGTAGTTGCTCTTGTCGGAATTATCTCCCGTCTTGCTAATAAAAAATACTTACTTTTTACGACAAATCAAGCTCCGAAATATTGCGCGACTGCGACACATCGTGCTCCTACAACCTACTCGGGCGCATCTGACATAGAAACTGGTCAAGCGCCGTACTAAACATACCCCGCCCGACCCCCGCACAATCCTTGCTTGATTCACCATTCTACGAAAAAAAGACGTTTCTGCACACTTGCGCCTTTTAATTAAGTATCATTTTTCTTTTTTTTATTCAACGTAAATAATTAAGACGCTTATGGCATATGCGCCTATGCTTAAACAATTTTACGAAGTAAAAAGAGCGCAATTGGTCAGATGCGGTCTTTTTTCTTAATGTAAAAGCATTTTTTTATAAGCGTGTTAAACGCAAATACTCATTTGCGCCTTTTAAACTTCCTCTTAGAAATAGGGAAGAAATATGTGCCTTTTAAATTACTGAACTAAAAAAAACACTATAAAGTAAAAGGACATTATCTACATAAATGCGTCTTTTTAATTAAGTTTCACATAAATTCGTCTTTTCATCTTCAATCGGGTGTAAAAAAATGCACAGAAGCGCCTTATTTTATTATGCTAAAACCACACTGAAGGAAGTTAGAAAAATATTAAAAATACAGGCAGATGCGTCTTTTTTTCCTGATTCCGGCAATGTATATAACTCAATTTTGGAAAAAGTGTTAGATGCGTCTTTTCAACTATCGGGGGCAGTGTTGGCACCCCGACTTAACTTACTTTTTTTTTAACCACGCAGAAGTAGGAGCCCCGCGGAGCGGGGCTCCGTCTACTTGCTCCTGTGAAGGAAGTTTACTTATTACATTTATCACTACTAGAGTCAAATTATTAATAACAACCGACAAATGTGATTAATTAATCACTTTAACCTCGACTTTCGGTAATTATTAATAATAATAGATAATTATTAATAATCTTCAATTATTCACTCTTACCGTAACATATATATTGTTTTGATTGTAGGTACATGATATGGTAGTATCGTAGTGAAAAAGCATTTTAATAATTTTGTTTTGTGCAATTTGTAGGTCATAATAAGTTTTTGGTTCATTGCCCCAGATTTCGATTAGGTACAGTACGTGTGGCATAACTGGAGAGTTGTATGTTGTCTGGCGTACACTATTATAGCAAGCAATGTACGATGTTACGCAGTGAGCCCAGTAAAGATGTCATTTTGGATTTGATATATTCAATTTGAACCTTCCAATTTACTCGACTTCGACTCTTTAGTTTTTGCAGTAATATGGGATGGCTAATTGTATCAAAAACCTTTGTAAGGTCGATTTTATTTGTTTGATCAATGTTCATTTGTATTTTTAACTCCCGACGGAAAAATAGGGGTGTTATAAGTTTGACGTGTCTGTCTGTCTGTCTGTCCGTCCGTCTGTCTGTCTGTCTGTCTGTCTGTCTGTCTGTGGCATCATAGAGCCCGAACGGATGAAGCGATTTCAATTTAATTTTTTTTGTATGAAAGGTGACTTACCTGCGAGTGTTCTTAGACATGTTTGATGAAAATCGGTTGAGCCGTTTAGAAGTTGTGGGGAAAGGTAACCGAGGGTCTGCAAATATACTCGAGTTGGGTATCAAATGAAAGCGTACTGAAAGGGAATATTGATGACTTAATCGGGAGTACTCTTAGCAGCATAAAATTTAAGTATATACCTTTAAAAAGTATAAAATAAATTTAAAAAACCCCCGACACCAAAACCAAGGGAACTTGATTTTTGTGTCGGGGGTTTTTTAAATTTTATTGTAATTAGAACTATGGTTGCTGATACGGTGTTGGAATGCGCACGAAATCCATATTTTATAGTCTTTCAAAGAGGAATTTGACTGTTTAAAAACAAGAATATTTTGACTTTGTAGAAAGGTGGAAAGCAACTGGCACAGAAGTGCCAATCACTCCATGTAAAATACTGATATTCAGCTGCATCCGGTTCACCTGGAAGCCTACCCCAGCAACAGTAGTGGGGGAAAGGCTATAAATATGGGAACAATGTACCTATAAGACGGGGATGCGGGGTATGATGGGAAAACACACACTTAAAACGCAAGCGGCCATTAACAAATGACATCCCGTTGGCGCTTGCACTACGTATTGTGTTAAGTTAGGGTTGCCATCCGTCCGGGTTTCCCTAGATTTGTCCTAGTCTAGAGGGCATCCGGGGAGCGTCCGGAAATTTAGCCTTTGCATTTTTAAATCCGGACTACAAAATGGTTTCCAAATTTTAAAGATGGGAACCCTACCTTAAGTGTATGTCCCCATTATACCTGTCGTCCCCGTCTATACCTGTTCCTCTATAAAGGCAGATGATGAAAGGTTTCTGTATTATTACTCCTACTTACTCTTTACAAAACTTATCTCTTTACAAAAGCACTGCGTGCAAGTATCATCCTACATTTTATAAAAGACTAGTTGACCCATGCACACTTCCTTGGGCGGTAAACATTTTAATTTGTGATGAAGTTATGAGTGTGGTTCGTTTAGTATTGAGTGCTATGATTTATTTCGTGACTACGAAAAGGACGGTTTTGTTTTTATTGCAAAGATTCCCGAGCACGGGCCTGCGATTGTTCTCACTCTTTGGTTTACGAGCCGCTGCGAGCGCTCAGCGATAGTCACCCTAACCCTTGTTGCTGAGAAATGCTGTCTTAACTCAGAAAGACGCTACGCGCGTTCAGCGCTAGATTCCTGGGCACAGACCTGCGAAATATTCCTTGAGAGGCGTTGATGATTTTCAAGAGCAGACTCTTCCTTACGATGTACTCGAGCTGCTCTTGGGATGTCTGACGGCAATGTTGAGATTTCCTTCTAGGCATGATTAACAATCACTGAAACTGTCAGATATCCCAAAAACAGAAATACCACAGCTTCGAACTTGACGAATGAGAACTAGAATTTGGGTATTATTTTTTCGACAAGGTTTAATATTTTGTTGTTTAAAAAATCGTCCAAAGGATACTTATTTCGGGAGGTACCTGTGTCGGATGGGAAAGGACGAAACGCCTGGGCAGTAGTGACAACTACTGCGAGGATTGCCCGGAGGACACGGTGGAGCATATGGTGCAGGACTGCCCCGTTTGGGCAGAGCACCGCCGTACACTCACGGCGGCGATAGGCGGAGACCTCTTGCGCACGGTATTGGTCGAGGCGATGCTGGCGGGCGAGACGGAGTGGGAAGCGGTCGCCTCCTTCTGCGAAGCAGTCATGCTCGTGAATGAGGAGGCGGGCCGCGTGAGGGAGAGGACAGCGTCCTCCCTCCGCCCCAGCTGTAGTGGTAGATGCCCACGGTGACGGACATCGGCGGAAGATCTCCGGCCACCGTATGCGCGGGTATGTGGGCGGTGAGTAATGGGCGACTCGCAGTCCGACCATGGACCATGGGCCCGACTGTGCGGCGCGTTATAGGTATTCTACGCGCGCCTCAAAGAGTGTCAGCAAGATGACGAAAACCTGCTGATCGATAACGAACGAAACAAACGAAAACGATCTGTGAACTTCAATAGATTTTCAACTTTACGCGTGGGGGTATAAACTTCAAAATGTATTGGTGACTAATGAACGATAACGATTGTCGTCTGCTGTTTGGCTATAGGGCCAGCTGGGGCCTTAGTCAAACAGCAGACGATAGTAGACGACAATCGTCGACAATGTTTCGTTCGTTATCGCTCAGCAGTCTCTAATAGATTTTTCAACTGTACTCGCTGTGGTATAAAGTTGAAAATGTATTAGTGACTGCTGATCGATTTGGAATTAGCAACTTTTTAGATGACAGCGCATCGCCCAGGTTAATATTAAAGTAAGTTTGAAATATTTACCTAGGTATTCCGAGTAACCCACATAAATATTTAAAAAGTTTTAAAAAGTCACCATAAAAAATACTACCACACGCTTCTATCCTATTCTTGTTTTTTTTTTTTGAGGAATATGGCAATGTTCATTTTAGGTTGACAGGGAGTATTAATTGCGCAAGTGCACCCGCACTTACCCTTACCTTTGATATAATCTTCGCCTTCCCCGAGCGGAGGAAGTCCATGAGGTACCTACACGATAAAAAAATAGTTCACATATAGATATTCCAGATAAACTCCTAAATTTAATTGTAGAAGAAATTCGCCATAGTTCTCATCTTACAGAGAGACCTGTTTCAAATCTGTTGAAAAGTGTAGACGCTTTTTCATAATCACTTTACCTATTCTAAATTATTCATTTTATTTGAGCCCACTGCAGAATATTCGCAGTTGGGACTTAGTTGAACAGTGGGACAAAACGGCAAGTTTTTTCCCACTGCTCAACTAAGTTGCTCACTCATTTGCAACTGACTGACTGCTAAAAAAGTTGTAATAATTAGAGAACTGAGTCTATTAGTATATCTTATTGGTTGTGATGACCAGTCGTCACATTATAGCTACTTATTTCGTCTCTCTCCCTAGTATTTTAAATTATTCACTAATGCGCCACCTTGTGCGTCTGGTCATTTTTCTTAACTACTAGTCAAATGCTCTATTTTGTCGCATTCTCAGCTTGTCCCATGCAAATGTACGAAGTTCCCCACCCACCCAATGTCAGCGTTCAAAACACCGGGGTCAAGCGCGGTTCCGCCGTCGTTGTGGGCAGGGGCATGACCGCATGACCCCTTTCATTTAATGTAAAGTACCTGGTATACCGAGCTTAGCTCGGAAAAAATAAATACATGGAAACCTAATTTAATATATCTATCACTACGAAATATTTTCTCTTTCAGTTAAACAAAAAGTGTTCCCAGGTATGAATTACCTTATGTGTGTAAAATAACAGATGAATTACCAATAAAGTTGTGGTGCAATACATGAATATTAACTTCATTCTCATAATAATATTTTTATTACCTAATTAAATCATAGCTTTGTGTGTAACCAAATAAATCGATTACCTACCCATTCCCTGACTGACCTGACTGCGAATCCTTTTTATTTGTTATGCTGTCACCAGTACAGTAGTTACAATTTGATACGTTTAGTTATAAAAATAGTATTTGTTACCAATTTAATATATCTATTTACAATTTTAATAAAAATATGCTTAGAGACGCGGCGAATTGGCGCGCTTTTTGGCCTCAACGAACCCATCGTTGAGGGCGGACTTTTCTCTGGACTTTGATTGTTTGCCTTCACTATTGATCGATATTGATATTAGGAGGACTTGGGATCCAAGAGCAAGAACCCCGACGCGGACAGGTTCGGTTCGAAGGGGATGGCGGGTTCTGAAAGACCGCGCCTTTTCCTTCGCATTAGGATACTTTAAAGAAAGAAAGAAAAAAGAAAAAAGGCTTAGTAAGCATTCGTTTGGACTAGGCTATAACAGTTAATCCGATCGCGTGAAGGAAGAACTAGTTTAACCCAGGAGGCGAAAACAGTTTGTCTTAAAATCGGGTTTGGCCGGTAACATGTATTGCTCGTTTAATATAGTGGAATACCTTATGTATGTTGAATAACAAACAACTAATGATATTGAAAAAATATTGAAAGACTTAAAACAAAAAAAAACAGACCAGTTTTATGGAAATTATTTACTTTGTATAAAAATAAGAACAACAACAATAACAACTTTCATTCTTAACAATAGTAATTCATAACAAGCAGGATACAAAATGGTATCAGTGCTTTCCGTGGTGGAAGCCCCAATGTTTGTGGTCCTCGTGTTCGCCCTTCTTGCCATGATCGTGATGGTGATGGTGGTGTCCTTCGTGTCCGTGGTGTCCCTTGTGGCCGTGGTGGTCCTCGTCGTAGTGATGCTTGTCGTGATGGCCGTGTTTGCCATGGTGTCCCTCGTGGTGGCCGGAGTGATGGTGACCGCCCTTCTTGTGATGTCCTCCGTGTTTCTCGTGGTGTCCGTGGTGGTGGTCGTGCTTATGGTGTTTGCCTTCGTGGTGGTGGCCATCATGGAAGTGGTGGTCCTTGTGGAAGTGATCCTTGTGATGCTTCTTGTGGTAGCCGTCGATGTGTTCGCCCTTGTCGTGATGCTCCTTGTGGCCGTGCTTCTCGCCCTTGTGGTGGTGTCCGTGCTCATGGTGATCACCATGGTGGTCGTGCTCATCCCAATGTTTTTTGTGGCCGCCACCGTGTTCGTGGTGATGATCCTCATGATGATGCTTGCCATGATGACCGTGGTCGCCGTGGTGGTGGTGGTGATGTCCCTTGTGTCCTTTGTGTCCCTTGCCGCCATGGTCATGGTGATGATGCGCGTGGTGTTCGTGGCCGCCACCATGCTCGTGGTGGTGGCCAGACGCGGCCACCGCGAGGTCGTCGCGGTCGGCCTCGGTTCCGGAGCACACTGCCGCTAGGCACAGCACACCAAGTACTAAAAGCACCCTCATGTTGATAATGTTGTACTTCCTCGGTAGGTAAGTCCTGAGAGGAAGTCCGGTTGTAACTGACCTCTGATACATTGATTGCCTATTTATATCGGTAAGTAGTAGAGCACCGTCTACAGCGGTGGAGAAATTATTCCGCAAGCGTCCGCACTAGTTCATGGACGAATTAAAAAAGTCAGCAGTCATTTTGTTAAATGTTTCAGGTTATCTTTACCTACCCATTTGATAACGATGATCGTGTCACTACACTGAGTTCTTGCAGTTCTAACAGTAAACGGGATATATTACGGAAATAAAAAATAAGTATTGGGTCGTTGTGAATTATTTCACAGTTAATAAAAAGCATGTGAATTAATAACTAACTGCATCTTTACGTGAAGTTATTAGTATTTTCAGAATCATAGTTAGGGTTGTACTTTTAGGTAAGTAGATTTGGCCCTCATTCTGCTTATACCTATCATGTTCTGGGGTTTAATTTGGGGCCATCGGCCTCTGTAAGTCCGATAGTATATTAGTTAGGTAAGGTACCTATCTTGACTATAGTTATTGCTTCATGCAGGCTTATTATTGTATCTTCAACAACAGGCTATGATAAAGAAAGTATAATAATATAATAAATAATTATATTCATATTAATACTTAGTAACTTGAAAGTATAATAACAGTGACATCTTTCTACCTAGTTCGGCTGCAGATGATCCCTCTAAATAATTGTATGATGTACTTAATATTAAGCGTCTTTGTATTGTACTTTTGGTCTTATTACGTTATGACAATAAATAAATATTATTATTATCTTTAATCGATGAGTGCTGTTGATGCAACTTTTTGTTAACCGCTCATGCCATTACTTCGAAACAACAGTGTTTTAGTTTCGTTTACGTACGTATAAGAAAACGTATCAAGGCCATTCAAGGGTAGAGGAGTCACTTGTTAACCATTTAGCCGCACGACTTCATATCAATTGTCTTGCCCCCAGCGTCAGGCTACGAATCGGTGAAATACAAGTTCCTCTCTTTCTGCTCCTCTTAAGATAAGTTTCGGTTTTTTAAATATTATGGTGTACAATAAAAGTAGGTATATATTTGTTTATCTATATAAACAGAGATATATAAAATAGATGCAATTAAAAAATCAAACAAAATAACAAAAATCGTGAATATTCTGTGTCGGATACGTAACGGGCCCGAAAATAATTGTCAGATGTATATGTTACGGTAAATGTGATTAATTGAAAATTATTAATATTTTTACAAAATTATTAATAATAACCACATGTTTTGGTAAATGTGAATAAACGATCGAAATTTATTACTTTTAGTAGCAATTATTAATAATTCACGACACTTATTGGTAAAAGTGATAAAATTAATAACCTAAACGGCTAAACCTAGTGCTAACTGAAGATAAGTATGATACACGTAGGTTTAACCGCATGTGCTCGGTTACACCTAGGTTTAGCCGGTTAGAACTAGGCCTAACCTCGGGACTTGCTGGCACCCCGACTCGGACAATTTAGGTTAGAAGAGGATGGCGGGGTCTGAAAGACCCCGCCAGCCTCTTCGTGGTTATTTTTTTTTTAACCACGCAGAAATAGGAGCCCCGCGGAGCGGGGCTCCGTCGACTTGCTCCTGTGACGGAAGTTTACTTATTACATTTATCACTACTAGGGTCAAATTATTAATAAAAACCGACAAATGTGATTAATTAATCACTTTAACCTCGACTTTCGGTAATTATTAATAATAATAGATAATTATTAATAATCTTCAATTATTCACTCTTACCGTAACATATACATGGCGGTTAAAATGTTAATAAAATTCCAAAGCTGAGGCTTAAAAAGATGAAACATACTTCTATTTATATAATCTACAAAAAACAGATAATGAAATTTTAAAATATTTCTGAAATAAAAACATAAAAATTATTATTATTACTACCCTGTACTGTCCCACTGCTGGGCAAAAAAAAATAAATCATGTTGTGATTATTTTTCATATTACACTGTTCATAATCGTGTACCTGAAGTACACGATTATGAACAGTGTTCATGTTTCACAAGTACTACCGATCGAGCGAGTGCGTTACTAACGCAGACTCGAGTTGAATAGATCTCAACATCAATGATGGCATTGTGAATCTCACCACGTAGAAATCTTTAAATTCAACATAACACACAGTTGATTGATGGCTCATAAGCTGCTGTCTATCGAAAATTATCTGCTTAGTGGGTCTTTTCTCGTTCCGTTCGCCGCTATTTAGATAGCGTTAAACAATTCTTCCGAATGACTTGGCACTGTTAATCCCCGCCCTTGTTGGTCCACGTCCGGATCTCTACAACATAATGCAGATCTGTTTGAGTATTCAGTTTGATTAAACACGCTTATGAGTTCATCAGGGTCTTTTGTAAACATTCCATTTTTATACATAACATTCCTGTATTATACTTACATAAATATTTAGGCACACATTATTTGTATCAATTTTAGGTAGGTATAATCTATTTATTTGACTATTTATATAGGTACAGTGGGTCCACTCAATAAATAACGCAGGAAATGTATAACACTAGATTTAAAACTACCTAGTTTCCTCCTACAGAATTGCTTTTAAAAGAGAAATGAAAAAGTGTATGTTGGCTTAAAAAATAGAATTAAACATAGGTAGGTACCTATTTCTCATGGCTTTTTCTGTGCATTTTAGTTTTATTAAGTACTATCGTTAAAACTACTTAAATTATTTAAATTAGAAACGTTACGTTTAAACGTGCAAGTAGGTACCTACCAATGTCATCAAACAAAATTGGAACTCTGAACTTTAGCAGGTAAATATAATTTTTATGTAGTGAATATATTATTATTATATCAGCCCATAGTTGCCCACGGCTGGGCAAAAGCCTCGGTCCAAGCCATGTCGCCATCTTCGCTATTTTTATAATAAATGTAAATATCAAACACATATCATAGATCAGGTGCCAAAAGATAGAACTCGACGTACGTGTCGTGCGAAGATGGCCAAGTCCTACGTCAAAATATTTAAGAAACTAGGTGTGCGAAACACTTGAGATTCACGTTCAATTCGGCATGAACAACTTAGTAGATTCGCAGTATTAATTTCCATGAATATCCAGCTTTCAGGATTCATCATAATCAGACAATTAATTCGGCATCTACCTTTTTACAATTTGAAGCACGCTGAAGGTTTTTTTTTTCTCCAAATGTACCTATTACTCACTGTAAACATAGTCTAAGTATTTGCCATCCGGCTGCCCTGAAACTCGGAAACCGGCCCAAACAAAGTGTGTCACATAATCGAAATCTTTGACAATACTTAATGCAATAAGGTATTAGCAAGAGCACAGTTTGCAAGAGATGTTGAGTTCTTTCAATTAAGACCGATGCAGCATGACAAAGTTAATAGATGACTCAACACTTTTTATTAACAAATTCCATTTGCAACAGCAAAATTAGATTTCATTGTTGGAAAATGAACATTCACACAGTGTTTTTTTATTATTATTTTTCGTATGTAAGTACTTTTCATGGATAGATATCTATGCCCCCTGATTATTACAATGGTACTTTTGTATCATTAGCTAAAAGACAGAATGGATCATACTTAGCCAGTTTTCAAATAACAGTCTTTGGGGGGTTGCCTTAAAAGACGCCGTGGCGTCTTCGCCTTCCGCAAGACGCAGCTAGGTCCTTCCATGACATGGTTGTTTCGGGAGGTTCCTGTTACCAATACGTTTGGGGGATATTTCAGGTCTACCTGGTTTGGGTGGAGTACCGCCATGTCTTCACACGATATGTCACGTCCACCCTAGGTCCAGGCCCAGGAACCCTGGTAATCCTGGAACGCAAAGGCCGATTAAAGGAACAATGTGGAATTTAGTTAGGATCAGACCAGAAAATCCCTGTTTCCTGTGCCCTGTCCCACTTAGTAATAACTATCAGGTATGTAAGCTTAGCAACCTGACCAAAACATTAAACAGAAAAATCTTAAGGGGACGTGATAAAATTATAATTATGAATATCAATAAAAACATGCCTGTTGCTCAAATGAATAATAATGAGTGATAAGTTCATGATCGTCACGGTCTATTGAACTCTTTTCTAAAGGTTCGCTTTCAAAAGAGCCCCGAGTTTGAAGGTCGCCGCTCGCGGCCTTCTCAAGTACTTTCGCTTGCCATGGAAAAATTACCTAAACGTCATGTGGTGGAATATTAATAATAATTATGTGTCATGATTTAATCGATCGACTTTAGTGTTAACGTAATCGTAATTAGACTTTTAATTATCTTAAGTTTAAAAGTAGATATCCCTAAAATGCTTAGCATCGCCCATACATACAATTCCTTCGAAGATAAAAATTAAAATTTTGTTTTTAACGAAATCTCGCAGCACTTTTTGTACCGTTCCCAATTAATGTTTGGTGAGGTAATATAATGGAATTACTTTATGAATAGTTTTGGCGTAATAAAACCAATTTGTTGCGGTGCATTATGACAGAATTATAGTGATGTAGTGAATTTATCTTACATGATATAAATATTCTGAGTCAGTCCGATTATTTATCAATGTTTTATGTAATCTATGTATATAATAGAACTATTGCACACGAATTGACGGCGTCGTGTTACGCTGCGAGGTATCGATACAGTATACCTTCCGGCCAAAACTCTGCGTTGAGGAAGTCGCCAAATACTGGTTTGGAACGCGCATCACGAATGATTTGAAATTCGTGTTATGACGCGCGTCAAACTTCTCCACCCTCAAGGTCGATTGGTCTTCACTCGCATGTACTCTGCTAGTAAATTACATGTTACAATTCAAGGAAATCATTTGGAATTGAAGGATTAAAAAAAAACACAGACAATCGTTAGACATTAGTTCGTAGATGCGAAATTAGTGTAGCATTTCGTAGCCGTAGCACATGTTCGTAGCCGCGTAGCACATGTGAAAGTGCGTAGCACTAAAACGTTTCCTTCATTTAAAAGACATCTATTTATTTTTCGAATTGTAAGTTGGTCCTTTTATACTTATTTAGATTATTACTTTCTGATACCCAAGTTTCATTTTATGTGTTGTGAACATTATTTTTAACACTACTTGGTAAATGTCAAATTATATATCAGACAACCCTACTGTAAAGCAAGTCATTGTTCCCTCTCGCTCGAACCGGGCAATAATATATGTACTGAATTTCATTATTCCCGTGGGAATAATGTGATTTGAATTTGGAACCTCAAATAAAACCGTATGAAAACTTTCACCAAGGAGTTGTATCAATCATGGCGGCTGCTGGCCGCAACAGCTGATCGGTTGCAGTGGTGCCAACTTCACGTTCGAAGGTTGTCGTACCATATCAAATTTCAAAAATCGAATTTATTTCCTCGCAGTAGGTGTGAAAAGCAGAGTACGCTTCTCGGGAGTAAAGCTGCCTTGTCTTGGGCTAACTTGAATCCCTCGATACACTAAGGATTCTTAACTTAATTCCCTCGTTTCACTCGGGAATTAACACTTGAACCTCCTCGCTGCGCTACGGAGGTTCACCCCCAGAATCCTTAGTGTCGCTTCGGAATTCAATACGCCCGTGACGTACGGCAATGCTTTACTCCCTTGTTGCGTAATCTACTATTATGTGATATGTTTTACCGACGCGACGGTAAAATGTCCTCTATTTCTTGATGTTGTTAACATTTTGGTCTGAAAAACGTTTTCGTAACCCTTTACCAAATATAAAAACGCGGGAATAACAATATGGTGTAATAATATTTTCTTGAGTGTAACAAGTAATGTGTAATTTAAAACTTTTCGTTATTCATATTTTAATCAACTAGTTGCAAACATTTACATATTGTTACCTAGTAAAAAAATAAATATATATAGGTAAGTGTTCACTGATACATGAATACTTTTTTTAGATATTAGATCCATCTCACTATACTTTAAAATGAAAACCCCCGACGCCCGCGTCTATCTGCTTGTCTGCTCCTACTGAACGGATTATGTTGCGGTTTCCAACAGACCGACAGTTTTTTTTAAATTTGATTTTATGACCTGGTAACCTTTAGGTCAAGTCTTTTTATTTTCAATTTCCTTTTTTTCTTTCCACATTTTAAATTGAGTTCACTGTGTTTTTAATGTATTTGTATCTATTTTGGTATTCAAGGGGCGGCGGTGGGCGGGAAAAATCTTTTATTATAGATATTCACATCACTTCACTAGTCAACACTAATCTGTCAAGCAAGAAGTCTTGACATTCAAAGATGAGATGTTCAACGGTTCCTTTTCTTGGTTCACTAAACGGACATAAATTACTTCGAAAAATATTCATTTTTGTAAGGTGTGACGGTGCAGTGTTATGCCCAAAGCGCAGTAGTCTAACAGAAACGGGGTGCAGAGGGTCTGAAACGGCCACATAGCAATATTCCAAATGATTTACTTCGTGATTGAATTATATAAGAATGGAAAAATGCTGGAAATCACTGGAAATGCACGATGAACGTTCATCTCCTGTAACACTATTGGCTATTAATTTACGGAGGTGAATCATTAATTTAGACTCTCAGGATATAATAGTTAAGGTTTTGTGTAAAAGGCTTGTGTATTAAAAAATCGGATTAGTCCGTCAGTTACATCATCAAAAAATATATTATGTCTTTATTTATTCCTTTTGTTATGTAAACCAACGCTTTTAAAATTCAATAGTTATTTGTTATACAAGAGTGCAAAGTTGATTTTTAACCGCGTGCTCAATTTTGATGACCGAGCAAGCGAATGATTCTAAAATTGAATCACGAGTGCAACGAGTCATTCAAAATTAGAATCATGAGCGATAGCGAGGGAATCAAAAGAGCACAAGGTGAAAAATCTTTGCACTCGAGTGCAACACGTAACTTTTCATCCCACCTCAGCGAGGAAATGACTAAATGCAAAAACAGATGTACATTGTACAAACACAAGATAGGCTTTTATTTCAGTTTAGGTATTAACTTAGACATTATTATAGAACAGAATAATTTTTAAATTAAAACAAATAATACTTAATAGTTGAAAACTACTACCTAAGTATTATTAAGTTACTTATTTTTATCTTGGTTTGTCATAACATAACAATAAGACGTGAAAGGAAAACCGCACAAAGCAAATAAAAAAAGGTAAAACAAAGTACTGAGCCAAGAATGTTCCGGGTCTGAGATTTTAACAAAATAATTGTAGATTACGCTCCAAGGGAGGCGTATTGAATTTCGAAGCGATACTAAGGATTCTGGGGGTGAACCTCCGTCCGTAGCGCAGCGAGGAGGTTCAAGTGTTAACACCCGAAAGAAACGAGGGAATAAAGTTAAAAATCTTTAGTGAAGCAAAAGAAATTTGATGTTACCACATCAAATTTTAAAAATAGAATTTGTTTCCTCGACAACCTTCGAACGTCAAGTGGGCATCACAGCAAGCGATCAGCTGTTGCGGTCACCGGCCGCCATTACTGCTGCTACTCTTTTGTTCATACGATGTTCTAAATTCAAATTTACTTTATTCACTAGAGGATAAAAACGGCTTTTACTCACTTGAGGATAAAAACGGCTTTTACGGTCAGATATCGAAGAGCAAAAGTACCCTTTCCGAGATGGGGGGATGAAAAATAAATTATCTCGTTGTGTTATTTTTAGTAAGTCTCGACGTCACAAGAGAACTCTCGAGGTTTGATACGTTTTATATTTGTGAAAATTCAGAGATTTAATTAAAAAAAAATACGTGTCCATTATTTTTAGGAACTCCTGACGGACTAATTAGATTTGTAATGTATTCATGCTGGCAACTAGCCTAAAGTCAAGACGAAGACGAAGTTAGTTTTTATCGAAAACGTTGTCCTTGGTGACAGCAGGTATTATAGCCTGCTCTACTACCCTTGTGATCCCGGGGCAGATCACCAGTTATTCATGAGCATGCACTATCCACTCGTAAATCTGTACAAAGAAATCGTATACTCAAGCCCCAGTTCTCCAGTAAGTCACAAGGCACTAATGCTCTTAGTGCATCCAGGGCGCCGTACTTAAGGGCATTAGGCGCTAAGAAGCCTAGCCCTACATCACTCAATCTTGTTAGCGAGGGCTTTGCTAACACTGTTATTACTGTAACATTATATTCTTAGGATTAAAATAATATTTAGATATATGTGAGTTAGGATACTGTGAGGAGCGTTTGCAAGTAGGAGTAGTAATGAGATAGTGTAGGTATGTAGGTAGTTGTACGCCTACGTATATAAGAGTACCTACTAATTAGGAAGGTCTTCGCTTGTCAACTTTATAAAAAACTATTTTAAAAAGATTATTTTATTCCTTTCGTAGGTAGACCAGCTAGCCATTGAAGGTTTCTGTTAACTTAGCTAATTTCTGGTGGATTTTTTAATATTTCAATATAAAAACATTTAGCCCACCGCTGTATCGGGAACACTGTTCAAGCTACCAGGAAGGTATCACAATTGTTATGGTTAGAATAACTGCTAATAATTAACAAACCCAATAGATACAACTTACCTCAGACATGGCACAATAACCTATAAATATACTAATACAGTAATAATAATTTCTATTGTTTTCATCAAACAACCATTCCGGAATTATGTATTCTGCGAGCATATATTTAAAAGCGCTTATTACATTGTAGTGCAGTTTATGAATGCGTGTGTATATCGATACCCATGTAATGTTTACAGCATGGCGAACGTGGTTTGAACAACACATTGTTAGCAATCAGGAGGTTAGCCCCGGATAATCCCGCCATTGTTAGCTATTTTAATGCTTATGCCCTTTGTGTGTGTCCTGTATTAAGTCATACGCGGATAATCGCCGTATTATATAGAGTTAATTTTCCATTGGTTCGTATCAGAGGGATTGGCAGCTGCTAACTGTCGCCGTGGAACAACCCGACGACATCTATGCAGTCCGCCCAAATGTGTGTATTATTTACATGCATTATTCTGTCACACGGGACATTTTTGTTAATGTTTGCAATATTAATGCCAAATCGATATTTTGTTCAGTTAACATGACCGGATGTTTTCATTGGGATATCAACTATTTATGACGTGTCAATAAGTAGGTAGGTACCTAAGTAATAGAATGTAGCACCTATAAGCAGTTGGTTTTTTATATCTAGGTAAGTATTCATGTGATATTTGACGCGGATCCTCATTCACGCAACTTGCTCAACCAGTTTCGTATGTTCCCAAGTAGTGTATTTTTGATTGTTGTTTTAACAACTGAGGCAATACGCTTCTGTTTATTTCTATCGTTTCGTCAACGATTTTTAAATTGTTTGCATTCATTTGGTAGAAAAAATATACCTTGATTTTACAGGTAATCTTGACTTACTGTCACGCATCGTCGAGTGACCAATATTTGTCGGAACAGAACACCGTAAAGATGTTTCCGGTTCGTAAAAGTATCATATTAACTGTTCAAACTTTGGATCGGAGGTTTTATCGCTGGCAGCTGGGCGACACGACTAATTACATCAATTACAGGCAAACAGAGTCGCGCTCGGGTTTCGCTCCCACCTTTGTCAATATTTGGCGAGTGGCCGCGGCCGCCTCCCCGCCCCGCATGGACACTCGTCCACGCAGCGTCAGCCGTGGATGTGGACATTATTAATGCACAAGGTCATCCTCATACTGTACATATCACTAATGGGGAACTTTAAAACCACGAGATTACCTACACTAACTGTATCAAAGTAACTGAAATATTGACTCTATCAAATCACAAGGGCATGTGCGGTGCTCGTTAGATATTAAGAATTGCTGGAGGCTTTAATTACAGTGAGTAAGTATAAAGTAACGTACAGATGCTTCATTGTGAAATAATGGATTTCATGTGACTCTTCTTGCGTATTTGCTAAACTAACAAAAAACATATTTAATTTTCTGTTCAGGTATGGTATATTTGTAATCCTGTAGCGCGCTTATTTATTTATTTTAATTCAATGTTCTTTTCACGACAGCTTTATATCTAATAACACCCATTTAATTTCTTGTAGATCCAGAGCTTGACAAGAACCTTTTTACTCTTTATCCGTATAATAGAAGATGTGTGTTAGTGTGTGAGTATTAGGTATTGTTATTTGATTCTCATAAGCTGCAAAAAGGCGAACACGTCGTGAACGCCGCGGGCGCAACTTTTGACAAAACAACTTATTCAATTTGTTCGCTGTTAGGTACAAGTTGTAATCCCTCGCGTTTACACAATTGTCACAAAAAGGCTGAGTCGCGCTCATGTGCCGGGTTCCACAGAAGTGGAGGGGCTGGAAAAAAATTAAATGTCGGTCTGATAGCTAAGCTACAGGAAATATGTTAAATCGCTATTTTTATTCCTCAGATAAAAGTTACCTGACTATTGAAAAATCAGCCCTAAGCAAATACTAGTAGATACATGTGCCTACAATTAGGAGTGTTAGCTGTTGAGGTCGAAGTTAGCCTATAGTTCTATATATAAGCTGTCAAACCGCCATATTTATTCCTCAGATAAAAGTTATCAGACTATTGAAAAACCATTCCTTAGTATCTTAGTCGTGTGTAACGCCTTTAAGTAGGTATTTAGAGAATATCCAGCAGAGTTATATTTCCTTTTTCAGAAATGTAATAAGCATCATCATAATTTCAGCCGTAAGACGTTCACTGCTGAACATAGGCCATTTATGCTTATGCTCATTAGTAAGTTAGTCCATCGTATCTGATAGAAGCCCCATTCAGCCTTCAACAACTCCTGCAATCATAAATGTTCAGGAAGCTAGGTACAACAGCTGCTAAGAACAACTAAGGCTTAGATGTTCCTGATCCTGATCTGCACTGCACCCACTGACACTGAGTAGAGGTGAGGTAAAGATACAGGCGTAGCAACTGCTGGCCTCACATACAGACTTAGTCATTATTAAAATAATATTTAAATAGCAGTTCCAGTAATTCTGATAGTCAATGGTAATTTGTGATATTAGCACGTATTGGACAGCCGGTTAGCCGGTTCAACGAGCGACGCGGCGCTGGCGGGTGCACTACATACCTACGTGTTTCATTATAACAGATTACAACTTACGGAGAGGGATACACAGATTACTATTTATATCAACTGTTCGGGAGCGTCGGCGTCGTATTGTCACATCCATTAAGCTGTGCACGGGGCGGGGCCGGGCGCGCCACGCCCCCCGCACGCCCTGCCTGCTCACCCCACACACGCCGCGCCCGGCACTCGCGCAGCGCCCGCTCTTACTCACTAAAACGATTTGCTCGCAATCGCATCACCCGAGCATTATCCCATCATCTCACCAAAAATCGACGCTTTCCGGTTTTGACGTTCATAGTTAATTCGGCCTTTGAATATATATAATTACTATATTTTAGTCGGAGTAAGTGAATGAAAAGTAAAAGCTAGTGTTCTAAATGTTCGTAAAAACTTTTTCAAGTTTGGTATGATGTGGTGTGTCGTGCGGGTTGGTGCCGCGGCGCGCGTGTCCTGTGGGGGTCGGTGAGGGTCGTGGGGTCGTGGTCGTCGCAGTGGCGACGCAGGGCGCGTGCGGCGGCGAGGGCGGCATGGGCGGCGCGGGCGGCGGCTGGTCGCGCGAGGCGCCGGCGCTGCTGAGCACGGCGCTGCTGCTGGGCGGCACGCTGCCCGAGCGCCCGCCCGCGCCTCTCTTCACCATCGACAGCATCCTGGCGCCGCGCCCGCACCCGCCGCTGCCGCCGCTGCAGCTGCAGCACCTGGCGCACTCTCCGTTCCATAGAGCACATGACCTCTTTGGTACGTTTGCCAACAGCTTAGGTAAACACCCTTGACATTCATATTTAACTGCTAATTAAGGAGCCGAATCCGCCTCGACTTGATGAATTACACACACTTTTGGCAAGGCATACACTTTTGTTTACACTTGGGACCCAATCCTCTTTGTTAAGAGCGTTATACCCATAATTTTTACTACTTAGATTATTAACTTGTGTTTTCCCAATTTAAAATAATACTGCTTACTTAATCTAAACATACTGTCATTTTAAGCGTTGTAATCTAATGCGGTATTGTAACTAAACACTGAAACTGGTTGAATAAATAATACCTACTACCTACTTAGATAAAGGTGGATGAAATTATCAGAATACTGAACCCATGTTAAAACTTGTGTGCTACGGGCTACGCTTGCTATGAGTTGGCACGCCTAGCATGCATGTGCATACAGTAACTCAAACTACTCGTAATTGTAGATACTTACTGCTGAAATAAAACTACTTGTAGTATTTTGACTTTTTCTCCTGCCCTGCATCATAATTTTATCTTCTTTTTACGAACTATATCGATTCCCTATCAAGCATAATATTATGTTTGCCTTCTGACATTAACATAAACTGCATTCCAATTTTTATTTGGTAGGTTTATTCTAAATCTATTTAGGTAATCAACAACAACCCGGTTTTTACATTTTAATTCGGTAATTTGTTTTTTTACTTATTTAATTTGATAAGCAATACGTACATTTAAAAAATATGTACCCATCGGTGTCGGCAATAGGCCAAGCTACCGGCGGCGGGCAGATTAATCTCCAGATAAAGGAACCTTCAAAAAATACGCGCCGTGTCCAGAAAACTGCTTCCAATATACAAACACGTGAGGGCTTTAGAATAGTTGATTTTAGGGAACATTTACATTATAATTTTCGTTGAAAATGTAAAAGTTTCGTTGAAAGACACGAAATTTTCCTTTTCACAGCTATTTAAATGGTCACCAGAGCAAGTGATCATCAGGTGAACTGTCAACAGAGATACGTAAGAGCCACGCTGAATTCAAATTAATAATGATACCTTTTAATTTTTGAAGACGTTACCTACCACTGACAATTTGGCCCTTAATTTGGTCGTTAACTTCTAAATGTTTCAATTGAGTGTGAATGTGTCCTGACCAAGCTCTTCTAAAGAGATTATTTTTGTGTCAGATACATTTTTACGCCCAAATCCCGATACAAAATAATATATTAACGTGTACTTACATCTCTTACACAATATCTCTATCAATCTCTATATTCTTCCATAAAACCACACAAGTGGTTTCAAATTACGCGTGAGCATAACCCGCTACCCACCGTACGCACCATTTACAGTATATTTACAAATGAAATACATCCTGACTTTTTGATCAATTTAGTTTTTTCGGGGCTGTTCTTAGAACTTAATTCAACCCCAATTTTGATTCTTCTCGCTGATTTGAACCTAGTCTAAAAAGTTACAACCTTATAATATAATCAAAGTTTTATCCAAGGATTTGACGATTTGATTGTATATGTTTGCGGGTTGCTATTTTATTTGCTACAGGCAGATTTAAATAAATCAATCATCAATATTTAAAAATCAATGCCACTTTTCGTTGTAATTTTATAACTCAAGAACGGGCTCATCTAAATACCCAAACAAAATGTTTTAGGCTTTGTTCGGACTTTTTAGTAGATGGTATAAGTGAAGTTTGCACAAAATCGGTCGAGCGGTTCTTCAGTTATACGTAGCGAAGCACGTACGGGGCCGTTAGTACACTATAAATTCATCATCAGCCTTTTTTGCCTTGCTTTTTTCCAACTATCTTGGGGTCGGCTTCCAGTCCAATCAGACGAAGCTGAAAATCAGGACTTTACATGAAGGGGCTGCCTATTTGACCACAACCTAGTAACTGGGTGACGAACAGCAAACGCGTTTTTGATGAATTCAAAAATACTATCTATAAATGATCATTATTTTAAGAGCCATATAGAGCCACATTTTTGTTTGTAAGACAAAATGTTTGAGCCACACGGTTCAGATATTATATTGCCAAGATATAAACTAGATTGATGGCCGGAAATATTGAAAATGTTTTTGACCTGGCCGGAAATGTTTTTCTTTAGGCTGGGTGCCAGGGGTGCTAAGACAGGAAACCTCCACGTGCGCCCGTGGACTGGAATTCCCTCTCGGATACGTCCGAGAGGAAGACCAGTTTTTCGGGCCGGTGCACCCTGGGAAGCGGGCAAAAACTCTTCCTTAGGCACTGTGTGCCTAAGAGGTCTCTTTGCCCGTATGCGAATAGCCTGTCGTGTGGACGCTTCAACGCGTGTCCCTCTGATCAGCAGAGGGCACAGCGGCGGAGCGGGCTTGCGGACGGTGAGTAATGGGAAGCTCGCCGTCCGACCGGGGTGGCGGTGGCGCGTCGTGTTTCGCGCCAAATGCCTGCTGGGGTCGCGATTTTTTCTTAACCCAGGATACCGCGGCCCCGGAACGCAAAGGGCATCCGAAGGAACACGGGTGGATTTTAGTCAGTAAGAGTCTGACAGTCCCTTCCGCCCCACCCAGGGCGGGAGGACTCATTTGATGATTTTACCACCAAAAAAAAAAAATGACTGGGTGCCAATTGTGACTTTTTGTCCCAGTGAGCTTTTGTTTCCCCAATTGAGTGCTAAAGATATTGCTGGCCGTGTGTGCTATGAAAAGTTATGGTGACAAATAGGTCCTACACCTATTTTTATTAGCACTTGACGGAGTAACATAAAGCCACCAAGACAAAATCGCCAGTGTGCGTACCGGTTTACAATAATTCTTTATTATACCCATAGCACTTGTTAAATAATTATGCTCATACTTTAACTTTCATAACCCCACATTATACCCCCGAAATGAGCGTATAGTGCTATTTACTTTTGTTTTTAATATTTTTTAAAACCACCTTGACCGAAAGTAATCCAGAGAGCACATCTCATTATTATTTTAATGGAATAAATTGTTCTTCATGTTCGCATTAGCGAAAATGCTCTTTAAACAAAGATTTTTAAAAAAAGTTGTGTTTCCAAATGATGCAATGATGTGCCTTCTCTGTGCTTAGTGCATAGCACCCCCCTTGTTATGATATCAATGCAAAATATTGGGAGAATGTCATGTTATGTCAGGTGCGGTAAGAGAGCTTTGGTTTTATCAATCAATATATCGCTTAAAAGATTTTTTAATGATAAACTCGAATGTCATAAAATAATTTGTTAGAATTTTCAGTTTTGATATATTTTTACTACTAACAAAAATATATAATTGTTGTAGGTATGTGCCAAAACGATAATAATACTATTGCAGAAAAGTTATGTAAATTAATGCGTCACGAAAAAAAATACGTATAAATTAGCCAACGGGTTTTGGTTTTTTTTATTTTTATCATTGTAAAGTCGCCCTTTTTCTTTACCCGCACGGATATCAGAACAATTAAATAATAAATCCAGCACAAAACAGGACACAACGAGGACACAATGTGGAATGTGAACAGAAAGTACCTAGTAGGTCGTAGTAGGTAGGGTAGGTAGGTCCTATTCTCCTAGATACTAGGAGATCAATACTTTTTTTCGTGGCGAATTTATTTTGTGGCTTTACAATAACCCTTCAAATTGCTATCACATTATGACTGTGTCATGTAAAATCCTCCGTACTGTCATAAATGTTAATAAGTAGTAATTTTTATGTCTTTGCTTCACGAATAGAAATATAACGAAAGGAATACCTTTCGTATCTAAATAAATATCTTAGGTTACATATTTTCTAGATGTTATCATAAACCAAAGGTTTCAAATATTTGCAGGACCTAAGAATATGTGTTAACTTGAATTTAAAAATAGCCTGAAAATCCGTCTCTACTTATACATCGGTTTTAAATACAATGATGGTTTAAACAATATCTTTACAGCTAGCCAGCCTGCTTGACTTCTCAGGATTTGTTGGACTGATTCTTAGAACTAACATTTGCCAGCGGCCCCCCCTCCCCCCTCCTCTTATATCGTATAAAATATATGTCATTCATTTATTTATTTATTTATTATAAGTCGTTTGAAAAAAAACAAAAATCCTTATTCAATATGCCTGAGGAGAAGAGAAAGAAGTAACTCATAAAAAAAATATCAATTAAACGTTATAGGAATCAAACTTTCAAAAAGATTTAATAAATAAACACCAAAAATAAAAGCAATTAGCAGAACCTGCGCGCATATTCTGGGAGTCTATAATGATCCTGCTAGCATTACCCAAATTATGATATTAATTAATGTTGTGCTACGTAGGATGATTCCCACTCCATGATTTTCAGTGGTCACTTTTCTATTCGGAGACATGAACACTAGGTACCTATTGCATGCGACTAGCTGCCTTTAGTTTGGTTTTCAAGGAGCACGCTATGCAGCGACAATTTTATAATTTTATAATTGAAATCTATATTTTTAAATAAATAATCAAAAAAGAAAAAATCATAATATAACCTACCGTTACAAAAAAAAAACAATCGCATTTTTTATGTGCTTTCTTAAAAATGCAGCTACGAGACAGCGTAGCTGCTACGATTGACCTAATTATACTTTGTGCTACGCCGTAGTATGGGTTTTATATGTCCTGTGCTACGTCGTAGCATAACACTCGTAGCAAACAATCATAATGTATGTAATAGTAATGTTATTGTGCCGCTGTACAATGTTTTTGTTTGTTAATAAATTATTTATGATATTCAAAGAAAGAGACTACATAGGTAAAATACAATGTTTGGCCTTAATTATTAGCAAACTGTGACTTTTGTTTTCCTTTTTCTACTTTTTATTTTTTACGCAAGTGAAGAAGTTGCTAAACAGCATATTATGAAAAAAAAAATGAACCTTTTAATTTAGAACAAAAATACCTAAACGTAAATTGATAAAAATAAATATACAAACTACTTGTCAGTGGTTTGGCCACGTTTGTCAAGTCTGGTGGAGAAACCAAGTCCTGGAATTAATATATGTACAAGCATAGGCGTCGGAGTCGTACCTCAGTTAGTTGAATCCTTTAAAAAAATGGTAGATTAAATATAAGTAGAAAACGAAAGTCAGGGCATTGTAGAGGTGTTTTTTTTTGTTGTGTCAAACCCACCATACTATTCCCAAACCATTGCAACTTCTGAAAGCCAGAATCAACTGTGGCAACCACCAGAAAAGCGCCGAGACAATGAAGCTCGACGTGTCCCGGATAATGAATTTACCTGTCTTGGATCCTGCAACGAAATTAATCAGAAAAGAATAGTGGAGAAGTAGGAAAAATATGTTTCCACTTCCCTCCGTGCAAGCAGGAGACAGAACAAAACAAGGCCAATAGACACAAAGGGATATTACAACTGGGAGAAGCCCAGTTGCCTAGCACCACGGGTAAAAATTACTACTAATATTAATAGGTCCTAAATTGTGAGCTGCTATATTTGATTCCTGTAATAGGTATGGCAAAAACGCTTGAACGCACGGTAGTTTGTTCGAATTTCCACAAGGTCCGAATAATAAATGACTCCGGATGTAGTCTGAACAGTATCCAATATAATATTGCGTTCATTCTGCCAAAGAATACACTCCCAAAGAATATGATTTGCTGATCGCTCATATTCACAGTCAGGTGTCGAACATTGACAAAAAGGTGAGGGAACAAGCTTAAAGGAAAACAATTTACTTTTAAAGTTACCATGTTCCGTGAGAAATTGGACAACACAGTGATCCCCCTCCAGCCACGTCCTTAGCCAGCCGCTCACGAATGGATGGAAAGAACTGGTGGAGGTGCCGCCCCTTGATAGAATTATCATATCTACATACTTTGGCATTCGGATAAAAGATCCTCCCAGACGTTGCTCTGGGGTTTGAATAATCTAGATATCTTATCACGGTCACGTTGCGGTAGAAAATCAGCGTCAGTGGTCTCCCGTGCGGAAAAGTACATTGCACCACGTCGCGTCGCTGCACTTCAAGATCAACTGGAAGTACAACAGCAAGCACCGGCAAAGCTTCAGTACTGACGGTCCTATACGCTTTACTTAGATTAATAAAGCCAAGCGCTGGCTTTGAAGCAATTTACGTCGTGCCGGGGGTATGGTGGCCCTATCGGCCCAAACAGGTGCTCGGATTAAATGATGCAAAAATGACAGACCCCAAGTAGATTTTGATATTCTAGTTAGGGCATTAAAGTTATTTTTAGCTTTTTCACCAACTGTTTTTATAGAATAGAATAGAATAGAAAATCATTTATTCGATATAGGACACACACACAGAAATAATTAAAAAATAATAATAATAATACAATAACAATTTTGCTGAGCATGTCCACACCAAAAGGGTTACCAACTCAGCTGGGTCGCTTGCCAGCGCTGGGTGTCTTTCGCCCAGCAACATATGCTGGGCGAAAGACACCCAGCGCTGGTTTTCAGTTGGCACCACGCAGTGACACACGGACGAGGGTAGGCAAATAAAATAAATATTTAAATTTTCTTGATAAAAAAGCAAATGTATATGTGTGTATTTATATGTTCTATGAATGTGAAATTTCTCTCTAAGACTAAACCAAGATAGCACACCGATTGTTTTCTCTTAACGGGAACATTATTGAATTTAATACTAGGCAACGATTTAAGCTCACCTTTTAGAATTTGTTGATAGGTTTTTTGTGGTGCAAAGGTCAGACGGTTTCGATCGCCCCACTGATATAGTGGAGGTGCTTGGACTACGACAGATTGAGCAGAATGATTAACTGGTGCATATTTATATAATTTATTTTATATGAGTCCCGCGTGGTGAACAATGGCCCACTCTCTTTCGCTGAGAGGAGGTGGCAGTGGCGGGTTTGCAGTCGTAGTCGCTCTAGGCCCCATACCATGTGCCACCCCTTCCTCAGCAAACATCAATTAGATTTTATTATTAATGAATTTACTTTATTGGTCACTTTAAACTGATTGAGAAAATTGTTTAACGATCACTAATCGTTATTTGTATCTATCTATTTTGTAATATATTCATATAATAAATTAACAGCTTTTAGGAAAATATTTAACACTGTTTTTGGTTTTGTTTACTAAGTTAAACTAAACGTACAAACTATTTTACATAAATGTACTAAATTTATTTAAGATACCTACGCGAGCCTTTAATATATTAAGATACTTATCGCATTTGAATTATTAATTGCTAATATTGTTATCATCGGTGATTGTTTTTAAACGTTTTGCCGCCATAAGCCTAGGCCTACTGGGCCTTAGGGTAAATCCGCCACTGATTATGATGATGAAGTATGTAGTATGAATAAAAAGTGTGACTTTGTTTTAATATGGAATGATCTAATTTTCCGTAAGCAAAATAATTATAAAACACTAGCTGACCCCTCGAACTTCGTAGCTCCACAGAATCAATATCTACTACACTACTAATACTACTACTACATTTGTTAAAAAAATGTGATAAATGAAGAACCGCTCGACCGATTTTGTGCAAACTTCACATAAACCATTTCTAAATAGTCCAAAAAAAGCCTAAACATTTGGTTTGTATGAGTGAGCCCGTTCTTGAGCTGTAAAATTACAACGAAAAGTGGCTTTTTTATTTTTATATAGAAGAAGAAGAAGATTTGTTGCTATTACTATATTTTCATAAAATATATTATCAACGCTAAGTTCGAAGCGTCTCACGATTGGTATTTTCGTATCAAATAATGAGTGGTTCTCTTTCAGCTGTCTTGTGTGGTTTTATCGGTTTATTTTATTTTTAATTGGTTCCTACCGGTTTTTAACAGTATTAGTCATGAACTTATGAAACTTTACCCGTCTATATACTTTAGCGGCTAAGTGCAAGACATCGTCGGGGCGAGCCCCGGGCGGTCCCCGGATACACGCCAAACCGCATCGAGGGTGAAGACGGCTTAGCTCAATTAAAATCTTTTTTCCTCTTATCCAAGCGAACATTTAAAAAATTCAAAATATCCCCAGGGCTCGGTGAATCGTTGCCACAACAAAAACAATCTTTTATTATCTTTTATTGAGTTCGCAAGTTATTTTAAATGTTTAGACTAAATATCTACTGTAAGCAACTCAGTCTAAATCTTATTGAAAGTATAAATAGCTGATTAGCAGTCCTTTAGGTAGCAGATTAAAAGGGTATTCAATGATTTAAACAATTATATATTTATTTTCTGAATAGTCTTCGTTATATTAAGGCAGTATCCGATCTCAATGACTTTTTTTATCGTGGTAAAGTCATCAAATGAGTCCTCCCACCCTGGGCAGGGCGGGAGGGACTGTCAGACTTGTACTGACTAAAATCCACGGTGTTCTTCAATAGGCCTTTTTGTTCCGGGGTCGCGGTGATGGAAATAAGTCCCGCGACCCCGGCAGGCTTTGGCCCTCTGTGAGGGGGCCCCGTCATTTGCTGACAGCTCTTTGAGGCGCGTGTGGAACACTACGCGCCGTCGACCCGGGCATGGTCCATGGTCGGACAGCGAGTTGCCCTTTACTCGCTGTCCGCATGCCCGAGCCTACGGTGGCCGGAGATCATCTGCCGAGATCTAAATGACTTGGATTTATTCATGATTATAAGATAAACATATTTTTTTTATAATTTTATGTAGCATAACTAACATAACAAACCTAACCTAATAACAAGAAATCACTGAGGCTATTTACTTTTCCTTGATTCTTATCTTTATGAAGACAAAACTTATTACCTATCTACAGGTATATAATTTAATTTTGGAGAGTTGTTGAATTAAATTACATTTAAAACTAAAAAAAACAATAAAGACACGTAGGCGTCAAAGTACTCCTCTGCGTATAGCTGTCATCCGGGAACGTGCCCAAAAAGCTAGCAACATTGCCACGTTGAACGCTAATTTTTTGGTCAAAGAAAGAGCCAGCCCTCTGGTCACGCGAAGTGTCGACAAGACGGCCAAAGATTTCCCGAAAAAGATGACGCACACTCGGACCTCACGACCTGAGCGCTCTACCCCAAACGACTGAAAAGACACTACTTTATGATTTAATTCAGGAAACCATTGAATACGTCATTAACCCTCAACTTCTGTTTGCTAATTCTATTAAGTAGGAACTTTGACACTACAATTAAGTAATTTGAATTGCTCCCTTCGACAACCCTCTTTGAAGAGAGAGACACCCTCTCCAATTAATTTACAATTAGGGGTCAAAACATTAATTGCTTGTATCATGCCAATTTGAATAAATTGGTGTCCATCAAAGTTTTTGCGATATAGAATAATTAGGTTTTAAAAAGTTTATAATAACAAGAACGATTCGCTTTTTTAAAGCACGTTGATTAGGACAGACCTGCCTGACTATATCTCAATAAACACAACTGACATTTTCGCGTGGCATAGGATTTTATTGTATTCAAAATCGATAGAGCTTAGGCGGGCGGAGGTGCTGCGGTGGCGCGTGTGGAATACTGCCGATAGCGCCTTAGCAACGTGCCGCCGGCCTTAAAAGCTTTTATATTCCTTTAAGAAATAATACAGTGTAATGCCTCTCGCGTTTCCAGCACTGTATAAAAATATTCAATTTTTATTCTTGGCGCTAATATTTTGAACGGTTCGCTTTGAAATGCGGCCCGGGGGAGCTCATGGGGCTCTAAGCTCAGAGCTTCACGCATCGCCTACTTGAACGCGTATTAACACTGACACGAGGTGACGCATCCTACTTTTAAGTTCACATTTCTTTTTTGAATTTTTAAATTTGAAAACGCAGTCTTAGATAAATAAATATTGTCCAGGGTTTTTAGTGCCAGATTCAGTTACATAACTTTTCAGAATTGAGACGTCTGTCACAAGAGTCCCGTTACGTAGATAATAATATAAATAAATACGTCGTTGGAGCTTTGATCAATTTTATTAGTGTAAAAAAACTACTTACTTTTAAACAATAATCCCTTTCTTCTAGTTATCGAAATAATGCTTATCAACGTAGGTACAAGTGTCTTCGATCGATCTGAATTAATTATAATGGTTCAATTTTTAAAAACTCTAAAAATCCTTCCTCTTCCTCTAAAAATCTTTCCTTATTTTTTGCTTAGTCAAACAGCAGCAGACGGCATAATATCAAACCTTTCTTGGTGATTTTCAGAATGCTTTGTCGCAGGTGTGAGTGGCGTGGGCAGCGCGGTGTCTGGCGCTGGCGGCTACGCGGGGCTGTACGGCGGCTACGCTGCGGCCGCGCTGGCCGGCCTGGCTGGCCCGCCGCCCAAGCGCAAGCGTCGCCACCGCACCATCTTCACGGAGGAGCAGCTCGAACAGCTCGAGAGCACCTTCGACAAGACACACTACCCTGATGTTGTTCTAAGAGAACAACTCGCGTTGCGGGTTGACTTGAAAGAGGAAAGGGTTGAGGTATGTGTCTTTTTTTATCCAGCAACTACAACACCAACAACAGCAACGGTGATACTGGAGCGCAAAGATGACGAGAGTATATTTTTAGTCAGTAAGAGTCCTTTCCACTCAGGGCGGAAGTACCTACTGAGGCTTAAGTCTGCTAATACATAACACACTAAAAATCTGCCCTCTTCATTCAAGTTAGGTTGTTCTCCTGAGTTAACCAGATCTTAATTGTGAGTAATGTTCTAAGGTGTTAGGGTGCTGAGTGGGTGTAAGATGAATAACGGGGAAAGATAAAAAACTAGAATAACTCCGAATATCAAGGAATTGTTTTAATGCTGGCATCATCGTTTTAGACACCATTTTGTCTTGTCCCGCCCCGCAGCCTGCGTCAGTACCTAAGTGAGAGCATTCGTGTGTTTTTTTGATATTTTCTGGACGGAGACGTATACCGCATAAAAGTGGGATTTTTAATCTTACCCTCTTGATACATGACTAAAATCGTACTTAGGTATGGTCATAACCATATAGACGATTTTAGTCACTATTTCAATTTTACCCCTTGGGCATTTCGTCTTTCCCTTTTGTAAACAGTTTTTTCATTTAAAAAGATTTCTTTCAACATTAAAGAAACAACTTGGCCATACTTTTTTACACAAAACATGATTTAATGCATTTGCTTTGAATCCCTTTTTAATAACAGTTTCAAATCAACACTGTTCAACTAATCAAATTTTCATACCGACTGACTACTGGACTCAGCCTACTTCGAAACAAATAATGTATTTGTGTTTGTTATCTATTTTGCTAAACAATATTGATTAAGAAACATTTCCTAGTTAGGCTATTTTAAAGTATTGAAACGTTAAAAAAATATGAACTCATGCTTCGCCAATTGAACCGAGTTGAGGTCACGTTCCCGAAAGCATAAGTAGTACGAGTAATATCTAATGATTGAGCTGCGTATTGTTCCTTTGTTTCACTATAGGTATTCCTCGAAAGAAAGTTAAATAGGAAATCTACTTAGTTCATAATACCTACAGAAAACCGTATTTTCTTTCCTTTGTAGTGTAAGGCTTCTCGTTTAAATGTTACGTAATAAAGCGAAATATATATTTTTACTGGTACGAGACTAACAGGTACGTTCGTGTACGATACAATTTTCTTTCATTTAATTTTCAGAAAAACAAAAAAAAAACATACCTACCTGCCGATTCTTGTCTTTTTTGAAAGAAATAATAATGTTTAAAAGATCACGAATTATCATTTACATTAATAATGTTTAATGGACACGTATTTTTTTTTAATCTAAGACGAAAGGACCTATTGTGAAAAAGTGTCGGATCTTGTCAATTTTGATGGGTTAATGAAACTTTGGTCTGAGGGGCTACCGAGATTTTTTCAGTCCTCTTGACTATTGTACTACCTAGTCTACCATTTAGCCGCTGATGACGATGGACTACAAAGATAAGTTTTTACCTAGCTGTTTAACCGAGTCTTTTAAACTGCAAAACATAATAATTTAAAAGGTTAGAAAGAAGTCCTTTCATTTTTAACTTGTCCTAGTCGGACTGCGATCATAGATAGATACGTTACGAAACGGGGTATTATTATCTACTTTCCAAAATAATACGTTGTTTTCGTTGAAGGAAAAAATCCCTGATACGTTGTTCTCATTGATGCACCTGAATTTTACTGGGCAGATCACAATCTGCGTAGGCGTCACACTGTCGTGCGGTATCGTCGTCGATGACATATTGTTCAGTTTTTTTTTAATCATTTAACACCGAATAATGGAAAAGATTACAATATACGTTTTTTGTACAATAACCAGCCTCGTTTTCTGCTACTTAACCAGTAAAAAGTTACACAATCCTATCAACGAATAAAACAGAACAATTTTAAAAAATCCTGTATTCTTCACTTTTTCTTTTATTGTCCATTAATAATAACAAAATAACTAATATGTAGGCGTTGCAAAGAGGTACAATTCGTGAGTTAAATTGTAGAGAGTATCCACTGGAATAAAATTGTTAAATAATTACCTATTACTTAGGCTACATTCTAAATCATCTGTGCGACGCCAGAGTGGGAGGCTTAACTAAAAGCTTAGAGTGTGAAACAAAGTCTGTTTAAATGAATATACCTAGAATGAATTACGGATTAGTTATAACATCGGAAGATAAAGTAAATATCAGAATGTTTTTAAAATAAAAACCTGAATAGACTCTTGCCTAATCCTTTACCAAAGTGAAAAAAAAAACTGAAATGGGCGTCTGTGTGTTGGTATGTGAGCACAAGTGACGAGATTAACGGGGCGTAACGTTTAGTAGTAGCGAAGGGCCAACGAGTCAACAATGCTGACGTGACATATTCTACGACACCATGTGGGTGGTCGGCCGTTACCGAAATACGTCAAGAACTGAACATGTTTTCTCTACAACCAAGACTTTGATTTTATGACATACTTCTTGCTATACGTTTTTGCGCAGTTTTATTCTCCACTACCGAATTACTTTTTATTATTATCATTAAAAAACTCTTGTACCAATCCGTGTCTGTAACGCTGGCCGTATGTATTTATTATTTCCTACATACATAAGTACTCGTATATGTATAATTGTACATGTTACTTATAAAGGAGAATACAACGAGGAATATCGCCGCTAATACCTACATTTTTTAGGGTTCAATTCGTAGTTGTGCTACCGCGCAAGATTAGCCCGAGCTCTGTATAGATACAAGAACACAGAGTGCTCTCAATAGAATTTGTGATGTTGAAAGTAAGTCGGGATATGTTTGTGGGCCGCCGGCCACCGGCTACCGGTGTTGCGGCGATGTGTGCCCACCACTCGACAGCGTGCCACCCAGCCGGACGGCTCTGTTTACACGAACACTCATCTTATCCGGCCACGGACTGCGCAAATCCAAATGACATTCTGTAGTTCTTAACTTTCGAAGGTTTAATGAAATTCAACATAAGTGTTGACTCGACTTTATGTGCGTATGTAGGTATGACACGGATAATATAACTCATTATAAGTCGTTCTCGTACTGATAGAATATAGTACCTACCTATATTATTATTTTTTATATTTGTGTATAAAGATTTATTCCTTACTATGCTTTGGACAAACTGAATGACATATCATTGCCATGTTAATCCATATTGGTTTTAGATGAAGAAGTATGTACCTAAATTATACATGTACTTAGAATTTCTCTCTTAATTAAAAATAAATTATCAAGTGCGAGTTGGAATCGCGCGCTGAGAGGGTTCCGTACCAACTACTACAACTACAGTTGTATAAGTTGGTAAACTTAAATTTGCACTAATTTATTATTAGAACGAACTTGACTGTACAGTTTAAAACCACACACACAAGTTAGTCGCCTGTGCAGTGAAAACAAACATCAAATTAATAAAAATAAAACCATACCGATAGAAGCAATAGTACCTAACTGAGTAAAAATAATAAATAGCCAGGAAATATTTTGTTCAATAGAATAAAATGTCAATCAACAATTATGTTAGATAAAAAATAAAACTAATATTATAAAATTCATTATTTTTAAACGCATTAACGCATGCGATGCACATCGTAAAGATGATTTTTCTTTCTTCAAAAATCATCTTTAAATATTATATAAATCAAAATAAACAATTCCTTAGGATCAAGCAGAATTAAAATAGAGCTCTTAGAGCAGCAATATGGATTCCAGGTAACGTGTTACAGTGCTAATGAGTAAAGAGAATTGAGTGCATTCAGATAGTCATTTTCTATGAAATTAACTACCAATATAAGTTTGTAATTGTTTTTTGCGTTATATATCACAGAAAAAACAATTATAATTAATTTAATTCGCACATTTTCCTTACTATATACTGCAAGTTACTAAAAATGAAATTGAATAATTAATTCACTACTTGCCAAATTCTATGATTCTAGGTCAAACGGGTTGTAGGTAGGTAAGCAGGCTTTGACGTATCATAAACTTTGATATGTCTTTTGCTTGCGTTGACAAGGAATCTTGTGAAGTTAAAGTGAAAAAAAGACCTTGGGAAGAACAGACAGACCGGGCAACGGACTATATAAAGTGATCCCATAAAGGTTACAATTTTACTTTTGAGGTACCTACTGAACTCTAAAAACGCCGTCGATTGGGTAGAAATACTCGTATGTTCTCATAGCTTACACCAATTAGCAGTTAAAATGTTTCAGTAGGTAATGTACATTTAATTTAACGACTTGTCGAAGCTCATTAATTTTTCGCCTTACTTAATTGGTAAAATGAAGCCCGATATGCAAACAAGTTAAAAGATCAGTACGTAATATAAATAAGTAATTTAAGTGACTTTTATGGCTTGTCTGGCTGAGAGCAACGGTCTACATGTGAAATTTGCTTTAGTGTAAACTTTTTATTAAGGAATCCATAGTAAATCACCGCGGGTGGGTAGAGTTTTCAACCGAGTAGAATTTTGCCTCGGGGCAAATAAAAAGGGACGACGCGGTGAGACGGGCGCCGCGAAAATTAATCTGAGTTAATTAAATTTGATTTATTTATGCTGCCCCGGCCCGAGCGGAGGGAACGATAAAAGCACAACAATACGGCTAATGAGGGTCACTTGTACGGCTTTCTCCCGGATAACAGAGTTTTTCCGATTTGCGTAACTTACAACTTGAGTAATCAACCAAAGTTATTCTTTATGCGAAGCTGTTGTTTTTATTTATCATTGGCCAGGTTTAATTTGTTGAAGGATAAATTAATTGTGTATAAAAACTTTTTTTGTACGAAGCCGTGATATGCAGGATAACGAATGTTGCGATTGCGATGTATTGGTTTTTCGATATTGTTGTGAAAATGTAGGCATAAGACGGTGTAATTGTATTTGTTTGCGTATAAAGATTAATAATTTATCTAACAGATTGGCATACTGTTAGTCAGCCTATGTTATAGTTTGGTCTTTGGAAAAAAAGACAAATAAAAAAATCGTTAGACTCCCGAACCACTGCACACTGATGCCAATCACTTTTCCTAGCGACTTCTGTGGCTCGCCTTGTCTCCTCTGTTTTGACTTTTTTTTTTAGGCTAACAATGTAAGTAGTAGTAGGAGAGTGGACTTCCCTATACGGTTAAAATTATTCATTAAAATTGGTGGTTTCTGATATAAACACCGTCGGATTCCATCTTGAGGTTTTTGTTCAGCGGTGAATAAACGCAGCGTCATTTTGCCAGGCACGTTTTTCGTTCCTTGTCCTTTGGTAAAGATATGAATTATTCACTCAGTTTGCATCCCTATAGCGTCATTTAGTTGAAGCACTTTCAATATTCGGTCTTCTAAAACAATTTTTTATTTTTTTCTCGATTTCTGGTGTGAACGACGTCCATAGCCCTCGGTTCCTCGAGTCATCTTTGCCGCACTCTCTGCCTTGTCTGAATAAAGCGGCCTACTTTTTTTACCATGGAATACGAATGGGTAGATCCTCGTGACTTGTTATTTATACCTTACTTGATTTGATGTAACACTACTTTAGTTTAGACAAAGTGTTATAGTCTCGGCTCTACTTTAAGTTTTTTTTTTAATTTTCTGGCAGTGTAGCGGATTTCCCTAAATAAAAAATAAGAACCACGCAACCTGTAACAATGAAACTTACTTACGTTCTAATGAATAATAAAACTATCCAATGAGAAAAAAAAATTACATACTAACCTCAAATCTAGGTTAGGCCGAGAACTTTTCTAACCGCCTAGGTATATAGGTATAGGCTGATCACATTACTCTCCGGGCCGGTAAAATATAAATTGTATTAAGAAGTATCAACGCCTGTGCAGACTACACATGGAATTAAACACATTTTAAGCTCAGAATTTATTACTAAATTGACTTTAGTAACAGTCACGTAATTTTACATTTCTGGGGATAAAGTGGTCTCACTAAATGTAGACAATCAAACACTAAAACCCTGCACATTAGAACCTGTTTAAAAGAACATTCGCAATGTTTTATATGTAATTTAGCAATATGGTTGGTTGTATAGAGGAAAGTACATTGTAGATACAACAAAAGTGTGAGTTGTTGAGGCAATACACTCGGTCTCGTTGTTGCCCCTGTTATTTGCGCAGCGGCAATTGGAAATTGCATTATTAAAACGCTTTTGTTTAGGCATCACAACACTTGCTCAAAATCGAGCGTACCCGCTCATAGCTACTGCTTTGTTTCTGAATTCGGTTCAAATTTTTGCTTGTAGTACTCGTATTAACTGATATTGCATCAGTTAACATAGTAATTTTTTTACGAATACAATTGATTTTTTTAATATAAGGAACTTATAAATATTGAGAAGATTAACCTTCTATCATATCATATATGATTTAACCTTCAATACATCTAAATAGCAAATTAAGATCTAATTCTGAAATCTGAAACAATTATGGCAAAAAATTAATTTTTAAAATTTTCTTTATACGATGTGCTACGCTTTGCTACGTTGTGCTACGGCGTGCTACGGTGTGCTACGCCGCGCTATGTGGACTGGCTACGCCTTAAAATTCTATCCATAACTAAACATAAGTTTGACTTTTATTCCAGTTTATAATTGCTTGGAATATTAAGTAGAGGGGAAATGGGTAGTCTTTCATCAGCATGCAATAGCGCTAAATAGTAATAATTTAAAAAAAAAAAACAAATCTTGACAGATTTAAGTATTCAAATTAAATCTTAGTTCCTGAGCTTAGTTTAGGAAGTCGCGTTACAAATAACGCGGCTTCGACAAGAAAAATGATTTAAACCTTGGATTGACTCGAGACATCTTCCCTGTAGGTTTGTTGAATAAAAACTCACTGAGTCAATATTTTACGAAGAATGGCGGCTGAGTAAACGAAAAGACAACGAAGGGTGGTTGGCAATCTTCCATTGTACGATAGACGTTCAACTCTTTACACAAATTAATTATTAAGTGAAGTGTAATCTAGTTGTCTCCGCGGAGTGCTCGAGTGAGCGGAGCTCGCACCGCCGCGGGCGCGCCCACACTGTTGATCTTACGCCACCACTGTCTGATTAACTGAATGGCTTATATTCACTTATAACTCCACGATTTATCTTTTCTAACGATATTCATAATTAAACCATAATAATACGTTCCAAACCAGTGTGCTCTTTCGATTATAATCGTAATTTATATTCATATTGCGTGTGAGCCTCAGCCTCTTAGTAACCAACAGTTGTATAATCTGAGCAATTTTCAGGTTATTTATTTAGTAGTCATTTAGGTTGTAATTTAGTGTACCACCGCGCAAACTGGAACTTGGGATGTAATCTATATTATCAGATGAGTTTAGCATTTAGTAATGAAACCGTTGGATTTCTTCATATCACAAAATTCACTGAAAAAAAGTTGTCCGTGTTTGCAGTATGGCAGTTTAATGGACTTCTAATTTTGTCACCACTCTGATTTCATGTTTCAGAGACAAAATTACAGAATCGTTAATGTAGTAATATAAATGGCAATGCAGATTGTAATTCAGTAGAGCGTATTCATGCCACGCTTCAATGCACAAATGAATTACCCACTTTGAATTCGGATGGTGGCAATCTGTTTTCATCATCTTACTGCCTGTAATGACTAAGTACTTATTAACAGTGCATTTATGCTAATATACTGTATCGTTGGTAAAGTATCTAGTTGTTTAGTTTTAAATTGTAATGATGATTACAAATTTCCAAAATACCTAATATATTTTAAGAACAAATAACAATCAAGACCCTTTGATTATGTTGATTTTAAGTAGGTATTCAGTGACACTCACAAAGACCGACAACGATTGGGTAAATTTTTATATTAAGTAAAAATTAGAAGTGATTTAAAAAACCGGAAATCCCTTTTATCAATCTTGCATTTTTCTGAAGCTATGTCAATTACGCCGTGCACCAAATAGCACTCCATATTAACTTATTCTTCAGTTGTAGAGAGAAAGTTATAATTTGTACGGAAGTTGAAGAGAGCTTCTCTAACGATATTGTGTAGTGATGCTCTTGCTCGTGTGCGAGCAGTTGACACAAACGGAGAACATCCAACACAGCGATGAACAAGAAAAAGTGGGCGTGACGCTCCGCCCAGCCCCCAGCGCCCGGCCGCGCTTTCTTGTGATCTGCAGCCTCCCCCGGCAGGACTTATCTCCTAATAGGTAGCTACAATAAAACAGATACGCTAGCAATGTGTTACTAAGTAATAAAGCGGCGCCATTTTGTCCTGCGCTTCCGTGTCGCCTGAAAGCAATAACGCCTTTATGAGCTGAGCAGCGATCCGGCATCAAGTGATCAAAGAGCTCGTCCTGTTTCATTTTACGCTTGTTGCTCTTCTCTCATTGTCAAACGAAACGGTGATAACACAATCTCTGATTTTTTTTTATCCTAGGTTTTATACAGTTCAAACAGCGACAGCTTGTGTATTTGTTCATGTTTGTTAGCAATTATTTTTATATTTGGCTTTGTATAGTATGTACCTTCCTCACATATTAGTCTAGAAATATATATTTGTACTAGCTTTTTACAGCGGCTTTACTCACGTACCTATAGAACGTACTTAAATAAAAAAACCAAGTAACACAGAAACACATTATGACAAACGAATATTAAACTTATGTATGTAGAACCCGAGGCCACTATTTGAAACTCGTGTATGCGTTCACCGAGCATCTTGATGTTTTATATTGGCATTTCAAAACTATTTTATTGCTTTACACTGTATAATGCCACTTAAATCCACTATTCAGCTTTTTGCTGTTGTTAGTGCAGGGTTTACAATGGCATTTTGAAATGGTAAGTAAATGCCTAGGGCCGCTGAAAAGCATCATCCTCAATCAATCAAAGTAATGCTGGCATTTTTAAAGATCAAAACGAGGTCTGTTGTATGACTAAGAGCTCTTTTTTGCCACTGCGCCAACCGTACCGTTATTGTAATGCCTCTGGCTTGATAATTGTATGTGTCAGTATTAATAGTGCTGGCGGTGTAGTCCGACACGATTTTGTACTTAAATATATACTTTAAAACCAAAAAATATTATAATTTGGACCTATTTATGAAAACATAGGTATAGTAATATAACAGAATTTAATACCACCCAAACTATACCATACTATTATACTAATTATGCAAAATTCGTTCTATACATAATTGATTTGGTTATTTCAGACGTAACTCTAAATAACATTTAATATCTAGATAAATCATAAAATATCGAAGGCTCGTGAATATTTTGCATAAAACTTACATAGATATTTACAGTAAAAAACACTGCACAGTAATATTTGAAGGCATAAAGTTACTACAGAGTCAAAAAGTTTTATAAATTTGGTTTTTATACAAACAAATATGGAGTCAGTTACTCAGGTTTGTCCGTGTTCGTCCATATAAAAAGGCAAAGTAGTAAAGTTACAACGTTAATTTATATTAGGTAAAACATTTATGCGGTGCTATATGATGAGTGACATGTTTTTGCAATGATGCAGTTCTAACTGTGAACACTTAAAAAGCTACAATCATGCTTTTACAATGCGATTGGCAAAAATGACCACAATAATGCTGATATAATGCTCTTATAATGCAATTAAACAACTATGTGAACCCATTTAGGATCTAAAGCCGTATAATGTGTGCCCTTATAAAAGCTACAGTAGCCGTATATAGGACTACCTTCAAAAACTTAAACGCTACATTAATGCTTTATTTTGTTAATTTGCGCGCTCATAAGCCTTTTTGACTAACATTATTTGTTCCTGATGCAGAAATCACGGTGAGTGAAACTGCTAGGTACAACACATTGCCACCAAACGCAAGCAGGCTACAATTGAATAATGATATAATATCTTTCGTTAAGTACAGTTTTAAAGCTAAACTATGTAAAAAGAATAAAAACAACATTATATCCTGCCTCGTGACAGACAGACAGACAAACCTACGATTAACAATAAGGTTCCAGTAACACTTTTGTTGAGAAACCTTAAAAACGTGTAACTTTGAACTATGGCGTAGCGAGTGTACCTATATTTTTCTTAAGATGGCCAACTCCAGACTATCAACAAAAAAAAAATGACTTGACTGATTGGTCAAAGCTACTTACCTACCTTAATACTTATAATGTATCCGAGCTATGAAAAAATCTAGGAATGCTAATATCTAAGCTATGTTGCAGTTAAAATAGCCGATTTAACACATAGAATTTCCCCTAAAGCTGTCATCAATTAAATAATTATTTTGAGGTCGCTGAAACAAGCGCGGTCACATCAGCGAGTGAAGTATCACTCTATTATTTATAGACGCGTTCGATACGCAATACAAATTATTGTTTTCAAAGTATAACGTTTAGGGGAGCGTTGTTTGCAGAACGACCCTCGGGGACTCCCTACGGGCTAGTGCGGCTCAACGAATTTGACATTTACTTATGTAGCTTTAAGTGTTATTTTGTAAGGCTATCGAGGGAATGAAATACTTTTTCGCTTTGCGAAGGTATTGTGGTACTATTAAAGCAATCTTTTGACAATTGAATTTCGGTTCGAGTGGCGCATTGAACGCAGATACGTCGTTTCGTCAGTGAGCGATGCATGGGTGTTTGCGTGCGGTAATTGATACGAAGTGACAGACACGAGGGGATACTTTTTCAGCCTCCGGCCGTAGAGAGGAGTAATGTTTTGACATCAACCGAAAAGAGATGGGTGTGATTTGAAGTGCCCTTTGTGGAATTATAGTCGCGGATGGCGTCTTTAATATTGACTAATGCATTTCGTTGCTAATGGGGAAATGGAATACGACAGGTGCGAGGGTATAACGACGCCCGGGATTATAAAAACAGCGACTTTCATTACTGTGTTTGATTTTAATGTAGAATTGTTTGATGTGTTACATTTCACGGGCAGATACCCCTACTGTAAATTTTTATTTAATTGGTTAGAGCCGTTAGGTAGGTAGGTGCAGTCTAGGGGAGCACTGAGATTTATTTAAAATTAATACAAAATTTTATATAAACTATAGACCTACATAGTACACGACGCTCGACACATTCTTCCTTTTTGTTTATGTAGCTGAAGGTGGAGTTACAAATAGTCTGTTACAAAATACCTGTAGAAAGACGAAAGGAGTTCAATAGTCAACAAATACTAAAAGCTAGCTAAGTCCCTTCAAAAAGTCAACTAGATCTTAATCACAAGCATCTACTTACCTAGATATGCAAATTAAATCGACATTAAAGTATCAAGGGCGGATCAGGCGGTCCATTAATAAATCAGTTCGCTAAAACCGTAATTGTAATCTCAAACAAGGCGGAGGGAGCGCGGTGTTTGTTCTAACAACATTATTACAATAAGTTTGGGTTCGGTTCGCCGCCGCGCCGCGCCCGCCTCGCGCCGCGTCCGCTCCGAGCCCCATCCGCGCGGTTCACACGATGGTTTGCCGTTGCAAACCTTAAACATACATCACGAACATATTTATATTATTAAACAACGTTTACAGTGACGTCGATCTTTTTTGTATTCTTCACTCACTAGTCTTAAGTAAGAAAAGAAATTAAATAACATTGATAGATGTGAACAAGTACACAAAAACTATCATCAGTAAACGGTAAAGGTTTTATAGTAATTTTGGTTATCGGGTTTTTGTGCTTAAACCCAAAATAGGTTGTTTTTCTTGAAAACCCATTTTCCGGGAACCTCTCTGTGACGCTGAAAGTAGAATTTTCATCAACAAAACCAAATGTAATCAGAATTAGGCCACTTTAAGAGATAGCAAAACTAAAGACAGAGGGACAGATACAGTAAGTTAAATTGTTAACATAAGTTACACTTAACTGATGCCGATTAAACGTTTCTATTGAGTGAAGTCGTTGAAGTGCGCTGGAATAGGAAGACTACTAACAGATTGCGAGATGAGCTCATACAAAGAAATGAATTTGTAACCGACAGCTGAAAGAATGTGAATTTGAGTCCTTGTTAAAACATGATATTAATGGTAGTGAACTCTTCCGTGTAGGAAGTGAAGTTTGTGTACTAACGAGGAATCATATGACCTGTGATGTTAAAAAGTGACCTTAAATAAACAATTTAAAAAAAAAGAACGGAAAAAGCTTACCGTATCTTTAATTACTTAATTCAAGATTGAAATACAACAGAAAACAAGACAAGATATAGGTATTGTTATTCAAACAAAAATTTTCAGTAAATTTCAGTATCTACCTACATAATACGGGACCAGGAAAACTTTGTAATAAAATTAATATTTTATGAAACCAAAACGTTACCCACGATCCTATAATTTATAAACCACAAAAGTAATCGTTTCATCACTGTTAATTCAACATGTTTCATATACATATTTATTTTGTTCGTGTTAACTTGATAAAGCCACTTAACAAGTACAAAAATAAAATTCGTAGATTATAATCAAATTATGGTAAAATAAACTTTGGACATAATGATTAAAATTATTCAATGGGTTGGCTGAATATTTATAATACTTATTAGGTCAGTCATTGTAACCTTATAACCATTAAATACGTCGATGAACAAATAAGTAGCATTAATCATGGTATAATTATATACCTACTAGCGGCCCGTCCCGGCTTCGCACGGGTGGAGGACCCGGTCTAAAATTTGAGATTTAAACTATCCTATCTCTCAAGTTGGATCGAACTGCACATGGTGTGCGAATTTTATTATAATCGGTTAAGTGGTTTAGGAGTCCATTGAGGACAAACATTGTGACACGAGATTTATATATATTAAGATAAGTATAGGTAATGAGGCACGGAATGTTAGAGATTTCTAAATAACAAGCGCATTTTATTTCCAAGGATAGATATTGATTGTAAAATCGAATAACGTAGGCAGTACCGGCGTTAGGGTAAGGCGCGGTTAGGCGACCGCCTGGGGCGCCAAATACGAAGGGGCGCCGCAGGCCAACTATTTCTCCGGAAAAAAATTGAATTTGAATTTTTCAACTGTCTTTTGGACACTTCTATAATTTCAGTCCATGAAAGATGCGCAGCTCAACTAGTATTCAGAATATTGGTCTTTAATGTACACTAAGAAAAAGATTCCGGAAAAACCTGACCTTCGAAAACTCTGTGGAGATCTCCAATTAAAATTAACTGTAGACTCTAAATCCGATTTTTTTTTACTTGGTAAAATCATCAAATGAGTCCTCCCACCCCGGGCAGGGCGGGAGGGACTGTCAGACTTGACTGACTAAAATCCACGGTGTCCTTCGGTAGCCCTTTGGGTATCGGAGTCGCGGTATACGTATGTCCCGCAACCCAAATCCGATATAGATGGGTGTATGTTATGTGATGAGCTGAAAAGCCTGAAATCTTTTTTGCCAGATCAGAATGTGGCTACCCCTGGTTTTAAGTTTTGAGTTTGTATTCGGGCACGCCGCAATCTCGGCGATAAGAGCCCTCTTTGAGGAGTGGCTGGATAGGCGTCACGACGTCGTGACCTAGCACATGACGCAGTTCCTCACCGGACACGCTGTGTCTGATAAGGAAGGAGGAAACGCCTGGGTTGCACCACTATGAGCATCATTCGGTGGACACAGTAGAGCAAACGGTGAAGAACTGCCCCGCCTGGGAAGAGCACCGACGTGTTCTCACGGTGGCCATAGGCGGAGACGCATTGGTCGCTGCCTTCTTTATTATATCTATGGTCATTGCCATGCTGCAGGGCGAGACAGAGTGGGAAGCGGTCGCCTCCTTCTGTGACGCAGTCATGGTCGCGAAAGAGGAGGTGGGCCGCGTGAGGGAGACGATAACGTCCTTCTTCCACCCCAGCCGCAGTGGAGACGCCCACGGTGTCGGACGTCGGCAGATGATCTCCGGCCACCGTAGGCACGGACTTGCGGGCAGCGAGTAAAGGGCAACACGCTGTCCGACCACGGACCACGCCCGTGTCAACAGCGCGTTGTGTTCCACGCGCGCCTCAAAGAGCACAGCACGACGACGGCCCCCCCCCCCCCCCCCTCATCGCCGTCGCCGTCGCTTATCTCATTACCGTGACCCCGGAACATAAAGGGCTATTGAAGGACTCCGTGGATTTTAGTCAGTACAAGTCTGACAGTATGAGGTGGGAGGACTCATTTGATGATGTTACCAGGCTAAAAAAAAATGGAGTTTGTATTGCACTTAGGGGGCGCCGTAGAAAATCTCGCCCAAGGGCGCTGGTAGTGCTAAAACCGGCACTGAACGTAGGTATTTGATTAGGTAATACTTAGGCTTGATTGGTTTTGGCACAATTTCCCAGAAAGAATCAGAATGAGAAAAATACAATAACAGACTTCTAGCGTTACTGGAGGTTCTTATAACGTTGATAACAGTATAACAATATCTTTTTGGGCTAATTTTTCAATAGTCAGATAACTTTTATCTGAGAACAAAAAAAAAGATTTGATATATTTTCTATAGCTAGGCTGTCAAACCCCCTGTTTTATTCCTCAGATAAAAGTTATCTGAGTATTGAAAAATCAGCCCATAATAGTTCTGGGATTTCTCCACAAATGACAAGATCAGAAAATAGTAAACGAAGTCTCTTTTCGCAACTTCCATACGAAAATCCTCAAAATATTAATTTTGGGGGTATGGTAGTTGACTATCTACAGCTAGTTATAGTTATGTTTTGGCTACTGTCCCGTTAAGTAGCTAGTGTTTGGGGTGCGGGGGTGGGTAGGCGTCGAGGCGTGGTGCAGACCGCCGCGGGCACTGCGCCCCGCCCTGCGCCCCCCAGCTCATCTGTTTGTCTTCCCACACGACACATCCTCACCGTCCTAATGAACCACTACTTAAACCTACACAGCTTGTATATTTATTTTAATTAAAGCGGACTACTTATTTAATATTCTAAACCGTGAGTTATCTTGTCGTGACTTCATTGATCGTATTCATTATAGTTTTTATGCAATTATTTGTCCTTCTATAATATTATTAAGTATGTCATTCAAGATGTTGCTTGCGACTTCATTCGCATTCAAGATACAAACGGGAAACTCGCCTTGAATTTTGTTGAGAGCTAATTTGCACCTGGTCCTGTGAGTGTTCAAAATAAAAACCCATAATAATTTTCTCAGCAGTTAAACATTTCTGTGTTTATCAGTAAAAAGTAACAGAACTAAACTTTATACATCTATAAATAATAGAGACTCCTGTCAATATAAACCTTTCTGCTTTTCTTGAAAATCTGCCAGATTTTTCTCCAAATATAATTTGATCAGTCAAAACTTCAAACCGAATTCAGCTAAAGTGAATATAATTCTGACCATCAAAAACTCAATTACGTATATCCTTACCTAGGTAGGTCTTAGATCCATCACTCAGTTTCTCAACACAATATTCGAGGTTTAAGCTAGATCAAACCGTACTTTTCCTTTTTTTTCACTTTTATCATTTTGCGGTGTTACAGTTGAATCATATTCTCTACTTAAGGATTAACCAATAAAGATAAACTAAAAACAAAATGCCCTCAACTTAATAAATTATATAATTATGTATATTGAAGGTAGTAAAATGCCCGGATTGCGAACATTTTCAAACTGGAAACTGTAACCCTGGAACTTAAGAAAATGGTGGATTTTAGTCAGTTTGACTCGGACAGACCCTGCTGTTCCATTCAGGATGGGAGGACTGGTTTGATGGTTTTACCATACCACCCACCAATCAGAAACAGGTGAACAATAAAATTTTCGAAAATTTCAAAAGTCCCATTTAATCTAAAATTGAAATAAAATGTAGTATCATCTCAAAGAGACTGAAATTTAAGCGTACTACAGGGTAGCGTTCTGAAACCATTTTTATTTTGATTGTATATTAATGACTACTTCCATAGTCTGTGATAATCATAGCCGTTGACAGCACAGAAACAATTAACATAGAAATAAATTAGGTTAATTAGTTAATTAATTATAATAGGTAGTTTTTTAATAAAAATCCAAAATAACGTACTTTTAAATAAACTTTAACTCACAGATTGATGTGAACAGAACTTTTACCTTCCGATCTGAATTCCTAAAAATATGAATGTTATAAATGAACCCTTTTTTGTGAACACTACCTAAATAAAATTTTCATTTGATTATCTCCGATACTAAATAGCCGTGACAAAGTTTCTTACGTTACGTTAGTTATATTACTTGTCGTAGCTGCTGCATTAGCACCGCTCATACCGCTTGCTCGGCTTACTAGGAGAGCTCGGTGAATATTTGCGAAAGTGTCTTCAGGAACGCTGAAAACTTGCCTATATTTTTGAATTATTGAAGAAGTATTCTTCAATAATCCCTAAATACAGAAACTGCATTTCTGTGTATTTCACTTAGACGATACACTTAGCGCCTTAACTCACTGCATATATTGTTTACCAGTCTAACACACGAGCGCAACCAGTTGCCATGAAAATAAATAGAAATTTGATTTTTTTTACACTGCGAGGTGTACAACCCAAATTAAATTATCTGGCTCATAAGCTCATTAATTTTCCCTCTCTTTAAATAGACGAAGTTTTCGAAAGGTGGTCTTAAGTGAAGGTTTCGAAATGCCTGAAACACTTTTTTTCGTCTAGCTTCTTTCAAAACCACTTTTGCTCAGCCAGATCAACATTGTTGTGTTTAGAGATGATTGAAGAAAAATTGAGCATGTTTTCAGCGTTCCTCAAGCACGTTTCCAAGATTTCAAACAGCTGTAAGGCCAGCTCGGTACCCTTTGACCTGTTGGGTCCAGTAAATTTGATCAATATTCTAACATAATCTAATCCTTTAACTTATTATCGTGCAAACAATTTTGCATAGTCAATGAGTGTTTAAGGGATCAATTAAATATTTCTGATAAATATTTTAATATTTCATCTCATCATGATAATGTTAAATCCTCATACCTAGTTTAGGTCTTCAATACCATGTTTGTCTTCAGCAAAATGAACATTACCGCATTGAAATTATGCATGCATGATGCCAGTCCGCTGCAGCGCTGGCGTACAATAGAGTTTGGGAATTCTCCACGCTCTCAATGGAATTAAAACAATAGGGAATATCAAATTTCCAGTGTAAGCTGTGCCTATAAGCTTCCGAGAGTTTCGATCGCATAATGAAGCTAATCTATTTTAATCTAGGTACCTGTATCAACTGCGGTGCATGGTGAATAAAATGCTTAGATAATGTAATACTGCAAAGGTGAAGCTAATAGGTAAAACAATAATTAAAATCAGAAAAGTAAGTTATACCTAGTAACTAAGTAGATATTGATCACATAATCTTAGATCTATCCGAGCATTAATCTCAATGCTCAGAACGATTTATTCAATATCGTTACAAACTTTTGTCACTGATTTTCGAGGCAATTCACGAAACTTTAATTTTTTCAGGATTTCTTCTAATTTGTTCCGCCATCTGCATAGTGTAATAGAGCGCGCATAGCTCACAATCTCAGGGTATTATTTTTTGGTGAACCGGATCAATTGTGAACTCAAATCTATCAAAGCTATCGCATGACGCTTAGTAATTGATTATTATGAATGCCGTCTCAATCTCGGTGGGGACTTCTGTAAAAATGTCCAGTGTAGTAGATTCCAATGTTTGTATATCACAAACGGTTAAGTACGTAAGGCACTTACGATACGCAGGAAACAGGGGTGCTTTTATTGCAGAAAATGAACTCATCGACTGCAATGAAAACAGCAAACGAGTTAAACCAAACACAATCAGTAGTACACAAAAGAACATCAGGCTAATCTTATTGTGGTTGAGGAATGACAAAAGAGTCGGGTGCGAGGCGTGCGAGCGGGTGTAAGGAGCCCCAGAGTCTGGCGGTGGCAGCGGCCATATTTGCCGCTCGAGTGGCGCCCAATGAGCAGAGGGGCGCGGGCGGACGCCGAACGCGAAAACCCCGTCACTCTTTCATCGAAAGTTAATGGGACCTTTGTCGGCCGCCGACCGACTCTTGTAATGCAATTAACTCCGACAATGGTGCTATCGTTAACGAAATAATTTTAAAGGTTCCTACTGAATAAGCTCTGGGTGCCTCTTTTAAAATGTAAATTTTGTATGGTGACAGATTGGTTGATCTGAGAAAATGGTTGAGTAGATAACATTAACTTTTTATTAGGTTTTTATAAAGGCTTTAACATTTTATAAAGTTTTCATAATTTTAATTATAATGAAAACTGTTAATTACCTAATTGACATAGTTAACTTTTCCAGTCTAAAAAACTGGGCACTTTTTTCGATTGAGTAAGAAATACCTAAATAGACTAACTTTCTTATCTGATATAATTAAATTACATTTTACACCCGACTGCGTGAGTATATTTAAAGTCTTTTATATTCTTATTATTCTAATATGTATTTACGATTGATTAAATAGAGTTTCATGAATGTTTCGCTACGCCTGCACGCATGACTGTTTCCTGTAAGTAAAGAGTTCCTTTTCAATTACTTTCACATACTACATCAATGAACGTCAGTATTGTAAAGAAGACGAGAGATTATAAATGAAATCGTATGCATTGATCAGAAAGAAGGCTGGTCCAGTGTTGTGACGGCGAGGTGCTACAATGGCCCGCCAGCCGGACAGTCGGCGACCACCCGCAGTCTGGGAACATCGCACACTTGTGCCTGCCCACTCGAGTGGAAGCGCCCGCGCAGCCCCGTTCTACCGGGAACTATCAATGATACCTCAACAACAATACCAGCTTTGAGGTTTTTTTTGCCATTATGTAGTTCAGTAGCTCGGTCAGTGTTTGCTACAAAATTGGGTCGTTCCAATTGTCCGTAGATAACACGGTGTATAACAATCAATTGATCGCTCACAAGAGATCGGCCCGGCTCGTATTAGCTACCGAACTGAATGATTCAATATTTAAGAAACCTTTGAGTTATGATATCACACCGTATATTTTGATCTTTGTTATCCTTACAAAAAAATGTTTTGTTCAGTTTCTGAACCAATATACAGATTTTAATAATAGGCATATGAAATCGGTTGATAGAATTTGTAATAATAGATATTCCCAAATATTTGTAATCTTTCCCTTCTGTTAGACTTCGCTGTAACCTAAGCACTACAAAAAACATATTTCAGTTTCTTTAACATGAATTATGATTATCTTTACCCAATAGCTCTAGCTCAATATCCGCGGTACGGTTGGCTCAGTGTTTGAGCAGTGAGCTTCGTGTCGCAGGGTCGATATGGAACAAATATCTGACTTCATCATTTCATAGTCTTTGTATCATTAGGCCTACAAGGTTATATTATTGCCATTTCCGCACGCAAAATACACGCATATGACGTGGAGTTTACGAGACACGATGCCGAACTTTACAATTTTACACATCATTGTCATTTATTTTTTTCCTGCAGGTATGGTTCAAGAACCGTCGCGCGAAATGGCGCAAACAGAAGCGTGAGGAGCAGGAGCGGCTCCGCAAGCTGCAGGAGGAGCGAGCGTGCGGGCGCGCGCCTCTGCTGGCGCGGCCGCAGCTGTCCCCGCACTCGCCCGCGCTCGCGCCTCCTGCGCCGCCAACACCGCGCCCCTACACCGACGACTCCGATTCTGACCTAGAAGTCGCCTAAACACTATAGACTCCATACACCAGTGCATTCGTGAACACCACCATAACAACGGACTCATGCTTAACTTTAAATGAGCGGACAAGTGTGTTAAAGTGTTATCTCAAGTGATTTAAAGACGACAGTGAACTGTGTTGTGAAACTAATTATTCTGACTGGTAGATATCAAAATTGTGAATTATATCTAACTCAACTTACTTGCCTATACATAGGAATATTATAACTTATCGTGTATTAAGAATGTATAATGTTTAAAGGCATAATATATTATGTACGTATGTAGAATAGTAAGAATAGTATCAGCGCATATTGACTTCCTCTTCCACTAAACATTTTATTTTACTTTAGAAAATAAACTTTCTCCTACTCAATGTAGATAAATGTGTAATATGAACACCAAACAAAAAGGCGTCATCATTCTCTTTATGTAAATAGTATGGACAAAATAGAAAATGTTGACTACTTACAGCAATTAGAAATTCCGCTTCCTAAAATTCAGTACCTATCTTTATAAATGTTTTAGCGCCATATAAATTGATTATAGGTAATAAAAATTTAAATCAGCAATGAAACTGTGTTATTTTTTAAATTAGTTGACATTATGAAAATACTGTAATGAACCAGTCGTAGAAAACGCAAACATAACAGGCATAACGTTCTAATTTAATTATTATTTTGTCTCATTTGGGTAACCAAATTCATTTGAAGTCCTAAGCTAATGTTTCAGATTGTGCAGACTTGTTTTCTTTCTAGTGAGAGAGCACAAGTCTTTGTTTTTCAGCAGATCTCACTGATTAACATTTACAGTACCTAAACCTACTGTAAAACCAGCAGATGATGTAAAATTGTAGATACATCGAGAGCAGATACTCTACCAGTACACCTAAAACCATTTTGCAAACTAAAGAGTTTTATAGATTTCATTAGAACGTTATATATCTATAGCAAGTCGATCTATCTATTCCTACTATGACCATGATAGCCTTGACTCAATAAATATTTAGGTATCTCTGTGCAAGTGTGTACTTACAGCACCCATACATCTATGGACTAACTAAAAAATATCCTAGCATAGCTACACCATGGTTCCTACTTACGTATTCTCATAATGTAAAGTAGGTATCTTCGGAATCATTTCGGAGTCCACTCATTGTATATTACCGGAGTTTCTAGAATGATCAAGGACGAATGTGTTATCTATGGTTTTTAGTACAGTCTGTTTTATCACAATAAAAATAAGTACAGAGGGCGTTCAATAAGTTGTTAGCAGGTATAAATATGATTATGTTACGAAGGAGAGTTGGTGGTAGGTCTTCCAAAAGCATATTGAGTTGATTAGTTGAAAAAATATCCTTCAGATAAGAGTTCTGAACGAAGTCTTAAAAAAAAGGCTACTCTGTAAAGTGTGCCAAAATGACTGCCTCCATATGATTGCTATAATCAGAAAATTTAAATACTTGCGCTTGCGCAAGTCTAGACTTTCACAAACACAGGGTAGTTGCAATGTTAGGCGCAAGTATCTTCCCACACACGTTCGAGTGCGTTCGATTATATCCCTTTAGTTAGATACATGTATGTATGGCTACTTTATTACAATTAAAGATAATGCTATAAAAGCTAGTTTTACGACAAATTAGCAATTCAGTTGCTTTCAAAGTGCTGAAATAGGACTTACGGTCGCATGAAGGTGACCGAGAGATATCTTTATACGATTATCGAGTAAATGCGATATGAATTCGTCGACAACACTCTTTTACTAGACATGTTTGTACATCCAAAAAGCGTTGAAGGCATAAATATCGTGACAGCTGCTTTTAAACGGCTTTTAAAATAATACTGTTTCTCGATCTATAGTCAAAAGAGTAATTGCTTATACGATCTCTTTGCATAGTTGGGTACTGGCTTATTTTGAAGAAAAAAAAGATTCAAAGGCCACATTAAAAATAATATAAAAAAGAAAAATATTAAAAGGCTTTTCTACATTTTTTGAGCAAAAATTGCCAGCACTTATCTACTTTACTAAAGACTGGTATTCTCGTTTCGCAGTAATTGTTTTTTTTATATTGCAAAATAAAGTCTCGTAATCAATATTTAAAACATTTTTAGCCCGTTTTCATGAATAGTCTTTCAAAATAGTTATGGTTTACATTATTGCTTTCCAGAATAATTCAAAGCACTTACATCGTACATTGTCGTATATTGTTTAAAAACCAAAACTCTTTACCGAGAACTTATTGAACGCCCTGTATATTTTTAATTGTTAAAGTTCTTCCTATTTATTTGGTGTATTTTTTTTTAGTCAGCCTACACTGTCCCACTGCTGGGCAAAGGCCTCCCCCAAGTCCTTCCCAATCCTTGTCCAGCGCCGATTCGGCAACAAAATTAGGAAAAAAAGTTTTAAAAATCATTTGTTTCGTGACAGTCAATGGTTTATTGCAATAGTACTTAACTAATTGTATGGTTTATCTAGATAAAAAAAGTAATTAAATCCGTAATTACATAATATACCGAAAAATCTCTGCGTTTATTTTCTGCGGTGGTTGTTTACTGTTTTGGTTGTAGAACAAAATTAATGCCATTAGGTACAAAAATGAAATTATTATTACTTCTGCGATGTGCCTGCAAGTCAAACATAAGAAAGTAACATTGAAAATACACAAACTACAAACTAAATTCAGAAAACAACAACTACAATGTTTCATTAATCATTTTAAAATCCATAAAAATTCGGACATAACACGACCAAAAAAATACAAACATATCCAAATATATAAAAAATAAAATATTTTCCAAAAACGTTCACACTATTTAATCTATAACACCAAGGTATTTTCCTTGATCGATGACAAGTGATAACGTTAATGGAGTTCCCAAAGGTGGATTAGGTATCATTGTGTAGCCTTTGACTGATGGTTTATTGCATCGGCATACAAATGAGCTCGAGGAGTATGAGAACTGATGTAAGTGTGGCCTTGTACTGGCACCATTATTGTGTCATTGACTATGTCATCCCGATTAATATATCGAGGACTATGTGCGTGTTAACATGTGCTGTCAATGATGTGACCGTGTATGATCATCGGTTTATACGGGGACAACAACAATCACGTAACCAGCATCGAATACGTGTGACGTCAGCCTGGTTGGACACTGGTGCTAGCGAATACGAAAATATCCTTTTGACAGCTATTTGATAGTCACCAGAGCCAGTGATCTTCATTACGAACTGTCAATAGAGATACGAAGAGAATAGCCCCGCAGGTAACTCACCACTTATTATCGGTATTAGGTGGCTCCTAGAGTTAGGTATACCTAGATTTTTAACATATTTTATTCAGTCAGAGTCTACTTACAGGTTTGGTTAATGGAAATTAAATATACCTACCAATAGATAACTGAAATTATGGTGAGCTTACATATTTGCCAACACTTTCAAAAATGTAGAGGTTCCTATACAGGCACGCGTCAATATATCGGAAACTTACGTCGCCTCCGAAGGGGCTTAGAGGCCTTTCTTCAGCTGTGGACGTCTTCAGGCTGATGATGATGAGATGAGGAACATATTGAGCTGAAACGTCGAACCAATAAATGCTCCAATTCCATCATATAATATAAAAACATAACTCAATTAATTGAATCATCAGTCATCAACACATACTCCTAAGCACGACGCATTCTGAATGTAATTTTTATGTAAATCAGATTCATTCATAGTTCGGCATATTTATTAGTGTGACCAACATCATACAAGTGTAAAATATGCGTCAGTTAGGATAAATTGTTAGCGATTTGCTGAAACAATGAAAATGAAATGGTATGCAGTTCAAATATGAAGGATGTTTTACTGACGCCTTTTTGTGACGCGATCTTTACTTTTATAGTAATATTATTAAACTGAAGACTTTGTATTGTTGAACGCTCTAATCTCAGGAACTACTGGTTCGAAATGGAAAATTCTTTTTGTTTTGGGTAATCCATTTATCGATTATTATCAATGATATATTTATCGGTATAATTGCTAAATAACATCTTATCGGCGGTGGAATTACGAGAAACAGCTTGTATTTCAAATAACATTCATAGTTGAACTGCATCATACATACATAACTCATACATAACAACTGTAATTAAAAAAATGCGTTGCGGATATATGTATATAATTGCGTTAAGGATGCGTTTTCAAATATTTGAACTCATAAGTATAGACAAACACCCAGGCGGAACTCGTAGGTTATGCAAAATATTTGTTCAGTGTGGGATTCGAACCTGCAAAAAGTAGCGCAGCAGATACGACAAGTTGTCTAGTAAGTCCGCTTACACTACATTACGTAACACAATCAACATACTCACGCCTGTTACCTCAAAAGGGTTAGACAGAGGTTTTATATAAAACGAAACATAACTTTCGCTAGTTATGTCTTAAGGCTCGTTGTTTGATAAGTATTTAAACTATTTTTTAAGTCTATAAGTACTAATATTTTAAAGCTGTAGAGTTTGTTTTGATGAACGCGCTAATCTCAGTAACTACTAGTTCGAATTAGAAAATTCTTTTGTATTGGATAGTCTATTTATCAAGGAACAAATCAAGGAACCAATAGGAGCCAAGCAGTGGGGTTGAAACCAAGGGAAACAGCTCGTCCCTTACAATATGCTATTACCATTTGTTCAAAAAATATACGGGATTTTAGCACTAGTTTTTTTTTTTTAACAAAACATTGGCCCACTGTAGGAATTTCTCCTGTATCGTGGGTGCGTTTACAAACACAGAAACTCACATACACAAACACCCAGACCCGGAACAACTACTTGCAGTTCACACAAATATTTGTTCCGTGCGGGAATCGAACCCGCGACACACAGCGCAGCAGTCCAAATGTTCAGCCACTGCGCCAAACGTGCCGTCAAAATTATAGTTAGCATAGTTTAACTGTTAATTAAGCAACTGGTCCGTGGTCTCACGTAATAAGGGATCAGTTTACTGTCACCGAGCACAAATACAGACTCTTTGGCTCTCTGTAGCTGTGACTCAGAAATTACTGATGATAAACGCAATAACTTTTGTACTCAACGTGACAATCGTACAAAGGTCCACATGCAGCATTCTCGTTTTGCTCGTTGTTCTTGTGGTACCTACTACCACAAGAACAACGAGCAATATAAATTATTCGTATCTTGAATAACAACAGTATGTAAGTAGTGCTGTACTCAAAAACATTTTTTTTTTTATCTTGGTGAAATTATCAAATGAGTCCTCCTACTCAGGTCTGAGCGGGAGGGACTATTAGTACTGATAAAATCTCGGGTGAACTATTTCCTTTTTGAACTTGAACTTTAAGTATGTTCCAGGGTCACGTTTACCTGATGAGACTGCAGTCCTGCGACCCCAGGTTATTTCTTAGATCCTGTTTACGAAAAAAAACAAAGGCAAAAAAAACAAGCAACAATTTCAGTATAGATACATTTATTTGATAACAATTACATGATTAAAACATAATTATCACACATTCAAAATTTATAATTTTACAATGACTTTAAATACTGATTATGAACACGAACCTTCATGGCATTTTTTTTTATCTAAAAAAAATGCCCTGTGTTATGGCGTGCTTTGGTGGGTAGGGAAATTATAGATCGCCGCCTAATAGTAAGCTATTGGGTAACCATAGGCATAATATGGATAAGAGTAAGAGTACGCTAGGGGGCTGTAGGCGTATGCAGGGTAGCTGTAGCCGTAGTCCACCAGCACCTGAGGCTTAGCCACTGCAGGGCTCACCATCAGCGCCACGGCGAAGGCAACCAGCATCAACTGATGGAGAAAATTTGTACGATTAGAATGATTATTTAAAAAAATCCAATCAACATCTTATACCTAGATCTTATTGTTACCTACTCTTTTGAGAAGATGCTTTAATACCAGTCTTTCTTCTCATCTTTTTATTAAAAAAGGACCGTCGCCCTACACTAGGAATTTCTTCCTGTATCGTGGGTGCGTTTACTAACATAGATAGTCAGATATACAAATACCGATAATTGAAATAACTACTTGTAGATCATACAAATATTAGTTTCGAGCGGGAATCGATTCCGCGACACACTGCCCAGCAGTCGATCACTGAGCCACTGCCCTTATAAGTATCTTAGGATACTAAATTGAGAAACTTAACTGGAAATTAATTAGAATATACACATGAGACATTCAGTGCGTCAATCAAATTCTGAATTAGAAATAGAGCTCAAATCCAAAACACATAACACGTCTTTTTTATAGGTTTAAGAATTTCTGAAGTATGTAGGTAGTAAAGCTGAAGATGTGTCTTATAGCTTTTTAAGTAATAGTAGTACTTAATTTGACTATTAATCTTATAAGATTTTTTTAATACAGAACACTCCGCATCAAGAATGAATGGATATTAATTTCAAGAAAGTTCTACGAGGACCAGTTAATTAATAGCTAGGCATATGATTTTCTTTCTAATTTTATTAAAAAGATAAACTAGATAAGTTTATTTGATTGATAGCTACGCTTTCACGCCTAAACGGCTTAACTGATTTTCATGAATTTTAGTTCAGATATCAACGACTCGTCTATGTCAGATATGGATGGAACCCAGAAGACTGGGCCGACCCTCTGCGAATCTAGGACGAACGAAGCCACGGGCAGCAGATAGTATACCTACTAAAAGTCTTTTTATAACACTTTCGAACCTTCGCTTGCCTATATTGAACTACCATACAATATTTCTAATCGGAAACAGGATGGCGAAACAGGAAAATTCAAATTTAAAAAAAAGTTTTGCTTTTTCTAATAAGAAACAATTAGTATAAATAAAAGTAGGTATAAGAAAAAAACTCACCAATTTGAACATGTTGAAGATTGTTTAATCCTCTTCAAGACACAGCACCAGATAAAATCTAGTGAACACTAGACAGGACTGTAGTCGATGGATGCGATGGCTGATATCATACCTTCTTCTCCCGCGCTCCATCTTATATAGTGAGCCCAGAGGCCGGCTTCCCATCCGTGATTGGAAAAACTAATGACCCTCCAACCGTCCTCAAGATACTGCATATAGGATGTAAAAAATGTTATACACAATGTCGCATTAACAGTTAATAGTACTTCATTTCCATATTGGACCCGGATCACAGTGTGACAATAGGCGCGTGGAAGATTCGACGTCAGAAAAAAATATTGGACACTTACGTGACATACGTACACTTGCGAGCAAAAGTATGGAATCGCTTATTTGTAATTGATCCGGGATAGCTACTCAAATAATAGGGTGATTTGAATGAAAAATTTGGTATTTTAAAGTTTACAGTCAAAGCTTTAAAATGGTAAATTTTGGTGCATTTTTATTATTCTAAACTTGTTATTAATACGTAATTAAAATCGCGCGGAATCGGAGTTCGGAGTAGTGGTTCCATACTTTTGCTCGCAAATGTAGTTGGGTACCTACGTTATATTTAGAAACTGAGCTATTTATATCAAGTAGGTAGTAAAATATAGATCCAGAATCATACAAAATATCTGTTATGTTTTTTTTTCTATTATCTGAAAAGAGAGACAAAATTGTACTTAAGTATAAAGAAAATTTCAACACCAACCCTACTGCTACTGAAACTTTGTGAGTCTGGTGAAATAAACAGGCCAAGTGCGAGTAGGATGCACGCACGAAAGGTTACGTACGTTATTTGTATGGGAATCGTGGCCCCAGAAATATTTACTTTATTCTGTTTTTTAGTATTTGCTGGTATAACGGTAGAAGAATTTGTTCATCATCTGTGAAAATTTCATCTGTCTTACTATTGCATGAGATACAACTTGGTGACAGACGGACAGACACACAGACAGACAGCGTAGTCAACATCAACAATAAATTGATACCAAGCGCTTTTTTAACAATACCATTAAAGTTACAAATTCTGTGAATACACTAAGAATAATCCTCACTTTAAGTATAACTTTTATAAAATTTCCTTTTTTCCACGATTACGATTTGTAATAATATTTATAATTATAAACATATTATAAAGTAAATAAAACTGAAGCAAGTGGGAGCAAATCCATTATAATAAATCAAAGTGACTTGTTTGTTTATATAAATTATAATAAGTTTAGATTATGCTTATGTAATTGGTGTTAAACCAAGTACCTACACAAGATCACGATTATCAACCATAATCTAGTTTGTATGCAAAATAAGTGCAATAAATACATAACAATAATCATCTCATCACATAGCGGACTTTAGTAGGTCGGCAACGACTAAGTATTGTCATTTAAATTATTTTCAGCAGTTAAACTTAAAATGCTCGTAAAGTTTTAAACAAATTTACATTTATTGCAGAAGGTTCAATCAGTCCTAACTTCATTCCTTTTGAGAAGATTTTCTCATCTTATCGGAGTAGATAATAATATAAATATAGGTTTACTAGGATAGTAGGTAGGTAGGTAGGATAGATACCTATATATAGCTATACTTAAAAAAAATTCTTTCTCCGCTAACGCAGCAGGTCAAATGAAAGATTTTTTTAAATTAAATAAACAGTACTTTCGAGCTCGTTTATCTGATTTCATGTTGGTGTTTTATACGAGATTTGTGTACACATATGTATCTAAATTAATCTTATTTATCCCTCGAACTTTGGGGTTTGATATCTTGATTCTGAGCTGATAATTCTGCGTTTTTTGAGCATTTTAGAAATCGGACATACGTCATCAGAAGTTTAAACCGTGTGAATAAAACATCACAGCATAAATATTACTATCGAATAACTGCACTATAAACTACTTACTGATATGTATGTACTACCCACAGCTGCTATAGAAGTGCTTATATGATTATAAGCTCTATAATTAAGATCCTGTTTCCTATGGTGTTTTTGTATCAATAAAATATGTCACCGTGTATTGAATACAAAACAAATACTTCTTGTGTTCAGCAGGTGCCTCGCCCTCGGGTGACCTACGAGTCGATATTCAAATCGCGTTTTTGAAATGTTTTTGGGAATACGCAATTTGGTTTGTTCAACAACCAAGGTTACGAAGAATTATCCAGATTCATTATCCATTCATAAAAAGGTAAAATAATTCAATTGCCGATAAATAAATAATAATACACCCACACAGTCTATAAGTAACATAATATACACGGAAATAATAGGCTCTCTACCGGTTTAAACGCTTTTAACCATGTTACGGTACGGGGCTTTTTTTTTTCATGTGGTAAAATCATCAAATGAGTCGTCCCGCCGTGAGTGAGGCGGAAGGGACTGTCAGACTCTTACTGACTAAAATCCACCCGTGTTCCTTCGGATGCCCTTTACGTTCTGGGGCCGCGGTATCCTGGGTTAAGAAAAAATCCGAGACCCCAGCAGGCATTTGGCGCGAAACACGACGCGCCACCGACCCGGGCTTGGTCCTCGGTCGGACGACGAGCTACCCATTACTCACCGACAGCAAGCCCGCTCCGCCGCTGTGCCCTCTGCTGATCAGATGGACACGCGTTGGAGCGTCCACACGACAGGCTATTCGCATACGGGCAGGGAGACCTCTTAGGTACACAGTGGCCTAAGGGAGAGTTTTTGCCCGCATCCCAGGGTGCACTAGCCCGAAAAACTAGTCTTCCCCCCGGACTTATCCAAGAGGGAACTCACACACACTCACTCACAGTCCACGGGCGCACGTGGAGGTTTCCTGTGGCTAGGTGGAATTGGAAGCAGTCACCTCCTTCTGCGGAGCAAAAATAGAAAACTAGTCTACTAGTGAAAGGAGGCAAAATACGTTGGGGAGATTTTATCCTCCACTTCACAATTCAGCCACCATGGGAGACGGACAGGGCGCTGCAAGAGTCAGGTCCGGGTAGAGGCTCGTATAATATATTATCGTACTATTTCAGGCGCCTCAGGGAACAGTTAGCGAGCTGACAGGACCTGCTGGGCTCTCGGGACTGTTCTAAATAGCACGTGATCCTGGATGTGGCAAAGGTCAACCGAACGGACAGGGTAGATTTCTATACAGTATGAGTAACACTCATCCGTCCATTCCGCACGAACCAGGGCGGAAAGAGTCAATAATTTGATGATTTTTCAACATCAAAATAAAAAAGAGTTTAAATTCTATTTCTGAATCAAAATTCATAAAAATTGGCGGATCGAGCGGGTAGCAAGTAGCAATTAGGTAATATTATGTAATCTTTGCCACCGGTCTAAGCAAAAATAAATAAACAAAGTCGCAGAGCACCGCGGTGTCATGACTGTCCCTCCCGTTGGGGCCTGAGTAGGAGGACTCATTTCATGATTCTACCACGATAAATAAAGAAGTTTCTTATGGTCACGTGTAAGCGTCCACATATTCAAGGAAAAAGGCCAAGGTACAAACAGTTTTGGGGAATGTATTGCTTCCATAATCTGAAATCGTAGGTGTCTATTTGTATTTACCTATGATAAAAGTTGTAGAGCATCTATTTATACCTACAGATTTTGGCTAAATTTGTAGGTACCTAGGAAATATCAATATTATAGTAAGTCGTTTTCGAAATCGGTTATAAGACTGACCGGCTTTTTGCCCTATCTAACGTTCATGCTTGGATTGGGGGCTAAGGCCTTGACAAAATCTTCTTTGCCCATGCGCCTTTTGCCACTTTTGTATACAACACGAATGTAATAAAAAACTTGAAACAAAAAAAGCTGTTTCTGAAGACCCATAGGTACATTTTTAATCACAAAGTATTAAGATTTTTCAAATAAGGGGAACCCTTCTGATATCAAGGTGAAGACCCACTTAAGGGTGAGTAACAAAAAGTATATGGTTTCGTTTTCCTCAACTTTTCATATTAAGTACCTACTTGGAAGTTAAAACTTAACTTAAGGCTTGTATTCACGACAATGACCTAGGCTGAGCATGAACGCGTTTTGAATTTATTATAAGTCCTACCTAATTGTTTTTGTAGAGTACCTAAACAATAACGATTTTTCTTTGGATGTGGTAGATATTTTTATTTAAGTACTTAGGTAGGTATAGGTAATATTCTTTTGGTAAAAAATGTGGGAGTAGGTAAAATGGTTTAATTTCAGCGATTTAGAGCTGATGTGAAGAATATTTTTTTACTCGACTACGGCAAAGCCAAAAGGAGGGTTATGATTTTTACCGGTGTTAAATAATGGTATGATTATGACGAGAAAATAGAATGGGTGCCAACAGCAGGTAAACTGTTGACTAGGTAAGGTTCATAGGTATGGTTCTATTATTTTCTGTGCAATGATATGGTGCTCTTTTAAGCGTAAGTAGGTAGGTACTCTGGGGCCTCTAACTATTAGAAGTTCGAAGGACTAAATAAAATAAGTCTTTTACCCGATGTAAACACTGTGCTTAACATTACGAATACGAAGAAAGTAAAAATTAGAACTGACATTATTAGCAGAAAAAATGAATGTAGGTAGATCGGATTGTCGCTTGCCCGTTTATTTTGTTTTTAGGGTTCCGTAACCAAAGGGTCAAACGAGACCCTATTACGTAATATGTGCTATCACTGAGACTTCGCTGTCCATCCGTACATCTGTCACCAAGCTGTAAGTATCTCATGAACCATGATAGGTAGTTGAAATTTTTACAGATGATGTATTTCTCTTGCTCCTATCACAACAAATACTAAAAATAAGAATAAAATAAAAGTTTTTATAAATAATAGTACCTACGGTACAGCTCTACTTCGTGCGCGAGTCCGACTCGCACTTGGCCAGTTTTTTTTTGTCCTGTGGTCGTCCAGCCATTATTTTTCATTTATATGTCAAAAAATCCCACGTACAAAGAATATACGTTATTTTAAAGAAATTGTTGAAACTTAATTATAATAAAGCCTAAAGCATAGGTAATTAATATCCTTAAAGTTAAGTTTTTTTATTTTTAGCTTTAGTTACCTATGTATATATCCTTAATACATAAATACTTTAGTTATCATATTCAGATCTACTTTCAGAGGGTATGAGCAGTGAAAAAATTAACAGTGACTAATTAAAATCATACCTTATATCACTCTCACTTTAACTAAATTAATATATCTAGTCTAGGTAGGTATCTAACAGTGTCATGAGGCCAATCGTATTGCCTGAATGACAATTTAATATCAGCCAGCTACGTGTACCTAACCTACCTATTTATGGATAGATATCGATTTTCTGCGTGACTCGGTCGTCGACAAGGATCAGCCAGGCTATCTGCGGCTATTGACTTTGAGACTAGTCCTCATTTAGCTTATATATTATTGTTGTTGCGTAACCGACGAGTGTGTAGGCGGTATCGTTACTGTCCCTGGTATCAGACCAGACCAGCAGATCTCTATAAACACAGCCTTGTCACAGCGCTGCCGAAGCGCTTTACGCTACGCTAGGACTAAAGTTTTTTTTTGCTATTGACTAAGCTAGTATCAACGAGACTAGAGCTCACCGCTCACGCCACACGAGATCGGACGATCACAAATCCGTCTCTTTGAAGAACACATCGTTGTTTTTTGGCGCGAGTACTTGAATTGAAAACCGAACAAGCGAAGGAATTTAAGATTGAACCGCGAGCGAAGCAAGGTTCAAATATAGAATCCTGAGCGTAGCAAAGTTTTCAACGGTAAAAAAAACAAAAAAATAATTTTTTTTTTTTATTTTTAAAACCGTAACGGTTTCAAGAATAACTTTGCTGCCGAGCGAAACACACACACAACTTTTCGCCTCAATGCGTGACCCTGGAACGTAAAGGGCTATTGAAGGACACCGTGGATTTTAGTCAGTAGATACATTAAGTCTGACAGTCCCTCCTGCTCTGCCCTGGGTGGGAGGACTCATTTTATGATTTTACCACGCTAAAAAACATGCATTGATTTGCATGTAGTAGAGATGAGGATGTTGATATGGATGTGTAGAGTGACAAGAATGTATAAAGTAAGGAATTAGTTTATTAGAGGAAGTTTTAAAGTAGCACCGGGTATAGAAAAAATGAAAGGAAGTCATCTGTCTTGGTATCGACATGTGATGAGGAGGAGGGATGAGACTCATGTGACTAAAAGAGTGATGTTAAGAATGTTGATGGATGGAAAGGAAGGGGAAGGCCAAAGAAAAGAAAATGGATTGTGTAAGGGATGATAAGAATGAAAAAGGCGTTAATGATACGGTGACGTCTGATAGTGGAGAGTGGAAGAAAAAAACGTGTTGCGCCGACCCCAAGTAAAATGGGTTACATGGGCAGGAAGATGATGACCACGCTAAAAAAAAGGCGGAGATAATTTAAGAAGGGTTTCGTCACATTAAAGGTAAATGATAAAAAGACTGGTATTGTATTTCGAAAGTATTTAATTGATTTTTATGTACATAATTAAAAGGCCATCGCTAATTTTACTCGAGATGTGCCAACTAATCTGCCATATTAGCAATTGGCAAAATTGCCGACTAGTCGGTTAACCTGCAATCCTGCATAATTATTTTTATTTTTATAATCAGCCTTTCTGTTTATTACATTATGTATAAATCTGGTTTTCCTATGTTAATCAATCAATTTAACTATACCTAATCATAACACCCCTCTTTTTCCGTCGGGGGTTAAAATGTGATATAATTATGTATAGAAGGCGACTCTATTCTTCTTCTGACGTTGTACAAGCATCGCCGCTATGTTGTTCCGCCAATAAACTCACACCAATAGTTTTAAGGATGCTTTTCATTATAATATATATAAAATATATTTTGTTAATATTACTGGATATTTCTGTAAATGTGGGCTAGATCACATGGATTAGCATTGGACTTCTCAGTGGCGATGTGGTGTATCGATTCGCGTGGTGCATTTCAAATAAAAACAAAAATGTTCGTAGGCAAAATCGGGCTCTTTGACGTCGCCAGAGACAGTTGGAAATCCTATATAGAACGATTGGAGCAACATTTCATAGCAAATGAGGTTAAAGATACAATAAAAGTGGCGACGTTAAGTCGGAAGAATAAACGACGCCGACTCTGAGTTTTGAAAAAGCGTGTAAGATAGCGATCACGATGGAGGCATCTAGAACAGATGCAGCCCTAGTAGAAGGAAAAGGGCAAGAGTCGAGTCAGCCTGCATGTTTCTATCAAATGGGAGTCAACGAGGCGCGACGTGGTGGCGGAAACATCAGCAGCTGATGTTTCCGCCACCACGCGGAAACTTGAGTTCGTATAGCTGATGATCAGCTATACGAAGTTTCAAGTCTTTTTCCAGCGGGGATAAGTGTGATCGGTGTGGCGGTAATCATTTAGCCAAAACCTGTAAATGCATACACAACGTGTGTCGAAATTGTAACGTGGAAGGGCATCTCAAATTGGATGTGCCCAAGAGACCCAAGAGTCAGGAAAGAAGATTCGACCAGTCATGCAAGTCAAAACTATGTGGCGAATGATTTGGATATGAATCCGGATAGTTGAAGTGACGAGATAGTCATTAATTCTATTTCACAGAGTAGGGAAAATTTCAACCGATATAACCGATAGTATGTTGTTGTCTGTTTCATGATTGAAATGTTAATGTAAATGGAATTAGACACAGGAAGCACTATAAGATTATAGTCTACTCGGTGAAGCTAACAGTAACAGTAATTATAAAACTCATATGTATTAAATTGTTTCATTGAATACAACATAATATGTGGCGCAGCCGTAAATGTTTTATAACGTACCATCTTTATCGATGATCGCCGTACCTACAGTTCCTAACTGCATACAAGTATGAAAGAGGGGGCCTCGTCATTATGCTGACGCTCTTTGAGGCGCGCGTGGAGACGCTCTTTGAACACGAAGCGCCGTCTACCCGGGCATGGTCCATGGTCGGGCGGCGAGTTGCCCGCGCCTACGGTGGCCGGAGAACGTCTTGCGACGTCCGACGTCGTGGGCGTCCACCACCGCGGCCTCAGTGGGGATTTGCCAAGCAATTGGAAAAGATTCAAGCAACGGCTATTAAATATTTCATTGCCGCAGGACTTGATGATGAAAAAGATCAAAGAAAAATTGATATTTCTCTAATTGTCATTGGCGAAGAAGGAATACAAATTTATGATAATTTTGATTTCGACAAGCTTATTGATGTCAACGGGAAAAAACAGGTGGTGACATTTGACAAAGTATTGAAGTCGTTCGACGAATATTGCGAACCAAAGAAAAATGTACTGTTTTCAAGATTTTTATTTTATAAGCGCCCTCAGTGACCGGGTGAGCCATTTAAGATATATTTCACGAATTTGAAAAGCCTAGCTAGAAATTGTGAGTTCACAAATGAAAATGAAGCCATTCGCGATAGAATTATTTTTGCCACGACCAATAAATCCGAACAGGAAAATTTGTTGAGCATGGGGGATGTGGATTTAAATAAAACTGTGAAGAGGTTACGTCTCTCAGAAGTAACATAATCACAAATCAAAGAAGTGCAATGTGACTCAACAGAAGTTGGGGATGTTCCCAAACTACAGGTGAAAAAATCCACTCCACAGTGCAAGTGGTGTGGTGGCCAACATGAGCGGAACATCAACAAATGTCCTGCACAAAATGTGGGAAATATAATCACTTTGCAAAAGTGTGCCGCACCAAGAAAGTGCAAGTCATATCAGAAGAACAAAATATATCTTTGGAAAGGAGGAATAGTGAGGGTCAAGATCTGGTTGTAGTGGAAGATGCCCAGGAGCAAGTACGAGATTTTCAGTTGATACCTAGGAGAGACATAGTTCCACCAAAACGTTTAGCGGAGTATATATTATGTTAAAATTATTAAATTGTTTCATTGAATACAACATAATACAGTTAAGTGATCATTTTAAACCCACTTTGAATAAATGTCTAGAAGTTGATTGTTTTCCTCTACCTAAAGTCGCAAGCTTATGCACAATGTGAATTTGATGAGACGCGTAAGTTTACAGTAATTAATACACACAATTTAATTATGTAGGTTATCAATGCCAGGGACTCGGATTAATACGAAACACGACTGATATTACCTATAGCTCCACAAGTCGACCAAAAGGAATGATAAGCCTAATTGGACAAAGCTACAGTTGGCACATCTCTATTAATCATTATTCAGTCATCATCTACTTTTTGACGCATATTTCTTTTAGGGTTATTGAATTTTCTTTTCTTGAACTCGACGGGTTCATCGCCAAGTGACTCGACACGCTTTTCCTTGAACTGAATTATTTCTGGCTGCACGATCACTGGCGGGGGCGGCAGTTCCTTTTCAGGCTTCGGTAGCTGAAGATCGATATGTTCCACAGGTCTGGAAAGATTTTTTTAAATATAGTATTGTGGGTAAACAGTCAGAACCAGAACCACTTCCCGTAAGTAAAAAAAGTATTTTCTCTATTTGGAAATTGAACCCGCGACATTAGGCAATCGATCGGCCACTGCGCCAGTCATGTAATAATTTTCAATAAGCATTTTCTATTCAACATTGTCATCATCATTAAGTAAGATAGTTGCTTATGGAATGGTGGCAGTTGTAATAGTAGCAACTATCGCCACTTGCCCAAAGAAACATGCAGCACTATAGATAAAAAACATAGATCTCTAATTTAAATGAAAAATGAAACCATAACTGAAATGAACTTACTCATTTACTACTGGAGTCCAAGATCCATAGGGCTTGGTGGCGCGCGGAGCTGGCCCGTAGTCCACAAACTTCTTGACAGGCGGTGGGTCCTTTTTAACAGCCAACTCTCTCATTTTTTCCCTTGCTATGTGAGCGTTCACCTCCATATGAACATCTTTTTGGGCTTGCTTTTGTTGTTGTTTTCTAGAAAACATATGTAAAATTAGCCCTTATGTTAATCAAAGTGATTGGTCGGGACAATACATGTTCGTCAGGTTCTAAAAAAACAAGGCGCTCTCTATCGGTGCGACCACGCGACTAAATTAAAAAACAAAACAGAAACTCTATGAAGGTGTCCTGCGTGTCCAACAGCACGTGTGTGGGTACAACGCAACGACAGACGACCCGATCTGGATGCGATCGCGATTTGATATTTCCATACAAACGCGATTCACGATCGCGTTCGCGTTGAATCGTTTACCTAAGACACTGCGTAATACAAAGTACGTGAAAGACATGTTTAACAATGAGTATTAACAACTGGTAATAAATAAGTATTATTAAATTAGCTTAGAAATAACTGTCTCTTCATACTTTAGTTTCTGCATCTTTTTGTCTTGTGTTTCGCCTTTTAATTTTTTCTTTTCTTGTTCTGCTACTGACACAAATTCATCAGGAGCATCCCACGTAGTTTCTAAAATGAAAAAAAAAATTCTTGTTAACCTTATAATTATTATGAGCAGATGAGCTGAGGTCATCATTTCATCTGCTTATTGATTGATAACTACTTTTTCCTTTCAGATTCTTGAAACAATTAAATAAATGTCACACTTATCAAGTGAAACGAATTTCTTATACCATTTGTAACAGTATTCCAGTAATAGGAGCTCCCATCTTCACTCTTGACTTCTTCCCAGGATGGTGCAGCGCTTGAAGTGGGTGCATTAGCCACAACTATTGGAGTTTCACTGCTACCACTCTGATTTAGTAATTCATTAATATTCTGAAAAAGATATAAAAATAGATTAAAAAATATTATTAGTTTGTATTTATTAAATTATTAATTTGGCTAGCACAAGAAAGGTCAACTATTAGTAATGAAATGGATTTAATCAAAAAGACTACAGACAGTTATATCATTAACATAATACACACAAAACATCACACCGTAATATGTTTTATTTTTATTATTTTTGTATTACTCCCTTGTTATGGAAGAGCTGGCTCTCCTACTTCAGGTACCATCAGCCTAAATGGAGGTTAATCAAAACTTATACTTGTTTTACCTACACATACAATCCACCAAGAAAATGGCCAGAGGTGTAACACCTCTGTCCATTTTCAAAGAAAACCATATTTCACAAGATATGTTATAGGGGGTGGGCCTATTGCCATAAACATGGCATAAGTCTAGACTTTGAGACTGTCACTGTGGAGTTTCTCATAGAAAACCCAAATACCACACTGCTTGATCTTGAATCTATCCCTGGACTTCTTGCAGTCATGCTATCACTCATTATCGACTAAGTAAAGCAAAAAGTTTTTATTAGAAAGCTGACATAACTGCCACTAGTATTTCAGCTTTATTTTGAATAACTCAATTTGCACCTCAGATTTTAAACTGAGAATTTCACAATGAATGCTAGAACTTATGGTCTTGATACATATTCGCATATTTTGCATGCAGAACTTATGATTTTAGTAAAACCATTGTTCAACACATAACTCCAAATTAATTTTATCATTTTGGGAATCACCTTTTTCATGAAAATATGTTTCAAAATCTATGATCCATTTTCTCATGATAAATGACCCACAGTTTCTATGACAATATTTAGTAGGTTGATTATATTTTGAAATGAAAAGAAGAGTTGTTAACTTATAATGTATACCTGAGATGTGATGTCAGCATTATTCTTCACGTCATTCAAGTAAGCAGTCATAGCTGCCGCTTCCATTTTTTTGATGTCATCGTCAATCTTTTCTTTCTGCTTGAATTCTTTAGCACTTTTTTTACTGAGCTGTGATATGTGTTTTTGAACATTTTCCTTGTGACGCTTACCATTTTCATGGAATGAAATTGACTGAAATTTAAAAGGATAGTCACTGTCATGTTATGGTAAGAATATGCGATCATGGAAGTATTTATGGATTATTTCTAATCAAATTGTAATTGTTTAAAATGATCATAATATGAAATCAGCAAATCTTAAGAATCAAATAGGTGTGAATTCAGTTCTTACTACTTTGTTATCAGCAAACCAACACTTGCAAAATTCGCAATATTTTCGTGCTTGTGACTTCCAATATTCGGTCCTGAAAAATATCATTTATTTTGGGTTAGTATTTAAATAAATACATTTAGAATTGAATTTTTAGTGTAGTTTAATTAATATTTAATTAAATGGCGGTCAAAAATCAACAAAAAATATTTTTAAGTTAGTAAAACAGTTAACTCTTCCTCCATAACTATAACATATTTAACTTTGACTGTCCACTCATCCACTGTCCCAATTATATACTCCCAGTCCGCGTATATTTTTTGAAAAGGGGAAGAAGTTTATGTTTCACGACTCACGTAAATTACCTAAATTTTTATTATTTTTTGTAAACACTTTACTCACATTGTTCTGTAGGTGAAATGCTGACGAAATTTAACTGAAAAATATTCTAACAATAAACTTTAATTATTCATAAATGAAAAGATTACGCTGTCGCAAATATAACCTAGAAATAGAGTATATACGTATTTTTAATAAAAAAATATCTATCACGTCGTTTTAATTCATAAACAAATAAAATGCAAAAGAAAGCTTGACGTTGACCACATGTTGACACTGACATTGCGTGCAGTGTTGCCAGGGCCCCCGAGTCGTAAGTTACGTTTCGTTTTCCGAAATGTTACATTTTTGCTACAAAAGTTACATTATTGTTTTTTTTTATATGTGTTTTTGACTTAGATAAAGTACATATCTCTTTCTACGGTTTTTGGGGTCGAGGTCGGAGTCAAATCGACGTCAGTAAAATAGCGGATTATAAAGAAATACCGTAGGATCATCTATCTCTTTTCTGAACATGGCTAAAGATATCATCTGTGTTCATCAGAAAGAGCTAGATAGTTCTTCAATGTCTAGACTTCTCTTCGTCCATCGACAATTTTTCTTTGGGCAGTTCAGTTTTAAACCATCATAAGCGCGACAGGTTTAAAAACGTTCGTTAAAAGTGCAAATTAAACTAAACGTTAACTGCATTGCACTTAAAATTAAATATATTGTAGCTCAGTAGCGTTGTAAAAGCGCTGTCGTCTGAATAAGTTCGACAAAATTCATCTGTCCTGTGTTGGTCCGGTGTCCACCAGGTCTCGGTGTGTACGCGGCATTAGTCTGTGTTGGTCATAGACTTATAGGTCGGACTGAGCAATTATGAGTCTTTCATTTTCCAGTCTGGCTAACGAAAGCTGTCCACGCAAAAAAGCGGCAATTTAAAAAAATCAAGGGCTGACAACCCCGGCCTACACGCTGCTTAAACGGAGTTGATGCTTATTATAAGGCTTTTAGGGCCTTATTCACGTTCCATCTGCTGTACGCCCCGCCAAGGTCATACACGATGCTCGATGCAAAAATACCGTGAATAGGCTTGACGTACGTCATGATAATAATAATAATTGACGTACGTCAAGCCTATTCACGGTGTTTTTGCGTCGTGCATCGTGCATGGCCTTGGCGGGACGTACAGCAAGATAGAACGTGAATACGGCGCTTAAAGCGCCGTATTCACGTTAGCGATGGGTCGTTGACGGTTTTTCCGTCAACGAAACGTTAACGTTGATTCACGTTTGTCAACTAGTTAATCAACTAGTTGAATTCGTCAACGAGTTGAACGAGTCAACGTGTTCATGTCGTTGACGAATTTAACTGTCAACTTGCAACGTAAACCGTCGATTCATTAAACGGTTTTTATCTAACGATTGTGCGTTGAATTTAAGAAACAATTTTATTCAATTTATGTATTGGAAAACGTTTGATTGACGGTTCGACCCATAAATCCGTTTAATTGCAGATCCTGTTTGAAGTAAGATTAGTAAAAATTAATGTTTCCTTTTCTGTAGCTTATTTATCCACTTACACTCATAAATGACGTAGTTTCCATTCGAATTTCAGTTTTATGTACAAATTAACATCTAAAATAGTGTGAAACAAAAACTATTATTTCTATTTTTTAGACGGCTGTTCGCTATACTTTTGCATCTCAAAAACAGTGCATTTCAAATAATATAATACATTGGGATTAGGTCTACATCTGTGGTATCAACGTAAGTAAACAAACTTCTTAAAATAAATATTTCGAAAATCAACTCTTACAATCGCTCGCAATCCATGACGCGCATGACGTTAAAAACAAACATCCAAAAACTCAACGTTGAAAACAACGTTGCATTTGCGTTCTCGTTAATTCAACGAGACGAACGAGTTAAACTCATAAACGTCGTTGACGGATTCAACTAGTTGATTCGTTAACAGTTAACGTTAATACGTTGACAAGAGATCAACGGTTGATTCAACTAGTTCGTTGATTCAACGCTCATCCCTAATTCACGTTCTATCTTGCTGTCTTTTATCTTCTTATCTTTTTTTAACTTTCTTCTATCTTCTATCTTCTTCATGAAAGTTCAATGGTTTGACAATTTTGACAGTCCAAAAATATTTGATGGCCACCACAAATAGGGCGTTTGTGCACTACACGGAATTTTACTGTCCGGCAGAAAGATTTATGAAGTCAAATTATACAGTTCGAAAAAAAGCACCGCGCTTTTGAAACGCGGTTTTTTGGCACGCTTTTAAAAATGCATGCATGGAAATGCATTTGCTTTTTGTTCAAAGGTGAACGCAGACGTGACGCAGACCTAGCCGTACCGCAGTCCCCGCAGTCATAGTTTTCTTATCGCTTCTGCGGCTACTGCGATGCGGGTGAGTGTGCGAGGTTTCATAGAATGTCATACAAGGAATTCGTAATGCGGGGACTCCGGAGACTGCGGTGCGGCTAAGTCTATGTTTACCTTAACTCAGCAGCGCTTTATAGCACCCAAAAAAAAAAGAATGGGGCTAAGTATTGCCAATTTCGTTACACTGCAGGGTCTATTTTCATGCTCTCAAAGAAAAAAATCAGCGTATCAAACAAACATAAGAAGCCATCTTCGGGAGAGCGAGACTGAGTCAGAGACCATGATAACATATTTTTTCCTCTCTTTTATGTATCCAAAGATTTAATAATTAGAGATTGTTGTGTTTATTTTAGATCTAAAATGCGTGTCAATATTTTCACAAAAGACATACTCCATTGAAACTGAAATAATTTATTTTTATTGTTCAGAAGAGAAGTAGGAAGAAACATAGTTGGATGGCTGTCTCTGTATGGCAACACTATTTTGGTTACATTGTGATGTCGTCGTCGAGTATCGAGTGTCGTCGTCTTTTGTAGAATTTTATCAAGGTAATGTTTATTTATGAATATTGCAGTAATAATTTTTATTTCCTATAAGTGTTCGTTAAAAATGGAATATTGTTTCACTATATAAGTAATTAGAGCGGCTACCAACTACTTGTCATTTATATATTTCTTGGCGGCCATATTAAAATTTGAAGATATAACTACGACTTTGTTTTATCCCGTTTAATCTCTATAATCTTGTTCTTTTTGCGTTTAAATGCTCAACAAATCGCAATTAAATTGTATACGCTTTAATTAATTTGCATTAGTTATAGTAGGTATTTGTTTACAAGCCAATTTTCTGTTTTGTAATTTATTTGTACTTATTTTGGTGCTTGTTGACGCGTCTCGTAATCTCGTTTACCTATCTTGCTTCGGCGTATCCATCTATACTACAATGTTAATTGATTATGATCTATTTATTGTTCCAGATATCCCCGGTCTAAAGTTGGTGAACGTGATAAACTTCTAAATACCCTATGTGTCGAAAAGTGACTTATCGTAAAATTTGTTTAGTGTCGGACTTGGACAAAGAATTGTGATTCTAAGTTTCTAATTTTAGTCGTGTCCCTAGTGGGATTATTTGGCAAAATGATGACCGAAAATAGAATTAGTTCAAGTAATCACGTCGGAAACAGTATGGCCAGTCAGAATAAGGGGTTCGTATCACTCTTTCAATGCTATTTCAATTTCATGTACCTAGATATATTTTTATTAAAATCGTATTTTTTTTTCACAGAGATGTCGATAAAAGTATCGATGACATCGGTTGGAAATCAAAATTAAAAATACCCCCGAAAGACAGGAGAATAAAGACTAGTGTAAGTTTATAAATTACCACTATACCCTCAATATTACACATTATCTAGAAGAAGTCGGTTATTAAGTAAATAGTTTTATGCTCTAAAATATATTAGATGCATATTATTATGAAGAAAAAAAAAACCTCTAAAATTAACTAATGTAAATGAAAACAATGAAGGTATTGAACTTTGATAATAGAAGGGAGGCATTTTTTTATTTGCAAATTATTTCTTTTTGAAAATTATATGCAGAGATAAGATGTTCTTCGCTGGCTGCATTAGGAGAAAAAATTAAATTATGAAAGTTAAAAAATGATGTCCACTGTAGAATTATATTCTTTTCTGAAACAACAATAACTGCATGCTTTTGGTGTGCTCTTCAAATGAAGATCCTGATGTAATGTGAAAATACTTTTAATAAGTAGCTTGATTACTTTCTTGCTATCATAATATATAATAAAGCTGTTTAGTTTACATAGAGCACTTTCCTAAAACAGGTATTGCAAAATAAAATTCATAATATCAGTTTTATTACGATTTAGTCTGAACTATAATCAATTTATTACATTTTTTAGGTGTATTAATGTGATATGAATACTTTTACATGTTTTATATTACATTTACATGGGTGTAAAAAAATGTCTCCTTCAATTGCTCCAAATGCAAATCACTACTTTTAATGTAGAATTAATAAGAACTGAGATAGATAAAGTTCTATTTCATCATTATTTTATAGGTAAAAGACCACCTTATGTGGCTGACCACTTATGGTGGTTTTTTTACTGTCTGAACAGAAAAACCAATTTTTATTGTTTGGGGGTACTAATCCAGTGTTACTCATTATATTTTCTTCAATTTAAAGGATGTAACTGACACAAGAGGTAATGAGTTTGAAGAGTTTTGTCTAAAACGTGAGCTGCTGATGGGCATTTTTGAGAAAGGATGGGAGAAACCTTCCCCCATTCAAGAGGCTTCTATTCCTATTGCACTCAGTGGTAAAGATGTCCTTGCAAGAGCTAAAAATGGAACTGGCAAAACTGGCGCTTATTGTATTCCAGTTTTAGAACAGGTTTGATAAAATATTACTACATTTATAATTAGTTACTGTACTATTATCACTTTTATGACCTGAATGATGATATTTTTGGATTCCCCTTCACTTCTCTATAAGTGATAAAACCCGTATTTACTGATTGTTGTTACTGTTTTCACGCATGATCACAAAGGAGTAAGAGTAATTTATAATAAAGGTTTTAATTTTCCCATATTTAGGTGGATCCCAAAAAAGATGCTATTCAAGCTTTAATTGTGGTACCAACTAGGGAGTTAGCGCTCCAGACATCACAAATTTGCATTGAACTGGCAAAGCACACAGATATTCGCGTAATGGTGACAACAGGAGGTACTAATCTCCGGGACGACATTATGCGTATTTATCAAAATGGTAAAGATAAAGATTTTTGTTATTTATTTTTGGTAAATTGATGTTCCTCTTTTATCTTAATTGTGTCATGTCCTTGTTTCAGTTCAAGTAATTATAGCTACGCCGGGACGTATGATTGATCTCATGGATAAACAAGTTGCCAAGATGGACCAGTGCAGGATGCTGGTTCTTGATGAGGCAGATAAACTTCTTTCTCAAGACTTCAAAGGAATGTTGGATATGGTTATTTCACGGTGTGTGACATTTATTAATCAAGTTGAAATTTTGGTTTTTCATTTCCTAGACATAAGCAATGACTTAAAAATGTTTCCACAGGTTACCCAAAGAACGTCAGATCTTACTGTTCTCTGCCACCTTCCCACTGAGTGTGAAACAATTCATGGAAAAGCACTTAAGAGAGCCGTATGAGATTAATCTCATGGAAGAATTAACACTGAAAGGAGTTACACAGTACTATGCATTTGTACAAGAGCGACAGAAAGTGCATTGTTTAAATACCCTTTTTTCAAAGGTTAGTGATAAGTCTTATTGATAAGTATACATTCTTTGATAAAATTCAGCAAATAATAGCTTTAAATTTCATTTTTATTTGTTTCAGTTGCAAATAAACCAGTCGATAATATTCTGTAATTCAACTCAGCGTGTGGAGCTACTTGCAAAGAAAATAACTGAGCTAGGTTACTGCTGTTACTACATTCACGCGCGTATGGCGCAGGCGCACCGCAATCGTGTTTTCCACGACTTCCGCGCGGGACTGTGCCGTAATCTCGTGTGCTCTGACCTCTTCACCAGAGGTATCGACGTGCAAGCAGTCAACGTCGTCATCAATTTTGATTTCCCGCGTATGGCCGAAACCTACCTGCATCGTATCGGTCGCTCAGGACGCTTCGGCCACTTGGGTATCGCTATCAACCTAATTACGTATGAGGACCGTTTTGCTCTGCACCGCATCGAGCAGGAACTGGGCACGGAGATCAAGCCGATCCCGAAGGTGATCGACCCGGCGCTGTACGTGGCGCGCCCGGCAGACGACGACGACTCGGCCGACAAGTAACGCCGTGCCGCCGTCGCACCGTTCGCGCGCATGCTCGCCGCGCGCACCGCAACTAACTGGACTTGCTGACTGGTGAAAGGAACTACATAGTTTAAATCTTTAAAAACGAAAACTTATTTGTAAAAAAGTGTAATGAATTTATTGTAACAAAATGTGAGTGTAAATAGTTTATCGTGAGTAAGACTTTGACCTGAAATGGGTTACTTTTTTAAAGTGTAAATAAACCACACATCAGGACATAAACAAAAAGGTATCTTGTGTACTTTGTCCATATTGGATACTGTGTGCGAATTCCTACATTGTTAAAATATAAAAAATATTTATTTGAGAATCATCTGTGAGAGTCTACCTAGATTTGTCCATCATCTTACATAAATTGTGGTTGACTTTCTGCTGATCACAAATACCTACCCACACCATATGTAAGTTTGAGCTAGCACTTGTTTTATTTTCAACTGAAAAACTTAAATTCTGTGAGATGGGTTGGGTAGGTAGTTAGTCTAGCTCAAACATCATCTATAATTGTTGAATGAAGAAAATTTTCAGTGTAAATCGTGTTGTTTCTGACCGCTTGAAACAATGTTTGTCATCAAGCCGTAATTATAAAAGAAAGGTCATCATGATACTAATCTTTTCTCCAATCTTAAACTGATCTCATAAACTGAGTATAATCAAAGAAAAAAAAACATTTTTTCAGTTTTTTTATGGTCTAGGTGAAGTATCATTTTGATCTAGCTTTGAAGAATCTGTTATCATGTAATTATTGATTTATTTTTTTAAATAAGCGGTTTTGTCACAGAAGTAATTTACAGTATGATATAACACTTTGGAGGATCTGACTAAATCAGAAAAATAATTTAATAGTCTTCTATTATTATTCACAAACTCTTTAATGGCAATAAATATAGCTAGCATTCCTACTTTATCAGGTCCTCCAAGTCTTATCTGGTAAGAAAATAGCATGTTGCTTTGCAAAATAAAATATCACAATATTTGCAAGGAACTGTGACTATAAAGTTGAGCAATAAACCATTCTGTTACGGCTTGCAGATATGGCGCATCGCTCATACTGGGGAATTAATATGAGAGCTTCGTTTTGACAAACGAAACTAACATCTGCTCTCTGGGGATAAAATCAATTCGGGATGTCAAGTGAAGAGTTATTTGGTAAACAGGCCTTACAGAAAAAAAAGAGTACAATCAAAGTTTGTCAAATATTTTGTTGGTCCAAGTGAATCTTTGTTTTGTTACTCTATTATCATATAGGTGCGTATATGTCCTACTGTCAATTTTAATACATAATTTCTTTTCAAGTCAAATTTTAACATGAAGAAAATTGAAAATATCCTATTTTAATGCAAATCTTAAGTCTTAAAAGGACATAATTCGGTGTTTCAGATATACAGTGTCAAGAATTGATTATTTTATTAGCCTGTTAAATTTGACCAAAAGAAAAGCATTGGTGCAAATGCAGGTTGTAAATTAAGCATAGACCAAATTGGGAATTTTTAGTAAAGATTGCTTTGATGATTGTATTTAGTATAAGGGTTGTTTTGGAAAATGAAGCTTGAAATTCAATTATAATTATATTTGGTGGAATTTGCAAACAAATGTTGTGAGTCAGGGAAAATGATTTTGACAAAATATATCTGTGATAAAGGTTGATGATGGTTTCATGGTACACCCAGCAGCACAGTGATTATAATGTTTATAGTTATTAAATTTACTGAATAATTGGATAAAATGTGAGAATTTAATCGTCTGTGCTGCTGATCGTGCATAACTGGATAAAGATAGATTGTGTGTACCTTCTAAACTATACATTTAATTATTTAGTCTTCCGATAATCTCGAAGTATGTATAAATGTAACTGACCATTTTAATATTACGAAAGGACGCAGGTTAATAAAATAAAATGGCAACATCCCGATAACGTGTTTCACAAACATGTGACGACGTTGATTCTTGGCATATTAGCGTCTGAAATCAGTCTCGTTCGTTACTTGACTAGCTTAATTGAATCAACGCTTGAAAAGCTAATTGTCATGCTCTTGTAGTATTCGATTTCTATTTTGTAATTTATTATGCGTGTAGAGTTTTGACAGAACAAATGAACCTGTTAGTGTGTTATTGACGAAATAAAAGGAAAGCCCTGAATCAACGTTCAGTCTACTAAGAGGGAAGTCAGTATGATCGTAACTACACCAGATTTTTGAAACCCGAAATAGTAAGCATATCAAATAAGATTTTATAAAGATGTTATAGTTTCAATAAATCATGCTCTTATACAAAATATGTGTCGAAAGTATACATTCTAGAGTGACCCATATTGGCAGTGGCATATTCTGTAATTTAATTGTTTATCTTGTTTTATCTATTTCAGAAGTATATTGTTGTTAAAAAACAGGCCAAAAATAAACTCTTCACGCCATTTTCTGTTTCAATTTTACCTCCTACTACTAGAACAAACCTAATGACCGTCAAATCTGAGATTTGGTGAGAAACAAGTGAGAAAGGAGATAGTCTGTCATCCGCCATTTTGTTTTTTTTTCTTTCAGAATCGCGGTGCACGACCAAAGAATAATTTTAAACAAACAAAAAATACAATGGACAATGTCCAAAACCGCCAGGTATCAGTTAAACCCGGGCTACACAAGGCTAGTTTTTCAAGATAGGATAGCAAGCTTGTGTCAGTAAGCTAGTACTTTCTGGCTAGCTTCATTTCTAAGCTTAGCTTACGAATGAAAAAAATCACGGTACTCTCTACTGAAATGACTCAATGCCGCGTCACTCACTGCATCGTTGGAATTAGAAAAATTAATATTCCTGCCCAGGAATCGAACCAGTTGATTTTGAAAAACAAGTTGTTTTATTGAAGCATTAGATAGTGTCGCTTACTCTGGGAAGTAATAACATACGAGAAACTTGTTATGGAAGTACGTATCTGATTTTAAACAATTACCTATTGTTTATTTTTAGTATTTAACCCTTATTCAAATAAAGGTATATATATTACCACATCGTGTTTTTTTAAATAATGCACTCTAACTTTTAATACGGTGACACTAAAGGTATAAATATCACATATTTATAATCTATAATAATTTGTTTATCTATTATATTTCATTTGACAACCTGTCAACGTGATTTGTCACTGTAAGGTAATGTCAAAGTTGACTCAACGGTTTTGTTGTGAAAAAAATCGAGTTTTTGGCGGGTATTTTCAGAAATTTTAAAAGTTTGTTCAAGAAAAAATCTGATAAGTACTTTTCCGACGCAAATTCCAAAACTATAACATATTTTGAATAATCTCACGCGTTAGCAGCATTCGCAATTGACTTATTCATATAATTTAGATGCTTCAAATATGTGGTAAATATCTTGCCCTTGTCCGATCCCACGTTGAAAAATATTAGATTATCTATATAAAATCGGTTGTCTTTTTGTATATTTTGTTTGGACTGCAAAAAGCTAAATAAATATTTTGAGAAGTTCATATAAAGTTCTTACATAACGTGTCAATTAATACTTTGTTTATTTCAGATATTCAATATATCAAAGAAAATAAATTTAATATAAGCAATACTATAAGATAGGTAATATGCAATACTAATAAAAAAAATTAAAAATATAAAATGTTTCATTTCCAAAATTTAAAATAAATATTATGAGTAGAACCAAGAGGAAGTCACTAGTCAAGAATCGAAAATTAAACCGTAATGGACAATGGTAACAATTTTACCACCAACATCAAAAATTTTGTAGTCATGAACGGATAATGGTAAATAATTTACCACCAAAAAAACTACCCCATCCCCTATTCTTTTTTAAATTTTGATTCAAAATATGAAATCAGTGACCCTCAATTACCTAAAATACAATGCAACCTTTAAAAAAAAATGCATACTGGCTCGCGTTTGTTTAAGGGTTAATTACATTTAAATGTAATCTGTGGTATTGAGCTGAAACTGATCGAATGATCGAAATGTTATAATTTGGCGAAGATTGCATGAGGAGCGCACGCACGACGCATCAATTGCATTGACTAGAACAAAAATAATAGTAGTGTATTGTATATTTATTAACCTCGCTGGGAAGTGTTCACTTTTGTACACACCATTTTTTAACAGACTTAAAAAAAAAGTATGTTCCTAGTTCGACTTGTATGTATGTATGTATGTTTGTCCGCGATTATCTCGCGTTTGGCTGGACGGCTTTTGATGCGGTTTTCAGGAAAGTGTTCATTATATTCCGCAGAAGGTTTTAGTATATAACATAAATAGATATCCCGTGACGTTGCCCACATAGATCCGTTTTTGTTGCTTACTCGGATTGTAGATTTTCAAAGACGCCGATTATAATAATATGAAGATTTTTGTTGAATATGTAAACTAAAAAGGGAATATAAATATTTTTTTATAAAGGGAATCGACTTCAAAACCATACCCAATAAAACTGTAAAATAACTCGTTATAGTTAGTTCCCTTTTTAAAAAAAAAGTTTTTACATTATTATTTTCCTGGTTTACAATAATACGCGTAAATATATGTAATAAAGTATTTAATGAAAATCAGTCATAATTAAGTACATACACAGTATACAGTTCATGTTATGGATGTCATAGCACTGGTTTTATTTAAATAAACGTCTTATTTTAATTTACGTCATTTATTATGTCGATAATACATATTTTAAACATTTCACATACTTCAAATTTACAATTTGCATAAGAAACATGAAAAACAAATACCTAATTTACAAGTACATACTTATGTATTTGTTTTTTTATAAGATATGTAGTTTTTCACAAAGTTATGACGAGAATGCCAAAAAAAAGAAAAGATATTTATTCATTGATTCTACGATAATTATGCTGATGAATAATTAGTAAGCAAATTATAATGTTTTAAAAGTAAGAGTTTGCCAGGGTAAAGCCATGACCCAATTCGCGGGTGCTAAAAAAAACATTTCATCATTCATATAATAACGATTATTTATTGGTTTTCACAAGATTACCAAGTAATATTTTCAATCCTTTTTTTATAACCCGACAGATTTACCGGACCAATTTCCTGTCAAGCTATTTACAAAGAATGCATCGGAGAGTTATAAATGATTCGTGGAGGTCAGATGTGGTTCCGTGTGGTCTCTCAAAAGCGAAGAGAAAAAATATGCATTCAGGCATTTGCTTTTCAACTGTTTTATTTTTTATAATGAAGCTAACCCAGTTTTCATTTGCTCTATAACTATGTTTTATAATAAAGCTAACCCAATATCACGAAGAAAAAAAAACGGTAATAATCCAGTGGAGTGCCTAGTAAATATTTAATAGTTTAACGGTGAAACGGCCATAAATGAACGGTCCTGTCGACGAAATGTCCAATGATGAACCAGTCGTCGGTGAATGGTTGCAGAATCATAGCAATGTTATAATCTAAAATGTATGTACACAATTCATGTTCAACTTGTAACCAGCTGATATGTTTACCACCATGGTATTATCAGCTTTTTTTCTGTGTGATATTGGATAAGTTTCGATACAAACAACTACTCAGTTGGGAGGAAATGACAATGTGATTTGAGTTTGATAGGCTCACGCTGCTGTTCTCGCCCGCACTACCACAGCTGACTTTGAAGAGTCTACTAATTATCGCTTGAAAGGAAATCACCGACCGAATGTTGACGTAGTGTTACGAAAGTAAGCACGGGGTACTTTCATATCATGTTGTTATGTAACATTAAAAAATAAGTCTACTTTATTTTCGGGACGAAATTAAATAATAATATGGTTTGAGATTTTAGAATGGCAATTCCCTAAAAATATAATAATATAAAAATTTGAACGATTTGTTTTACTAAAGAAATATCAAATTAAAATAAATTAGACAGGGTAAAACAAAGTAAAAAAATAGCTGCCTTACAAGTAACTAAATGTTGGCGGATAGTTCTGGTGGGTTATGGAATATTTTAGTTACACTTCAGGTCCCCTGATATAATATATTATGTATAACTTTGTTAATCAGATTATAAATAAGAACACAAAACACTTTAACTTATAAATATGGGAATATAACTTACGGCAATGTCATGTCTCATTCTTTTGTATACTAGTTTACTAATTGGTGTCACCACATTGTTCATATTTCATGACTAATAAAGTTGAATTCAAGAGATCAAATTACGTAAATTAAGTACAAATCGAGAAGTACTTTACTTCATAAATTAATAGCATATTATGGCATACCGTTTCAAAAATAGTCAACATAATGTAAGCAAACCAAAATCTCACACAATTTAATTTCTATACCTATCTAAATGACATTAAATATATTAGTTTTAAACACAGCTTACATAACTATGGGGGCTATAACAAAATATTAATTTAAGTATATAATAATTAATGTAAATTCGATACTCTGTTGCGTATTTCAAAGTAAGCGATTTACAAATATAAATTATAATCAAATCGCTATGGACAAGATAACGTCCTTACTTTGTACGGTATAAGTAATTACAAAAACAAGAATGTGCGTGACTCTCGTTCAGACAAAAATGTACTCGTAGATCACCTGTGAAGTGATTATTGCGACTAATAAAATAAGCTGCGATACTAATTCGACAACAGTAGTTACAACTGGATATAGTTTTTTTTAATATTCTACTGAAATAAACAAAATGTTTACGTATTTATCGTCTCGGGCGACAAACAATTCTAAATGCTTAGAAAAAACTTGGACTTAACGCTTATGGCGTATGTTGTTTCTACTAGGCAGAAATATATGTGTACCTCAACTAACCTCCCCTTTTTCTTGTGCGTTAGTGACTGATTAGCTGCGCAAGAGTTTATAGTGTAGTATGGTTCTTTTGGTACGTGATCATAGTCGAGACCGCCATCTTGTTTCAATGGGCGTTTTCAGAGGCAATCTAACGGATATTTACTCTCAGCATGCCTCTGATAAAGCCATTCAAGAACCAAAAGAACTTTGTTGCAGTATAGTTCAGTCGATGGAGAGTTGCGACATGAGCAGGTCTGGTGGCGGCGGCAGGCCGGGCTGCAGCGTCACGGTCACGCCGCGGTTCAGCGACACGGCCGGGTAGAATGCACCGCGGAGACCCGTGAACGCTATGTCGCCCTGTAAACCAATCGTGATTACTATCCGGAATTAAGTCATTACGGGAATCCAATTGAAATACTTTGACAACATTTTCTCATTCTGTATGTAGATTGAGAATACAGTAATTTATGTTTCTCTGCTAACGCTTTAACATTGTTCCATAAAAGGTACGTATGTTATAATGTCCATTATTTCGTTGAGTGGTGTGTGTACCTGCGGTTGGTCGTCCACGGTGAAACTGAGCGTCCCTCTGGTGAGGTCCAGCAGCACTCCGACGCTGGCCCCGCGCGCGATGCCGCCCGCCGCGCGCCCGCCGTGCGCGCCGCCGTGTACGAACCACGAGCGAGACCCGTCGATGTACATCGCCCAGCCTAGCGCGTCGCTACCTGCGGACGACAAAATACAACATTACATTCAGTCAATCATTATTTTAAGATGTTTCATGTGCGTCTATAATGGATTCTAAAGCGAAAACTAACCCATAACTAACTGGAAAGTAAGTTAAGACTAACTGCCAAGAAGGTCTAAGATTCAATAATACGCAACCTATGTATAATACCCGATACTAACCCAGCATTTTATCTCTAGCGACATCAGCCCTGGCGATCCCGAAGGCGGGGTCAGCGTCTCCGTCGTACCGGTCGATGCGCAGGCGCCAGTAGTGCCGGCCGCGCGCTAGCGGCTGGTCGGCGAGCGCCACGCGAGGTTGCCAGCCCGCCGCCGCCGCGCTCAGTCCGTCCGCGCTCAGGGTCACGCCGCCCTCCGCCTCCGCGCACCGGGCGTCCCATGTGAACCAAGCCACTGGAACAATTATGATAATAAAATATAAATTCTCTGGAGAGTTAAATATGGGTATCTAATAGTACACCCGCCAGGTTTCGCCAATCTGTAATATGAGGCAAGGAGGCAACCCTGAATGCAATGGGGAAACAATTACGTTTTTCAAACTCATTAAGCTAAGATTTGTTATTCATTAGGCAAAGCTCTTGTATTCGTTACATTTTCAGTGATACAAAGGCGACAAAATTGTGGCCAACGGTCTAAAAGAGGTAGGACAAGTAGTGAATAAAAGTGGCAGTAGCAAGCATTATTCAGCAGTTTCGAAGTGTACCTGGAGAAGTCTGTAGCCCGATGACTTCACTGTAGGGTCCCTCCCCAGCTCCATTGAATGCTTTCACTCGAGCACTGTACAGCGAGGCATAGTGCAGCCCGTCTATAGTGCAAACTGTTTCACGCCCGCAGTATACTTCCTGCAAACAATGATAATAAATAGGCGGAACTTAAAAAAACGTACGTATAAAAACATTGATAACAGCACAGCGTTTGTTTTCATTCAGATAAAATATCGGGCACAGTTATCAAAAAATAAAACTTTAAATAACGACAAGTAAGTACTGAATTTCAAATGTTAACATTTCGGTAAACAATGAGATAGCATAAAAACTTTAGGCACCATATAAAACGGTACGACTGGTTATCTATCCACAAAAATACGCTTCAAGGACGCATTAGCTTGTGAGATAAACATGGATGATAATGGGCTATGAAATATGTTTACTATGAGTAATGAGATGACCACGGTTAGTGCGTAAAAACAATGGGGGCTTATGGTAATCTAAACTATATGAGTCAAGGTTGATTTAAGTAGGAATAACTAAAAAATATTGCTTCATTTGCCACACAATTATTAAACACAGTTCAGGTTTGCATTTCCGATTGATTTTCGAGATATCATCATCATCATCTTTCTGTCCTTATCCCATTTTACTTGGGGCCGGCGCAACACGATTCTTTCTTAGATAATAGTCTTTTAATGTTCCCGTAGACGTATTTTAACGCCTATTTACGGCATTTCCCGTATGTAGTTGACTGTAGTTAGGAATTGGTAGCTGTGATCTAGTAAATAGTGGGTATTTAGAATTAAGATCATTGTACGACACGTGTCGTGGGCAGTCCCCGATTATACGCTGAATAATGAAGTCTATATTTATTTGTGCTCCCAATAGTCCTAGTTGTTCCCATAAATATTTCAGTAGCCAAAGCGGCCTTCCATATTCTTACTACTTTTGGCAGTGAATTGGCAACTTTCAACTTCCACATTCATGTTTTGCCAACCATTGTTTAAGACAATGGCTGGTCCGAAACTTGACAGTTTAATTTTATAAAAGCAATGCATGGCTGGCATGGGGCCTTTTAAGAGTCAAGTGGAATGGACGTTATGAATTTGGCATAGTTTCATTGTGTGGAGCATCGATTCTACTAGTCAATAATAATAGATACTATGCCAATAAAAAAATATAAATTCGGACTATAAAATAACGGTGTCGACGAGGCAAGTCTTTCCAGTCATGTATGGAGTTCTATATATACTTTTTATTGCGGTATGACGTTTCCATAAGATAATTCCTGATCTTAATGCCGCCGCCGGAATAGGATAAATAAGACAGTATAAGATAAAACGTCTTATAAAACAGGAATCAGACAAAAATAAGCGTGAAAAGATGTAAGTTTAAGATACAGTAATTTCAAAATCGATGTCTTCAGTCTAATACAGTGGTTCTTAACCTTTTAGTCATGAGGGACCATTTTACTAAATGTTTGTCTTGCCGGGGACCACCCAGTTGGTTTTCATAAATTAAGGATTGTTTGATAAAGAAAACAAGCACAATTTTATAATTAGCACTCATTTATTTATTGTTTAGCAAAAAAGTAATAGTTACAGATTTTAATTTCATGTAATTTTTGTGACTTCATACTCTTTACTAACTTCTGAATTCTTGGTTCAGTGCTACTCAAAGCTAAACGCATGTCGGCAGTGGCATCCAACCGATTTCGCTTGTTCGCGTCACGCCACAATTTATCAGGACGGCTTCGCGGACCACTTGGAATGCCTCCAGGGACCACTAGTGGTCCGCGGACCACCGGTTAAGAACCACTGGTCTAATATATCGACAATAGTATTACCGGTTGTCGCCGCCGCTGGCGATTAAAAACCGAGTACATGTCGTCAGTGCTGTAATCTTACGCATGTGTAAAGAAGCGCCTTGTTCTATTGATTGTATAACGAATTATGAATGCATTAGTAACTTTATTTTGTTTTAGATTATCATCTTCCTGCTTTTATCCTATTGTACTTGGGGTCGGCCCAACACGTTTTCTTCTTCCATTTATATATGGCCTCTGTCAGACGTCAAAGCTTCACTCATCATTTTCATTCATATCATTTCTCACATGTTCCATCCATCTTTTCTTTGACCTTCCTCTTCCTCTCCATCCATCAATATTCGTATCCATCAGCCTATTCGACTATACAGGATGAATTCTGCAGCCTTTCAGTATTTTTCGATATTCCTATAGTTTCAGATTGAGCCTCACGCTAAGTTGATAAATTCATTAAGTATCATTCTCCTTTAACGGTCAAAACAAGAGTTGCATGGGACAGAGTTAAGAGATATTTGGTTGTAAAATTGCTGGGAATTGGTTAAACTAGCTTACCCGAAATGGTCCGCCCAGTCCGTCGTCCAGTTCGAGAACGTACCCGCGCACGGCGTGCGGCTGCGCGGGCGCACGCCACGCCAACGTGCAAGAGCAGCCGCGCGCCGCACACGCTTCCACCGCCATCTCTGGGGCACCAGGTGCTATGGTAACAAAGATACCTTGGAATTTAGAGTCCAGATCCCGGACATGAGTCGAAGTGCGCACCGTGGCAACTAGTAGTTGCCAACTACGTTGGGAGGGATGGGGGGACGGTGAAGTATGCGTGTGTCTCGGGCAGCCCAAGACTTAAATTTTTTAAACCCGGACTACAAAATTTGTAAGTAGTCCGGGCTTCAATTAATGAAGCCCCACCGGACGCTCCCCGGTAGGGCTCTAAACTAGGACAAATCCGGGGAAACCCGGACCGATGGCAACCCTAGCTCATGCGTCATCAGGCGCAGTCAGTAGCAATAAAGATGCGAGTTGGTGGTTGCCACATGGCAACCACCTAGAGAATTCGATTCTAGGACATTCCATTTCTCACTATGTTTTACTTTAGCATTTTGAGAGTGGTCGATGAAATAAATGACAATGTCTATCAGAGGTTGTTGTTGCAAAAGATTGCAATACTAGTCTGATAAAGACTTAATAATTTGTTAGAATAGAACAACGAATTCGGGTCCACGGAACTGTCTAAGTGGGAAACCGTTACCCTGGAACGTAACGGGCTATTGAAAGAACACGGTGGATTTTAGTCCGAGGCTGACGATTTTACCACCTAAAAACTGTTGATAAAAAATATTTAGTTGAACTGGAATGGAAGCATACTTCATCCAAGCTGTAGCTAGGTGGTGGGCAAAGTGTATTATATAGTTGAACTTTGTAATAAAGATGCTCTACTTACCTGATGACTTCATTAAGCATTCCGCAGCTGCATTCCAAATGTACGCAAAATAAATTGGGAAAGACAATCAATCTTCTTTGCATCTTTTTACAATATAAAAGAAAGTCGCTAAGTCTGTCAGCACGAACATAAGGTTTCGAAAGAATGTGCCAAATTGTATCATTCTGTTTTTTTTTGTGTGCGTTATTATCAAGACAAGGTTTGTATGTAAAATAGTCATTGGAAAACTGGACGGCACGTTTGCAGTAGCTGAGCGATTCATTGCTCCATTGCGAGCTCGATTCCCGTAAAGAACAAATATCTATAGGATCTAGAAGTAATTGTTCAGAGTCTGGTTGTTTGTGTATGTAAATGCAGCATTGATACGGGAGAAATTCCTAGATTGGAGCAAGGCAACGTAAAAAAAATACCGGTTCGGTAGATTTGGACCGGAAATTGGGGCGAGCCTTACTAAACTAGCAGGTCTGGGGCAACTAACTAGCAGGGCACCTGATAAAACAAAATTGAATTCATATTTTGTTTGATATAAAACAGCATTGTTAACTATAACTGGAGATCTTACGTATGCATTCCACGAAGTTCATACTCCTGACGGTACGTAACACTGGCTCGACGTCGAGGGTGAGCGCGGGGGCGGCGGGAGGGGAGTCAAGTGATGAGCAAAGATTCGATGCGGTCTCCTGCGCTCGCGCCGACAATATGTTCCCCACCTGAGAAAAATGATCACTAATTAATTTATTACAAGGACTACTTTTAATAAGGTACACCGTACTATGTGTAGGTATTAGGGGTATTGTAAATAATGCGTACCTATACCTAACCAATTCTCCAAAAAACAGATTGAATCTCACTAATATCTTACTGATATTATAATCTTACTTCTTAAAAATATTATAAATGCGAAAGTTTGTTTGCATGGATGTTTGATAATCTTTCACACATAAACTACTGGACGGTGTTGGATGACATTTGGTACACAGATAGTTTATGACCTGGATTATCACATAGGATAGTTTTTATTCCGATTTTATGTTCTCGTGGGATAATTTACGAGTTGTAGCTGGCAACAACTAGTAATTTATATATAAAGGGCCTTTTTATCCATTATGAATGCATGCTCTAGAAGTAAAACAATAAGTAATAGGTACTATCATACATTGTCATTGATTTGTTTACTTTTGTCTACCTCACTGATAGACACCTGGTATAATAAAATACATGTTACCAGTACTTAGAAATTGCCTTTCCCTTCTCATATCACTGCAAAGTGTGTTATTATGCCTTAGTTGCGGATATATTTAAAATAAATATTTAATCGCATTTCACGCCTACCTCGTTACAGTGCCTTAAAGCTTTTTTAAGGAAGAAAAAATTGAGGTGCAAGTAGAATCCGAACCTGCGTCTTCTAAATAAGTACTCCAGATGCCTTGAATACGCTGGTTCGATTCCCAATCGCAGCTGAACCTTTAATCCTTGTGTTAGGGAGGGAATGATCAATTGTTGCGTCAGCGGCAGTTCGGAATGGCTTAGTAAAAAGTATAAAGATTAGTTTTGTTTCAGTCCGAACGCCGAGACATTCACCAAACAAAAACTACGTATTTTTATGTGGTGATAATGATCTATTCATGGTCCTGGGGAATTCTTATACAGGATAATAAGTCCCCTGTACAGAAAAGTATTCATTTAGTACATTTCTATCTTGATATCATAGACAAACATGCTATTTATGGATTACGCATCTATCAATAAGGCCTATTACTGTGTCACACTATAAACTGGCAGATAAGCTCTATCAGTGTGACAGTACATAATGTAATACTGTTTGCTGACTGATATGGCAGCATTAGAACGAGGTCAATCTAATAATATTGACTTGATAAATATTTGTCCATATTTAAAGGCATTAGAGAAATATGAAAGTAACAAGAACATTGTGATTTAGTTACCTAATTTAGGGCACATAATTATTATGATATTTCATTATATTTAAGGACTCAGTTGAGTAGCTTTGAGTAGTGTAGGTCTAGTTAGTACATAGCTCTAAATTTTAAATCTTGTCTGAAACTGTTACTAAATCATACTATGAAGATACAATAACAAATTGATACTTATAGGGAAGGGTTAGGATTAGGAGGTGTATCTATCTAATGGATATAATAAATTTCAGGTTCTATGGGCCTGTTATCGATTGGCATAAAAAATCTTACCTGTAGGAAAGCAGCATGATCAGATTCTTTAAGTGCTTCAATGGAGAAGTGCAATAGTGCTGTTGCTTCTCGCAGTTTTTGAGCAGCATGTGATGTAAGAGACCTCATGTTGGTTATAGCCTGTGACCGAGTGTTCCGAGCTGCACGTATGAGCTCATCTCGTCGCCTTTCTATGGCACGGGTTACTTCTGCACAAGTTTGGTCTATTTGTTTTTCCAACTCCTCACAAGATTCCTATAAAAAAGAAATATAGTTTTAACATTTTTCCAACTGTATATTTATTCATAAGTGAACATTGTTCTTTTGGATAAATAAATATTCTTTAAATCCAATATGACAGCTCTATGTGTTTGTTTAAACAAGAAATCTCTCAATCTCTCAAATCCAAAAACAAACAGCAACATTTTCTAGAGATACTTCAAAATGATAAACATAGTTGGTTTTGTTAGAAGGTAAATTGTCTTATAATGTTTCAAGAAATTACAGGTTAATCTTTGTTCTATCAAGCAAAAGCAACTAGGATGTCCTGAAACACAAGTTGTGTTTTTTTATAATCAAAGAACTTACATTAATTTTATCACCTGTTCCTTTTACTAACTGTATATATTCTGTCATGGCTTTGGCTTGTTCTGATAGATGTTGCAATGATTGTGATAGTTCAGTCTGAAATAAAAATAGTTAAACAATGTTGACTATGTGCCAATAAGTTAGCAAACTAGTTTAAATGTTTAATCTTAACTAAACAGGTAGCAAAGAGTGGAGTCAGAAATCTAAGCTAAAATATAGTAACCTCAGAACTCGGCTTTCAGGCTTGACTCTGTCATATTACAATATGGCAGCACTTGGTTCTTTGGTTGGTAATCCTTTGTTTACTTATATGTTATGTTGTAAAAGTCATAATCAAATCAGTTTTACATTACCTTATGGGCCCTGGCAGCAACAGACAATGCCTGAGTTTCATGTGTTGAGTGCCTTTCAGCAAGACAGCGCTGGCAGATAGGTACTAAGCAGGCATTGCAGTAGAGGACAGGTGGAGAACCATGGTCAGCGCATGTGGTGCCCAGCGGTCGTAGCTCGTGCTGCGCCAGGGGGCCACGAGTGGGGTGCCAGGCGTCGCGGCAACCGGCGCAGTACCGCACCGAGCACTGTTCGCACCGCACCACAGCCGCGCGCCGCTCCCCTTCGCACATCTGACAGGCCTCCTCGGCAGGCGGAGCACCTGTGACCCCACCAAACCGCTCCACAATAGTCCGCATAACGCGAAACGGTGGAAGTCCCTCTGCTCCATTATCGTCCAAGTATACTAACTTATTGCAGGATGGGCATGTTAATGTAAACGCAGCACTCGAATAAGCGGGCGCAGCCGGGGTTCCTGCGTAACTATTAGGCCTTGATCCACATACTACTCCACTGTCAGTTTCGCTAGACACTGAGGCTTTGTCCGCTTCTTGATAATCGTTGGAGGCGGCAGAATTATCTCCTTCGTGTATATGAGTTTGCAAATTAACTGCACAAACTCTACAAAGTGCATGCCCACAAGGTAGTAATACTGGTTCCCTATAAAATTCTTTACAAACAAAACATCGTATCTCCTCTTCCATTTTGTTGTAACTGGAGTGAGAGCTTACCTAAACCCGTTTTGATAATAAATTCTAAATCACTTCACATACTTTTATGTTTTATCGTCTTCTGAGTTTATGTTATTTAATATAAATGTATAAAATTATCAATAAAAATAATTCAACATGATTGTATTGCTTTACATTTGCAATACATGCACACCACTACAGACAATAGACAGAGACTGTCAAACACAGTACACACACAGTGTAAAAATAAATAAAAAAAAACTATGCGATAAAGATGGAGACCAGAAATAATTTAGAGGTGACCTACAACGAAATCGACTAAACCTGGTCTGATTATACAACGTGTCCCAAAATTCAACGATAAGCCGGCACCAGAGGATGGACCTACTAATGACCACTCGAGAAAAAAAAAGAAAAAAAAAATACCTCTACTTTTTTTTTAAATTACTTAAAAAAATGGAAATTCTTCGAAAATGTATACCCCTTATGACACTTTTAACTACCATGACCATAATTTTTCAAATATTTCAGTTTTTTTGTTTGTATCGGCAACCTAAGTAGTACTACTATTCACCATGATCTTTGAAAATTACAGAATTTTCGTAGTTTTATACAAAAAAACAACCAAAAAAAATTATTTCCCTAATATTTTGAAATATTTTAACGTTCAGTACACTTTAACTCATCGTAGTGTAAAAAAAAAATATGGACACTACTATGGCAAGTTTTTTAAAAAATTGGCGCAACTAACCTAGATTTTAAAATGGTATAATACTTTAGGAAAACTAGCCACAAAAAAAAAATAATGACACTTTTTCTAATCAAGAACCAAATTTCATAAGTTGTTGTTAATAGTAATCACTTCTACTATGTGCACAAACTATGAAAAAATTTTTTTTTTAAAAAGTAGGTATTTTTTTTATTTTATTTTTTTCTCGAGTAGTCATTAGTAGGTCCATCCTCTGGTGCCGGCTTAAGGTGAACGCAGACTTGGCCGCACCGCAGTCTCCGCAGTACCCGCACTCATCGCATTTTGTTAATGGCCTCGCACACCTATCCGCACCGCAGTACCCGCAGTCCCCGCAGTCGCTGCACGCATCGCCGGTGTTGCCAACTTAGTGAATTTTCGACTAAAATTGTTGGTTTTGACTCTTTTAGTGGCGTAATATTTATTATTGTAGTTCTTAAATAATATTCTGTTTCTCATCTGGATCTAATGCTTAGTAAAAATATTTTGTTATGTAATGAAAATTTTTAGTGATATAATATATTTAGGTACTGTTTAATGTTTTCGAAAAAATAATTTGTTTAGTGGTTATGGTTATGAAGAGATCGTTTATTCGTTGGCAACACTGCGCATCGCACTTGATTTCTTTCTTTCGTCTTTGTTGATTCATATAGTTTTCATTCTGTACATTATACAGCTCGTTGTATTTTTGAACCAACGTAATTAAAGTAGAATCCTCCATTATATTATTAAGTTCTTATATCAATCGCAGAAACATAAAAAAAAAACTTTTTCTATTGCGCACGCACATTGCACATCCTTCAGCTCGGTGCCGCCGTCCGCGCCGGGGATGCGAATGACGTCATCCGCACCGCACTAGCCGCAGCGTCCGCTGCGTGCGGGCCGACGTTGGTGACGTCATCAGCTGCGGTTGGGGAATTCGGTCGTCTCAGGGTCTGCGGCTACTGCGATGCGGCTAGGTGTGCGAGGTTTCATAGAATTTCATACAAAGAATTCGTAATGCGGGGACTGCGGAGACTGCGGTGCGGCTAGGTCTGCGTTCACCTTTATCGTTGAATTTTGGGACATGTTGTATATGGCTTTATCCTTGGGGTTTGGTTCATGCTTTATATCTATGCACATTAAGGGGAGAGGGGAATGCTCCAACCAGCCCGCGAAATTCAAAATTTCTTGCGTTTTTTGCAATTTGCAGGCCAGTGCTAGGTAGTATGTGGATTAAAATATTATTCCTGCTGTAAGACGTATGTAGTCACAGAATTCTAATCATCAAAATCACCAGCACTGCCCTGCAAATTGCAAAAAAAGTAAGAAAAATTGAATTTCGCGAGTTGGTTGAAGCTTTCACCTTATAACAAATACTTATTTAAATATTCCGAATTAAATATTTGCAAAAGACACTAAATTAGTATAAAAAATAAAAGAAACTATTTCCTAAAAAAAAAGCACAAACACATAGTTTTATTACCAACGTTGATAAAACTAATGTCAATTCATTTTGTCAATTGAGATTTGACAGTTTGTAAATAGGAACATAATTTGATACGAGTTGTGTTTATCAACTTTCAATGTTTTTATCTTTTTTATGGCGCTTCTCAATAAAATACCAAATTGTAATGTAGATGTAGTTGTATAGCATTGTAGTCTGAAGAAAATACAGTCGAAAATGGAGCCTTCACTATCTTCGGACGATAGCTGCGATTCAGAAATGAAGCTGATGAAGAATGAATTGATCGGTACTTTTGTGTATTTTTGATATAGTTCAAATCGATATACAAAAAGAATAGGCGATCATATACCCTGTATTTAACTTGATCTAAAACAGCTCGCTTTGATTTCAATTAATCTTTCTCAAATGGGTTTTTTTTTTATATTTTGTCTGCTACAATACGGCACTCGCGATACTCGTTGATTTTTTGAGCAGTCCCTTTAAATTTATACTTACCTACACATTTCAATTTCTTAGAATTTGGAATGGAGGAAGAAAATCTGAGCAAGGAAGAAATGAGTGATCTGTTGAAAGCTCTGAAGAATTCAAGATCATCAGAAAAGTTAGAAGAGGCTGCTCGTGATGGAGAAAATGTTAACGTGAGTTAGATTTCTACATCATTCATGCCTTATGCTTCTGTGTAGGCTACCTTGATGCATGCTCAAATACATATTCTTATTGTTTAACCATATAAAATTAAGAATTTTATATGTAGATTTTAATTTATTTTGTAGAACTATAATCTTAGTTTTCTGTTCCAGGTTGAAAATAATCAGTCTAGTACTAGTTCAACCACACCCAAAAAACCGATGAAGAGAAGGTATCTAAATGTAAGAGACAGACGCTTGCCTTGGAGCTTACTTCCCACGACAATAACACCAGCTGAGAAAGCACGTAGTCTAGCTGTTTATATAAAACTTATGTCTTTAAACACATACCACCAGGCCAGACAGTCTGCCAACTTTGCAGCCTGGCCACCTCCGCTGCAGATTGTAGAAGAAACCACAAGAGTACAACCTGTTAGGTCTACAAGAAGTGGCCGGTCTGTGCCTGTATATGCTGATTTTGATGATGACTCTTCAGACCTAGACTTTGTCATCACTAAGTCTAAGAAGAGAAAGGTATCAGCTAGTGAACACAATGGTAGCGATGGCATCTACACTAACAAAGTTCTGAGCTTAAAAAGAAAACCAACCAAGGATGAAAATAATAGACCTGTGAAGGAAGCCAAAATAAGTACTGATAAATCAGAAGGTGTTTCTGCAGTGATTCCTGTGAAGCCTAAAAAAGATCTGTTTTCTTTGATTGAAGACTGAATCACTACCTTTTCTTGAACATTGATATTGCATGAGTTAATATGGTTTAAAAAAACATTCTAATATTTGTGTCTTTTAAAAAGATAATCTTTAAGGTGCTTTCGTTTTGTGCGATGTCTATTTGTATAATCCAAATGTATTGGAATTAAATGTGTAACTGATGTCATTAAACCAAGTCAATGTTTTTATTCCTAAATTATAGATGGATAGGTTTATATATAGATTTTGTATATAATGTAAGCTTATAGCAATGATATTTGGTTTTAAATACATTTAATGTAGAGAGCTATTTAATATAAATGGCTGGATAACATTGCATCAGATTCTGTGGTGAATGTCACACTTCTAGTTTTTACATCATGTTATTATAATGTAGAAGAATTCTAATTATTTTAAGTGCTTTTAGTCACATCTTGAACATAAACTTTTTGTTCAAAATGATTCTTACTTTCTAGGTAATGTGAGATTGCGACTTGTATACATATATATTTATTTTGTGTTCTCAAAAATTTTCAAATTCTATTGTTGCTTGTTGCATTGTATCTTTACAACAATCACGATCTTGTAGTAAACAGGCTCTCAGTTTAGTTTAAGTACAGAGAAGAAATTATTGTTTTGTTTTCCTTTTAAATATTTTTGTTACTTTATTTAGTGTTGGTGCAGAATTGTGATTTTATTTAGTCGTTATGCGCAATGCCATTTAGCAAACTGTAGAGTCCGCGCTACAACTCAAGTCTTTTTGACGCAGTTGTAGTATATAAGTCATTACAAAAAATACTAAATTTTTATTACGATGATGATAAAAATGTAGTACCTTGAATTTCTCAAAGGTCACTGGTGGCGTGAACTCTACTTTGTAAGCTGATGCTCGGAGTAGTATGTCAACCAACTGACTGACAGGATGAGCTCTCGAGCACAAATTGAACACCCAATAGATCGCGTCGAAAGAGCGTACTGTGAGATTTTCAACTATTGGTGATGATACAGTGCACGATACTTTTGGGCTTCGGTGCTAAGTGTCCACTGTACGCCAAGAAGACACAGAAGTGTTAAACCGGGTCCAGATTGTTGTTATCCACCGTGTAATATAACGCGAATTATACGAGTGCACGGTAGGTAACGCTCGTAGTGCGATCCACATGTAGAATTCGCGTTACATTACATGGTGGATTACATTACGCGTTACACCGGTCTGGACCCGGCTTTATCCATCTCAGCTAATAAACTTGCTAGTGCATCGTGTATAAAACATTCTTTCCCTACATATTGTAAGCTTCCTTGAAAGCTTCTCATAATAATTATGATAATAAATGTAATGTATAAAATAAATTTTTGAGGAACAAAAAATTGAGCCGCGAGCAGGGTTCGAACCTGCGTCTTCTGGATAGGAACTCCAGACCCAACCAATAAGGTCATCGCTACCACTACTCTCGAAGCTGAATTTCTCATTCCCTTCGTATTACTGAATTTTTCGTTCCTCAAAATTATCTTTGCGAAGACGCGACACATGCGTTATTTTGTATAAAAAATATAACTTGTGTAATGTATAGCTGCTGTATTAAATTTTTTTGTGGTGTTAATTTAAGTGGTCGTGTAATAACTGTTTCAGCAAATTTGCGAATCATGTGTATCTTTGAATAAAACAACAAGTATTATTTTCGCATCTACAATATGTTATGATTTTATTATCGATAAGTCTTAAAATAAATATAATAATATGTAACATTTTCCGTATACCTACTTAGAATCATCATAGACAATCATAATGAGACTGGATAACATACAATGAGCACGAGGAATGCAATTTATTTTACACAAAATAAAATGGTTTGATCACTGACTGAGATTCACACAATCATTTTAGGTAGGTAGGTAAGTACAATCGTCAAATTTGAATTATGACCCACCATAAGCTTTTAGTTCGAACTTAATTAAGAAATAGCTTGATCTTTGTCATTTTGACGGTTAAACCGTCAAAATTTTAATTGTGAAAACTTCAAAGTGTGTCACAATTAAAATTTGTGCTAGAAACTTAATATTGCAGATATTCAGTTGGCCTTGTGTAAAATGGCGCCAAACTCACCTACACCGATTAAATAAATAGGAATAATTTTATTTTATCTATTTTTAATTCCCTAATACCTGTAGGAAAAAGTCTTAGGATCACCAAACCTTAAAAGTTGTTTTCTATGTACCTAAACCTACTAAGATACGAAATAATACATTTTAATTCCCACAGAAAACATTGGAATAAAGTGCCTACAAACTTCCATAATTTATTAAAGTACAAAAATCCTAAATTACAGTTATTAATAAATAAAACCTAAGATCACGTTTGCCCTTATTCTATTTTATACACTTTTAGGTACCATCATTGGGTACGAGATTAACGATAACTTACAAATTCATGTCCAACATGCGTGTATTTTACATACCGATGCTGTATCAAGTTTGTCGATGCAGCATACAAGTATTTACTGAAATGATTATCGATATCGGCTAGATTAGTCGTCCTCGTCGCGTGGTTCACCCCGAGCCTTTACTACCGCCCTGATAAGGGATGGCGAAGCTTCCTTCATGTCGTAGGCCCAGCCTATACTCGCGAAATAATTTAACAATGTTGTAGTCATGTTGAAGGGCATCCCTAATTCTGCTGCCTTGTAGTCCCAAGGGAAGGTGTGGTGGTAGTTGTGCCAGCCCTCGCCCAACGAGATTATGGAGACTCCCCAATTTTCAACAGGCATTATGTTCCTGAAATTTTGAATTTTAAATTAATGGAACAATTTATTCTTTGATTTTAATACTACCGACGAGTAACACGACTGTGCTGTTTAACCATTGAAGAGTTTCTTTATCTAGAGCCAATCCTGGGTGTAGCCTAGGGCCATGCTTAAGCATAAAACTAATGCATTGGCTTCGAAATTATATGTTAAAGTTGTTAACTTCGTAGAATGAGAGGAAGGTGTTCTAATTCAGATTGCAAAATTTGATTTAAACCTGATAGAGAAACATTGCAAGTTAAATACAAACTTTTGTTACGAAGTGTAGGCCTATCTCCAGGAATATCTATCAAGGGGTTTGTTCAAGGCCGACTGCTTAGCCACTTTTGCCGACGAGTAGGGATAGTTATATGAAACACCACGTACTCCGAATGAAGACATTTATTGAAATAATTCCGCTACCTTATATACATTCGGTTGTAACGAAACCATAGCGCGATTCACAAAATCTAACAACGCCATCTAGGGAGTTAGTGGTAACTAAATATATGTTAACAGCTTAAACTTGAACATACCGCCCACCAAGGACTCAGTCCTTTCAACCGCCCACCATGACATGATGAAAAAAGTAAGCTGAATAAGAGCGTGTTGCCTCTAAAGTCCTGGGTATGCAGCTCTTATAATATTGACTAAGTTAACATCCTATTTACAGACATAGTATAACAAATTGAAAAACATAACTTTTACACAATAAACCAAAAAATTGAGTGGACTGTATATAAATGTAATAAAAAAATAAGAAAAGTATAATTATTAATGTTTAACCTTCATCGCTTATTGGTAAAATACAAAGTTTTGAAGTTGGACGCTTGACTTGAGAGTCTTTTACACTTTATGGTAGCTACTCGAACCAAATTATCTTTACCAGGGTGTAATTCAAGCACTCTGCCATATAACCACTTGTCAGGAGGTAAATTGTCTTCTTTTACGAGAACAATATCCCCAACCTTTAAATCGCCCATACGTTTGGCCCACTTTTGTCGTTGAAAAAATATGCTCAGACACTCTCGAGACCAACGTTTCCAGAAAGTTTGAATCATTGCTTGTGTCAATTGCCAACGTCTCAAGCTACTCTCCGTATCATACTCATAATTATAATCTGGTGCTACCACCAGTGGCTCTCCCACCAGGAAATGTCCCGGTGTCAATGGATTTGGATCTGTTGCAATTTCACTAACTTGTGACAGAGGTCTAGAATTTAAGCAAGCCTCTATTTGAGATAAAACTGTACTCAACTCTTCGAAAATAAGAGTCGACTCGCCTATCACCCGTTTGAAGTGATGTTTGGTGATTTTAATTCCTGCTTCCCAAAGACCTCCAAAGTTAGGTGCATGAGGCGGGATAAAATGCCACTCCCTTTCATTATTTGCCAACACAGAAGCAATTTCCCTAGGAACAAGCACATTCATCGCGAAACATTGCTTTAAGCTCTTTCGAAGCCCCGACAAAATTTGTGCTATCACTGTAGATCTGACTACAGTGCCCACGTCTGACGACGAAACGCTTAAAAGCTGTCAGAAAACCATGAGAAGTCAGATTTGAAACTGCTTCTATATGTACAGCTCGGGTGGTCATACATACAAAAAAACATATATAGCCTCTGTAGGACTTGTGTTCCCTACCCTTTGAAGTTCTGAACTGAATCAGCACTGCGTAATCAACACCTGAATGTAGAAACAGCCTACTTGGTGTTACCTTTGTTTTTGCAGTTAGCAGATTACAGTGAATATTATCTGCAGCATCAAAGGTCCGGATATAAATAACAGCAGCGTATGCTACACTCGAGGCGTCAGAAAGATGACGTAACTCAACTTGTCGATACTTTACTCTCCATTTCAGCCACCCGAGTATTTGCAACTCATTACGATAAGATTGCCACACGTGCTGAAGTTCATCAGATAGCTCATTATCCCAGACAAGACCAGTGAACCACAGTTTTTGGATGAAGACTTCAGCGGTAATTATACATGGTGTAATCCAACCGAGTGGGTCATACAATCGCGATATCGGTGATATAACTTTTTTAGTTTCAGGTGCGGACGGTGACGACTGAGGTAAGTCAACACAAGGTAAGTGACAAGGTAAGTTTACATTAGAATGAAATTCATCTGAATTGAGATTCCAGGTAAGGCCCAAAATTCTAGTGGTTTTATCTTCTTCTGCACGGATAACAGTATGATGCGGTAAGTAAACAGCACCCACTTTATCCTTTTCATTGGAAATTTCTTCCATATGCCCTAGTGATAAATATTCATTTATCACTGATGTGTATTGCTTTTTATTAAGCCCGTTTTCTTTGTTACGCCTTTTCTCAAAATAGTATAACCTTTTAATTGCTATTTCTTTTGTGTTGCAGGGTCTTTTATTGGATCGGAATGGAAGATTCACGTTGCAACCAGTTTCATCTCTACGTGTTGTAGGAGCAAAGTAATCTTCACATGCTTGCTCTTCAGGACCAAGAATTGTCTTTTCAGAACCTGATGGTTCTGCCTCTAGTTCACAAAATCTTTTCAGGATTTCATTTTCTTGGACCTTAGCATGCATGCTTAGAATTGCATTGTGACATGATTGCAGTCCTGCGACATCATGAACCTCACCCGATACAATCCATCCAAGGAATGTATCTTGAGCCATTGTATTACCGCTAGGGTCCTTGATTAAGCCTTCTTTTAAGACTTTGCAATAGGCTTCCGCTCCTAACAAAATATCAATTTTGTTAGGCCTGTTGAAATTTGGATCGGCTAGTTCAATACGATTGAGTTCTGGCCAATCCACCAAAGTGAATTTCCTTTCAGGTAAAATGGAAGTTACCTTACTCAGCACATAAGCCTTTATTTGAAATTTGAAGGCAGGATCACGTAACGACTGAATGTTTATCCTAACTATATAATTTGAAGTTACGTCGCCCTGACCTCCACCTAAACCCGAAATAGCAGTTTTAACCGCTATTTTCTTCAAGTGTAATAACCGAACCGCAGCTTCCGTTATAAAAGAAGCTTGCGAACCCTGGTCTAACAGGGCTCTCAAAACTTGATGATACCCATTGCTAGACCTAGCCTTAATAAGGGCTGTAGCCAGTACAATCTGACTATGAATATTTCTAGCAAAATGGGTTGAAATATGAGGTTCAGCCGTGGTCTCGTTCTCTGGTGTTTCTCCTTGAGTTCTATTTTGAGCGTTGGAAGAGCTGGTATCCCTATTAAATTCTATATTTTGATGCAGAAGAGTATGATGTTTCCTGTTACACATTTTACATTTAGTATTCACCCGACAATGAATAATGAGATGACTTGAGCGAAGGCAATTAAAACACAAACCATGAGATTTTACTATTTGACGACGCCGATCAACAGTTTCCCGAGCAAACTTTTCACAATGACACAAGAGATGTTCTTCCGAACAAAGTGGACAGCATAATTTAGCAACCACATGTAACGCTTTGGGGTAACTTTTAGACTTGCTACCCTGTGGTTCTACAAATTCTAAAGCCCGGAAACGTTTCTCTAAAAAGTCGCGAAACGCTTTGAAGGTGGGAAGGTCCTCGCAAAATTGACTTACCTGCAATTCCCACTGCTTCCGAGTCTCAACGTCCAACTTTGAACTGATCAAATAAATAACAATTATATCCCAAGTGTCCACCTGCACCCCTAGATTTGTTAACTCATGTAAGCAATCGGTTGTGGTATCCAAAAGCTCTTTGAGAGCAGTGGATGCCTCATCCGCCATTTGTTTTTGGTTAAGTAGACGCTTGAGAGTACAATTGGCTAAAAATCTCTTATTATTGTAACGACTATTTAATAGAGTCCAACATTTATCATAATTTGCTTGAGTGATTGGAATATGCTTTATGAGCTGTGCTGCTTCACCTGACAAATGTGATGTTAAATAATGTAAACGTTGGACGTCTTCAAGATTCTTATTGTAATGAATTAAAGACAAAAATAGGTCCCTAAACGTTGTCCATTCGTAATATTTGCCATCGAAAGTGGGAATAGTGATCTTAGGTAATTTAGCAATTGACATCATCTTTGGATCTTCATGCGACTCATTACTTGGTTTGCAGGACTGAGACGTACTAGGTAAAGCCTTTTTCAATTCCACTTTATAGTCAATAAAAGTGTCTGTGACTGCCTCAAAAACATCATTCCTAATATAATTAGTTGCATTTAATTCATTTTGTTTGAAGTTGACCAAAAGTTGTTCGTGTTTCCTTGTAAAATCTTCATATAGTTTATCTAAAATTTCTAATCTGGACTCCACATAGGCTTTATTTATTCTGTCTTTCGGAGACTTCTTGAAGTTAATAAGACCCTTCTCAATGCGATTTTTGATGTCTTCTAACAGCCTCAACTGTGCTTCCATGTTGTTAAAGCCAAAGACAGAAAATTCAATCGAAGAATTCTAAGTGCCCAATTCGTATTTTTTCTAAGTGCTAGATTTTCGAAATTTTTCTAAGTGTTTGAACCGCACTTTGACTCAGACAAAAATTGGGCATAGGTTCCCCGTCTCTTCAATTTTTGAGGAATTATTCTAAGTCCTAAATTTATTTTTGCAAAATTTTCTAAGTCCATGAATTAAATTGAAAATTTTACAAGTCTTTGACACTTCTAGTATTAAGATTGTACTCACGGTTTTTTTTTTGCACTTTGATCACTTTACTAAACCACTTAACACATTTCCGCTCGGCTGCGCAGACCTTGCTCCGCTCAGCTCAGCTCGCTCCGCTCCTCTCAGCTCCAGCCCGCTCCGCTCCGCTCAGCTCCAGACTTGCTCCGTCGACAGAGGCGCTTTTTTCAAAAAGATGATCCGGCTCGAAGGACCTTGTTCAAGGCCGACTGCTTAGCCACTTTTGCCGACGAGTAGGGATAGTTATATGAAACACCACGTACTCCGAACGAAGACATTTATTGAAATAATTCCGCTACCTTATATACATTCGGTTGTAACGAAACCATAGCGCGATTCACAAAATCTAACAACGCCATCTAGGGAGTTAGTGGTAACTAAATATATGTTAACAGCTTAAACTTGAACAGGGTTTAGAAACCTTATGAACCCCGTGAGCCGGTTGTCACACGTAACACGTGTTAAGGCCCAAGATAACTACCGCTAGTTAACTGGCAACGTGATTAAATTGATGAAAACGTGACACTTAGTTTATCAACAATGATCAATAAGGACATTTTATGGGACACACATTTCAACATAAAATAGGTCGAAACGTATCGCGTGATGACATGACGTACCGTTGCATCTTGTGGAATGCCACAGCATGGCACAGAACCGTAGGTACGGTATTTTACGTCGAGGCGAAAGCTCTTGCCATAGGCGCTGAAATTGCTGCCCCGACGGACCAGATTCATTCAACTTTATTTTAATCATGCACTTCGCATTCATTTGACAATATTGGTAGGTACCTCCTTATGCTTCATTATATTATCTTTTTTTGGGTTGAAAATTATCCAATGAAACCTCTCGCTCTGGTTTCCCTTCCCCTAGAAGGGCCTGTCAGACTAATTACAAGCCACCCTGTTCCATTATTTGCCCTTTACTTTTCAGGACCGTGGAGTCCTGCGAGGCGACCCCATCAGGAAACTATGCGTGTCACGTCATGCACAGGTATCTTGTGTTATGACGCGATGTGTTGTAACACCTTGGGGAATAATGTGAGGTATTTGGACCTATCGCTAACTCCATTGAAATAATGTCGAAAAAAACTTACCTCGATTTTTTTTTTGCAACCATGCCGTGCTGTGCCACGTCACCAGCAAGCCGGCTGCCCACCAAGAATATGAAGTAGTAAAACTTACTTGTCATAAGGCTTGTTGCCCCACAGATGCGCGAAGCTGTTGACCGACCATGTGAAGTTGAGGCTCAACAAGTATCGCAGCATCGCTTGAGACAAGATGGAATATTCCCAGCATTCGTTCCAGCACAGAGCAGGGATAACCGATGGGATAACCCAGCAGCATAATACCTTGAATAGCAGGAAATACCTGAAAGTGTGTGTTCAAGAATTAGGTAAGATCTGAGATGATAATTATCTGAACTTTGGAATGTTTTGACAAGTAGGCATATTCTCAATTCGATTTAATTTTGTTCAATTTTTATCCACCTATTTATTTGCTAATAGAGTAACTACCTATTCAGATAATATTTGAGTTAATTATTCATATCTGACATTTCTGACCTGAAGACGGATAACTGCATATCTAATGGTGAGGAGTTAATATATTTTTTTAAAGTAAGTTAAAGTAGAGATGAAAAATAAAAAAATGTTTTTTTTTGGGGTAGAAAATTTTGAATGACTTCTAAATCACTGTCGTTGGCCCCACATGCACCTACGGATTCCGAATCCATTTTCCTAATGAGAAATCTCGTAAAACTAGCGCAGACGTCTGGATTTTTGTTGGTATTTTGTATTAGAGCGGCTGAGCTTCGAATCCAACGGATGAAGGGTTGTTCCATTTAAAAAAAATACGGATATGTTCGTTACGTGGAATAGGTACTCTTTATGACAAGTAAGTTGGTATATGTGCAGTCAGGTTGCCGAATTAGAATCCTAAATGAGGAAAACGAATAAGGAATCATCAGACTTGTACTGACTAAAATCGAAGGTGTCTTTCAATAGCCCTTCACGTGCCGGGGCCACGGTTAGGTTAGTTTTAAAAATGGATTGAGAAAAGTGGATATTTTAATTACCTGGTATGGAACTGAATGAGGGGATCCTCTACGATATCACTCATGTCAAGTTTGATGCCCTTCTGTACAACTTCAGGGTGCTTCTTCATCATCAGCCATCCGACATGGGCGAAGAAGAACCCGCGGTTGGCGTCGTGGGGGTCCGCCAACGTTTCAGAGTACTTGTGGTGCACGCGATGGTCCCGAACCCATTCGAAAATGGTGTTCTGTTCACATAGACACGTAATAAATAAATTAGGCAAAAGCAGTTTTTACATCTATTATAATACTCGTAATGTTTTGTTGTTGCCCCACACCACCCCACACTAGGTATTTCTCCTGTGTCGTGGGTGCGCGGTACGTTTACAAACATATAAATCCGTTCATATAAACTCACATACACAGCCGCCCAGACCCTGTACAACCACATGCAGATCATACAAATACCTGCTCCGCGCGGGAATCAAACCTGCGACACGCAGCGCAGCAGTACAGTCGCTCATTCACTGCACCAACCGTGCCGTCAAAATAAATACAAAATATTTATTCGTACAGCACATCCAGCGTTACAGCGTATCAAGTGACATTCGATTTTGTATGTTTACAATGAAGTAACACTTATTAAAAACATGTGAAGGTGACAGACAATCACATCTCAATACAGCGTTGTAAAAATCTCTTGTCACGATGTATTTGGCTTCACTCATCCGTAATGGCTGTACGATTTATTTTTATTTTGAAGGTATGAAAAAGAGGTCGAAAAGTAAAATTCAGCCTTTGTGAAATACTAGTTCGTGTTGTCAACGCTTTAGTGTAGTAATTTTAACCAAAATTAATAAAGGTCATGACTAACCAAACGCTGATTAAAGATAGCCATAGAAAGGTCTCGTTACATGTCACTTAGTTACTGTGCAAATTATTTATTTCAGAGTTTAACACGTTCCGCCAATTTGCATTTTACAGCTGAAATGGCTAGGAATTCGAAAGCATGAATCAACAGTTGAGAGTTGTTAAGTATGAACCTGCCGAAAATGTAAAAGCGAGATATCAGCTATGAAATAGGTACTACATTAACAAAGAGTTTGACGATACAGTTTTTCTCATTGACTGAGGAATTAACAGTTCCGCTGTGTGTCACGCTTCTGTTTCCGCACGGATCAAATATTTTGTGATCTACAAGTACTTGTTCCAGGTCTGGGTGTTAGTGTATTCCCACGGGTAAACATTTAAACTCATATACACAATCCTGCATTACGATGCAAGAGGAACTCCTAGTGTGGAGCAACATTTAATAAAAAAGATTATAAGTATGTAGGTACATAAAAAATGGAAGATATAGGGGATGATACTACCTGACCAGCCACCGAATAACATATGAGTAGAATCCATTGCAGGGGCAGTTTAGCTTTGAAGGAGCGGTGACACCACAACCGATGTGCGCCTCCAGTAACACCGAACCCAGCTATCTGGCCGACGACATAGCCTGGAACATTAAATCATCATCATCAGCCTATAAATGCTCCAAATGTTCGGAAACAGACCTCCTCTCTGCGAGATGAAGTGGGCTGTAATCCACCACAAGAGGCCAGTGCGGGTTGGTGCATGTCACATGTCTTCGAATTTTTATTCCTACGACACATCGGTTTCCTAATGATGTTTTTTTACACCGATTTGAGAGCAGTGGTGACTAAAAATTAGACAAAGCAATGCGCCTGGCTGGGTTTTAACACGTAAGTCGGGACCGATACGACTAAGTCGCCAATATGGAATGCAAATGTTGCGAGACTTCTTCGTCTTAATTTTTTAAATTTTATTAAACCTTTGGTCTCGCCTTATGGTGAGCGATGATGTGATCGACGGTGAAGCACGCTTCATGGCGCTCGCTTGAATAAGAAGAAAACGTGTATAAATATTAGACTGTACATATTTTGTAAGGTAATTTTCGGCACGTATATTAATTGGATACTAACAATTAAAGCATGCATGATTGAGAGAAGACGTCAATAGTTTGAAAGCAAAAGTTTATTGCGGTAAACGTCTGAAGGATAACAACGTATATCTGCAAAATGCCATTCAAGGATCATACGTCTTCAGAGTAGGTACTTAGTCAGTAGAGTGACGAAGGTTGACGGGTCACCTATGTAAATGGCTCTGAGTTTGATTAAAGAGGACACTTTATTCAGGCTATGAATAAATAATAATAATTACTTAGTGTGCTTAAGTTTGAGAGGACTCACTTAACCTCTTGGGGGATAATGATAAAAATGGATTGTGTTGTCCTGTTAAATAGTACTAAGTAGTAACCCGCCCTGACTTCGCACAGGTGCAATTTTTTCAAATAAAATATATAGCCTATGATTCTTAATAAACAATGTAGCTTTCTACTGGTGATTGAATTATCAAAAATGTTTCAATAATTCCAAATATTAAATCCTACTAAAAAAATCACAAACAAATAATTTGAGTTTATTAAATATTATCCAATCTTATAAAAATATATCGTTTTTTTTTTTTTAATTTAATTATAGGTTCGTGCTTGATTACTATCTCACTTGATGGTAAGCGAATATGTGTGGTCGACGGTGATGCACTTATTTATGTTGTATAAATATATATAATAGTTATCACTTGTGTAGTGATCATACTTACCAAATACTAAGGTCTGCCATTTTAATGGTAGATTACCGAGAAAGCAGCGGTGTAAGCAGTATATGAACCACAAGACAGCAATAATATGAAACAGTATGATCGAAATAGTGTTGACCCATCTGATCGGAGTTAGGAATCCGAGTCTTTTCTCTATTCTTCTTATTGGTGCTAGGAACTTCGGGTCACTTTTGCTTAACATCTGGTCATAGCTATTATCGTTTAGTGTGGCGGTGGGCACGCTGGTTTCCTTGGCTGGGTGATGGAGTTTGTATTCTATAAAGTCAGTCGTGTGTAGCGGGTGCTCCAGCTCAGTCTCCGTATAAGTTATTGGAGCCATTTTTTCGTTCTGAAACAAAAGGTGGAATATTCCATTTATATATGTACAATAGTGTAGTGTAGCACCGAATATTCGCATTCGCTAATATTTGTATGTTTTTTGATATTCGCATTCGCATCTGCAAGAATCGATGCGAACGTTTGCGAATATTTCTTAAAACTATTTTTTAATTTAGTATATGATTTGAAAATGAAAATTGGTATATGTAGGTAACAGAATAGTCTTGAAGTAGGCAACTAAATTGAAATTATTAGTTCTGTTAGTCCAATTAAAGTTTGTAAGAATTAATACAACCGCAACAAATATTATACCTTTTTATCGTCATAAATCGCCAAATGAGTCCTACCACCCAGTTACATAAAAAAAACTACGGCATAATTATGCATATGGGAAAAAAAGAGCTTGAAATATCTATTCAAATTAATAAATACATACCTATAATCAAACATATAATAATCAAATAAGTTTTATTACACTAAATGCATTTTTATTTCCTTAGCAAATTGTAATTTTACGTAATAGTATCTTTGGTATTTTTATTCCTTTTAATAAATGTATTTACATTCATTCAACTAAGTATATCGACTTGGCAATGTTCGGTTTAAATATGTCTGACATGGAATGTTAAAACTATCATTTACCGTGCATTTTATTTGAAAGTCAATATTAGCATGCGAGAATATTGAAATTGAATATTCAGAAAAATCAAACATTCGTTACATCAGTAATGATACGGTATAAGCACTACTTACAACAATATTAGTAGTCCGATGTCAATTTGGCAATAATTCAATAACATCTCATAATGTTCGCACATTTACGATGATCATAATATACACACATAAAAAAAAATACTATCACTTTGAAAAATTGAAATATTTTATGTTACGGTAGATTATATTATGATTTCTTATTCCTTTTTTTTTTGGTTCAGAATATAAACAGTTTAATTGTCTTTCCAAAAAATTAAAAGAAAATGACGTAATGATCAGAAACTTTTTTTGATGTGTGTGTTATTATCATCGCAAATATGCGAACAAAATATGAGACGTTATTAGGTGCGTCCACATAGAGCGACATTTGCTTCAAGCGGCAAATGCCTGCTCGCTCTGTGTGGACGCGTCAATTGTTTCTCGACCGAGCCACGAAACAATATATCTACGCGAGCAAAACAAAAGCCGACACTGGATGGCTCGGGGGCTCGGTCGATCGCCCGCGGTAGCACGTGCGCTTTCCTCGGCCGAGATACGTTCACGCTAACCTAGCTGCTTCGCGTGGGGAATGCCTCGCGAGGCTGCTCGCTCTATGTGGACGCACCTATTGGATACTAATTAATAGGACTAATATTGTGTTCTCGGGCCATATTTTACATAAATAATAAACCTAGCTAGTAAATATTTATGTTTAACCTTTTATGTATTGTGTGTGTAATTGTGTATTTGTTGTGTTTGTAAGTATCACACGTTCGCGGGTTACTGACATAAACCTTGTAATTTTATGACAAAAATCAATGTCTGACACTTTAAGGTAGGCTGATGTACTGGTAAGAACATGATAATAGGTTGTAGAGGCAATGTACATACAGCATTGCCTTCACAACTTGTTAACATGTTCTGTGCGTTCTAAAAAAATGTTATGTAGATTATTCTAGGTTATTTGAATTATTATGAGTGTAGATATGCCTAATTATGATAATTGAATGGTTTCAGGGATCCTGACTTCTTCTAAGGGTCGTATTCACACGGTGTATAATATTTATATGTGCGAATTTATATAAAAAATCATGATTTTGAATATTTTGGGCCTTAGCCTGCTATTACGTGCACATTTCAATAGAACTCCTCAAAATCTAACTCTATTTACTTCACGAGAAGATACACATTTGCAGTATCATAGCGTCACATCGCCTCTTGGTGTGTCTCGGTGTGTGCTGAGCCTAATACTAACGCCATCCCTTTGTCATTTTGCTAAAACTTCGCAATCTTCTAAATTCATTTGACGATCACTGGTATGGTAATAGTCACGTCATAGAATTGTGTTATAATGACATTTGAACATTGATTCATAGTAAAAACATATTGTACGAGATAACCATTCTTTGTCATTTCTTTCAATGGAGTATCAGTGATTACAAAACTCGTCATCGTCAAAATCAACAATTATGAAATCAACGACAAACCATTCTGACACTATTGCAATAGAAGACTAGAGGCTATGGGCGACTGTGCGTACGTTGTACAGTGGGCTTCATTAATTGGATAGCCCAGTAACGACCGTAGTTCGGATGCATTCAAAACTTGCAACCACATTCGCGTCGCTGGTTGTACAGATAACAGGTAAATCAACCTACTCCAAATCGGCCTACAGAATCCTTTCAAGGTATTTCGATATTCCTCATAGTTTCGGACATAGCCATCCACACCTAGTTGAAAAACCTGAAGAGTTTGTTTGTTTGTTTGAAGGGGCGAATCTCAGGAACTCCTGGTTCGAATTGAAAAAATATTTTTGTGTTGGATAGTCCATTTATTGAAGAAGACTGTGAGCTATATAACATCACACTCCGACCAATAGGAGCTTAGCAGCGGGTGAAACCGCGGAGAACAGCTAGCATTTTCAACATTTTTCCAGATGCTTATTTAAGTAATTTAACTAAGTTAGCCACTGAAATTGAAAAAAAGAAACCTGTTATTTAATGTACATAAAATAACGAAAAAACTGAGATACATTTCATTTGCGCCGGGGCTGGGTAAATTTTGTATGGACCGTGACCCTTCTTCTTTGTCGCCAGTGGGGACAATCGCGATTTTTTTTCCAATTCAAAACGAGAGGTGGCGAAGCACTAGCATTCCCCACTAGGTGACAAATGGGAATAGACGCCAATTTTGACTGAATGGGTTTTATGGTTCACAATAGGACTTGCGTCCAACTCGAATTTATTCACCACTTTTCGACAGGTCTCAAGGGGAAAATATCTTGAAGCTGATGTTAAGTAAGCTGTAGTTAACAAATGTGGAATTTAATTAACCTACGGGAAACGTCTATTTAAGTATTCTAATTTAACATAATTTAATTGCTATTTGCATAATTTATTATTTATCATTTTAACCCAAAGACAAATGTTAACATATGCGAAAAAATAAATAAACATTTTAGATAAATGAGTTTTTATATAGGATAAAACGAGAATAAATTCAAATCGATTTAAATACGTATTACGGCCGATTTTTTCGAGCCAGTTCTCCTTGAAGGTCTGTGGTTGCGAACAGCTGAAGGACCTCGGGTTGCATTGAAAATATTGTTCTTCTAACGGTACAACGTTTCTTCCTACTTTGTTCACACCGTCAAAAAGGGTATGAAAAAGTTGCAAGGTTGGAAATGTTCATACGATACCAATAGTTTTGGAAACTTCCATAAACCACGGTGATCGCTTTCCACCGCCATCTCTTTTTGAGCCGGCCTCGGCCATTAATTAATTTAACCTCCCTTTTTTTACAACGTGAATAAATTGTTATAGCGTATTAACGCCTGCGGCGCGAATCGAAAAGCGTTTTTGCGGAAAGTAAAATATATTCAAATATCTAGAAGCACGTAGGTTCAAGTCCCGGTCGCTGTCAAATTTTATAAAAGCTTTTTCAAAAAACCTTCGATACAAGAGTATTTTTTGAATTTATTTCTTACACATCATATAGTGTTTCAATTCGACCAAATAAATTGTGTGAGCGTGTTCTCGGTAACCGTTTGAGTAATTTGCTTACTCGTAGGTATGTTTCGGTCCAAATATATGCATCGTGTAAATTGAACTTGATTGTATTCATGATAATTGACACCTTGTGGAAAATCTGTTATCGTGACATAACCTCACCCAATCAAATATGTCCAAGGTTACAAAAAAAAATGTTACCTTCTGTCATAATGTAAATCTTAATGTGTCTTCCTTCCATGATTCGAGGTGAGCAAAGACTTTTTGCTCTTCACAGAAAGCATGAAGCTCTTTCACATAATACGATAAAGGTAACGACAAGACATCGGTAGTTTCATACCTTTCTAGGTAAAAAAATAAACATTTAATATTTTTATTATTTTTACTTTTTAAAGGGAACTTGGTTTTTGTGTCACGGGTTTTTAAATTTTTAATTTATATTTTTATTTTATACTTTTTATAGGTACCTACATACTAATATAATTTTATGTTGCTAAGAGCTCTCTCGATTAAGTCATCGATATTCCCTTTCAGTGCGCTTTCATTTGATACCCCTCTCGAGTGTATTTGCAGAGCTTCGGTTACCTTTCCCCACTTTCAACCCCACAACTTCTAAACGGCTCAACCGATTTTCATCAAACATGTCTAAGAACACTCGCACGTAAGTCACCTTTCATACAAAAACTAAATTGAAATCGCTTCATCCGTTCGGGCTCTATGATGCCACAGACAGACAGACAGAAAGACAGACACGTCAAATTTATAACACCCCTCTTTTTCCGTCGGGGGTTAAAAATGAGCGACAGCGGACGATATGTCAGTATCCTGTCGTCATCGTTAACCTGGTAAATCAACCTGTGGGGCTGTAATTAATAAGCCACAAGCTCCACAATTAACACTCATTAATTGGAACTTTAGCCACGCTCGAAAATCGCGAAATAAAATACAATAATAATAATTATTTCAAGGTAAGTAGCGTCAGAAAATGTTGTTTGTAATGACAAAATGATGTGATTTCAGGTTTTTTGATAAATGCATATGTCATTATCGTGTTGTATAATATATGTATGCCGTCATTCATGTCTTAATTCACATTCAGTGGATAGACTTTTTTATTATTTACTTCAGGAAATTGGAGGCCTCGTCTGATTTCATGCCTTTTTCCAATTGTATTTGGATACAATTTGGTTAAAAGATAGTTTTAAACCTGGATGTCCTGGATTAACACATGATAGTTTTTATCCCGATTTGTTTTTGAGTTGTAGCGTGGTGCTAACATAGTTAGTCAAAAGTTAAAATCCATAAAGTATAAACAATTCATCCATAATTATATTCAATCACATACAGTGATAGACGTGTGCGTATAAAGGTAATTGTACTAAATGTTTTCAAATCCATGTCAATAAATAAACCTTTGTTTAAAGGTTCGTGCGTCCAGGGTTTGAATAGACTCAACCACAACAATAAGAGAACCCATCAGTTGTTTATGAAATTGATTAATAACAAAAGTTGACAATAGTAAACAAGTCTTAAGGTCGTGATAAACTTGAGCATTCATTTGTAATGAATATTCTTGCGAATGTTACATTACAGAAAAACAAACGAGAGTGTCTTAATGAGCAGAGGACATTCCAACAACTCTGCTAAGGACATAATGAAACTTTTCTGACGACTGTCGACTAGAGCGTTCGCCAGAAAGATCGTGAAAATGTTCGGAGCCATGTTTGTCTCTTTGCTTGACTCTGTTCGTTATTCATTTCGACAAAATTAAAAACAGCGAATGCTCGATGTAGGTATGTTACGAGTCGAATGTTACAAGTGGATACTTAAGTTTATCAGTTCCTTTAAATATTTGAATAGCCTTGGTTTTGTTTATAAATGATTGTTTTCGGTATGAGTAGATACAATTATTTACGAAATATGTACTCGTATATGTAGCGGTACCAAAGGGACTTAATTTAATTTGAACATCGTTTTATCATCTAACAGGGAGGACTTGTGTAGTTTTAGAATTGCCTAACAGTGCGTTTCATTTAGAATTCATTAAGATCCAGTTATTCAACCTTTTTCTTTTTCTTAGTCTTCCTTTCCCTATACGCTAAATTATATACTTATGTGCAGCTACAATACTTCCACAAGTTATTATGTCTTGTGTCTGGGACTGTAGATAGCATAGCTTATTTCTTTTTTTTTCATTCGAAACGTAAAGTTCTATAAATGCTTTAAGCCTTGAAGTATTAAACCCACATTAGGGGCCAAGATGAAGTTTTACAAGTATAACGTGATTTTCTGTGCACTGATGGTACAGGCGCTGCCTGTGAAGGCTTATTGCCCAGAAACTGCGCTGGCGCCGCTTCCTTTTGTGTTGGAGTATGCCGTGTGGCGCGGGTGGCACCAGGCTGTCATCTATGCTCCAGATCTTGAGCAAGGTATGTGGTGGATTATGATAATTATTTTCGTTTTTTTTATACAAAGTCAAGATCTGATGAACAAACGGATTCAGGTTGCCAGTCTCCGGCACTGACAGATACTTCAAGACATACTTAATCTATCAGTCAGTCTGGTTTGTCCACTGGGTCTGACCTAACCTTGACTTCACCGGACCTTGAATTCCATTGTTTGAATTTTATGGGCATGGACAAGAATATAGTAATGTGTTCTGTAATTACCGCCACCACCAATTTGCCCAATGCGATTTAAATCAACATCGAATATGTAAAATATTCACGTCACAATACAGGCAGCTGGTAGGTACAAGTTTATTTCGAAGATCGAAACCGGATTGGTAATGAAATGCACAATATAATGAAACATGACCCTTGCAATTTATAGATAAAAAAAGTCCCTTATGTAGGTCAGTGTGAGTCGTTCGGAATCGTTAAGTTCACGCAAATCAAGGCTTTGTTCAGAAGCTCATATTTATTGTATGCTGTTACTAAATCATTTAAGCTTATTCTGAAAGTCAAGTTCCCTGGCTTTATTATTATTATTATGACTTAATTTGAACGGAAGTGAGTAGGTACTTATTTCCCGGTCCATAATATGTATTCATTAATATATCTTTAAATTTTATTGTTTACCTTTTCGGGGTGATTCAGTGTTAATCATACAATGCTGAATGAGTTTCTGTGAAATTTTAGCACACAGATAGTCTAAGAGTCTGGGATTGGGACGCTTTCGGTAAGATGTCTTTAAAAAGAACATTCTTCTCAAATTAGTCTTATTATTATTAGGTACTTAGGTAGAACGCAACACAGGTTGCGTCCCACATGAGGCCTACCCATCTTCCAAGGAAACAAAGACATACTGTCCGGTCTTTTGCCATTGTCGCGTGCCAAGCTGTTGGGTTCTCCGACGGTGACAAGAGCTAGTCGGATATCATATACATAAGTGCCAAGAAAACACATCCTGCACTACAGGTGCAAGACAGATTGTGGTCTACGAAACTGTTGACAGCTTCACCACAGTCGTTAACAGCGATGCAAGGAAAACAATAGCCGGAGAGGAGTAGAGAGCCTAAAGGTTTTATCGCCGAACATTATACCGATGTTCGACTATGGTAGTGCATGAAGCGCTGTAAGATTAGCGCGCACAAACAAACACACAGGCAATAATAACACTAGTTTACAAAATTTTACTTTTTATTTATACCCCGAACCGAATGTATGTCAATATGTTCATCTACCTTCCCTAAACCTAAAAGTGTTAGCAGAAATATTTTATCACGTCGGAATTTTTTTTGCAGACAATTTTTTTTTTTAACTCCCCGACGTGGTGGTTATATTTTATTGTTTATTCGTTCGCTTCAAACGACAGTTACTTTGCTTTGGATTGATTTAAAATGGCTAGCAGAAAGTAGAAACAAAGTTCTGACCGTTTTTGTTATGTTTGTGGACAGTTTATATTTTCAAAAAAGAGAAGACGTATTGTAGATTCGTTAAAAACTGCATATCATTATTATTTTGGATTTCCTGTTGCAAATCAAGATAAAAAGTGGGTGCCTCACGTGTTTTGCGAAAGCTATAGAATCATCTTACTCCAGTGGTCATCAGGAGAAAAAGTTTACCTTCCATTTGGTTCGCCAATGCTATGGAGATAACCTAGTAATCATGAAAATAAGAAAATAAATATTTCTTAAACCAGACGTGACAGAATTTTTTTATTATTTTTTCTGGATAGTTCTACCTGAACACAAAATAAAATAACAACTTTCAGCTGGGGTATGAAAACCGTGTAAACTAGTGTAATTAAATTCATCGATTTAGGTTCTAATGTAAATAATAAATGATATTTATTCAGCAAATTGGTTTTGGCAAACTCTTTTACACGTCAATAGACACTATTTTTGCACTAGATGAGGCTGGTGTTTCGTACCTGACTACTCTGAGAAGAAACATCCGACACAAACTCAGAGAGGTATCCGTCTTTTTCAAAGTCCAGACAATTTTGTATTGATTAATTTATATGAGAACCATGCAGGTGTCTGAGGTGCTCTTTTGAAGAAAGAATCACAAAGATTTGAGTGGACCTGTCCAGTCAGTGCAAGCATGTGTCAGTTACCGTGTAGCTACCGTGTACCGTGTTGTGTTGATAAATGACCCCGACGACAGTTTGTCTCCATATGCAACTCGAAAATTGTGACATGGGAACGATAGACCAGGATAAACCGAAAATATTTCATTTGTTAATTCACACTTTGACGAATCTGAAGACCTGTTCAACCTCAAGATACGTTCAGCCGTTCTGTGATGATTGGGTACCAAACATCCATGCAACCCTTGAAAAATCCTTTCTCCTAACCTCCTAACCTAACCTAACTTTGGCGTTTATAATATTAGGTAGTTACAATATTATGATATCTCAGCAAATCCAGTCATTGATTAAATGATGAGTTCGTTAACAAAAATGCTGGAATGTCAATGTATGTTTTCTTCACATTACTTAAATATGGCACGTACGAATCTTTGAGATCATACGCTTATGTGGGCTGCTGATAAAGCCGATATTTGCAGTGTCGCTCTTTTGTTTTATACAGATTGTGACTAATTAATAAATGTATAATTATTAGCTGATACAAAAATAATTATGGAAGATTATGAGGGATCTTTGGCCGCCAGTGGGATAATCTATACCGAAGAGCGAAAAAGCATTAGGATTTGTTTGGTCGAACGCGCTTATCTCAGGAACTAATCTATAACTAAAGGAAATCTTTATGTGTTCGATAGTTCATTTATAACGGTGCTGAAAAAGTCGTAAGGTATCGGGGACTGACGGGGCCCCCTCTCAGAGGGCCAAAGTCTGCCGGGGTCGCGGGACTTATTCCATCACCGTGACCCCGGTACATAAAGGGCTATTGAAAGACACCGTGGATTTTAGTCAGTACAAGTCTGACAGTCCCTCCCGCCCTGCCCTTGGTGGGAGGACTCATTTGATGAGTTTAACACGCTAAAAAAAACGTATCGGGGACTTGCGCGTTTTGTACGAAAGGGCTTAGAGTAACAAAAGTTTAGAAACGTTCGTTTAAGTAAAAGTAGTAAGAAGTAAGATTATAAGTTAGATTAAGCAAGTGTTTTACTTAGATATGACAAACTTGTGCACGATCTAGACACGTACTTAGGTATTTAATTTTTTTATACGTGTTAAAATTGAAGTAAATAAGGACTGAATAGTTTCATAGATTAGTTGTAGATATAAAATGAATGTTATAAAGGCGAACAATATTTTATAAATTGGTAGATGGTATTCTTTTAAAATTATGTATTCTATATCCACAGTACAAAGATAATCATACAAAACCAAATCATAGAGTTTTTAATTCTAAACAATACTGCTTACCGCAACAAAATAGGCCTTGTGCAGATAAGTTAATTTAATTTAGGTCTACAATTCTATATATTTTTTTAAAATCATGTGCTAACGGTTTTTTCTTAATTATACATAGAAAATTATAACATATTTTATAGCTTTGGAAATATATCGGTAATAATATCGTAAAAAATATTCGAATACCGATAAAATGAATTAGCGTCAGTCACTTTGTTTATTGGTAGTCTAGTCCTTTTTATTATCCGACTGCGCGGTGCAAAGGAGGGTAATGTGTTTTTATAATATAAACTTTTACTTTACCTGTATCTAATTTATTTATATTTAAATAAACTTCACTGTATTGGTAAATTTTAACAAAAATATAAGTAAATCGCCGAATAACTTGTGTATAATATAACGTATAATGTTTGAAGGTTTTCTCCCATATCAGCCTACCCCAGGCTGATATAAAACATTGAGTAAAAAATTTAAAAATCAAGTATAATAATCATGTAATTTATGTATTGATTAATTTAGATGAGTAAATGCGTTTTTAATTTATAAATTATCAGGAAAATAAACGTAAACACCAATATAAAAAAAAACACAAAAAATAAAATCAAGAACAAAATATGAAAACTCACCAAAAATTGTTTTCCGGCTTAAATATTACACTGCAATTCACAATAAAAATAAAATCCTGTCACCACAATTGAACCACGTGTGCTCCGGTCGTACTAACATCTGTACAATGCACGAGATGGATTGCGTGCGGCAGCCTGCGCTTGCGCCGCTCACGTTTGTTCCCTCTACGTGTCTCAAGCAATGTACAAAATCTGCTCAGCACAAACCTTGTCACGTACTTTCACTCGGAACAACGATGTGCCATCGATTACTTTAATAACTATCTTACGAATCATTAAAAAGATTGGGAATTATTGCATCTATCAATTTATGAGTTTGAGTCTTGATGGTAAAATATTATTCAGTAAGACTGCGTTAGTGAGTGTTGCTTTAATGGGATATCCTCAATAGATCCCAAAAATACAATGTCATCGTGGAATTTCTTTACTGTACAGTACATTTCATTCCTCTTATTCTGTTATTCTGCCAATCCTAAACAAACTACCTTCAACTCTCAGGATTTAAAAGAAGCTAATCTTAGAGTTGTACAGTTGCTACAACGAAAAAAGTTTATCGATAAAATAATCTCCCCTTACATGTAACGTAGTGATCGGCTATTATACAATTAGTGGTAAATATAAGTAACTGCTATTATAAGGTATTGAACATGAATAATATTTCCTTTTATCGCAATTAAGGTATAAGGTTATTCCAAAAAAAAAAAAAAGAAATTGCGTGCTTGTATGACCAAATGTATGAACATAGATGAGGATGATGAAAGAGATGAAAGAATCGTAGAAGCTAACTACTACCGCGACTAATTCTATATCTATTCTACCGAGAATAGACACAGTTATTTCATTGTTATTTCTATACAAATCGACTGTTCTTTTGAAAAGCATGACACGATTAGTACATCATCATCATCACTGAAACATTTATTTTCTATATTTTAACCATTGCCATGCCCTAGAACCATCAAATTCGAAGGCATGTGACATCTACCCACTCGCACTGGGCCCGCATGTTGGATTATGGCTCATCACCGCTCACAGAGAGGAGGCCTGGCATCTGGCGATAAGCAGTGGGAACATTATAGGCTGCGATGATGAGGATGATGATGGACCATTGCCAAACGATAAAATTATTTTAACTTTACTTCACTTTGTTTTGTTATCGACAACACCCGTTTCTACGGTGCCGCATGCTACGCACACAGCACAGCTCTGTTCCGCACCGCTCCACTCCGCCCCAGTGGAACCGCAGCCTTATGATGGTTCTGTAGTCTTTGCCTACCCTAAGAGAAAAAGGCGGGAGTTAATGTGTGAGGTAATGTGTGCTAAAGGTGATAAATATGAATATGTATTTTTATTTTAAACCAAACTTCAGCAAATAGATCATTGATCCTTGTGCCAAATACTAACATTTCAAATTTTAAACAATAGAGTGAATCATTATTTATTTATGCCTTCGTTTGAACTTATAGGAAATATTTATCTAGTCAATCAATTATTCATTTTTAGTTTGTCATTCTATGTTTCATTTTAGTTATTATTTTACTTAAATTTATTTTTCAACAACAAATATGCCTAATAATCGTCTTCGAAAATCTACAATCCAAGTGAACAAAAAATCCGGTATCTAAAAAACTACTGAACAGATTTTGACGAAATTTACTTGTCCGTCCGTATGTCACAGCCACTTTTTGTCGAAAGTATAAGAGCTATCCTTGATGCGCTATCCTCGAGCTATCAATCGATGTACTCGTATTATGTGAACCGCATTGTATGCAACAACCCTGAGAATGTATGACTTTTCACCATAATTATTTAACAAACTAGCAGCCCGTCCCGGCTTCGCACGGGTTGAAGTCCGGTCCTGATGGTTACAAACACAACAATAAAAGAATCGGTCGTTTTCGAGTTATGAGCTTAGCAACACATTTTGCGATCCATTTTTATATTATAGAAGATATTGTGTAGCAATCGTTATTTTCCGGTGGCTTATCGAAAACATTACATAACGATTGCTTCTCGGTAAATCATATTACCGGTAGCCGAACAAATTTAGGAAAATGAAAATGAATCTATTTTCATAGTATCACCATAATGGTAAATAATGAGATTTGTTTTTTTTTTTTGAGGACTGATTAATTTATCTGTCCACACACATGAATGCAATAAAGAATTTGAGTTTGAGTTTAATTTTCGTACTTAAACTACATACATAACTGAATCAAAATATATATTTACAAAAGATACTAAACATAAATTAAAACTAAAAATAATAATTATTAAAACTATATAGGTAATCTAATTTGGGCTGTGTATTGGAAATGTAAAACAAATAATCTCTGTATTTCACTGAAAAAATCTAATTAGTTCAGCATTTAAGGTTATCAAAATATTAACAAGTACGTATTTTTGCTTTTGTTACGTAAATCAAAATTGACGAAGAAACGCTTTTAAAAATGCGAATACGTCACAAGCAAGTACCTACCTATAGTTTTTATTTGCTAATGACGTTAGTTAATCCTACTTTTAAACCCCATAGGGAATGAATTTTCAAATATCCGTCTCTGTTACACACGAACGTCATATTTTATAAGGAACGCTTTTGCAAAATTTCATGCTTCTATGGCCAGTATTGCCCAGCGGTTTCAGCTGTGCGTTGATTCATTAGTCATTCAGTCAGTCGGTTTCAACTCGCATACAGGGTTTTTCATGTAGGGCGGATATTTGTTTTCAGTGGTTCTATTTCAGTAATGGAAAACAATTTCCAAATGGGTACCTTTATCAACAAAATCGATAATAACAAGATTTTTGTTAAATCTAAACCCAAAATACGCATCCTCGTGGACGAAATCGTGGTTAGAATACTCGTTAACTGTGTAGACTTTTTTTAGAAATTTTACACGTTCCCAATCTAGTAACTTAGTATCATATATACAAAGTATAGTATTGAAGACGTAGAGAATAAGTATAGACACTTTTGTCATAAAGTCAACTAAAAAATTAAGAAAAATAATCTATAAAAAAATTAAAATAAAAATAATAAGCATTATGCGAAAAATAACAAATTTGGGCCCTTTCAATGCAAGATGGCGGATAACGCAGACACTGCTCGAGGTCGAAAACTTACATTTATCATAACTTACCTAAAACAAATTTAAAAAAAATACACTCTAATACAAGGAAAAGCCTCTTTTTTGTCCCCATTGACTGGACAAATCTCTTGTCTTTATTACAACAAGAGCAGTTAGATGAATAACAGTGGTTTCATTAAAAAAGAAACTTATTATTTTTTAATAAAACCAATGTTATTGTGACTTATATTTTAATACTTTACTTACTTATTTACCAACAGTCACACTCAGAACAACTACCTGCAGATCAAACAAATACATAATTTATAGGCCAGTGGTCGGCAACCTTTTGGTAAGAAAGTGCTACACAGTGGCAATTAAATAATATATAAGTATTCATGTTACGGTTTTTGCCATAATAATAAAAGAAAATCTACAGTTATAAAATTTGTATATTAAGACTTTTAAGTTTGTTTGTATTTTCCCCACAGGTTGCCAGTGGGCTATTATTCGACTGATGAAATGTCTGAGTGTCAACGGAGTCGCGACTGCATCAGAATCATTGCAGAACGTTCGCCTACGCGCCAATCTAGGTATCATCATTTTATCACCACGTCTAACACGAAATGCAACTGCTAATCTAACAAAACTCGTGAACAAGGTAAATAATATATTTAAAAAATAAAAGAAATACTAAAGGTGTCCTTTTACTATCTAGGCTTATTTTGGGCTCAATTTTTTTTAAAGTTTAGTTCTTTTTATTCCATCTTCTGGAAATTTCTCCTTGTCGTCCTAAAGAAAGACGTTTTTCCTCAGTGTAAATATAGAACTTATTTAATTAATGAATTATTTTTAGTTACATGATCAAAAGATGGACACCTCATCATACGACTGGCTACTCACAGCACGATCCAATAAAGATTTTGGTTTTATCAACGAAATACTAAATGCTACTTCAGTTCGATTCGACCAAAACCTAGTCGTAAGTTATACGCAAAGCAATTACTTTTCGAAAATTAACAATTTCGGACTCTGCAGAGGAAATTTCATTTACAAAGTTAGAAATAATCATCCCAGTCGCAGAGTGCATTTTCGGTATAATGAATTCCGGGATGTTCATGAAATTCAAATTATGAAAACTGAATATGAAAGGAACTACTATCGTACTTCAGAAAGATTCAGAAATCTGATCAAAAGTAATACGTATAAAAGGAACGGGAGTGTGCTACCCCTGTTTCAGTCAGGAGTCACCAACTACAACTATTCAAGATTATTCAATATGCTGAATGTTAGCAGATTTTCTTTGAGTTTTCAGTTTAAAAAGTGGAGTCTAGTGCACCGTCTTGACCCAAAAGAGAGAACAATAAGTGTTTTGCAGTATTTTAAAGTGCGCACTAATTCTACACTTTATGCATATTATTTAGGTAAGTAACATTTTTTTCATTGCTACACTGATAATGATTTAAAGGAAAATTATTAGCGATTTAGCAAGTTGTTACTATTTTATCGAATTACTCTATAGTTTTGTATCAGTTCGAGCCCTTTTTTCAATGCATCTCGTTAACCGTCAATTGGGTGTAGGTGTCTTTCATACTCCTACTAACTAAAATCATAAGTGATGTTCCTCTTCGCCACTTTTTTCTTGGGCTGCCAGAACATATTTTCATTCTCTTTAATCGCAACAGCAGAATAGTTAACGGTCTCAATTAACAGCATAAAATGCGCATTAAATTGGAGCTCGCCTTTTTCTGTATTGACGTCTTGTTTTTTGGTGTGATAAAATCATCAAATGAGTCTTCTGGCCCATGGGTGGTAAGGTAGGGACTCTGAAACTTATAATGACTTAATTGTTCCTTAAATTGCCTGTTAACCTACTGGAACAATCCCGCAACCCTGGTCAATGTTTACGTCTGAAGTTATAATTATGTCTTTGAAATGCAGGTAATTGGGATCGCGTCCAGTCCATGTCAGGAGTGGAAGTTCCCTACCCAGTGGAATCTCGAAACTTCTTGGGTGAAGAGCTGGTGGTAGGAAGGTGCAACTCTACTGGGGATGGGGGCCCGTCCTTGGATGACGACGGCCCATCTGCTGAACCGATGTTGGATGACATCCTCCATTTCTTGACTGTGCGATTGAATACTACGTTAGTTAAATTTTTACACTAATCGTGATCCTAACTATACAGAGTGTTCCCGAAAGTATGGATAGGATCGAATACCCTTATTGGATTCGATGCCTCTTTAAAGAATTTTTACCTCTGAGACGTACCTACGGTGCAATTTTTGCGTTTGTAAAGTTATGACAAAACATTACACAATTTTACTGAAAAGCTACTAAGTTAAGATTTTCATGGGAAAAAAAATACACTAGCGACCAAGTTGACCACGTATTAGAGAAACTTCACTTTACTTTATTTTGTGGTTTTATTGAGGTAGAATTTAATTCAGATTACATAATGCGTAACAAAGTTTATATTTATAAGTTTATTTTTTTAGTTATCTGTGTCAAAACCAGTACTTCAAGTTCACAAACGATTGTTTTTTCTCAGTTCATCGATCCGGTACTACAGTAAGCTAGGGTTCCGTACCTACGAGGGTACGTGGACCGGCTTGCTGGGGGCTCTGATGGACCATACAGTAGACGTGGCCCTGGAACCTGTGACAGTTCACGCCGCTCGTCTACAGGACATGGACTTCATCTTTCCCATTGCTGAAACTATGTGAGTAATTGATAACTGATGCTGGAAAAATTACTAACTGATGCGTAGTAATCGCAATCGGCGTGAGACCAGATGTTTGAATGGGGATGAAGAGAATGGAGAACGAAAAGATCATTGCAGGTGGCGCTCAGCACGCGTAGCATGGCGCCGTAGAAACGGGTTTTGTCGACGGGAGAATCGACAAAATGACAGACCGTAAAAGATTTTTATCGATTTAAGCATAGCAATGTTTAAAATATAGAAAAGATATGTTTCTATTCTTTAATGGTGTAAGAATCGTGTCATACTAGTGCAAAAAAAGACGATTTGTATAGAAATAAGATGAAATAACTTTGTCTTTTCTTGGTAGAATAGAGATAGAATCACCATGCTACGTGTGCTGTAGTTTCTGCCTACCGTCAGGAGAAGAAGGCTTGTGTTTATTTGGTAAAAAAAGTCGTAAGTTTGTTACAGTATTAAAAAAATCTAGCTAAACGTGGAGAGATTTGGAAGAGAACTATTACTTTGCATGTGCAGGCTAAGGTTTAAGGAGAGAAGACAATACATAAAATAAAAGTGACATCATTCGAAGATATAGGATTAGAACATCTGTTTTCATAGCAAACGGAACTGGCAAGTTCTGTTTGCTATGTGGTATTGAATGTGGTATAAAATGTTTCGAATGAATAATCAATTAAAAATTGTGGCGCTGGCCGATCGTTGAATTAGCCACATCGTGATAGGATGTCTCGGCAAATAGGCGACCAGTTCCGTTTGCTATGTGGTATTGAATATGGTATAAAATGTCTCGACTATATAATCAATTAAAAACTGTGGTGCTGGCCGATCGTTGAATTAGCCACATCGTGATTTGTCTCGGCAAATAGGCGATCACAATAGTGATCCGCCGATAAATTCATGATGTGAACGATACTGTCGTAAAAACGACTAAAAATATGTTGGACTTTGGGCACACCGGGTTTAGAGTTTTGAGTTTTGCTACTATTCTGGGTAGTTTAAAAAAACTTTAGTTAAAAAAATTTAAGGCGGTTGGAGTGCGGTCAGTGAGTTCGAAACAGTGCACTAACGTTGATCCGATCACTTTTAGGACAAAAAAGTACTTTGCATTACTCATACTCTGATGAGCCATTATTTAAACCAGATAAGCGAGTGGAAAGTTATGCATTGCAACACAATTTTTTTCTTGAGCTAATAACATTAGTGTTTTTACTTTCCTCGTATTTTTAATGATAAGCATTGTTTACTTCGGAAAAATTACTTAGGTACCCTTTAAACCATTAGCGCCCTTGCACGGGCGACCACCCCCGTCTTGGGACTTAAATAAGTAACTTTCACCCCTTAGATAGCAATTTACTAAAAATACTTGGTTCTTGTCGATTCGCCTGGCTTGAAACAGGGTATAATCATGAACTACCGGATTTCGATGTAGCTAATTCAACGATTGGCTGACAACATGTTTAAGCATTACATAATTCTGTCAAGTAATTGCTGTGTCAACTGAACTTACCTAAACAATACATTAATTAGGTTTTAAGGAAATCGGTTTAAAGTACGATTTTTAATTGTAGTCAGTAAAATGACAAGTGTAACTTTCACTGATACAAGGAAATTGAGTACATTTCTATAGTGAACAAATGTCATTTTACTGACTACAATTAATAATCGTACTTTAGGTAAAACTTGGCTCACAATTTTTTAATCTTCATAGAGTCAGGGAAATAATTCTATTCAATAGCAGTACCTACATAAACATTAGAGAAACCTATTATTGTGACTTTCTTTTGTATGACGCAAATCTTTTACTTTTTCGTACATATTATTTTAATCAAAATCAATTTTACCTATTGTATTTATGCATACTTAGGTTGTTGACTACCGAACAAAAGGCTAATAACCATAATTCGTAAATTGTATGTAAAGTATTTGAGATTTATTACTTTCTAATAAATGTTTGTAGTCTTTTTAGGGTTCCATAGCTAAATGACAAAAAACGGAACCTTTATAGATTGGTCATGTCTGTCTGTCTGTCTGTCCGTCCTTGGTAAGTAGATGTATTATGTGAACCGCATCACGATTTTCACACAAAAATAAAACTAATTTGGGTGGTTCCCTATACTTAGAACTGAATCTCATTTTTTTTTTCATCGAACCCATTTATGGATGGGTCTTAAAAATGATATAGAGGTTACAATTTTTTTTTTTCTCAACTGATACGTTTGGGTGAGAGACACTTCCAAAGTGGTAAAAAGTGTCCCCCCCTGTAACTTCTAAAATAAGAGAATGATAAAACAAACAAAAAAATTATGTACCTACTTGTACAAACAAACATGCAAACTTCCAGCGAAAATTGATTTGAACGAGATCAAGTTACTAGTTTTTTTTTAACTAGCTTCTGCCCGCGACTTCGTACGCGTATCCTGTTGCTTATGCCAGCGACAACGGGATCGTCAAATCTAAGATCTGAAAAGTCTATTACCCAACTCCAAGAGCCCGGCAAAAAAAATGGCTTTTGGCCAGTAGAGTACAATAATATTCATCGTCATCGAACCTTAAACCTTACCTACCGCATGACGCAGGTCCTCACCGGACACAGAAGTTTCGGGAGGTACCTGTGTCTGATGAGAAAAGAGGAAACGCCTGGGTGTCACCACTGCGAAGATCGCCCGGAGGACACAGTAGAGCACACGGTGCAAGACTGCCCAGCTTAGGCAGAGCACCGACGTGACCTCACGGCGGCGACAGGCGGAGACCTCTCGCGCCCGGCGTTGGTCGAGGACATGCTGCGGGGCGAGACGGAGTGGGAAGCGGTCACCTCCTGCTGCGAAGCAGCTATGCTCGTGAAGGTGGGGGCGGGCCGCGAGAGGGAGAGGACAGCGTCCTCCCTCCGCCCCAACCGCAGTGGGTAGACGCCTACGGCGTCGGACGACGGCAGACGACCTCCAGCCACCGTAGGCGCGGGCATGAGGACAGCAAGTAAAGGACAACTCGCTGTCCGACCATGGACCAAGCCCGGGTCGACGGCGCGTCGTGTTCCACGCGCGCCTAAAGAGCGTCAGCAAAATGAAGGGGCCCCCTCACAGAGGGCCAAAGCCTGACGGGGTCGCAGGACTTATTTTCATCACCGTGACCCCGGAACATAAAGGGCTATTGAAGGACACCGTGGATTTTAGTCAGTACAAGTCTGACAGTGGGGGTGGGAGGCCTCATTTGATGATTTTACCACGCAAAAAAAAGACGTCATTCCTATATGCTATAGTGTAGCTGGCTCTTGGAGTTCCACATTAGGTGTTCCAGATCTTCAATTTTTATACGTCAACAGAGAGTGCTCATCAGGCTGAACAACTTTGCTAAGACTTCATTCCTGTACATGTTATAGTGTAGCTGGGCTCTTGGAGTTCCACATTAGGTGTACCAGATCCTCAATTTTTATACGTCAACAGAGAGTGCTCATCAGGCTGAACAACTTTGCTTAGACGTCATTCCTGTACATGTTATAGTGTAGCTGGGCTCTTGGAGTTCCACATCAGGTGTTCCAGATCTTCAATTTTATTCTCTCAGCAGAAAATGCTCATCACGTGGAACACTTTTTGCTATCGCACCATTTTTGTATCTCTTATAGTTTAGCTGGTCTGTTGCGGTTCTGCGCCAGGTGTTCAAGTTTCCAGAATAATTTATAGCCTATGTTTTGACCAAATTTAATACCTATACAACAAAAAAAGAATCATTCAAATCCGTCCAGTACTTTTTGAGTTTATCCCGGACATACATACAGACAAACAGACAAACAGACAAAAATTCTAAAAACTATATTTTTGGCTTCGGTATCGATTATAGATCACATCCCAAGTATTCTTTTAAAAAAATATTCAATGTACAGTTTTGACTTTCCTACTATTTTATTATATGTACTAGCTTCTGCCCGCGACTTCGTACGCGGATCTTTTTGCTTATGCCAGCGACAATGAGGTCGGCAAAATCGAAGATCTGAAAAGTCTGATACCCAACTCCAAGAGCCCGGGTAAAAAATTCATGGGAGTTTGGCCAGTAGAATAAAAATTGTACTAATATAGTAATCGTCATCGAAAATCAGTCCGTGAAATTAGTGATAGCTTTGATTTCCACATCAGGTGTTCCAGATCTTAAATTTTAATACATCAATAGATAATGCTCATCAGGCTGAACAGCTCTTTCTAAGACGTCATTCCTATACAGGATAAATTTTTCAACTGGGCGTTGAGTTGAACAAAAATAAGCATGATTTCAAAGAAGAAAAGGTTAACTTAAGTTTCGAATACAGTCATCGCCTTGAAGATTGATCAGTTTTTTTTCAATTATACGTTTTTCTTAAGTTTGCCGTATATGATTACTTCCCAGAATTGTTAAAAGGAGTCTTCAACATTTTTCGATATTCCTCATAGTTTCGAAGATAGCTTCCACGCCCAGTTGAAAAAAATCATGTTATAGTGTAGCTGGGCTCTTTTTTTTTGTGGTAAATCATCAAATGAGTCCTCCCACCCCGGGCAGGGCGGGAGGGACTGTCAGACTTGTACTAACTAAAATCCACGGTGTCCTTCAATAGCCCTTTATGTTAAGGGGTAACGGTGATGGTATAAGTCCCGCGACCCCGGCAGCCTTTAGCCCTCTGAGAGGGGGCCCCGTCATTATGCTGACGCTCTTTAAGGCGCGCGTGGAACACGACGCGCCGTCCATGGTCCGGAACGGACGGCGAGTTGCCCTTTACTCGCCGCCCGCATGCCCGCCCGCGCCTACGGTGGCCGGAGATCGTCTTGTGACGTCCGACGCCGTGGGCGTCCACCACCGCGGGGTAGCTGGGCTCTTGGAGTTTCACATTAGGTGTTCTAGATCTTCAATTTTTATACGTCAGCAGAGAGTGCTCATCACGCTGAACAACTCTTGCTAAGACGTCATTCCTGTATATGTTATAGTGTAGCTGGGTCTTGGAGTTCCACATCAGGTGTTCCAGATCTTCAATTTTTATATGTCCACAGAAAGTGCTTATCAGGCCGAACAACTTTGCTGAGACGTTATTCCTGTATATGTTATAGTGTAGCTGGGCTCTTGGAGTTCCACATCAGGTGATCCAGATCTTCAATTTTTATATGTCCACAGAAAGTGCTTATCAGGCCGAACAACTTTGCTGAGACGTTATTCCTGTATATGTTATAGTGTAGCTGGGCTCTTGGAGTTCCACATCAGGTGTTCCAGATCTTCAAACTAATTCTCTCAGCAGAAAATGCTCATCACGTGGAACAATTTTTGCTATCGCACCATTTTTGTATCTCTTATAGTTTAGCTGGTCTGTTGCGGTTCTGCGCCAGTTGTTCAAGTTTTCAAAATAAATTATAGCCTATGTTTTGACCAGACTTAATACCTATACAACAAAAAAAGAATCATTCAAATCCGTCCAGTACTTTTTGAGTTTATCCCGGACATACATACAGACAAACAGATAAACAGACAAACAGACAAAAATTCTAAAAACTATATTTTTGGCTTCGGTATCGATTGTAGATCACACCCCAAGTATTCTTTTTAAAAAATATTCAATGTACAGTTTTGACTTTCCTACTATTTTATTATATGTATAGATATAGATTAAAGATACGTCATAAATCCTAAACCGCAACTTACAATTTTTTTTTAATATTATGTTACTTGCTGCTACGGAACCCTTTATGGGCGAGTCCGACTCGCACTTGACTGGGTTTTTTTTCCTGCCATTATAATAACATATTATTGAATAGGTACGAACGCTATTTTGCAAATTGCTTCATTTATTCTTTTGTACTAAAAAGAAAGCCTATCTAGGTTTTCGTGAAATGTACGTTACATTTGAGTGTAAAACTTTTGTCAGAGTAATTGTCAGTGAGTCAACTGCAATCCTTTTTTTACTTATTTCATAATTATTCTATTTTTATTATTCTATACAATTTAATTTACAAGCTATAAATAAAAACCTACTAATAATATTTACAAGGAAAAATAATAATCTTCTTATATATATAAAAATGAAACCCGTTTTCCGTTGTCACGACATAACATGAAAACGGCTTGACCGATTCGGATAATTATTTTTTTGATGTGTTTGTAACCATCGGGACCGGGTTTTAGACCGGGTCCTCCACCCGTGCGAAGCCGGGACGGGCCGCTAGTAAATAAATAAAAAGAAGAAAAAACATCCTATCTAGGCGGATTACTATTACATAAACGGTTGTTGAACACATTTGGATGATTGTTTCAAATTTCACTCATGAATGAAAAAAAAAATGTGCCAGATGAATGATCATTATAGTCGAGGACAATTTTGAAATTAATATTATTACGAAAATAAGCAATAACGTTGCATTCAATTACAAAAATATCAAGAAACATTTATCTGCAATCGATATAACTTTTTTGATTTATTGTGACAATTGATCGCTGGAAATTAAATAATACAACAAAAACCATTAATTTGGACACGTCAAATTAATGACTTCTGTTGTTTTCTGCACACTTAATTATTGTTTGTTTTAATGAAACCCAATCAGCTACACGATACTTCTAAATGAGATTTTTTAAGTAGACGTCAAAACCTATGTTCTTAAGAATCTTTTATAACATATAATACAAGATTCTTCAGAACATGCCACAACCTCGTCAAAGAAATTTCAAAGGTACTAGTTGACGCTTCACGTGATCTAAGGAAGTCAAAGCGAAGAATGTCATCAGATAAGTCCTGCCGCCTTGGTTGAAGTCAAAAGGACTGTCAGACTTGTACTGACTAAAAACCACCCTGTTTCTAAGGGCCGTGGTACCTAACTCGCCGCGCGACCATGGACCATGCCCGGGTCGACGGCGCGTCGTGTTCCACGCGCGCCTCTAAGAGCGTCAGCATAATGACGAGGCCCCCTCTCAGAGGGCTAAAGCCTGCCGGGGTCGCGGGTCTTATACCATCACCGTGACCCCGGAACATAAAGGGCTATTGAAGGACACCGTGGATTTTAGTCAGTACAAGTCTGACAGTACCTCCCGCCCTGCCCGGGGCTGGAGGTCTCATTTGATGATTTTACCACGATAAAAAAAAAAAAAAAAAAAAAAGGGTCGTGGTACCTGATTTGGAAGGTCCCGCAACGTAAAACAAGGACTGGCTTTTACTTGGGGCTTGGCCTTAGTCTTGGTTGGCGTTGGCCTGGTGCCTTGGCCTTTACCTTGGCCTATGACAACGCCATCAGTTTCATGGATTGGCTGACAGCGTCAAGGTTTCGATACTTTATAATGTATTCATGTTCAAGTATATTATTTTTGAATAATTCAGCATTCCTTTTCTAAATATAAATTTCGCAAATTAATTAGTTAAGCTTTGTTTTACGTTAAAGAATCCTTAGAAATTGAATATTGAATAATAGTTAATGAACCATGAAACTATTTTATCATAATAGAATAATAGAAACCATTTTGTTCTTTGACAACACTCAACTTCAAACAAAGGGTGTATAAATACCCTAAGGGAAGCTGAAAGGCGGCCCAGACAGCCTTGTCTACTTGTCTAGCTCGTCAGTTTAATGATAGTATTTGGGGAGCGGCCGGAAAACTCAACTGCAAGTTTAAAAAAAATAACTGCAAGAATTTCGTGTGCGTACTTGGTATTAAAAACCAAGTATATTCCGATAAAAAAATTTTTTTCGAGCAGTTTTTTCCAAGCATTTTTTTGACCATATTAATGAATTTGATTGCTGTTTCAGTTCGGTCACCCGTGTGTAGTGTTCACAGCTGATTCCATCACATTTTGCAGACTTTGGACTGGTGATTCATCGAATACTTACAAATAACCATTGAGCTATTATTACTACGTATAGAGACGACACCACGCATCACCACCATGTCCCATCCAGTATGAGTGCACGCGCCTAGAGCACGCCACAGAGCTGTCAAACAATTGAATGAACTTCCTTCATCCTGGATGGGACATGGTGGTGATACGTGGTGTCGTCTCTATACGTAGTAATAATAGCTCAATGCAAATAACTTATTTTATTGGAAATATTAATAGGCCAAAAGGAAAATACTCGAATTTCTTTTATAAATATTGAAAAAATATGCTGGAAAAAGAATTGTTGCAGTTAGTTTTTTAACAACCTATATATATATTTCAGGTGCAATATCTACATTCGTCAGCAAGAGACGTCGACGGTGCGCGACATATTCTTGGCTCCGTTCAGCGTACGTCTGGTGGCTTGTGTGGTGGCCGTGGTGCTGATCGCCGCCATTGCCATCGTTCTCATAAACCGAGCCACCTCCTCTCTGTGCGTCGATCAAAGACGCATGGGGTATACTGAAGCTCTGATCTGGTCTACTGGGATACTTTGTCAGCAGGGTTTGTGCCTTTTTTTCAACTATGACTATGGACCAGTAGGTACTTAATATGCGCATTACTTTGTGTAATTTATTTCATCACCACTGCTCTCAAAACGAAAGAAAACATCGTGAGGAAAGCAGCTATCATAGAACCAAAAATTTGTAGGAATGTTATATCTACAAACTGCACTGGACCCGCGTCGTAGATTGCGGCCCTCTCCCTCATACAGAGAGGAGGCCTGTATTCCAGGATTGGGATCATTTATAGGCTGATGATGATTACTTTATATGGAGCCGTTGTGTGTCTGACCTCAACAACCCAGTTAGTACTGGGTGATAGTGCGTCTGATGGCTGGTGTGACTTCGAATCTGGCTTCACGATTTCCGAGACACGGAGGACATTCGGAATGTAACTGATCGTCCAGCCGGCTGGTTACAAACCGACCCTGGGAAGGTCGACTTTTGAGTAACCTTGACAATTGACTTATGCGCAATAATATTTCATTTATTTATTAACGGGCTGAAACTTCGTAAAATTAAGATAAGGCAATACTACTCGTACTAAAAATTTCAAGGTCAACTTTCATAACTACAGACCCAGCCGCACTTGAAACTAGCAATGCCCTTTAAAGCCAGTATACTTTCTAAATCCTGAATCATGGACAGTCTATTATCATGTAACACAAGCCTTAAATATTAAACGGGGTAACACAAGGATTCTTGTTCGTGTATGTGTCCTCTCTCTAAATATTAGGTAGTAACTTTCGTTGTGCAACGCGGTTCTGAAAAAAAAATATAGATAGGGTCAAAACCTTCAAGGCCCTTTCTTTTGTATAAATGGTAAAGTTTTCATTCTCACTTATACACCCAAAAAATACTGAACAGATTTCATATCTACTTAACTTTCTTACTTTTTAAATAAAGTCGGCGACCAATTTCAAAAACATCTTTGGTATTTCTTGCAGGTGGAACATGGACGCCCACAAATCCTTCTGGTAGTGTCCTGCTGATCGTCTGCTTATTCTTCGCCGTGATCACATACAATGCGTATGCAGCATTCATAACCTCGGTCCTGTCAGTCCGAGTGGCCAGCCTGGACACCATAGCTGCCGTACTACACTCGCCTAACTTCAAGATCGGGTATATTCGGAATGGAGCTGATCAAATGTACCTTATGGTAAGCCTGTAATTTTCTTGAATGAGTCCTTCCATGCAGGGTGGGACGGGAGGAACAGACTTGTAGTGACTCAAATCCAGGATGATCCTCAATAGTCCTTTACGTTCCGGGGCTACGGTTACCTGATGAGACAGTCGTGCGACCCGGTGCAACTACAGTGTTAAATAAGACTATTTCAATATTTATTATAAAACTTTCGTACGTACGGCATGATAACCGCAATAATACAACAACTACACGACGCCGACGCGACGTTGTCGGGCGGATCTTTCGTATTGAAAATTCATAAGAAACGCATTTTGGCGTCATTAATGATGGCGTGAGTGATATTGATCGCATTGCAACGACATCGCAACAACAAACGACACCGCTAAGTTGCGGTCAATCACACCGCAGAAACAACGTTGCGTCGACATCACAAAGTTCATCGACAACGCTTCTTGTAATTGCAGTCACGCGTATCATCTCAGATTGACCGCATTTTGTCACAGCGATGATGTCGTTACGTAGGTAGTCGTTCGTGTGAATGAATGCTTAGACTTCAGATCAAAATCACTTAGGGCTGATTTTTAAATAGCCAGATAACTGAGGAATAAAAATGGCGGTTTGGCAGCTCATCTATAGAAAATATGTCAAATCGCTATTTTTATTCCTCAGATAAAAGTTAACTGACTATTGAAGTATCAACCCTTATACGAATTGTAAATATAATATACATATAATAGAAACGGTTTGTGTTGATTGTTTGTCCATTAGCAGAAATCCAATAATCAAATTCCGTCTCTGTCAACAGATCAACTCCTTGACACAAAATGGATATACATAGGTATAATAACATAGGTAAACATAAAAAAAATGACATGTGTAAATTGCATAAAGCCGGGGTCACAGAATGCCACGGTCAAAGACAGCAAATAGTTTGTCGTGTAAGCTGTTATTGTAATGTATTTAAATGTACAAGATGAGTGTTTTACTGTATTTTTGCATTTACCTTTTGTTTAATTTCAACCAATTATTGGGTGTGTATATGCCGCGCCTATAGTGTATGAACGAGGAATTAATTTTGCCATCAAATTGTTCCATTTTACTTAACGCCACAAAGCTGGATGCTCAATGAAATGCATTATTTTGCAATAATGCGAAATTAAGCGCGTAAACATTGTAATGCCTAGTATGCGCATCTTGAAATGTAAAGTTGCTATGAACTGAAATATTTGAGTGGAATCTAGGTTGCAGAAATACTGCTATTTTCCACTTTGAAATACAGTTTCAAGTACATTGTTATCCGAAGGTTGAAAGTTATTTATTTCAGTCCCGAGACGGGGTTTGGAGTTCGTTACGTAGTGCGGGCGCTAATAGTTCTAGGGACTAAATTAGTAATTTGCCCGAGTTAAACACTGCTTTTCATTACGAATACGAGGAAAGCAAAAGTATAAACAATTTTATGAGCTCAAGAAAAAATGAGTGTTGATTGATTTATCACCTTCCCGCTTATTACGTCGTTGTTTATTTTTTTATCCTGTGGTCGTCCAGAAACAGTCAGTTCATCATTAAAAAATAGGCAAAAAATTTGCAGCAAGCTATTTTATTTTAGAGAAATAGTTGAAACTAAATTATATTAAATTCGTAATATTACGAGTACTTTTAATTTTAAATCACTCTGTAATTTGGTGTCAGTATAGTTCAATAGAAATGTCAACATAGAACTAGTTTTTATTTTATTTGGCAGAGCTGTCAGTTGAAAGCGAATTTCCCTAGGGCTGCAATGTAAAATTTTCAACTCGCTCATCAGGCATTATTGTAATGACCTACTTTCAGAGTATGAGAAGGTAATGAAAATGTTTAATTTTTTACATTACAGTCAACAAAAGACGTGCAATTGAATGCTTTCTACATACGAGGTTACTCTGATGCGGACAACTTGGTATCATCGGCTGAAGAAGGTTTAGCCCGCGCCGCGAGGCAGGACTATGCGTTCTTTGCAGGACAAAGGGTAGCGCGGTCCACGTTAAGGTACATTAATAAAACATGTTCCATTTTGATATTGTTATTGACAAGTATGTTTAAATAACAATGCTGCTCTTTCCTTCTTTTAAAATAATACTTTGCCCCATACTAGGAAATTTTCCTGTGTCGTGGGTGCGTTTACAAACATATTAACTCACATACACAAACGCCCAGACGCGAAACAACTACTTGTGGATCACACAAATATTTCTCTCCGTGCGGGAATGGAACACACGACACGCAGCGCAGCGTGTCGTATGTTCCATTAGCCACTGCGCTAATCGTGCCGCCGAAGCGTTGCGTAAGCGTTTGAAGGAGTTTTCTTTTTGCAGTGGCACTAATATAATAAAAACCTAACATTGTGGACCGAAATACTGCCACTAAAGAGTATCATTAGTTTGGTGCTTTTTTTTTAAAGATGTATATGATTGTAACTTTTATTTTTGCTGTTAACCAGACTAAGGACTGAACTACTTACAAAGGGTTAAACCACGACGGGAGAATAGACAAAATGGCAGAACATAAAAGATTTTTATCGGTTTAAGCATAGCAATGTTTAAAATATAGAAAAGATATTATGTTTCTATTCTTTAATGCTGTAAGAATAGTGTCATATTTGTGCAAAAAAACAGTCGATTTGTATAGAAATAACGATGAAATAAGTTTACCTTTTCTTGGTAGAGTAAAGAAATAGACTGAAAGTAAATTCCAGCATTGGAAAAGACTTGATAGATAATGATGATGTAAATGATCTTTTCAATCTGCATTCTTTATCAATTGCGACAAAGCGAAATTAGTGTCATGTTTTCTTTTAAGGGTTGTAGTAAAAATGCAACAAAATTAACGCCACGCAAAAAAGTATTGAATCCTGTTTTCCTAGTACTTTCTACAGATACCTCATTGTGTCCTCGTTTTTGATAGTTTTTTTTTGCTGGATTACATTATTTAATTGTTCTGCTATCCGTGCGGGAAAAAGAAATGGGGCGAATTTACGCTAATCAGCACGCGTAGCATAGCGATTCTATCTCTATTCTACCAAGAAAAACAAAGTTATTTCGTCGTTATTTCTTCACAAATCGACTGTTCTTATGCACAAGTATGCCACGATTCTTACACCATTAAAGAATAGAATCATATCTTTTCTATATTCTAAACATTACTATGCTTAAATCGATAAGAATCTTTTACGTTCTGTCATTTTGTCTATTCTCCCGTCGACAAAACCCGTTTCTATGGCGACATGCTACGCGTGCAGAATTGAAAACATAAAAACCGTTGGTTAATTGATATTTTTCATGGGGAATTAACTTTGTGGCAAAACAGCAACCCATTTATAATTTCGTCTTTAACATGAAATTAACGTACTTCTACTGTTTGTGTTGCCTCAAGCTGTCCCTGTGGCATCCTTTAGCTTAACAACATGTAAATGTAGTAATTTACACAGGGTCTTTCCTCTAAATTAGCCAACCATATACATCCAAATCCGTAAGAGACACAAAAAACTTTTTTCGTCAAATGTGTCTGCGAAAATGAGTGAAATAGGCGAACAATTTTTCTTATGATATTTGACTTGTTTCATGTTTCATTTCAATGTGTCGGAAAAAACAAATTAAATTAAGGAAACATATTTTAAAAAATTGTGTTTGTGTGAACAAAAAACCATTTTTCTTTAACATCAAAAAATATTTGTGCATAATTTTTAACATTAAAAACCGGCCAAGTGCGTGTCCCCCACGCACAGTGTAGGGTTCCTTAGTTGCCCATCAAAATACTTATGCGAACTAACTAAAGTGATTCGCTGAATTTAATTTTAACTAATTAAAGTTGACAAACTTACATTTGCAGTTGAAAAACATGTTCTCCGATACATTTTGTTTAGGAAAATATGTTATCCAAGTACGTTTTATAAGTTTACGTAAACTTGTAAAGCCTACTTAGTCATGATAATTTTCCTTTAAACTACGTTATATATACTAATATTATGAATTTTTTCACACACCCAAACATAACCGTTTAGCTGGTAGAGGGTGGGACTCTCGAGTCGAGCAATAATTTAGCACTTTAAAGCTTAATATTTCATAAACGAATCTTTTTATCAAAAAATTGTAAATGGAAGCTATCAATAATTTTTAAAGACCTATTTAATGATACCCCAAAATAAGGGGTACGCGAGAAAAAAAAAACATTCCCACTTTACGTGTACAGGAGGTACAAAAAAAAATATTTTACGAGATTTTATTTTACCACTTTTTTGGCACAACAAATCTGTATATTTACACCAAATTACAGCCTTCTAGTACTATGCGTCTCTGAGCTAAGCTGCGGACAGACGGACGGACATGGCGAAACTATAAGGGTTCCTTGTTGACTACGGAACCCTAAAAATGAGCTGAAGTCTTCTAACACTGTCTGTTGGCCAATTTAATGAAATACCCATTACCCTTTAAAGCCTAGATATAGCACTCCGCTCACAACTTCGTCCGCGCGTATTTCGAAATTTTTCTTTTCCCTCTAAGAATTTTTACTCCCGGCCTCTCACTTTATGAAATAGGTACCTTTGGAAAATTCCCTTGCACTTGTAGTAACGAAGTTTCATGCAAACCTTTATACCTCTTGAACTGTGATAGATAGGCAGTTGAACTTTTCATCAATGATGTATTTCAGTTAGTGCTATAAAAACAAAAAAAAAAACAGAAAAAAGTTAATATTTAAGGGAGATAAGTACGGAACGCCTCGTGCGCCACTCATCATCATCTGCCTAGCCATTTCATAACTACATTGGGGTCGGCTTCCAGTCAAATCAGGTTCAGCTGAATGTCAGTATTTTACATGGAGCGACTGCCTATCGGACCACCACAACGTAACTGGGTAAAACGAATACCCTTAGGTAAGACGGGTTGTCAGACTTTAGAGCTTCTGACTAACAGTAACGAGTGTCAAAGATCTACATTTGACAGCTGAGAACAACGGCTTTACGTGCTTTCCGAGGCACGGAGGAAACTCGCTGTGTCAAATAGTCACCGATCCACAGACCAACCTAGGCAAGCGTGGCTTAATCCGGAAGATCCGCTGTACGGCTGTAATTATTTAGCCACGGGCTTTGTTCGCCAGTATTTTTGAAATTATTCCACCAAAAATAAATAAATATATCTAGTTATCACTGGAAGCTTGAATGTAATAACTTTCAAAACATATTTGTTTTGTAAACATAGATATTTTGTTTGTTATCAAATTTTGTGTGCTCGAGCAATGTTTACTCAATTCGATTTTTCGTCCGTACTAACATGATGTATAATTGTATTCCTACGTATGTTTGTTATCCGCTGGGATTGAACATGGCAATTTGTATTAACATGCCAATAAATTGAATGTGTTTATTTCATACGTGGTTCAATTTTATAAAATTTCACGCTAAGTAAGCATTTGTTACCTTGCAATTGGTTTAATATCGATCTTTGCAAGGTCGCCATCATTTTGTTTCATAACAAATCGTTTAAATTGTTTCTACTTGACATCATCTGCTTAGCCTAGTTTAGCTCAACTATATTAAAGTCGATTTCTTGGTTAACCGTATGCAGCTTTCTTTTTTTTAAGCGTGGTTAAATCATCAAATGAGTCCTTCCATCCAGGGCAGGGCTGGAGGGACTGTCAGACTTGTATTTGATAAAAATCCACGGCGTCCTACAATAGCCCTTTACATTCCGGGGTCACGGTAGCTCGATAGTCCCGGAGGGGCATACCGTATGCAGCTGATGTAGTATTTTCTATAGAGTGTCTGCCTGTATTGATTTTTAGTTGAATCCGTTTTGACTGAGAGCTGACCTCGACATAGTTGGAAAAAGTTACAACCGATTTCAAAAACAGCCACAAAATAGTGTAAAATAACTTTTTTATCGGAAGTTCCTTTTTTATTTCTTTGTTTTTCAATTTGGTAATTTTAATTTTATACTTTTTAGTTCATATGTTCAACCGTGGTTCAACCCAAATTCTTTTCATAATTTTGCTCACTTACATATGCGCTAGAATTTTATAATACGTAGTACCGCGGTAATAACCTCGTATAAAGAACAGGGTATGGTTTTAAGACTCGACTGCAGCCGAAACCGCTAAAGCAGAAACTTGAATTTTGAACAGCGTTGCAGTCTACCATATAGACGGGATTTTGTTCTAATGGGGTGAAAACACATTTTTAAAATTGGCAAAAGATCACATGCAACTGCAGTTTTAACGTGCAAGTGACTTTACGAGCCTTCACTCTCGAATTTTGATGCGTTCTTCATCTTTTGATGAAGATATTGATTTTACAAAAGAAAAAAAAAGTATCGTCAAAATCGGTTCATAAACGACGAAGTTGTGCGCGAAAAATCATTTAAATAAAAATAAAAAAACTTGAATTCAGTAACCTCCTTTTTTAGAATTCGTTTAAAAATTCGTGTCCATTATTGAGTTTGTTCCATTCATGTTGGCGGCACGGTTAGCGCCGTGGTTGAGCGATTGGACTGCTGCGATGTGTGTCGCGGGTTCGATCCCGCACGGAACGAATATTTTTGTCAAATCAAAGCATTAATTTCAAGTAGGCCAGTTATAGCAGTTTTGAATTGTCAAAAGACAAAAACAGTTCAAAAATAGTAATGTTAAACAAAAACAGTTCAAAAATAGTTATGTTATGTGTGATCTACAAGTAGTAGTTCTGGGTCTGGGCTTATGAGTAACTGAGTTTATTATGTTTGTAAACGCACCCATGACACAGAAGAAATTGATAGGGCAATGTTTAAAAAAAACTAAACTCTAAGTGACGAACTAATGCAATTTGCATGTATTGATGCTGTCAAATACTCTATTATTGTGTTGACTAATTCTGATAGGTCTCTGAGCCAAGCTCGAGGACGGTGCGCAGTGAGGGAGTTACCGGTGTACTCCACTCGTGCGCACCTCGCCTTCCCGCTGCCTCGTCAGTCACCCTACGCCAGGCCCACACTACTCTCGTAAGTGTCATTATTTTGCTAACCTTCATTATTTTTCTGATTCTTTTTGCATTAGTTTCTAGGAAAGTTGGATTTTATGTACTAGATTTGACGGAGGACTAGTTTTTCGAAATTGGGTTTTTCGGGGATGAGGCACTTTGGTGTTGATATTGGTCAGAAACGCGAGGTCCTGGGTTCCATTTCATTCATTCCACGCCATAATATATAAATGCTTCAAGCGTTGACTTGCATCTAACGCAAGGCAGAGCCTCTTTTTGTCACCATTGGCAGGACTAATATACAACAAAATTATTCACTCTCAAATATTTATTGTAGCTGATTCTTGTTTTATTAGTAATGCAATTTAAAGTTAAAGTTGTCAAGAGTTTTATGTATTGGTTTTATCGCAGTTTAGGTATTTTTCCTTGATGTGCTGACGTGACTCGAACGGCGTATAGTCACTACTGCGAAGGAATCTGTACAAATGTAGAAACATAATTAATTGAAGAATGAAATGTGTATAGAGTTTATCATGTCAGATTTTTATAACTTTTTTAGCGTGGTAAAATCATCAAATGAGTCCTCCCATCTAGGGCAGAGTGAGATCTCGAGAGTCTGTCAGACTCGAACTGACTGAAATCTACGTTGTCCTTTAATAGCCCTTTACAGCAGGGCTTGATCCTCCAAAGGGGGGTGATTATGCTGACACTCATTGAGGTGCACGTGGAACACAAAGCACCGGCGACCCGGAGCATGGTCCATGGTCGGACAGGAGTCGCCCGACTACTTCATATACCTTAGTATTTATTCACAAGTCAAGTTAAAGTCTAATGTACATTTCTACAGCTCTTGTGTTTAGTCGACACTGAAGGAATCAAGAACGAACATCAACATAAGTAAAGGTAAATTCATGAAGTTTAGTGTGCCGCGAATAGATTGACTTGCATGCGGAATGTAGAGGAGTTCTGCGGGTTTAATTAAGACGTATTATTCATCAATAGCCTAGAGCAAGCGCGCGGCGTTGCTCACAAATGACGCATAGCTTGGAGTCCCGGTTGTCATTTGTAGATCTTTGGCAGTTGTTACTGTTAGTCAGAAGCTCTAAAGTCTGACAACCATTCTTAGTATCGTATATTACCCAGTAAGTGTTGTGGAGGTCCGATAAGCAGTCGCGCCATCTAAAATACTTATATTCAGCTACATCTGGTTTGACTGGAAGCCGACCCTAATATAGTTGGGATAAAGCTAGGCAGAAAATGATGTTGATGGTACTAAAGTGGATATAGGATCTTAAACAACTTCTTGTTATTAGTCTGTTGCAGTTGCGTGGCGGGGGAGCACTGGCTCGTCTGGAAGCCGCCTTAGTCCCCGACATGCCGCAGTGTGCTCCGCCCCCAGGCTTCGCTTCTGCTCGAGCTACAGACGTACGATCTGCTCTCATCCTACTTATTGTGGGACTTATTACATCCCTGCTTTTAGGTAAGTGTTTAAAGTATTTTTTTTAAATAATAAGAGTTTATTTCTCCTCACAGATACATTGGCTTTGCTCATTGTAGGTTACAGTCTCATTTATACGTATAATAAAATGATAGGAAAGTCAAAACTGCACATTAAAGTTTTTAAAGAATACTTGGAGTGTGATCTACAATCGAAGCCAAAAATATACCTAGCTTTTAGATTTTTTGGTCCGTATGTATGTCCAGGATAAACTCAAACCCCCTTATTAATAAACGTAGACTAAAGTTAGCCAAGGTTAATCCTTAAAAAATGTATAGTTAATCCGAAGATTAAACTTGGCGTAACTTTAGTCCACGTTTTACGGTTTTGCTCCAAATTTTATTATGAAGTTGGGTTAACATAATTATTGTATGTTATGCAGGCTGTCAACTACGGGGAACGAGCAGTAAACCCGTTAAACCTTTATTTCTTCAATGCATTCACGCAGACGACGAAATACCTAATAGTAATTCATTCCCGATATACAAGTTTTTACAAAGATAAACATTATCATTTTGATTAATTTAAAAACTCAGTACCTACCAAAATAAAACTTTTGACCCTTAAAGTTGCGTCTGTCTTTAATTTGGTCCGATGTCGACGATAATGTCAGGGTCCTTGCAATCATAAGGGCATTCAGCAACTTGCCATGACCATCTGCTATAAGTGTGACGTCATAGTGCATTTCTCAAAAATCGACTGAGGTAAAGCTTCACAAGGTCGCCTACCAGACATAATTTGGGACCGGCTGGAGGTACAATCCGCAAAACAGGTATGCAGGCAGCAATATATTGTACTCTGCATAACAAACTCTTTGGATGCATGTGACAATAGACAAAAAGTGCATATACATATAGAGCATAATTATAATGTCATAATAACAGTATAATGTTATTTACTTGAATTAACGTTCGAATGACATCATTTTCATATGGTATAAAAACGAATGACTTATGTCATGAGATCTAATGCTTATTTTTATAACCTTCATATTTTGCTGTAGTATAATTTTCGTTAGACCTAAATTTTATTTCATCTAATGTTGATAATAACTAGATTTTCAGCCTGTTCCTACGGAATAAGTAAAAATTTCAGGAAACATCATACTGTTCCAAAATAAAGAGGTACTGGATTCTGGGGCTCGGTCGGTACGAGTCGGTCGATGGAGTCCCGTTTATTTGGGCTCCTATTTTCTGGGTGAATGTTTTTTTTCTAACATAACATCATGTCCGAGTCGGAGTGCCGAGCTCACTGCGCCCCCATTTGTATCAATTTATGTTTGTAATTTAATGACCAAAGAAATATAGCTATTGATTATATCAAACTTTATATACCCGCATACAGTATACAGGAAAATCGTTTGAAAATTGCTGTCTGCATACCTAACTGTTTTGCTGAGTGTACTCACACTTGCACTTTTATTCATAAATAATTTGGTGGCGGGCCAAGGTCAGAAGCACGGTGCTCCTCATTAAAAAGCTTGCATGTGAACTTCCATTTGGTTTCTTTAGTATGTTCATTAAGATACACACACACTTATAATATGTATTAAATATAATAACTACATTTATGACCTGTGCGTGGCGAAGTCTTGGTATTTGCCTACTTACTGCTTGTCTTATATCGTCTTTAAAATAATATGAATATCATAAGTTTTTATTATACTTTGTTTTATTGTTAGCCACGGTCTGGACAAGGCTTGTTTGAATGAAACAGCAGCATCAACTCACAATGTTGGAATGGCGAAGAGTAAGCAAGAATTGCAGTTTGATATTTTTACGATCGTCGCAAAACTAATAGTTTGTAACTTCGACTAAAAGCGATAACGCCGGCTGCCGCAAAAAGTATCATGAGATGAGCGACGAACTCAGCCGAAGTTAGACAAACCCTGGCTCTACATAGCTTTTTGCTGCGCGCTCGTAACCTGTACCCCTAGCACGAGTTTTCTCTATTTTACTTTACAGAGTTTTTGCAGTATTTACAGCGTTTATTGTATGAAAATATGGTACAGCGCCTCTGGTGTGCGAAGAAGGAACCAATTTTTCCCTTGTAAATTGTCAATTTGAAGTCGTCAAAGTTCCAGTTTACTTTACGTCTCAAATACTGAAAACTCGTGCTGACGGTACTGGAGCACACTGACTAGGACAGTTTAGTTTCCGAAAGACCCCTCCATCCCCTTCATGTTAGATTAGGTTTATGAGCAAAGAAACAAAATTATCAAAAGCGATTTACTCTAAGGTTTTCACGAACCCAATTATTTTAAACTACAGTCAGCACTATGCTTCAATTATACCCTTCATAATTTATATTATGTACTAAACTTAAAATTGTTAAATCACTTGTTTCAGGTTTGGGAGAATACTGCTGGAAAAATCGAAAGGAGTTGAAAACATTTTTGGTTGCCTGTTATCGACGAATAATCAATATTGTGCTGCATTAAAGGCGACCTCTATCGCAAAACGCATTGGTGACAATGTTCTTGAATTTATATAGCTTTGTTTATTTGTAGGTATAAAATATCAGGTTGACGCTTCACTAGGCATCGATCTGTGATGCGACTGGAAGTGTGAAACGAGATAAACATGACATGGCTATATTGCCAAAATTCAAGCGAATACTCGGCGATGACGTGGTTATAGCACCTACACATGATTAGGGTTGCCATCTCTAAAATTTGGAAACCAGGACAAGACGCGTGAAATCCCCGGATTTTAGAGTCAGATTTTAGAGTGGCAACTGCGTTGGAAGGAGCGAGGGGGTGAAGTGTGCGTGTGTCGCGGGCGGCCCAAGACTTTAATTTTTTTAGACCCGGACTACGAATGAAGCTCCCACCGGGTGCTCCCGGGTACCCTCTAAACTAGGACAAATCCGGGGAAACCCAGACGGATGGCAACCCTTCACATGATACACAATGCACTAATAAATGCAGCCACACGTATTTAGAAGCACTATTGAACTAGTCGTGCAAGTGAGAATTGTTTCTAAGAAATTCGCTTCAATTCGTTGATAAATGTTGATATAGACGATGTTGTAGTTACAGCAATTTTGTTACTATCTCATCTACACATTTAATGAAATGGTAGGAATAAATATATATGTCCGGGATAAACTCAAAAAGTACTGGACGGATTTGAAGATTTGAATGCTTATTTTGTTGTAGGTATAGGTATTAAGTCTGGGCAACATACTGGCTATAATTTATCTTGGAAACTTGAACACCTGATGCAGAACCGCTACAAATCAGTTCAACTATAAGAGAAACAAAAAAATGGCACCTTAGCAAAAATTGTTCCACGTGAAAAACATTTTCTGCTGAGAGAAATAGTAATGAAGATCTGGAACTCCAGGCAAGAGCCCAGCTGCAGCTGCACATACCTATGGTATTCTTGATCTACAATTAGTTGTTATAGCTGTGAGTTTAAATGTTTGTAAAAGCACCCACGATACAGGAATAATTCTTATTGTGTTACAAATTACTTAGAGCATCATACATGTATATTTGTGTGTAGTTTTAGTTTAGTAATATATAAAATCACATAACTATGTGTTTCTGTAGATTGTAGAAAGACTCCTTTATATTATTTTTGTTGTAAAAAAGAAATTTCATCAACCCAGGTGGTAGAAAGATTTTAAATAAAAATTAGAAGAAAAAAAAATTGAAATCTTTCTACCACCTTGGACGACATTGAGTTCTTTGTTGCCAAATTGAGACGGCGACTCAGACTAGGCAAATAAAACAATCATTACATATAAATAATTTATTAAATACCATACAATAAAACCTAGACTAACAATTAACATTAGTTAAAAACTATCCCCTCTTAAGAAAGTGATCTTCTGGAAGTTTTTGTTTGGTGACGGCTGCGTCTATGCAGGTCTTCAGATCCTTTTGAGTTCTTGCAGCATCAGCCAATGCCTTCTGGGTAGTAACAGTTTCCACTGTTTGAAGGTTTGTGGCCAGGCCGAGCGCTGCAAAAACTCGGATAAAGGCTGTGGAACAGCCACTGTCTGCAAAAGGCAAATATAGAACACTCTTAATTATTTACTCCATATCAAATTATAGGTAGAAATATAAATAGGGTGATACAATGGGCGGTCTTATGACTAAAATCGATATTTTTAATCAACTTCAAAAATGTCTCTTCAATTCAGTAAAAAAAAACACCGATTTCTCCGACATTTTCGATCAAGCTTATTCTTTGTTCGTACCCATACGTGTAATTTTCCCATATAAATTTTATTTAGTTTGGTATTTTTCTCTTATACTTGGACGATGTTAATACCGGTACTACAGATTACAAAATTCCAGCGGCACTTGTAAGAGAACTATGTTTTTGACCCAATAATTAGGGTTGAATAATGGAACTAAAAAGAGTAAAATAAGAAAACTTCCGTCTTCCGAAAGAAAAATTGTTTAAGAAAAGAAAAGATTTTCAAGACATACTTTGGATGGATATAAAAACAATACTCTATAGGAGAAACATTACTTGTAGCGGTGGTATACTATTATAAAATTAAATTACACTTGTTAACGAATCCATTAACATGAACGCATGAGTTATATTTAATTGGAAAAGCGGACAGTCCGTATAATTTGCGAAATTACGTTGAAAAACAAAAGTTCGTTATGAAAACCGTAATGTTAAGTAGCAAAATAAAAATTAATATGTTTTAAATCCTGCATTCGGATTCGAATATAAACCTCATAGCTTATTGAAATTTAAGTCTGAAGAGTAAATTATAACATTTTAACATTCGTATCACATTGCCGCCTTTTGTGAAATTAATTTCAAATTCGTTATAACGTATCTGATTGGAGATCCTTTTTTATATTTAGTTTTTCCTTGATTTTGTAGAGGACACTCACCATAGGTACCGTATTCTCCAGACTTGTAGTCATAGGGTACGAGGTAGTGATAGTGGGGCCAGAAGGTCTTGGATATTATGAATACTGTATTGGAGTCAGGTGGAGATCTGCAATAAAAGAAGACATTATAGAAACAACGAACCTAGACTTTACCTAAGAACTCTCTTGGTTAAGATTGAAAACTTGGGTAAAGGGATTTAACTGAAAAAAAAAATAGTCTGTCAGTTAGATTATCAAAAAATAATTGACACGTATGTTTTCTTTTAAACCAAAATTGATTAAGATACGTCATTTTTAAAATTGCCAATACGTCACAAGCAAGTGGAGTTTTCAATTGCTTTTATCGTCACGAGCGGGCTCTCGATTTTTGATGCATAATATTTTTGTAAATGTGCGTACAGCTAGGACCAACAGATTTCCGCAGTACAGTAGCCTTAACACGAGCTCTTAACGCGATCCAGTTTAGGCTGTGGGAAAGAGACAGAGATATACATTACACAAGTCGTCTAGTGCCATCTTTTTCCCACTGCCTAAATTGGATCGCGTTAAGAGCTCGTGGTAAGACCTCAGAGGGTTAAGGTGTTTATAGTTGATTACCCATCTACGGAATGCGTTTGAACGACCCGATTAAATAGAGATAATGATGTGTACAATTATAGGTCGCCAGTCGTCATGAAACAGCATCAGAGTGCGTCATCAATCACGCAAGCATAAATATCATGACAAGTAGGTAGATGAATTTCTATGTAAATATTTTCTGTTAGCATTCGCCTGTTCTTTAACGAATTCGATGTTGTAATTTTTATGCTGCGCGGATATGCTGTCCGATTATTCCAGTGACTACTGCTTACTGGGGTCGCGGGACCAGGTAAACGTGACCCCGGAACGTAAATGGCTATTTAAGGACACCGCGGATTGCACTCAGTAGAATAACAGTCCCTCCAGTCCCGCCCTGGAGGACTAATTTGATGATATTACTACGTTCAAAAAATAAAATAATTAGTGTCTATGCTTTGTTTAATGGTGAGATATGGCGCGTACTTTATGGATACTCGTAGGTTCTCCTTACTAACTGATGTTCTAATTCCTTAAGTCTGACATTACAACAGAATGCTCCCGATAAATTCTAAGGGAGCGCCTTAATAATTATGTACCTATAGGAAAGTTGTTAACATTAAAATACTAATCCCCTCCAAGATATTTAGCTTAAACCAAAATTATTAATATGTACATTGTTATCCCAGGGGTATAAGTAAATTATTTAGTACTAAGACAGAGGTTGGCTAGCTAATAGTTCGAGGGAAGTTTGTTATTGCAGTTCTCGGCTCCATATCACTCGAATATCTCGCCCCAAATGCAGTAACAAACTTTCCCCACTTAGATCGAAATGTATTACATACATTGTGCAAATAAAAGATAGTACGAAAACTTTTACCAAAGAGTTTTCGCATTCGGTTCTAAATGCAATCGACGACCAACACAATTAAATGTGGGATATTTAGAAGCAGTAAATGAGATTTAATTGAATTAGGTCTCGGTCGTATTATTTTTAATCTGTAGCAATAATGGCGGCCGAAACAACACGCCATATTTTAAAAATCGATTTTATTTCCTCGCTGTTTAGGTGTGAAAAGCAGAGTACTCTTCCCGGGGTCTGGAAATAGTTGCCTCGTCGTCTTGGGTTACCTTAAATCCCTTACTTAACTAAGGATTCTTAGATTGATTAACATTTGAGCTTCCATGCTAAACGCTGTGGAATCCCCAGAATCCTTGTGTCGCTTCGGATTTCAATATGATCGTGACCAAAGCTATTTCTGTGCTCGTGACGTTAGGCACTGCTTTATTCTCTTGGTGCTTAATCTTAATCATGTTACAGTAATGATTTACTAGAAATTAAATTGACATAGCTCTACGTAATTCAATTAGTACTATGAATTACCACTGCTAGTTGATTGGAAGAGAAACCTGGCCAGCAACTGATTAGTATGCAAATCAAACGTAATTTATACTTAATTGAAACAGTTTCAGCTACCGAAAAAGTCTGTCTGTGATGTGAAATGGCGCCTAGTTAAATAAGAACATATTCCATAAAAATAATTAAAGGAGAATTTGTTCTATGATCGACTTTGTCTCGGTCACCTCTGACCTAGCCTAGCCTAGAGTAAAGAGCAGACGAAAAAAAAAAAATTGTATTTTTTTCAAGACTTCTTCGTTCAAAGTTACTAGGCGTAGCCAAGTAGTCAAAATTCGAAATTTAATGATCTGAAGTAAAGTTTTGTGAAAAACAAAAATGTTTTTTAGGTTAAGTTATTTTTAAGTAAGACTTACTGAATTATTTTTAACTTCAAACTGTTATTCTTCGGAAAAGGGTAAAGTTTCTGCTTAACTTATGAGTCAAAAAATTGAACTTAGTAAAATCAACTAGGAGTTCAACTAGGTATTTCCAATATACAAACCTCATTGTATCTAGACTTACTTTTCGCCAGGCCTGAGACCCCACACGCAGATAGCGCTCTCGATCAACCAGGAAGCGTGCAGCACGATCAGGTACCGAAGGAAACCGATGACAAACACTGAGTTGAGGATACTGTCGTCCCAGTACTCCAGAGGAGCGTTGAGGGGCAGTAGCAGGAACAGTACTGCGTGTAGACCCCAGTACAATCTGAATCAAACAAAAATGGTTATAAAGAAACAGTATGTCCGCAGTCTTTTGGTAAACGGTGTAAGAAGTGGTTAAAACTGTTGCGAGTCTGTGTATCAGTGGGTAGGCCCCCTGATGCACTGCTATCTCTAAGCACAAAACCCTTGGTTTGGCCTAGTTATGGGCGGCTCAGGAGTATGAATATGGTGTTGCTACAAAAACGATGAATCGCGAAGATCATTACTCTACATGTAAAGGAGATTGTGGGTTAAGTTGAACAATTTTTTTTAGGATTTGCCTAAAATAGCACTAGATTTTCAAACATAGGAGGAAGGAAAGGAGACCTTTGGCTTTCTTTGGGACAACACAGGATCATAATAGTGATAATAATTGTTACTCCAACGATTTTTTGCATGATGCTGAGCTGATTGATATTACGGACTGAGCTGAGTCGCTTCAGTCCGTAATATCAATTCCAAAATGTTCCGGTGCTATCTCCCATCTCTTGCCATATCTACCTATACTGTGAGTGGTTATCGCAAAATTCACGAACAATTTTATTGTTGCAAAGGAAACTTTTGTTGGCATGGTTTGCGCAGTGGTCTAGTGATAGGCTGCTGCGGGTTCGATTCCCGCACGGAACAACTGTTTTATTACCTGCTGTTAGTAGTTGCGGGTTTGGGTGTTTGTGTATGTGACTATTAATGTTTGTAAACGCACCTATGATACAGGAGAAATTCCTCGTGTGGGAAAAGACTTGATAAGAGAAGAAGGGAAAAAAAAATCACCTCTTTTGGAACATAACAACCGAATCTTCTTCAAGATCCGACATATCGATAGCATTCTTTAGCTTCTCCTGGTGCGGACTTAGTTTCCTCAGACGAGTCATGAAATGTGAATAGAAGAAGCCCTTGTTGTAATTGTAGGGATCATCGTCGGTGGCGAAATGTGCGTGGTGGAGCCTGTGGTACTGCACCCAGTCGTATATGGAACCCTGGGAAAACAAACGAGGATTTTAATTTTGAATTTACTATTTATGTAAGTGTTTTAATTATGGAGTCATGAACCATTGAAAGCCATTGAACAATATGATTTAACTTGAATAACTAAAAATTACAAATTCATTTTCCATTAAAGCGTAGTTCATTTTCCTTAAACATTTGAAATAGAAATTATTACTTCATGATTTATCATTCCTTTATATTGGATGATCTGAACTGGAAAATAAATATTGTGATAAATTGTGATATCCTTAAAAAAGTATCAATACGTTACTTTCTTCCGATACTTTTGTAATCGACGTACGTACTTTTGTAATCGTAGTACGATCCTAAAATTTTCGATACTCTTCGAGTATATTAGAGACCGTGTGATATTAAGCGGATGAGTGGGATCGCGCTCGGTAATTAAGTTTACACTTAGGTACGCTGTAAAATAACAATTTAAACGAACACGAAGTAAACTAGTTTGAGATACTACGATCAGGAAGAATACGCTTGTTTGACGCGCTTCTCAGAAATAACGTATAAAAATATACAGGTTGAATGTATACTGTATTGAATAATAAACGAATAACGCAAATCGTATCAGAAACCGCGGAGTAATCAGTGTGCATACATAAATAAATAAAATATAACTTTTGTAGCCTACAATGTTCCCGCTGCTGGGACATATGCCTCCACTCTACGAGAACCCGGATTCGAGAGGGTAATCCACCACGCGCGACCCAATGCTTATTGGTAATATCAAATTTCTTCGAAATTTTGGTTTCCTCACGAAGGTTTTCCTTCGACAATTTGAGAAAGTAGTGATGAAATAAATTACACCAAGTAATGCGCCTGTCGGATTTCGTATGCATGAACAGTGACTTAGTTACCATTGCTCGTATAAAAATAAACAAATTTAAAAGGGAAAATTCTAAGATAATAAAACACAATTTTGTCAGAATTTGTGTCATGATTCTGCAAAAATAGCCTTATTAGACCTCGAGAGCATATTATTGGTTGCAAACTACTTTTTTTCTTTGTTGTCGCATCCAGGGCAGAGCGAGAGGGACTGTCAGACTCGTACTGATTAAAATTCACGGTGTCCTTCAATAGCCCTTTACGTCCCGGGGTCACGGCAGGCTTTGGCCCTCTAAAGAGGGGCCCCGTCATTATGCTGACAACAACAATACTTACAACTCCAGCTAAAGTCTGGCACAGCATCAGCGCGATCCGTAGACCGGTGCTTGCTTTATACGCCCCGTGTGCCCACAGCCGATGGGCTCCCGTGGTCATGCCCAGGATTGCCACCGATGTTAGGGCTACAACTGTAAAAAAAAGGTTAAATTATAATTGATTAGTTATGAATGTGAATAACTTAACGCGAAAATGCATTACTAGATTAAAAACGCGCGTAGTGTTCAAAAAAAGGATGTCCAATGCATAAACTACTTGTGTAGGAGACTCGCCGTCCGATCATGGACCATGGTTACTACGGACTAAAACATTTTGTGGATATCATTTGCAGCTGTATTTAGAACTAGCTTTTGCTAGCGGCTTCGCCCGCTAAAGCAGCTTTTATCTGGTGGAAGAAGTTTTGAAATCGGTCCAGTTTCGGAGCCTATTCAATACGAACCAACAATCAAGCCTTTCCTCTTTATATCTAATATTGTAGTGTCTGTAGTGTAGGTGTAGGTAGGGTTGCCATATCTAAAATTTGGAAACCAGGACAAGACGCGTTAAAGCCCCGGATTTTTTAGTCCAGTACCCGGACAAGAGTCGAAGTGCACACGGGGGGCTGAAAGGACGGTGAAGTGTGCGTGGACGTGAGTCGAACTGCGCACGGAAGAATTAAACTTTATAAACCCGGACTACGAATGAAACCTCCCGGGACGCCCTCTAAACTATGTAGGACAAATCCGGGCGGATGGCAACCCTAGGTGTTGGGTAACACATTTTTGAACTTGTTATCCAGCTTTAATATGACTGGTGGATATCAAAGGTATCCACAGCAACGTAGTTCAGCACATCTCTGTTGGAAATGGAATTTGATAAACACAAACATCCATCCTGAGTTCCTGGATTAATTACAAGTTAATGATAGAAATTAATGTAGCAAGATGAGATACTGTATTCGAGGAAATTCGAGATTAAATTCAGAACCTTGTAGTGAAATACTACAAAATAATAAATGTATTTTCTGCTTTGTAAGAGACACTGGGATTCTATTTCTTTTCAACGATGTCCCTATATATTACTGTATTGTATTGTATGTACAGATGCTAGCACATCAAGCTATCCTAATCTGTAAATTTAACTTTAATGGATTTTCAACTTTATCACAATATCAGAAGATTGTTGTTCGATTGGGAAAAGTAGATTGGGATAAGTTGACGTGTTATCTGTACTGCATTAATCTTTCCGTAAAAGTTATTTCACTTACTTTTAGGAGTTTCATAAATAAACAAACTCGCCATGACACGGATGAGGAACAGTGTCTGATGATTATATCATAACAATGAGCATTCGATCAACTCCATAAAAACAGAAAGTTGCTATATAAAGGAATAATAATATATACTTTGTGCAGTGCCGGATTAAGACTGGGTACTTGATGCCCCAAGCAATCCAAGCATACGGTGCCCCCTATCCATGGTAAAATAGTGTCTGCCTTTAATTTATTTAATATATTCATTGGTGATCAGACATGATGACAGACGACATCGCATCGTCGCAAAGGCTGAATCGCAAGACTTGACGACCTAGTTTTTTCTTCTGCTATCACTTTAGGATTTCATTTTTTAGTTATTTCATTTTCATTAATTATCTATTCCCGTTGAATCCCATGTTATGACAACAGGTGTACCCATCAGAAGAATAGCCGGTCATCGAGTGAAAGGGCGTGCTAGATGGAGAGGCCTTTGCCCTGCTATAGGCTGTTGATGAATAACGATAAGGATTTTTAACGGTAAACATTTTTAAAGAAAGAAAAAATCAGCTGCAACTACTGGAACAACTGCTGGGACTCTAACTCGCATCTTCTGGGTAAGTACTCCAGCCAGACGCCTTACCATTAAACGTACAAACAACGGTAAGAAAGATTCGGCCTCGACAAGTATGTTGCGATGGCCTAATAGGACGGATAAAGACTAATTTTATTGCAATGAATATTATGATTTTGCTAAAGTAGCCTTCAAAGACCTGTGGAGCTGTATAACTGTGGTTGGTCCTATGCTAATACAACGCTAAACGATTTATTTGCGTGAACAGTTAACGACAAGGATGAAAATGCGAAAACGTAATTGTGTCGTTACGGACGTTTTTGTAACCCTTTCTTAAATTATCAATAATAGGATTTTCATTTTTAAATTATTGACCTTCTAATATTAATATTTTTGTTCAGCTATCTTGAGACTCATTAAATTCTGATTTTACTAATATTTGCATGCCACTGTCTGGCAAACATGACGATCTATACTTCACTTGATAACATCTCTTGTAGGCTGACAATTTGTTATGAATGCATTGTACTCATGTTTGGGCAAATAAATGATTATTGTTATTATTATTTACTAAATCTTTAAAGATCTCGGGATCATGGGATCCCGGACTTTTAGAAGGCATGCCAGTAGCCGAAGCCATCTTGCAGAGGCCCATTACGTAATTTAAATGAGATGAGGCCCAAACCGGCGGTTATCCCTGTATGCACTATGCCAGTATACCCAAGGATAACCCCCGGTTAGAGTTAGACTATTGCGGAATGTGGAAACAAAAGACTGGGTTATGGCGTTTGGTGGTTTTGGTGGACTGGTTATATATATCTATGGAAACACTATGGCTCCTGCCTAATCAATGTTCAATATACATAGATACGCTGGCAGGGGGTGACTCGCACACTCAACAAATGGGCCCCCAAACATATCGCTAGCACTAGGTGACGTAGCGACAAGGGGCAAACATATCCTGAGGTGCTTGAGGAGTGGAGAGGTATTTCACGGTTCTCAGAATCGACCAGGAACCCGGAAGTATGGTCGATCCCTACAAACACTTACTGAAATACTTCCTTCCTCCGAGCACGTTTGCTCTTGCGAATCTCCACTCTAGCCAGCCGATTAAGGCAAGAAAGAGGTGGGAGGTCTGTTCCTCGTCAGTGTTCACTCTGACCGGCCAATAAAGGCAAGCCAGAGATGAGGAACGAGATATCTCCCGGGAGATCAGGTCCGTGTGGGTCGCAACTGCCCAACAGCTCGCCACAAGCTGCCCTGCTGGTTTATTACTATTATTAGGGCACGCCGCAATCGCGGCGGACCAAAGACCAAAGACCTCTCTTTGAGGAGTGGCTGGAGAGACGTCACGGCGTCCTGACCTATCAGATGACGCAGGTCCTCACTGGACACCGAAGTTTCGGGAGGTACCTGTGTCGGATAGGTAGGAGGATACGCCTAGGTGTCACCACTGTAAAGATTGCCCGGAGGACACAGTAGAGCATACGGTGCAAGACTGCCCAGCTTGGGCAGAGCACCGACATGTCCTCACGGAGGCGATAGGCAGAGATCGCTTACAGTGGTGCCAACTTCACGTTCGAAGGTTGTCGTACCACATCAAATTTCAAAATTTGAATTTATTTCCTCGCAGTAGGTGTGAAAAGCAGAGTACGCTCCTCGAGAGTAAAGCTGCCTTGTCTTGGGCTGACTTGAATCCCTCGCTACACTAAGGATTCTTAACTTAATTCCCTCGTTTCACTCTGGAATTAACACTTGAACCTCCTCGCTGCGCTACGGAGGTTCACAGGTTTCGGGATTCAATACGCCCGTGGCGTAAGGCAATGCTTTACTCCCTTGGTGCGTAATCTACTATTATTGGATAAGAAACTAGATTAAGCTAGGTAATGTAAGTTTTGTACTACTTCGATTGATCAAATAAGTTTACTCCTATATAAGCACGATGCGATTGATATCGTCACATATGTGTGCAAAAGTCCCTTAAATAAATAAGATAATAAAAAAGCATTTTTATCTTTTGCTGTTTTGTCAAAAAAAATTAAATAAAAAAAATATGTTTTGAATAAAATAATAAAAACTACAGAAGTCAAACAAAATTTTATTATATATTTTTTTTTGTTTCTGGTTAGCAACACTGTCCCACTGCTGGGCAAAGGCCAACTTCAAGTTTTTCCAAATTTTCTTAATCATTTAACATTATTTTTCATTTCCGAGTTTTTACCGAATGGAGTATCTGTTAATTTAGACTTACAGAATATGATGGTCATCAGTTTGGCCTCGAAGATCAGAAGCCATGTACCATACAATGACAGGAGATGTATGTGTATGAAGAACAGGACAGCTGGCCAGTTCGAGTCACGACCCTTGCTCAGCTTGGTCTCCTCTGGCCCTGGCACGGCATCACTCACTTCCACCATTGTTCCTTGAGATCTGTAACACGGAGAGAGCATGTCAGTAAAAAAAATGAAGAGATGTGACTCAATTCCGTGGTAGATAATTTTTTTTTTTCTTCTTCACCTATCACACAACGCCATCTAGTCCCAAGCTAAGCACAGCTTGTGTTATGGGTACTAGACAACTGATAAACATACTTACATATTTCTAAATACATACATATAGATAAACAACACCCAGACACAGAACTAATGATCACGCTCATAACACAAACATTTGTCCTGGGTAGGAATCGAACCCGCGGCCCCCGGCATAGCAGTCAGGGTCACTAACCACTAGAGCTACGTGCGAACAAAGTCGAGAGAACCAAAATTGCCATTACGCGTATAATCAGCATGCTGAAGTGGAAGTGAGTCAGCCATGCAAACGGACATATCCTCGGTGGAGCAGACATGTGGCAGAGACGACGAATGGAATAACAAGATCTAAACAATAGTAGTAATCAGAAAACTAACATAACATAACAACTGCAGTGGGGGACAGTTCCGTGGAAGTTTTTTAGATAAACCAAAAACCAAAACATCTATTTTCTAGAAAAACCTACTTTTTTTTTGTTTTTGTTATAGGGGCGAAACCTTAAAAAAGCGTCTGGTCTTTGGGGATAAGATCGGGGAGTGTGAGATTTGTACCTCACTAAAACTACCCCGGTGATCACTATTAGTACAAATAGGAGGGAACCGGGACCTCTTAAAAGACCAATTCCGGAATCCAGATAAACCTATCTACAGTATTATATTGAACCCACAAGAAAGTATAATTTACAGTGACTGCAAATTACAAGTTCTTGTTGTTTGCAAATGAATTCGATGTTTTGGGAACAAAAGTGGAATAACATGAATGTAAGAAGTAAGAATAACATGTATAAAGAAGAACTGCCACTCATCACACCTCACGTGAGTGTAATGTAATGATATTGACACGATTACATAATATCGATGTATAATACGAATATACGTCCTTCCACGTGTATTTATGCTGAATCTGGTAGGTAGAATATTATAAATCCTATTTACTTACGAATGTGTATATAGGAACACTCTATTTTCGCCACGTTATACATAATTCAAGTGTTCATCACGAAATGAGGGCTGCCGTGATCAACAATTCAGATTTCGAACTGCCGTTCCGGATGGTTACAAGCAAAATTGGGGTATGCTTTAAGTAACCCTTGAGAGAAACAGTCGTTTATTAGGTACTAAGTAGCTGTTGCCAGTGGCTTCACCCGCTACAACTCCAAAACTATCCCACGGGAACATAAAATCGGGATAAAAACCATCCTATGTGTTAATCCAGGTTATAAACTATCTGTGTACCAAATTTCAGCCAAATCCGTTCAGTAGTTTTTGCGTTAGTAGGATATGTTACCGGAAAATTATGTCTAGGAATTGTATACAATTCCTCGGAAATGGATATAATTTCGAAGCTATTTAGGAAATATTAAAAAAGTGTATAACTAGTACAGGTAGAAGGAGCTCCGGCCCTTGGGTACCCAAAGGTTATTGGAACCTTTGAAAGTAGACGTCGAGGTTCGGTTTGGTTAGGTTTCACACATTTCCGGGCCATTTTAGGAATTATATCCATTTTCTAGTAATTATTTATATTATAGTCAAAACTCTTAACCAGTCAAAAGTACTATTGACTAGCAAAATCACTCAAAACTACTTTTGACCAACCTGTTCAGTCTGTCCTGTTCACTTTTAACTGGTAAAAAGTTTTGACTGCGACATATACAATGACGGGTTAACATACATTTCCGTTAACAGATACATTAAATCCACCACTATCTATTCGGCTCGAGTCTCGGTCGGTTTCTACAAATAGAGTTCTTATAAATCATAATATCTTTCAAATTATCGATGCACCAGCACACGGGCCAATCTCAGTCCAACATACTGATAATCCGTTTCATTACTCTAATAGGTACATAATATACGGTTGATTTTTCCAACTAACAAAGAGGCAAGATTAAGAGGCAAATTTTCACCAAAAAAATCTGTAATATATAATTTCTAATGTAATAAACAAATGAAACTTTGTAGAACCAGGAAATCGAACGAGACTTGCCTTTGCACTTGTAACGCGAGACGCTCAGAAACAGCAAACGTAGGTTAAACTTTTCAGTGAGTTGTGCAAATTTTGCGTCAACTGCGCTATTTGTGAAGTGCACAAATTGCGCTATTCGTGGTCTAACAAGAATATATACTTATCAAAGAAGATGCTCGTTCAAACAGTTTCGAAGACGACATAGAAGTTTCTGTCCGTAATTCAGATAATTCAAAGGCTGCAAGTGCAACAACCAAAGAGGTAAGTACTCGTATGCGGTACGCAAACTTTATGTCAGTAAGTAGTTTTTAAGTAATGTGTGCGAACATGACTTACAAACAATACTACATACTATGTATTTACGCTGGCGGAGTTAAGTCTTTGAAACCGCTCGTGCTCCAAGGAATTCTATTGGTATATTAGAATTATATGTAAAGGCGTAATGCAAAGAGATAGTATGCTCGTTATTTAATTTTTTTTCTGAACAACACACATCTATACTAAAACCCGTACTAAATTTGGATTTTAGATAAAGAATGGTACTTTAAGTCCCAAAATACATAGATTTGTCTAAAATAGGCCTTTTGCTTTAAAACTATAATAGAGTTTGTCTGTATGTAGCAGTACCTAGTAAAGTTCTTGTTCTAAATGGCCGTGACAACCATTTATGTATCACTTACAGAATATTAGGTACACCATATTTTACTGAATACTGAACGTATACCTACCTACCCGTCAATGCTATGCCATAAAAACCAAGATCGTATCGAAACAAAGACAACGTGACGACGTAAAAGTTTATAGGGCAAATCAATCTATTGTATGTTAATAAAAGAATGAACTTACCAAAACCCACCATTTAAAATTAAAATAACTTTTCAACAAGCGGTGACCCATGAACTTGCAGGCTGTAATAATAATGGAGTGAACACAACAAAACTTCACAACTATTCATTTCAAGCAAGTTTGTAACTAAAACGTAGACTGTTATGTTCTACTTCACGTTATTCCGTTTAACTAATCATTTTAGTTCTAAACTACAAGCCTGCTTTCTAAGGAAAAGGCTGAGATAGGTATTCTCTTCATAATGTAAACAATTATGGGATATTAACAGTCGTGTTCCAAGATCTTAGCTCAGCTAAATTCAATAACCATGGCAACTCAAAACATCTACCAAATCTTATTCTTTGCCGTAATATTCCTTAAAACAGATATTCCTTATCAGCACCATTGAGCTATTATTACTACGTAGGTATAGGGACGACACCACGCATCACCACTGTGTCCCATCCAGGATGAATGCGCGCGCCTAGAGCACGCCACAGAGCTATCAAACAACTGAATGAACTTGTGCGCGTTGTCTAATCCTGGATGGGACACAGAGGTGATACGTGGTGTCGTCTCTATACATAGTAATATTATCTCAATGATCAGAAATTAGAATTCATTAATCAATATGTATGTAAATTAACCAGAGATGTCAATAATGTGTCTAATAAGGCGGAACTCAACCCGCTCGAGCTTCACTTGAGTCCAGTCATCCACTAAGAATTTCTAAGATTTTGAACGGTGTTAATGCTCCTGTTACGATTTCAGCGTTCAGTCAACCCTTTCCAGTGTAATTTAGCCATTGAATATCGTCCCCGTAGTTGGAAAATTAAATAACTCTGTTTTTCTAGTTCTGAGATAAACGCGATTTAGTGTTTTTTTTTCAGTTAATGTACATTTGTTAAAAAATGTGAGACAATTTTACTGTCGGTAATTTGATATTTTGTGGACCTGATTACCTTTTACATTATGCTTTAACAAACTGAACTCAATCTTTAACGATAACTAAATAACACATAAAAAATCAAGTTGTTTAATTTTGCCACAACTGTTATTTATAACGTACTATAATTATCTACTTATTTCGGCTATTTATTTAGTTTTCCTACGAACTAAATACATTTGGTAGAGTAAAATTTGGTGAAATAAATGCAATTATTGAATTTATCAAACTCGAAATATTTTGAAATGTAAAATTTTGTGGCTTTGTACGTTACTATTACTTCGATATTTTTTTAACTATTGGTATCATATAAAATAAAAGTTGTTTAATGATTCGCACCCTTCCTGTAAAAAAGCGGTAAGTAAACATCAGACAGGTTTCAAGTCATGAGAGGTCTACACACCCTTGTAAAGCGTCTTGGAGAGTTTCCATACGATCAACTGACAGGCATACATCATCAGCATAGATAGATAGATATAATTATTCTACTTTATTGTACACCAAAATTGTTACACAACTATTATAAACGTTACTAATGCTATGATTATAATGGTGGTCTTATCGCTAATAGCGATATCTTCCAAAAAACCAGAGTGTGTCAAGCACGGGAACCCTAGACGTCTTACTCTTCGCCAGTTCGCCCTGAAGCGTGAGATGTCGAAGACACTTTTATCAGTGCGAAAATTGAGCATCATTTAGCAGAGCCGAGAAATAGAGTGAAAATAACGTGGGAGCCACGACACAACCTTGCTTCACATCGCTGGTTATATTAATTAGGTCTGAGAAATCGTTTCCATCCAGCTTTTTTCAACATTACCCAAAGTGGAGCGCGCGCGATCGAAGGCCTTTTCTAAGTTAACGAAACACATGTACAGAGGACGGTTTTGTTCAAGGCTTTTCTCTTGAATTTGTTTCATTATGAAAATGCCGTCAACAGTTCCTCTGCTGGATGTAAACCTGCACTGGGTCTCTGGAAGTATCTGTTCTACAAGGTTTGATAAACGGCTATCTATGATATGAGCCAGTACCTTCCCAGTGGAAGACAGGAGATAGATGCCTCTGTAAGAACCACGGTCCAATAATTCACCTTTACCCTTATAAAATTTGCAAATGGAGGCATTCTTCCAGTCTTGGGATACAATTTCGGCTTCCCATACCTTGAGCAATAAGTTGAAGAGCCTACTTTGTATTTGTGGACCAGCATATTCGCAAACCTCTGATGGTAGACAGTCGGCTTCTGGTGTTTTACCGTTCTTCAATCTTTTGACGGCTGACATGAATTTGCCAAAGGTCTGCTAAGTTCTCCTTGATGGGACGGCATTCAAGATTTCCAATGTATGGTAAATCAGTTATCTGAGAGCAGAGATTCAGAGCGTTATTGAAATGTTCAGCCCACCTATTTAAGATTTGCTTATGATCTGTCAGTTTACAGTCCCTGTCACGAGTATATTATAATATATTGGTGCCTATTTCTCAATTTGGGTCCGAAAATTGTTTTCAAGCCTTCGATAAATCTGCTCGTTTGGTTTGTGTCAGCACAGAGTTGCATGTCTATTGCTCTATCCAGCCTGCACTATTGATTTTTAAGTCACGGATCGAAATGGATTTTCGTCTAACGGTGTTTGATAGAGATTTCAGTTCTAGTCTGTAGCTTCCAAGAAATGCTCTGATTTCCTTGACTATGTTTTTCTTTAGTGGTTATGGTATAGTACATGACACGCTATCATGAAGATTTTTGGCATATAAACGCCTTGGCGCCGAAACAACACAAACATTCACTGGTTTCTTATGCGCTGCGCGTCGAGGAGCTTATATTTACAAACGCATCTTCGATCGAAGAAGTCGATGGTCTGACCAGCACTCCACACCCCACAATACTTCTTGTTACCAAGATGTGATTCAGATCTTTTTTTACATACAATAATGTAATCAATAAGGTGCCATTGCTTGGATCTAGGGTGCATCCACGAGGTATTATATTTTTCTGCTAGGTGAAAGAAGTTATTAGTCAGGCACAGGTCAAACTCTGAGCACAGAGTGAGAAGCTCCAAGCCATTAGCATTGCAGTTCCAAGCTGGGCAGACCGTCACCGTATGCTCCACCGTGTTCTCCGGGCGGTCCATACAGTGGTGACACCCGGGTGTATCCTCCCGCTGAATCCGAAACAGGAACCTCCCGAAACAATCGTGTCCGGTTAGGACCAGCGCCAGACGGAAGATGCGGATGCCGTAGCGCCTATCCAGTCACTCCTAAAAGAGGGGTCTTACCGCCGCGATTGCGGCGTGCCCGTGCTATAGGTACCTACTAATGTTTTTCTGCTGCAAATTATTCGATAATTGATTTAAACGTAGGTACCCTACGTAGTTTCACTCTTAAAAGAAAGTTTAACGAAAATACCCAACAAAAACAATTTGTGTGACAAGCTAAAAGTAACCTTAATTCTTCTATTTAAGAGTCAAAATTCCAATGAAAGCAGAAGAGTTATCAACTTCTCCCACAACTTAAAATGATTGATATTCAAACAGATAACATCAAGTATTAATAAATTAAGTACGTTATTTAAGAATTCTGCATAGCAGATATAAATAAATAGAGTTATTTAGTTTTCCTAGAACTTAGTTAGTTTTGTGAAAGAATTTTGAAGATGAGGAAAAATTCAAGAACTCATGTTATTTAATTTATTTGACATTCAACTTATCATTGACCACAGTTATTGATTTATTTACTGAGTTATTTATTTTTCCTTTAAAAAAATATTGTTTGTCTGAAGATATTTATTATTCCATCTATCCGACAAAAATAGCTATATTTTTGGAACGGAATAAGATACGAAAACGCCTGTAAGGCTCAAATATGCGGCATGTTTTAGGTGTTTTGAAAATAGGGAAAAGTCAATATCGCCAAAATCGGACTTATTTAATTTTCCAACTACGGGGACGATATATAAAAACATGTACATAGAAAGCGAAAAATATGATGGGTTGGACAATGAATACGAGTACGTGTCGAGAAACAGAGAGGTACCTAAAATGGGGACTTTTGAAGTTGTAACAAACATTTAATATAACTAATAGTCGTTATGATTCTATGCTAATATTGTAAACCTGTAGAGTTTGTTTGTTTGAGTTTGCTAGAAATTAATAATACTTAGTAGTTGGATACAGATGCCAGAAGTTCAACCTACCCAATCTGTCAATCATCAATTTTACTTATCGAACGTTCACCTCCTTCTATTGTGATAAGGGGATAAGGTTGAAAATCTATTAAAGAAATTTAACAGATTGAGGTAGGTTGGTGTGCTGGCGTTTATACCTCTTTATTGATTTTCTCCACGTATTGTATTTTTCCAAACGTTGTATTACGAGTGAGTGCCCAGGTGCACGCTATTTCTTAAATGTGAAGCCACCGGCGGGCCATTTGTAAAACATATTTTGTTCTGCTGCTGGCTTCGAAAACTGTACTATATTTTCTTATACGACAAAAATTATGTTTTTTTGGTATTATTTTGGTATTAATTAAAAAAAATGGGAAACTTGTAATAACTCATTGGTAATAATAGTTGTGTTGTTTATAATAGAAGGTGTCTAGGTTGCGTTGTTAAATCATTAGTTACACTAACTAATTATTAAATCTCATAATTTCTTTGACCATTTGTTGAATAAATTTATAGGATTTTAACTATTAGTCAGCTTCTAATCAACCAACTGACCTTAAGTAGCGGTCATGGAAAATCGTGATTACCTACTCATTTTAGAAATACTTAAAGCATTATTATTATTTCAAAGAAAAAAACGTTTTCACCATTTTGCCATACGTAGGTAGGTAATGGTCGAATCACGCGCAACGTTGTAAAAACCGGGTCTCAGCACATGCATTGTAGTAGAGTTACACGAAATCCGATAACATTCGCAGTTTATGCTTATAAGAATAAAATGCAGGACTGGAATAACCTATGATTGTGGTATTTTAAAACTAAGTTGAGTAGAGTGAACGTTAACGAAGACCATATTTAATTTGGAAGCACGAGCCGTGGAGTTAAACTGCTAAAATAATTTCCCTTGAAATCCCTGAATAAGTGGATTATGAAGTATGACACTCGTTATTAAATGTCACAGATTTAGATTAAACTATGTTAATAAACTATCCTGTATCGAAATCGAACATATAATTATGTAATCGTGTCTTCTCGTTAACTAAAAAAACACAAGTTTGTAATAAAAACTCTTCATTATTTTTTACTTAATTTTAGTTTATAAAAGAAAAAAAAATAATGTACTCACCCCGCGGACAGGCAGCCGTAATCGATGAACACAACACAGTGACAAAGCACTACCGCTACTCAAATCATTATACATTCACAAGACGTGGGCCAAGTTACATGGTTAATTACAAGCGATAGATGCCTACCACTTTATAATACACTGTATTATAATAGGTACAGCTGTTTTATTGACCATTCATTTAACAAAAACTGAACTAGTTGCTATAACCTCTTCAACTTTAGCGTTCCGTTCGAGTATTTACTGTTAATTAAGGCTGGTTCTTAAATTTAAGTTTATTCAGCAAGTCACGCTCGAATCGATAATTATTTATTCTAGCAAGAGGTGACATATTGAATGATGTAACAAAGACTCATACAAATGCATTTTTTCTGGAATTTCTTTAGACACTTAAATAATATTATGCGTAAAAAATATTAGGATTAACAAAATTATGCCATGTTAAATTATGTCTTAACATTTTATGCAAACAAAGGAACCCTTTCACTTATAGGCCTCTCCCCGTGTCTAAAGACTGACAGTACTTCCAATTCTGGGTTAAAGTCGACCATTGGTTGCAGAACTCGTCTCAGCATCTGCCCTTTGCTTTCTTACGAGTCTAAAAAAAATAAACTCAGAAGGAACAATGTAAAAGTATTTTCGGAAAATTATTCATGTTTTAGAAATCAACTTTTGAACTATTCGCTGAGTGAGCACGCCTGGGAAAAATTCTAAAACAACCTTAGCTTAAATGAACTTTACACAAATCAAAGCATTTATTTCAAGTACTTAGACCAGTTACAGGCACTTTAGAATTGTCAAAGACATCAAGATTTTAATTAAAGTCTACAAAATTATTGTGCTACAATACTGTACAATACCCATTCCAAGGAGTATATCTCTATGGAGAAGAACGGGCAAGAAACTCCCTAGACGAGTGTCTAGGGAGTTTCTAAAGCGAGTGTCTAAACCGAGTGCTTTAGATAGCTTTTTATTTTAATTATTAATAAACCATTGTTAAATCATTCATTTTGAGATGGTAGGTACATTATGTGAGAACGTACCTAGTAAGTAAAAAGTGTTCGCAGTAAAAATTACAAAGAAAAAGACAATTTAGAAAGAAAATAATTAAAATAAACCGTGGCAGCTGAGAGATGACCAGTCTCAACTGAGAGCACCCGTTGACGAACATGACACATGTAGGTACTCATAACAGCTAAATCATTTTGAAGGGAGCTAAATGACCGACACACGTGGCAGAGCGGCCATTAGCGAGAAAATTGTAGTGAGCATGACTTTCTCTCAACCACCAGTGCAAAATCGAGTCATTAATAATGATTATGTAGTTATTGTTATTTTTATATTTTTAAATGCTTTTTATTTATTTCTTGTAAAAATATTTTAAAATGTAATGAATAAGTTAATAGAAACTTCAAATAATAAAAATCAATAAAGAAGAATAAGTAGTACTTACATTGTACTCACATATGGCGCATAAAATTATACAACACTAAGAAACAAAATCTATAGACTCTATTCCTTAGTATTGTATAATTTTATACAATAGAGAGATAATCCTATAATCACGTGCAGCTTCCTCAATAATTATGCGTATGACCTAATTAATAAGATGACCCCTATTGTTGTGGAGCTGTGGAGCATTGAGCCAAGCATTTTTATCATTGACTAGCGGCCCGTCCCGGCTTCGCACGGGTGGACATGTGGAAATAAAAAATAAAAAACAATCGTCCCCTACAACCTGTTCATGGTTGCAAAAAAAGCAAAGCACAGCAAAAAAAGAATCAGCCGAATCGGTCCAGCCGTTTTCGACTTGCGTGCTTTTTTTTTTTTAGGTGGTAAAATCATCATATGTGTCCTCCCGCCCTGGGAGGGGCGGAAGGGACTGTCAGACTCTTACTGACTAAAATCCACCCGTGTTCCTTCGGATGCCCTTTACGTTCCGGGGCCGCGGTATCCTGGGTTAAGAAAAAACCCGCGACCCCAGCAGGCATTTGGCGCGAAACACGACGCGCCACCGACCCGGGCTTGGTCCTCGGTCGGACGGCGAGCTACCCATTACTCACCGTCCGCAAGCCCGCTCCGCCGCTGTGCCCTCTGCTGATCAGAGGGACACGCGTTGGAGCGTCCACACGACAGGCAATTCGCATACGGGCAAAGAGAGTTTTTGCCCGCATCCCAGGGTGCACCGGTCCGAAAAACTAGTCTTCCCCCCGGACGTATCCGAGAGAGAACTCCAGTCCACGGGCGCACGTGGAGGTTTCCTGTCTTAGCACCGCCGACTTGTGTGCTTAGCAACACATTTAATCCTCCAACTTGTAATACGCTTGCCAACATAGTGTTAATTAAACGATAACATGATTTCAATTTTGTTTAATTCCCTTTTTAATGTGATGTGGTATTTTATTGTAACATTTTAGACAGATGAAAGATGAAGACAGACAGAGACAGATGAAGATGTGTCTACTTTAGCTAGCCTGAAACCTGGCTGAACTAATTGGTCCCTATTTCTAGTATTATAGATTATAGTTGTGGCTATCATCTCTTTTACTGCATAGATTCATTTTTTTGTAACGTAGGTATACATGATGTTTTCGTTTATTTAATGACAAGGTATTGTATTGCTCAAATTTTACCTAAAAGTTGTTCTTTAGTGACAGTTGACCGACCGATGTGTTTGACGGGTTTCCTGTAAGTTATGTTACCTAATGAAAGATTTCAGGGCGAGGGGGGCAGTCCCCCCAGTTCAACCAGTTCGTCACGTGGACTGTTTCTACCTACCTTTGTTTGTAACGCGCGTTTTATTTACATACTTACTGCCTGTGGTTACACCTCCGTTTCTCGGCTCTGGTAATTTCGGTTTAACGATACGAGTTAAACTAAAGAAAATAACCGTAGATTTCAGTATTTGTGCGTCCTGACAGCTGATGAATTCAAAGGAAGTAACTAAAATTATAAGATTTCCTCACGTTTTGTACAGTTTAGTGCTAGTTGCGTGTCGTGTACCTAACTATAAACAGTACTATAAGTAGCAGCATTAATGGCACGTTTAGTTCGCACGGCACTGCAATTACCCTAATTGTAGTCAAAGTAATAAGTACTAGCTACTAGCACAATATGCAGATGTCATTACAACAATGTGATATGTTGTTTTGATACGGTTTCATCTTTATCTGGACAACCATATAGTTCCTACTACACAATTATTAGTTGTTCTTTGCCAGAAATACCTTGCATTGCTCATACAGTACTACGAACGACTTTTACTGTGGGGCAACCCTGAAATCTTAAAAAATAAAAGCTTTTCTATACATTTTTTGCTCGCTCATTTATGGATGTGTTTGGCAAAAGCTTCTTTGAGTTATTTTACTGGCAGATGAATTAAATAAAAAAATAAAAATAAACGAAAATCACGAAAATATGAAATTTTTTGACTCTTTTTGTGGCTGAGGGCGATATTTGTATAGATAGAGTTAAACTAATTTATTTATAATAATATTCCACTACTATCACGCAACGCCATCTAGTCCCAAGCTAAGCAGATCTTGTGTTATGGGCACTAGACAACTGATAAACATACTTATATATTTCTAAATACATACATATTATAGATAAACTACACCCAGATACAGAACAAATGATCATGCTCATCACACAAACATTTGTCCTGGGTGGGAATCGAACCCACAACCCCCGGCTTAGCAGCTATGAGTCACTAACCACTAGACCAACAGGTCAGTTAAAGTTCATAATGTAAATTACTCCATCTGGTCTTATGAACCCAATTTATTTTTAACTGTGGAGGTTTATAAATGGCAGATCGTTGATCAATTCATTACTTGCTGTTATATTGTTAGCTGTAAGCTACCCAAATACAATAAAATTAAATAATTTCTATGGTAAGTAACCATGTCTTTGCAAACAAAGTGGCATTCTGCCTCTCAGTCAATATTGTTTAAACACGAAAATGTATTAAATAGAGTGTACTTACTATATAAGTGTATAGGTTACTTCTAGGCAAGCGTGTTTTACCGTCGAGTACATCGTCGCTTACCATCTGAGGGTCTATAGACAAGTGGCTTATTATAAACGAAAACGCTCAAACAAATGTATCGAAATAATTTTTCGAACGATATCTCACGTGACCTAGCTGTAACAAATCATTGATTGGTGAGAAGAGAACTTTCATTGTCTAATCCATTGTATAAAACATAACTTACCTATTCGCTCAATGAAAATATTATCGTTCGCCTAGTATAGCCAAGAGGCACCTTTTGACGCAAGCAATTACGCTCCGTGGGCATACTAAAAACTCTGACACCAGGCAAACTCTTTGACGCTAACGAAATAAAATGGCGATTTTTGAATCAGCAGTTTGACTTTGTTGCTGTTGATTTTTGGAAATTTTATACAATGCATACTTTAAGATTGTTGTGGGCTGCACATAATGAAGATGCTAAGACGTCAACGAAAAACACATGTCACCGGGCTTTTGAATACCCGAAATGGATACCTATGTTATTTATTGAATGAATTAGGTTGGACAAAACGTCTTTTAAAAACCTTTGCTCCTACCTTCGTATTTATTCTTCAAGTAAAAGTAAGTAGATTTTTAATAAACTGTAGTGAGAAGTTAGAAGATATATTTCCAAACAAATACTACCAAAGCTTATTGCTAATCTTTCACTAAGATGATCCATTTACCTATGTTAGTTAATATTATTCTAGGTCCTATGCTCCATACCCAGGTCGACGGCACCTTGTGTACCACGCGCGCCTCAAAGAGCGTCAGCAAAATGACGGGGCCCCCGCTAGAGGACCAAAGCCTGCCGGGGTCGCGTGACTTATCTCATTACCGTGACCCCGAATTGTAAAGGGTTATTGAAGGACACTGTGGATTTTAGTCAGTCAGAGTCTGACAGTCCCTCCTGCTCTGCCCTGGGTGGGAGGACTCATTTGAGGATTTTACAAAAAAAGAAAAAAAACGGTCCTATGCTCACTGAGTTTCTTAGCCACATGATCATATCAGAGGATTGTGTTACACAACATTTGCCACAACGAATGCTGGTCGTTTCATAAGGCAAGTTGTGGAGGCACTCAATAACCAAAATATCATTAGAAAACTGTTAACTTTTCCTCAAACTCAAGAGTAAAGGCATAAACAGCAAGATAAGAGTGAGTAATTTTATCCATGAACCCAACTTCGAAAAGTTAGAAATTATGCCCTTTAAATAAAATATGGCTGTGATACGGCGTCGTACTAAACCGTAGACAACTTTTTAATTTTTTAGCGAGTAGTTGAAGAGAATTAATAAGGGTTCGCCGCGTCACGGCCATCTTGGCTACCAATCTACTGTCGTTTACGACAAAGCGTTAGCGTAGCGTAAAATAAAATTGCTTTTGAGCGTAAGCCACTTGTCTGGGCCTTCATTGAGATAGTGGTCAAACGACAAACACAAACCTATCGATAAGTAAATACAAATAAAAAACTTGACATAAGATATCGAAATTCTAAAAGTTCTTCCCTGATTGTTATTAGAGAACAATGAAACGGTTTTTTGCGATTGCCACTTCCCAGGCCTCGACCCCGCATGCATAACAAACTTCATTAAAGAAAAGAAATAACTAAATCTAAAGATTCGACCTCTTGCCGGCATTGATGGAGGCCATGCTGCGGGGCGAGACAGAGTGGGAAGCGGTCGCCCCCTTCTGTGAAGCAGTCATGCAAGGAGGAAGCTGGCCGCGTGAGGCGGAGAACAGCATCCACCTCACAACCAAGACGCTCAGGGCGACGGTCGTCGTCAAGGGGGCAACAATAGCTAACGTGACCCCGGAACGTAAATGGTTATTGAAGGACACGGAGGATTTTAGTCAGTACAAGTCTGATAGTCTCTCCGGCTCTGCCCTGGGTGAAATGAGATACCTTCATTTGATGATTTTACCATGATAAAAAAACATGTTTCTTGACCTTGTTGTTCCACATTATTAATTTCTTCTTTATCGTGGGTGCGTTTGCACAAACACCTCAAACATCGTACAAATATTTGAACAGTTCAGAAATCGAACCCGCGACCGTCAATAAGAATCAATAGCACAGTGAACCTATTCACTATTAGACCCAGACCCGAAACAACTACTTGTATAGGACTTACAAATATTTGTTATCGAACTGACGACACGCTACACAGTCGTCGGTAGCAGCAGTGCCGTCAATTAAATAAAATAATACCATATTTGAAAAATAAACGTAATCCCGTATACCCCTTTCATATTCTTCGGATCTAAACATGAAAACGCAAAATGCCAGTAAATAGTCAAATTTTCTTGAAACTATCGACTGAAACATTGGAAAATACAACGAAATTGGAAAGAAACCACCACTGCTCCCTGCGTACAATAATAACTCTGACAAAATTATTACAATTGTCGGTCCATATTATCTAGGTACTATAAAAGCTTTTGCCAGATAAAAATACACAAGATCGTAAAATGCAGAAATTAAGTCATGGCGGATGGAAGTTCCTGCAATCGGGAATATCTCGATAGATATTTTAGTTTCATTCTAAGATTATTATTTCTTAAAATATTCTGTACGGAAGTTAGACGAACAGAATTAATTGATCACAGTTGGCTTGCTTCCAGTGTTAAATAGGTAGGTATACATTTTCATAAAATGCATAATATAATTTGTATCAGAGCAGTGAGTAACAATAATAAATAACACAACGTTTTAACTATAATAAGATAACGGCGGTTTTATTTAAGAAAACATTAAAGCGAAAAAAGTGAACACATAAAAAAAATCATCTTTTTACTTAAAAACATTTCATTAAAGAAAAAAATAAACCAACGGAACATCGAACTGGGGCTGCAGTCTCGACATACATAACGATTGTTTTGCGTCAAAAATCGGTCGCTAAGTCCTAACGATCCGATTCTATCAATTTTTGGTAGTCTCTACGGTCTCAACTGCCAAAACTACCGAGTGTCATCGCTAACTTTGCGACCATTTTTGACAGCCTCCTAAGTGATAGCTACGGTCGATACGGCTGTCGGTAGTCTCGACATTCATAGCGATCGCTTTGCGTCAAAAATCGGTCGCTAAGTCCTAACGACCCAATTGTAACGATTTTTGGTAGTCTCTACTCCCAAAATTATCGAGTGTCATCGCAAACTTTGACAATATTTTCGCAAAAATAACGATTTTCGTAAAGTTATGTCAATTTCTTTGCGACCGTTTTTGAAGGCACGCTAGGAGATAGCTACGATCGCTACCATTGCCATATTGTGTTTTGGCATTACGAAAATATTAAATCAATAGTATTTAAACAATAATAACTGTATAATATTTAGCGTGGGACTTAGTTTTGTTTGAAAAGAAACGCAATGTACCTAATGCGGCCACAAATACCAAGAAACCGACGAAAAAACGAAAATAGCTTTGATATCAAAGGACCTGTTTCACGGGCTCCTTAGTGAATTAATGGATGTGCAGTGCTACATACTATGAAGACTAAATATAGATTATTAGACAGGAACCAGAGAACACCACATCAATGCAGATGGTGGACAATGGTTTAGGGCCATTCATGTAATGTGCAAGTTGTAAGTTGACCTTCCGTTCTATAAAATCTAAAATGTTCTTTAAAAGTATGTACCTTTTTACATGATTATTTGATATATTACAGGAGTGTGACTCTGATATAAATATTTTAAATGTTAATGAACGATGGCCAGTAGCAAGCTCAAATGTGGGCAAATTCAATAGTGCTCTCAACAATGAAGCAGCAGTTGCTTGGTAAGTAACAATGAATGAGAATAACAATGTCTTGAAGAGGTTGCCCATTATTTCTTTATATGTTTAATCTTTTAGGTGATGATTGATAAAACCGTGGGCCTCTAGAACCGTGGCTAATAACTCCCATAAACATCAAAGCCTTGGTTCATCGGATTACAAATTACCGAAGTACGCTCAGCCAGGAACATCATAGAAATATGCTTCGGTGTGGTAAAAACTGTATTTAGTTGTTAATCCCAAAAAACGCCAACAGATGTACGAACCGTATATACAGTGATAAAGTCCATGATGACGGGTAACTTATCAACTGATTTGTGTTGTTATTTTACTATAAATAAATAGATACGTATACCTAACACCATTTTGTGAATATTCATGAAATTTTATTTTTGTTATGCAGGCTCTGGACGAGCTGATGTAGAGCGCATAAGAAGAAAACTCATAAATACTAGTTTTAATATACTCTGTGTTCCCTGTTCAAATAAAAACATGTAAAATCATTAATTATTTTTATTTACAAAATAATTGTGATAGATTAGCAATCGCTTCAGCTATTTTGCTTGCAGCCTGCGCAAATAGCAGCGACGCCTCGGCTTGTACCGTGGTTGCCTCAGACTACATTTTGGCAGCGTCTGATTGTGCCAAGAATCCATCAATTTGAGCAATGTTACACGTGGCGTACGCTTAAACCTGAAACATAAAAATATTCATTATATAAACACAATATCAGTTCCGGATTAACCCTAGCTGAAGTAATTAAGCAATAGCAGCTTAAGGCGTAACGTCTCAGGGGGCACCATAAACAGGACCGGAAAATTATTTGCTAGCACACGAAACGCTTTTTGAAATTTACTAACAAAGAACTCCGTCTATGAATGAACTTAAAAGATAAGCGTGTACCTATATCCCAAGGACAGCATAGTAAAAATGTAAAAATGGTAGGGGGCCCATACGCTGGGATTGCTTGGCATCAAGTAGTCTTAATCCAGCACTGCACAGAGTACTTGGGATGTATACAAAGTATTAAATTTAGTTCCAAAAATACGAATAAAAATTGTCATTGTAGATCGTACTTACCGGCCGCTCACGCTGCTGGCACACGGTGGACCTGCGCCTGTATCCATCTGTATCGCTGTACATGGAAATACCGTTTTATTTCCGTTATTTTAAATTTGCGAAACATTGATTTTGCACAAACAAACTTGACAGTGACAGTATGTTTGTTTGACATGTTGAACGTCTTGGTGTTGCAAGTGAGCAAACTAATAAGTTCCTTGTTATGAGTATTCTTAAAAACGGTAAATGAAACTTACACTTTTCGATGAAATTAAGTGTTAACCTAATACGTTATACCTTCCTCTGCACAACTTTTAGGAAAAAAATATTTTTAGAGAATATCTTATCCATCAATTTTCCCTATAATAAAAAGTTTTTTTCTAAAATACTAATAATTAACCGGACTATGAATACAATTTTCGTAAACTTAGCGACATCGCAAAATCATCATAATTACCGACTTTGCTCGTTACCTCGGATGTAGAGACTTGCATTCATTGTGACAGTCGTTATTGCAGGCGATTTTTTTCGTTAAAATTTGACAAGACTGCACGCCATTGCTTTATTTGTTTACTAGCTGCTGCCAGCGGTTTCACCCGCTACAACTCGAAAATTATCCCACGGGAACATAAAATCGGGATAAAAACTATTCTGTGTTAATCCAGGTTATAAACTATCTGTGTACCAAATTTCAGCCAAATCCGTTCAGTAGTTTTTGCGTGAAAGAGTAACAAACATCCATACATCCATACATACAAACTTTCACGTTTATAATATTAGTAGGATTTTACATTACGAAAATATTTAATAAATAGTATTTAAATAATAAAAAGCCCGGTAGAATATTTAGCGTGGGACTTAGTTGTGCTCGAGAACAGACGCGATGTGTTAATAAGGCGGCAAACAGCACGAAACCGGGGAGAAAACGTAATTCCCTTGGATTTGAAGGATGGACAATTTCTTAATCTATATAGAATTTTCACGAGCTCCTTAGTGGGGACTGCCGTACTTTCTTTCTAGATGAATAAGCATAAATGAACATAAAAATTTGCCTAGAAGAGGTTGCCCATTAGGTGATGATGGATATCCTCTAGAACCGTGATTGAATGACTTCCATAAACATTGACGCCCTGGCACAACGGAGTATAAATATACCAAAACACACTGCTTAGCCAGGAACATCAGCAATATACTGCTGGCTTATAATTATCCAGTCCAGAATATGAGGATTAAATATAGATAACAGAAATCAGAATACACCACATCGGTGGACAATGGTAAAGTCCATGATGATGGGTAACTTATCGACTGATTTATTTTGTTATACAAACATTCAGATACGTGTAGGTACCTAACACCATTTTGCGAATATTCAAGAAATTTTAATTTTCTTATACAGGACAAAGGACAGAGCGAATGAAGAAGAACCTTTAATACCTACTAGATATTTTCATTTTATGGTATACTCTATTTTCAAATAAAAAAACCAAGTAATATCATTTATTATTTTTATTTACACAATTAGCAATCGTATCAGCTATTTTGCTTGCTGCCTGCACATTCTTGCTATTTAGCAGCGACGCCTCGGCTTGTACCTTGGTTGCCTCAGCCTATATCAGCAGGTATTGGCTTGCGCCAAAAGCGCATCAATTTGAGCAGATGTAACACGTGGCGTACACTGAAACATATTAATCATGTAAACAAAAAATCAGTTCCGGGTTAACCCTTAAGCAAATTAAGCAATTGCTAAGGGCATCACGTCTCAGGGGGCGCCATAAATTTATTTGCTGGCACATGAAAGGCTGTTTGAAATTGACTGGCGAAGAACTCAATAGACGATGAATGAACATAAATGATAAACATTAATATACCAAGGTTTGTGTAGAAAACAGTAGTAAGTATAAGTAAGCCCCCTACCCGCCCTTAGGCTTGGATGACTTAGGGCATCAATATAATACAAAATCAGTGTTGATCGGACACTGCATAGAATACTTTGGATGTAAACAAAGTATTCAATTTAGAACCAAAAATACGGATTGAAATAGTCGTTGTAGGTTGTACTTACCTGACGCTCACGCTGCTGGGACACGGCGGGCCTCCGCCTTTATAGCTGTCCATGGAAACACCGTTTTTTTTCTGTTATTTTAAATATAATAATTATGATATTATTATGCGAAACAATGTTTTTGTACAATCAAACTTGACAACGACAGTTTGCCTGTTTGACATGTTGAACGTCTACTTAGGTGTTGCAAGGAAACAAACTAATAAGTTCTTGGTTATGAGCACTTATTCTTAAAAACGGCTTAAGAATCTCACACATTTTGATGAAATAAAGTGTTAACATGATAGGGTTTACCTTTTTTATGCACAACTTTATAAGGAAAATATATTTTTGAGAGTATCTTATCTTTAAATTTTCCCTGTAAATAAAAGTTTTTTTCAACTGCCAATATTTTACAGCATTAGTGCACATGTATACCTGCATTAGTGGTATAAAAGCCTAGAATCCCTGACAAAAACATGATTAATTTACCACTCTATGAATACAATTTTCGTAAGCATAGCGACATCGCAAAGCCAAGATAATTACCGACTTTGCTCGCTATCTCGGACGCTAGACTTTTGACAGTCGTTATGGCATGCGAATTTTTTCGTTAATATTTAGCGATCGCTACGTATCGATCGAATCGCTATCTATGTAGAGACTGCAGGCCCAGAAAAGGAAAAAAAATTAGGCACGCGGTTTTTCTTCCGCACATCGCGACACAGATATTTTCAAAACTGCTGACACTTTAAGTTCCTTGAAACTGGTACTGGTGAAAAAGTTTTCTAATTTCACCTGTTCCAGTCCAACGCTACATTGAGCCTTTTTTTTAGCACGCTAATATACCACCACCACCAAAATCATGAAATGAGCCTTTCCATACAGGGCAGGGCAGGAGGGACTGTCAGACTTAAAAAAAATCCACAGGCTCATTCAATAGCCCTTTACGTACCGGGGTCACGGTATTCGTTAGGGCTGCGACCTCTGATCGCTAGTACTACTCGTATCGCCTTAAAATCGCCAAATGAGTCCTCCCAAACAGGGCAGGAGGGACTGTGAGACTTAAAAAAAAAATCCACGGTGTCCTTCAATAGCCCTTGCCCCGGGTTCACGGAATTCGTTAGTGCCGCTACCTCGGACCAGTAGCGGTCCGAGGTTACATAAGCTTACTCTGGCAGCTATATTTTTATAACGGGGATTCCCATTATAAAAATATTCGCTTGATAAAAGAGCTGAAGCAAAAAGACGATGTACTAACTTATGAACCATAGCAGATGGTATTCTAGAGTAGACCCTTACTTATATGTTTCTGTGAAAAAGCTGGCTGTTCAACTTAGATATAACCTACCTAATTCAAATATTTATAAAAGAAACTGAGAGACCTCAGGTGCATTATGTTTCGTGGTTTTGTGTTACCAATAAACAGGGTTTCTTTATCATTATCCAATAAATTAGATTATCGTTGGATAAGGTTCTCTGTATGGTTAAACATGAACACAATGAAGAATATGATAGCAATGGTATTTATTACTATCATATTCTTTATTGCGTACTACGAGGTAAAGTTTGTTTGTAGAAACTAATCCTTGAAATTACTTGATATATTTTAAAAATTCCTTCACTAGTAGAAACCTACATTATTATTGAATGTCATAGGTTAAATTTATTTTAAATTATACTTGTGCGAAGTCAGGGCGGATCATTTATTGTTTCGGAACCTACTTCATTTCTAAAGCCTTGTAAGTTGTGGCTGAGTTCCGCATGTAATTAATATTTGCATCATGCAACATGGCGGCGAGATGCGAGATTAATAGCGGGATCCTTTCAACGGATTCACCCTTTTGTCACGACTACTCAGATTGGTTCCATTTCTATGTTGAAAACTGAATTAACGAACCAAAACCGGGTTCGACCAGAGAATTAATTGATGGTGTTTGTAAAATGAGACAGTTTTACAAGTTGTAAAATTGCGTGTCTTTTATATGAAATCAGTTTAAAAAAGTCTTCATTTATTTTATTCAGACTAGCGAAATCACTAGTTTGAGTCTTTGCTTTTTCCAGACATACTTAGGTAAATTAGAATCCACAGGTTAAGCTTAAATGATGATTTTTAACGAAATTGATCTTAAGGCGCTCCTTCGCCGGGAGCATTCACGTGAAAGTAATGTAACATTATAGATTCGACTTTGAGCATTACATTACAGTACTACCTCTTTGACTTTGATACAAGGTGCGAAATGCTCGGTTCTCCTTCTTCACTGATGAAATGCTCGAATCTGTAACGTTACATTACAGGTCAACTTTCATGATGTTTGACACACTACATAGGTCCACATAGCAAACTGAAATCAGATGTGCAAATATTGTATGAATCGACTGAATATTTTTACACCCGGCTGACTGTTTGCGTACTATGTGTAAAACCTAAACAAAAAAGATAAACGCACTCACGAAATAAGATAAATTCTTGAGGGCCACGTATCTTAAAAATAAATAAATATTTTAGATTTTTCCATCGACATTTTCGCGAATGGAATAAGTACCATTCCTTGGGATGCTAGCAATATTTATTTATTAGTTAGCTTTAACGAATCCCTTAAAAGCAAGGGATTTAATAAAGCGAATAAATATTGTTCTTATCCACTTTTTTGTTTAATAATTTATTTATTTGTTAGTTTTACATTCAAATAATTTTAGTGATCTCAGGTGTAAGAGCAAGGCCGTAACAATGCATTGCGGCGTCGGCGTCGTATCGCAAAAACGACGTAAAGGTCTTCGAGTGAGATTTTTCCGATGCGAAGCCGCAACTCGGTGTTATGTTGTATTATATTATGGCCTCGCCCTAAGGGACGCCTTTTGCGGTGAAATCCTCCTCAAAACAGTTCCATGTGGTTCTAACTTTTGACCGTCTGTACCAAAAGTTTCCGGTTATTTGCAATAAGGAAATATAAATAAAAGACAAGACAAACAATGAACAAAGTCTACCGTCCGTTTTATTATTGTTTAAATCACACAATATTTATATATATATAAATATATTTTAGTCCCCTAATTGCGTATGTGCACATGTGCAGTTTATTTTAGAAAAATACAATTAGAAGATTCGTTGAAACAACATTCACTGTAATATATAACAATAATAGTAATAAAGAACATTATTTTCCTATCACCGACATCTCGCGTTGTACAGATTTACACTGTTTTATTTAAAACACAGTTTTCTTAAATGTTCTGTTCGTATTAAAAAAAAGAAAATAATAACAAAAATTAGAGATGGGCCGATTATTTTTCTCGATGAAGTTCGTGTTATTGAAAATGTTAGTGACGTTTCATATGCAATTGACAATTTTGAATTATGACCCACCATAAGCTTATTTTCTTACAGACATTCAAATACAATCAGGTCCACATTCGCGTAAGCATATATCCATGGCAACGACTTCTGTAACTACATTTAGAGCAAATAAAATTCTGATTCTGATGACCTTCATATTTGTTAGTTTGACGGATTCGTGTCAGTCATGATTCAAACTGGAGTGTACCTACCTAAAGATTCGTCAATTTTCGACAGCGTTATGTCACATTATGACATGAAAAAGCTCAGGAGCCCGTCACATTCTGGAGCCCGGAAGACACTTCAACGTTTACGTATAAACTCAATGCAGTGTCTATTGACAAATCCGAGAAATAAGCGCATAACGAAATAGACATAACATTATTTACCTGAAAAGTTGAAATTTTTGTATGAAACATTTAAAATTCATAGAAATTCGTGATTTACACGAACAGAACATTTAAAATGAAATGAAGAAAAAGAATCTATCTAATATGTACATAATAAAATATAATGTATATTTGTGTATGTGTGAAGAAATGCAATAATTTAATGATAGAAAGTAATAAAGTTTTTGCAGTCCTTCTCCATATAAACTTTAACTGTGTCGAAGGAGACAATTTTTACTTTTACTGTGTCAAAGGAGACAGTTTTTGAGGCCACTAAAAATGAAACGTCGATATTAATATTTATACATATATAATTATGTATAAAAAATAGAACATGTTACTTAGTTGATACTAAAAAAAGCGAAAAATTATTTATTAGATCAATACAAGAACTAAAATCAAATTCCTGCATGACGGCAATTTAAGAAAGTTGTCGTAGCAGTCTTGAGCTTAGAAAAATGTAGAAAATTCCATCAGCTGTTGCTGCCTCCCTACCCAAGAGGCAAATGACAAACGGAATCGCTCTATACTCTTCAAATAAAAAGGTCGTTAAATTATGTTTCTAGTCTTTTAAAGACATTTGCTGAACTTTTGTCGTTTGTCACATGGCTAGGGGGTTAGGCAGGAAGTATAGACACAATAGACATGATTGTGGTCGGAAGTACCCTCTTTTCAATAATACGTAATTTTGTAGTACTTTGTAGATTTTTTCATTAATGTTTTTCATAGTTGCGTAACAATTTTGGTGCGCAATAAAGTATATTATATCTAAAAAAAATATTTATGGGCTACCACAACCAACGCGTAAAAAATGAAACAAATTAGTAATTGTAAACGGATGAATTTAAATAAAAGTCTAGCCGGATTCCTGAAACAATAATAAAAAGTGATATTTTTAATACTGTTTTGCATTCCCCGTAATAGACAATTCAATGCCATTATTGTCACGCGATTATTGACCATGAATAGAAACGCATTTACATAAAAGAATACGATGCCCCGCAGTCATGATGGCTGCTTTATAATTTTATTTGTATTGGAAATAATATGAAAAGCGGATCTTGTATTTTTTCTTTAAAATATCTAGCTATTATATAAATGTTTTTAAAAACAAGTTGAAAGAATGGCCACGTGGGCCCGCCATTTTTCGTATTTGATTGTTGTTAGTCTATGTTATTTTACGTTTAGGCTTTTATTATTAATTAATCCAACTATTTATTAACTCATACTTGTAAAACAAATATATATTTATACTAGTGGCCCGTCCCGGCTTCGCACGGGTGGAAGACCCGGTCTAAAATTTGACATTTAAACTATCCTATCTCTCAAGTTGGATCGAACTGCACATGGTGTGCGAATTTTATTATAATCAGTTAAGTGATTTAGGAGTCCATTGAGGACAAACATTGTGACACGAGATTTATATAAATTAAGATATTGAGATTTGTTTTTAGTTCAGAAATACCGACAAGACGCAATTTCTGGAAAATGCTTTTTGCTTTTTTAATTGCAAGAAAATATTTCAAATGCTGGTTCAACACTAAGATGTTGATATTATTTTACAATTTTTTGGGTTTATGAGGGTCTTTATTTTAAGACCACCCCAAACACACCTGTCCTAGTAGTCAATATTGGAAAGGCATATTATTTTACTCCAAAAGTTTACTTACTGATTGTGGTTTTAATATTTCTATGATTAGAAATCAGTCAATAAATAATGATCTATAAATAATAAATAAAACTACCTATAATAAATAATTATTTTATTAAAAAAGTTCCGAAAAAATCACGGACCTAGAGATAAAATCTATTTCTGAAATAATTTAGATGCAATTCGTGCCATGACGCGTCATTTTAAAATCGTGCTTGATCCCTGGTTTTAAGTCAGAAAAGTTAAAATGAAATCCAGAAAATAGTATCAAAATCCTACATTTTATAATCTACGGAATGTTGATGCACGTAAGATCGTGTAGGGTAGTGTATACGGAACACATTACCTATATTATTATCGCTGGATTTATGGATCAAATAAATAAATATCATGATGAGTTATCACAACATTCCAAAATCAAAATTAATGGTATCTCAAGGTTATTTTGATATTCTCGTTTTTCATATTCATATTTCTCCGGATAGACAAGATTTAGCAAATAGAATGCATATAATTTAGGGTTTCATTGTTATATATTCTCTTTGGGTACAAAAAATTGTCTCCTTTCAAACACGCCGTCCGCGTAATTTTGTTAAAAAGGGGTACAAAGTTTTTATAATCATTATAAATAACGTTATTTACAAAATAACTGTTGGGTCCTTACAGAAATACTAGTTATAACTATGTATAATAAAAAAGCAACAACACTAGTAAATGAGAAAAAAATACTAAGTACTTACATCTCGCGTTTTGGTGAAACATCAGCGTTTTTAAATCTCAGTCTTACCGTGTGGACTCGCATCCAAGTCTGTCTCCCAAAAAGACAAATTTTATATAAAAAATCACTTATTTTACAAATACAATACTTAAGTACAAAATTCACTAAAAGTAAGAAAAATATAATAATGGTCTTTTTTTGTAAGAGGAATTGGAAAGTTCTCTCAGTTCATCTGCTTCTGGGAAAGTTATAATTAAATTCAAACTACGCGGTTGACATTAATGTCATTCCTTACTCGGTTGCTAGTTGGTACACAAATGGAGACGCTTTTAAAATAGGTCAGAAAGAATTAACATTTGTAATGCACACCAAGGGAAGCTAGAACAATGTTCATGTCTATCTATTGTTCATACATTTTTTCTAACAGAAGTTCTCAGTCATTCAGGACATATTTACGAAAATGTTTAATACTTTGAATTTTGTCTTGAAAGTTTGTACTCAAAATAATAATACTACACAAGTGTACAACTGGTAAGCGGTATAAATACTGCATGAAACATTATAATACATGGATTAAAAATGTGAAAGTAACAAAATGTATACAAATGCAGTGAAGTTTGCTGAACTGGTAGGTAAAAAATCAATACAATTTACACGCTACCAATAATAGGCCTGCACAAACCTGCCTATAATTACCAATAACAAAATTCGTCTTAATATTATCTAATTATAAAATATAACCACATAGTAATTTCTTCATCTGATTTGATTACACAATGCATAGTGTAATCAAATTAGATTGATCAGAATGGATACCCAGGTATCCCGTGACTTGGTTATGTTTAAAGTTAATAGATTGGTATAATAATTAATTCGTTCTTAACAAGACTAACATTTTCGAAATATTAAAATTCTTGCGAAAACTTACCATTCAAGATCTATCTGCCTGTAATTAGTAAAGCTCATATTTACATTCTGAGACCACATAATAGTTCAGTTTTTGTGAAGTTACTTCACACATAAATACTTTCATACTAGAGTTAGGTATAGTTTTTTCTAAAAGTTGATTGAGATGGATATCCACATGATTTATTCAAGCTTAGAGTATATGAAGATTACCATGGACATTTTTTTGTCATGTGGTCACAAACCACCTTACAAAAAAAAGATAAACATCTGTTGAACACTTGCCTAAAAAAAGTGTGACTGCAAAACGGACCTTATCTCAACGTCATAATCTGATATTTTTTTAGACAAGTGTTCAACAGACTTTTAAAAGTTTTTGTGGTACGACAGAAAGAGTTCATATTACTTAGATCTACACGATTTTTTAAAAAAAGTGTCACTCACTGGGAAAAGTCAATTATCAACAATTGTATTCAAAAAGTTTTAAAATAGAGATTGATTTTAAGATACTTTCAACAAATATGTGCCTAAAGTACGAGTTATGCTTAATATGAATACTGACCTGTTACGAATTCTGACTGCTGACCTTTTCCACAAGCACACTTTTTTAAAATCCGTAACGAAATGAAAAACTTTAGAAAATATTATTCAGTAAGACCTCGTTAATACGGAGAGGCAAAAACAAGACCAATTGCGGATTATCGAGGCGTCCGGATTGTAGTATGTCATATTATTTCATGGTAATAAAACACAAATGTTACTTAGTTAGCTTAGTTTTGGTAATCAATTTTTATTTTTTCTTTATTCAAATGTTTTTCGCAAACTTCTGTTGGACCAACAGACTTTAAGATTTTTTCTTTGTTTTCCTTTATGTCGCCTACAGGTGATCTATACCAAACTTCCGAGCAATAATAATAGCTGTTACCTTTTTGCCCGGGCCGGATTACAGCTTTCACCGAACGAGTGGGCGGCGTTCCAGATTAACGAGTCCCTACTGTACTTAGGTTGGTAAGTCCAGATAAAATTACCCACTGGAAATTGTTGTAAATCGATATCTTGTACGTCATTATATTTCTATTTACAGTTCGACGTAAAGAAATTGACAAAATACAAAATTGTTCTTAAATTGTGTGCACAACTTCACATTCGCAAATCAGTTTCATCATTCAGTATACTTTCTACCAATGATAAAATGTCTCTTGACCACTATATGAGACTTGTCTCCGGCTCGTCCACCGAGTAATCTCTTTTTCTGGACTATTTATTGGTCGGGTGTAACTGTGATTGTTTCAGTGGGTGAAGAGGGATAGGTACAGCATACTGGTGAGCAAGGTCTCCCTTTTTCGTTGGCTAGTCGCATAGCAGTGTCCAAGTACAAGTTCCTGTTGTTAATAATTTCTTCTTTGTATGATTGTTGGAAGGTGTGCCTGCAGGACCTGTACTCGTGCACAGCGGGCGTCACGATCGTCCTACCATTATGACAGACGTGCACTGTGGGAATGCATCGTTCCTTGATGTCTGGGTTTTTCATGTTCATCTTGTAGTGGATGCTTGCGTCGCGGTCGTTTCGCAGAGAGTTCTTCAGTGAATTGCCTGTGGAAAGTGGTACATTGTTATTCAAATGTTTTTTCGATTACCAACACCCTAGATGGCATGATAATTGGTATCAAATGGCCAGACATTAAAACTGAGCATTGTAAATTGCGAGTAATATAATCATTTGATTCCTGCCCAGGATGATTGATTTTTCAAAAATCCAATGAGAACGAGACTCCTTGCAACGTTTTCTGATATTCTTCGTAGTTTTGGACAGCGTTGCAGTCTTTCATGTAAGGGAGCAATAAGATGGGATTTTGCGAAAATCCTCCTATAAGGGGGTTAAAAGGGGTGAAAACGTTTTCATGAAAAAATTTATTCCATGGGTTTAGAAACTTAAAATTCGTTTTTTTTTTAACTCCATTGGTAATCTAGACGATGTTAAAGTTTGTATTGAAAAATCATAACGCGCTAACTGATGAATAGAAATTAGATAAAAAATAATGAAACAAGTGCTTTTGGATTTTTCAAAAATCATGCATTTTGTGAAAAGGGGTGATTAATTTTTAAGGAATGGATTTTACTGCTTGCTTCGAAACTGGGCATAAATTATCTTTCAATCGAATAAAACATGCGCATTCATTTATATTCCAATAATCAACCCCTAGCGGGGTGAACATCAGGAAATCAGTTTGTCTACACTAATATTTCAAAAAGACGATATATTTTATTGTTTGTTTGTATTGAATAGGCTCCAAAACTACCAAACCATTTTAAGATTTTCCAAAAGTGTCCTATCATAAGGAGGGTGACCGGGCATTTAAATTCACTGAGTTCGAAGTTAGAAACACGTGCAGATGAAGTCGCGGGCAGAGTGATAGTAAAAGTATAAAGTAAAGGTCAGCTCCCACCGGAACGCGACGCTGCGTGCATATTTCAAAAGAGCGGCTCGAAAACTAACCGTAATCGTTACTACTCACTACACGAAAAGATACACATTTGCAGTATCGTTGCGTCACGTCGCGTCTTGGTGTGGCCGTAAAATTAGTATGGATAATGCCTGCTATAGTATTAGTTTAATAAATAACCTGAATGGACAGTACCGCTGGAGGTTGGGTTCCTCTGGAAGGCCATGGCTGTGTAGGAGCAGCGCTTGGGGGCGGCTCGCTCGCTGGAGCGGCAGCACCACACGGTCATGGAGCTCTGGAACAGAGCATCTACTAACTTTAATTTTCACCAGAGGATACCATGTGGTTTCTCATACTGTTACTGCTAGCACGTACTATGCGGTCCAAGTAAGAAGGAGAGTCAATTCAACACTGGCACAATGGCTCAGGCTTATTGCCACAGTAAAAAAAAAATTGTGAAGGAGAGACACTTCAAAATTACGGTTACTAAAAGAATTACTTTGTACATTTTTTTTTTTGTAATGTTCGGTGCGTTTGCCAAATCTTATATGTGCACTTTTTATTCTTCGTTTACCTAGAAGGCATTAACTTACATTGACAAAATAATGGCAAAAAAGTCATAGAAATACAAAAATAAGAAAATGTTTAAGAATTGTTATTTAAAATAAATTAAGCAATTTTTATTTATTACAGCTAACTATGAATGAACCTAAATAATAAAACTAGAATAACACAAATTGAACAATGGAGTTTAATTTATTATCCTGGAGAGATAGCCTGTACGTTACAGGCTGTCTCTTACGATTTGACAGGTGTGACGTCACAAGAAGCTCTCCTTTTGAGTAAGCCCCTTCGTACACAAGGCGACGCATGTCTCCGATACCTTACGATTTCGGTATCCAGGCGACTATCGCAATACAATCCATAGAGGTTCGTTCACAAGAACGCGTCAATGGATGTTAAAGTCGTAAGGTATCGGCTACTTGCGTCGCCTAGTGTACGAAGGGGCTTAGACCACACTAATATTATCCCACTACTGGGTAAAAGCAAATCAGAGGACAGGCCTATTGAGGTAAGGACAAACTCAACCCACGTACGCAACGCAACGTATATGATAAGTGTGTTTCCAGGCATACAAATTCAACCGTTTAGATTTAATAACGCGTTGCATACGTGGGTTCAGTTTGTCCCTACCTTTAAAGTCACCGTGAGATGCCCTATGACTTCAATAAGCTTATACTCTGAAAAAATCTAATTAGTCCGTCAATTAGATCTTAGCAATAATATTTTTCAATACACTTCCTCAAAAATTGGCACGGTTTGTCATGCAGCGTATTTCAAAGTAGAGCTTTTTCCTTTTCTTTGTCACACCGAAATAAAAATGCGCGCGGAAATAAAATCTTCCACAGATTAAAATCATCATTCATCATCAGGTTCAATTGCGGTGATTGTTGCTTGAAGTGGTTAATTCTTGCAATACTTATTATTATTTTGTATATTACAGCACTTTCAGAAATCAAAAACTATGAGAATGGCCAATCTTCGAACTTGTATGACTTGGCTGAGAGTAACGCTACCATTTTTTCTTAAAATAACTATTCCTCCATATGAGTAGACTAACCTTATGTACCATTTAGAAAATGTCTTTTTTTTTTCAAAAAATGTGTTACATAGTGTAATATCATAGTTATACATGGTTATTATAAAGAACAGTTATTTGTGTTCTAAGTCCAAAAATATAAAATAAAACTAATTTAGTTTCTGTGTTCATATTAGGCAATAGGCTTTACAGCGAGTCATACCTTTGCTTCTCCTTTAACCTGGCGAAAGCAAAGCGTGAAAAAAAAAGCAAAATTAAACCATAGTTTCTAAAAATTATGACAGAAATATTTTTCGTCCTATTATTGTATTTCTTCGGAACTGTATTGAAAAACCTCGTTCGATACACACATTGAGCTATTATTACTACGTAATAGAGACACCACGCATCACTATAATGTCCCTCCCAAGATGAGAGCATGCACCCAAGTTTATTTAGTTGTTTAACAGCTCAATGGCGCCAAAAACAAGTCGAACATAATCTTAAAAAGTGTTCAAAAGTTGCAAAAATGCCTTTGGGACTGCTACGTTATTGCACACATAATTTTTAGAAACACATCGAAGAGCAAAGGAATAACTTTTAATAGGTGAATGGATACACATGGGCATTTTTTATTGCTTTTCTTGGCTTCTGATCAGCCTAGCCAAGGGCTCGACTACTAATACTTATTCCGCCTCGAATGCAATAACAAACTTTCCCCACTTGCATCGAATTAAACTTTTGAGTTCTATGGTAACAAAGGAAAAACATTTTTTCCCTTTTATTTTTACATTTTTTTTGCTACCGTACCTAACAAAGGAAAAATATTTTTGAAGCTACGACGCTTTTAAATGCACAATACAAGCCACCAGTCCCGAGTTTTGATGCATTTTGTTTTTTTCTATATACTTGCACAGACAAAAAAAAAAACGAGACCAACATTCTAACTGATGGACTCAACAGATTTGTACTACTCAAGAAAACTGCCAATGGAAGACTAGGCAGCATGGTCTCAGACCTTAGCCTGTTCTGAAAGGAACAAATAAAAAAATAAAAATGAACAGAGTTGCAATTTATTGATTTTCGCCTTTTCCGTTGGAAGGAAAGAAAAATAGATGCTGGGAACTGTTCTGTCTTTTCCACAAAAGCCGACCACTGAAATAATGAATGATTGAAAATAAAATAATTAAAATTAAACTGAGTGTTGACTTTGTCCAGTTCTTCTGCCTTTCATACACAACTAAATTCCGGGCAAGTACCAATGTAACTTTTACCAATTGTAATTTCTTAAGTTGTTAAGTTGTTTCTGAAACTTGGAAATTACTGACATCGATTATGGTAAAACATGAAACCTAGATTTATAATGTCAAATCACAATTAATAAACTTAAAGAAGATAATTTTCTTTTAATTAATTTGATGAGTTTTGTAATTTTCTTGGTGATTCAGTTTTTATTTTAATCTAGATAGCGAGTACTCGAGCTAAGCGTGCCATATTATGCAAACAATAAGATAATGGTTGGGTTCTTTACTTTTTACTGACTAAGCCAATTAATAATTGCAAAAAGTTGATTGACAGTTACCTTGAAAGCGTCCCTGAACTTATTGGACATGATGTGATAGAATATGGGATTGATGCACGTCGACAGGTAGTAGAACACTCCAGAGATGTACGTGACGTAGGAGTACACTGACAGTAAGATCGGTGATCGTGCTAGATGGTTCTCTGTGGTCCCGTAGATCGCGACCAGGCGCTGAGCATGGAATGGCGCCCAGCAAATGAAAAAAGCTACGACGACAGCCACTGTAACAAAATATTAGATAAAATCAAAAAACTGTTACTTATGAAAAAATGTGTAGTAATCTGGGAGATGATGATCGTCGTGACTATAACTAATAAGAGAAAATAACGATGTTTGATTGTTCTCTATAGGAAACTCAAACATGATTAGGTCCCGATTTTTTATTTTCTTCACCATCTTCTATGGTATACTTACCTAACCCAAAATATAATTTTTTATCTACCTACTCATAGAATAAGTACGGATGCGAAACATGATAGGTGTACTCGTACCAACAAAAATACTACGAAGTGCAGAAAATATTGAATCAAGAATTTAATGAAATATTCTGTAGCAGAAAGTTTAAAAATAATCTTAGGTAATCTTTTCCAACAATAATAAAGCGAACTTCATCCATGGATTTATTGAAAATTTATTTTATTTTTAGTCTCAATGCGTCACTGTTATGAAAAGTAGGAAACTAAAAATAAATATTGGTATTATTTTCGGAAACGATGTGGAAGGTGAATTGATGAATTAAAAAGAAACTGTATGATGTATAGTAGTCCGATCAACGAGGATGTTGATGACGTGATGGTTATAATGAAGACTTCCGAAAAATTCCTCCAGCACTGTTTGATATTCATCATATTATGTCAAATTTGATTGCAGGAGGAATTTGTAGGACGACATATGCCTCGTTGACTGGACTATAGTGGAGCATTAGGATTTTGTCAGTTTATACAAATTTTGCCATCCCTACCGAGCGAAAACGTATAGAAATTTTGGCAGTTCCAAAATTATTTTTACAACCTACAGTGTACTTACTTTGAATGGATACCTGACCCTCTTTTAAACCAAGTGAAGAGCGAGCGAAGCGAACTTGAAAAAATCCAACTTATGTAGATAAGTAGGTAGTATTAATTAATAGAACCGCGAGATTTTTTTTAGGACTGTGTGCTTGTTTTATCGAAGGTAATACCTGCAAGCGGGGTGACTGAAGTTAACTCATTTTTGACGGCTCGAGTTAAATTAAAGTTTTAATGAAAAGCGAACGTGAATAGCACCAACAATTGAAATTTTCTGGACCGCGGTGAGTTAAGTAATACAAGTCAGTTCAAACCGAGACGCGATGCAACGCGACGTACTGCAAATGTGCAAAAATGTTTGTCTTTTCGTGTAGTAAATAAAGTAACATTTTGAGGAGTTTCAGTGTGACTTGACCCTTAGGTGTGAGCGAAGTTAACTTGTAAATTTTGAGCGTCTGTACCGGGATCTTTCACATTTTATAGTAATTTAGATAATTAATTAATTAATTAAAATATTATACAGCAACTTTTAGCACTAACGATACCTTCATACATATCGATTATTTAAGCGTCCCGGATACAGATACCATAAAAGAAAGTAAATTAAAAGTGCCGAGAATGACAGGGAAACCTCTTTGCAAGTTTAATTAAGAAATCTTAGCTATCTTCAATGTCTTACAATAAAGGAACGAGTAGACAAAGAAACAACTTCAGGTCCAGGCATTGAAAAACCTAAGCTTCATTCATCTCTCTTTTTACGATACTTCAACACTTAGGATTTTTTAACTTAGTATGAATTTTCTTAATTTGACGTTTCTGTATATCATTTACAAGCTTTTATTTAGTTTTACTTATTACGTCGTGTCTGTTATAAAATCATGCAAGTTAAAGACGCATAAATATTTAACCCCCGACGGAAAAAGAGGGGTGTCATAAGTTTGACGTGTCTGTCTGTCGGTCTGTCTGTCTGTCTGTGGCATCATAGAGCCCGAACGGATGAAGCGATTTCAATTTAGTTTTTTTTTGTATGAAAGGTGACTTACCTGCGAGTGCGAGCTGATGATGGAGCTGGATGGTGGTCATAGGAACTATACAGATAAAGAAAAGATGCAAGTCGCAACCCCATTGAATTTGGACTCATTTGATTTGTGTTGACGAATACTTTTTCGTTATGGCTGCTACACACGTTACAAAAATGGTTCCGATTGGATGCTACGTTGCTAATGAATTTGGAATTTATTGCTAATTTTGTAGTATAATTGAGATAAACAATGTTCAATGAATCTTACCTAACATCTTGACAACCCTCTTCGTGGACTGGCCATGTTTCCGCCTGATCTTGTGCGTGTATCTCATTGTTGTGTCGAAATCTTTCTGACTCTGATCTTTGGTTATGTTCGTCTCTCGTAATTTCAGGCCTATCAGTGAGTATAACACCGTGATCAGCACCATCGGCGCGAAGAAGAAGAAAAACGTGGATATTTCAAATGAGTGTTCTATGATGACCCGTGTCTGCAGGCACATGGTTACGCCGCTGTGCTCCCGGATGCCGAACTGTAGCGCCTGTGGTAGTGCCAGCCCCACCGCCGCCACCCACAGGAACATCACATGCTTCGTAGCTCTCGACAGCTTCGACATCTTGTGTGACACAAACGGGTGACAAATTGCTAAATATCTTTCTACCGTAAAAAATGTTATTGTTAGAACACTGGCATTCGTCGACGCCTCAGCCGCTAATCCTCTTATCACACAAAAACTGTGTCCAAACACATACGGCCATTTCGACCATATCGAGTACATCTCCTGAGGCATCCCACTTATAAGTAATAGGAGATCTGAGATCGCTAAACTAAATAAATAATAATTGGTAGCTGTATGCATACTTTTGTTCCTAACTATTACTAAACACGTAAATATATTGCCCAGTACCCCGGTGAAGAAAATAGCTGAATATATAATAGTAATAGGTATGACAATGAAGAGGGAGTCCCTCTGAGGGCCGAAGATGTCCGTCGGGTCCACGGGCACCGAGGTGTTGTCGGTCAGGTTGGCGACCTCACTGATGGAGCTCATGGTCGTCTTTGTGACGGTTGTCGGTAGCATAGAGAGATGCTTTAGTCTCTTGGTTTATTCATCTGAAACAAAGAGACAAAAATGTAAGCATGTGTAGGGTGTGTTCTATATTCCTTATTTTTTAGTTAGGTATGTCATAAGGATATCGTGGATTTTAGTTAGTATTAGTCTGACAGTCCCTCCCGCCCTGCCCTGGGCGGACTTATGTGATAATTTTACAACGATAAAAAATAAGGTAGATATGTCATAGTAGTTGCCTAGAAACAACAAATAATTGTTTCGTGTTCTTAATCTACCACATGTTTCCAATACGTTTTATAACAAGAGGCACTTTTGGAGGTAAAAAAAAAGAGAAATAACAGAAAATGTTACCAAATGAAATTCTTTATTACGAAAAGGTGTTGCACAAACACCATTATTTAGATCGGATTATGTTTTGATTACGGGAGAGTGTGGAGTAAGCCCCGCAATACAAGAAGAATGTTTCTACTTATTCTGCCAAAACAACCCTGTACGAACAATATTGACATTAATTATAATTGCAAATGTGGAGAAAATGGAACACACAGGTTTCTTCCGAAGAGTATTTTGTCCGTAATAGAATTGGCTGTTCCATGTTTATCTCATAATGCAACCGTTGGAATAATAACCGATGTTTTCAGATTGAATTTGGTAGATTGTCAATACAGCATGTACCTATCCTGAAATCGGTCACCGTTTTTGATAAAGTAAGATAAACGCTGCGAAGATAAAAAAAACATGATTTTACAAAACGTATTAAATATTCTTTCCACATATTTCTTTTATTAAATGTATTGTATAAAATAGTACACCCAGTATCGGGAACAGGATTTAATTACCGGTGGTTAGGGCCCCAGAGAGATTTCCCAGGTGAGTTGAAGATTCTTTATGCAGTGAAAGGAACTAAAGTGTTGGGCTAAAACTAACAACTCCTTTTAAACCCGTTACTACCACTATTCATTGTAATTTTATAACTCAAGAACTGGATCACCTATCCAAAACAATTTTTTAAGCTTTGTTCGGACTATTTAGTAGATAGTTTATGTGAAGTTTGCACATAATCGGTTGTTCTTCATTAATCACATTTTTTGTAACAAATGAATTCAACAAATGGCGTTCATTACCCGACTACGGCAAATCCCAAAGCAGGGTTATGATTTTGACCGGTATGTATATTTGTATGTACAAATAATGTTTGTAAATGTTTGTTCCCTCATAACCTTAGAAGTGACTCAGTGTCTGCTGGTTAATGGTTGGTGATGGTTAAGGGTTGCCGTAGTCGTGTGCCACCTGCGGTTATTTCACGCAATCTTTATTGGCTAGGTGGCACACAACCACGGCTAATTTATAATTTGAAAAAATATCGTTCAATAGATATTGTTCTTGTTTTATTCTTTTTTCTTAGTCGGGTTTTAGTTATTTTTAACTTGTTATTTCACTTTAAATACCTAGTGAAGCACGTACCGGGCCGCTAGTAACAAAATTAATCCTTAACCTTCTAATTTGGCTAGTTTAGTTTGTCCTTGAGTCCAATCTATAGCCTCGTAATCTCAGAGGCAAATTAACTAATTTAAGTTGCTTGGAAACATTGCTCCGAGCATAATCGTGTTAAAGGAACACGTGTAGAGATGATAAGACTTGACACTCACTTCACACAACAAAGGTAGCAGCCGTAATTTAGCAGAAAGTGTAAATATACGCTTGAATTAAGGAATTGTAAGAATGTTTGTTTGTGATCCCAGCTTGGTACAGTTTGTTTGAAACTCGTGAATTGAATTAAACAAAGTTAAAAGATAAAAAGACAATTAAAAGAAAATTGCTTAAATATTTTCTAAGAAGTTGTTTTAATTTCTTGAATAAGTATCTTATTCGTTATCAAAGTGGACTGCCCTAGGGCAAGGTCAAAGCATTTATCAAAGGCATCCTTAACATAAAAGCCTTTTGTTGTTAACTTTTTAATTTTTTCAGCCCAAAATTAATCTACAAAATTAAATAAATGTAGAATACTTTGTATAATAATTAGGCCGGAAATACAAAGTTACATTACATTCCTTTAATTTTTTAATCTTTAGCCTTACCAAAAGAAATGTCCGACTAGTCGGCTTTACCGATGAGTCACCGTGAAGTCGGCATCTCTAACGTAGAATATTGTTATCGCATAAGTAACTTCTTCGTAAAGTAGGAAACTTAAGTACCCAAATCGGTTGGGAACTTAGTTCAATATTTGCATTTCGGTTTGTGGTGCACAGTGGCGTATTTGCAGTCCTAGCCGCTCTAGGCATCACACCATGTGCCGCCCTTTTCTCAGGAACGATCATTTGGACTGAATTAATGAACTTACTTTATTGTCCACTTAAAATTGAATCAGAAAATTGGTTGACGTTAACTGAAACTGCTAGTTTATAATATATTCCAAGGTTTCAGGGATTACTGGATAATAAAAGAAATGATTTAAAACGGATCTGGGTTTTGTTTAACCTACATAAGTTAACTATTTTATATTTACGAATTTATGATTACTCTAATACTCAATAGTTACATAGTTTGAGTAGTGCATTTGAGTTATTTCTTCAACATCCGTGATTTTTTGACAAGATCAGCCGCCTTTAATAACTGGCCGTCCTACTGGGACTTAGGGCAAATCCGCCACTGGTGGTGCATACAACAATCTTGCTAGTTACGATGTGACCAGATGTAAGACACTAAGTTACTGAAGGAAAGTGAATAGTGCCTCTTTTATGCTTGAGCATTCACTCGTAACAGAATTCCGAGCACTCGACGTGCTTATTTGTCGAACTGAACAACGAACAATTTATCAGCACAGCTTATCAAAACCTTTATTTAAAAAATCTCCGTAAATATCTGTACCATTTAATTAAAAAGTGATTCCCGATAAAGGCACACCCGTACCTTAGCTGTGTGGAAACTTCAAAAAATATCTTCTCTTCATACACCTAAATGATTGAACTTATCAAACATGCAGCGCATGAAAAACGAGCTCTTGGGCTTTTTCTATTACTTTTTATCTTACAATATCCTGTAATGATAGTGATGTTATTTTAATAATTAAATAAGTAAATTTGATTTATATGTATTTGTATAAAAATAACAGAAAATAGGAATTGAAGACGAAGATTTAAGACGTCCAGAAAACAATGTGAAGCATAAAACTAAATTAAATTCATACATAAATTGGTACATAACCTCACGCCCTTTTCCCATGGGAAAAAATGATTTTACTGAAAGTAAAATCTGAAAGATTACCGAAAGTAAAAACTGAAACTGAAGTGAAAAAACGAAAACTAGAAAAACGTTAAATACTCAGCAAAAACGTCATCTACGTACAGGTCAAATGACGTCTCTCTGAATTTCCGCCCTGAAATGGTTTAACTATTGAAACAATGTAGGGGCGGGTTAAGTAATGTCCTCACCCCATCCGTCGCCCACCAAGGGGATGACGCGAGCGGATGAAACACGGGATGATGAATAATACGCAAAAGTGTTAACGACATGACTGACGAACCATGCAACCTGCTTACATAGTCATAAATAAAAACATTAAAATTATATACAAAAGAAGAATGGGCAGAAATGTATGGACCCCGTCCCTTTCCTTGTAACACTCCCATCCATACATCAAATGAAAGAGCGTGAAAAGTGTATCGTTTCATTGTATGACAGCTAATCTGTGAACTATGGAAGAAAAAAGTTATTTATTATATTAAAAGGCGTTTGAACTTCGAAGGGTACAAAACGATTGAGGGTTGTGTAGATCAATGCCAGCACCACCAAAAACGATACCAATTCAGATTTAAAAAATAATATCAATTCATTCTTATTATTTTATAATATGGGACGTGGAAGGACAATTTGCCTCATTAAAACAAGGACTTAAATAAAAATAGACTTAGCGAGTGTTTCGAGCCTAAATAAATAAGTCTCTCTGTAAATAGAGAGTTCCATTAATAGAGGTAATTTAGTTACAGGGGTGTGGAATTATATAGACAGACACATCTTAGGCAAACTAATTACCCCCTTTTTTGCAGTACATAGGTGTTTACAATAGTGCGGTCCATGTCCCTATACGGGGCCCCCTGTGTGTACCCTGAGCAATTACATAGTATAAAGCAAAGTCGCTTCCCGCTTCCTGTCCTTATGTATGCTAACATCTTTAATACTACGCAACATTTTTTTGATGCGGTTTTTTAATAAATAGTTTGACAAAAGAGGAAGGTTTATGATACTTACATATGTTAATAACATGCGTAATATACATAATAGAGATTGTACCCGTGCGGAGCCGGGGTGGGTACCTAGTTCCTATTTAATAATAATAATGTGTAGCTGGGCTCTTGGAGTTCCAGATCTTCAAATTTCTCTTAGCAGGAAATGCTCATCACGTGGAACAATTTTTGCTACGGTACCATCATTATAAAAGCCAAATAAAAAGTTTCATCATTCTAGCTTTATAAATGATAATACTGCCATACATCTTTTTAACATCATAAAACCTCTTGTCCGCAATAAAAAATAGCATATGTCCTTTCTCTGCCTCTAAACTATCTGTGTAAAAATTTCATTTAAATCGGTTCAGTAGTTTTAGCAGGAAAGCAAGACAAACAGACAGTATTTTGCATTTAATTATAAAATAATGCAAAATGAACATTAAATTAACATTTTGCATCAAATCCACACTTATATTAATTAGTGTGGATTTGATACAAAATGTTCGTTAATAAATTGTCTAGCCATTAGTGTCAGCAACAAAATTAAAATAATGTTATTCACGAGGACATGCAAATTTTCAATAATGTAATTATTTCTCATATACCTAAATGATTTCGTTGAATGGAGATTTATTAATTTAGTACCGCTTAGAGAAAAAAAATCTACTATTAGGTATGGATTCCAGATAATGAAGAATGTATTTATTTGGTTGGTATTTATTTTAAACAAGTAGATACTTCCACAAAACTGTCAAAAAAACGGCTCACAGCGTTTTGGTGGTAACCGCGCATTAAATAATTATAACCCAAGAATCTCTTTACTCAGAAGTTGAGCTTGTAATTATCCGCAAAGGCAATCATACTTTTACTTTGAACTTACATCATAATTATTTGCTACACACTAAGTTTCATACCGCAGTCTGTTCGTAACTAAATATTAAATGTGGCACATTTGTGACATTTATTGCCAACTAGATCCCAAGATTATATGCGAGGGTCGGATATGTTCGCGAGACTCCGCAATGTTTGAGACGAAAATAGAAGATTACATGCGAACATGATGAGGTTGATCAAGTCTATTAAATCCATCTGATAGTCGATAACTGTAGATGGATGATGGAGTAGACAGGCTTACGTCCAGTGGACCGTAATTGGGCGAAGAGAAATAATGGTCGCAATAAAATTACAGTCTGCTCTTAATTTGGATACATAATTATACATATTATACAATCATCAACACTACTCAAACCGCAGCCTGAGGATTGAACGTATCCGAGAAGCGATTTTTTATCACTTTCGTGCTGCGAAACGGAAAATCCTGAGTTACACAAAACGTTTAAGCACTCCTCTAGAGGGATATTCCTCGAAAAACGAAGAGATATTATTGATTTATTATTTTATATAAAATTCTACATAACAAGATGGATTTTCCTCAGCTACTAACCTTACCTAAAATTCTATATTCCATTCAATTATTCGAGAAATCCTATTGATCTCTCATATTCACCGTTTCCCAGAACTGTGTTGTGTGCTTAGTGCGAGTTTTTTTACATAGACGCGATAGTAACGGTTTAACCACGTTTGGCGCTCTCATTGGTTGAGAGTTCTCACGATCTTGAAGCGGGCCAATAAGAGCGCCAAACGCGGTTAAACGTTACTATCGCGTCTACATAAAAAATAAATAAATATATATTATTCCATAACTATCACACAACGTTATCTAGTCCCAAGCTAAGCTAAGCTTGTGTTATGGGTACTAGACAACTGATAAACATACTTATATATTTCTAAATACATACATATTATGGATAAAATTACACCCAGACACAGAACAAATGATCATGCTCATCACACAAACATTTGTCCTGGGTGGGAATCGAACCCACGACCCCCGGCATAGCAGTCAGGTCAGTAACCACTAGACCAACAAGCCAGTCATTAAAAACTCGCACTAAGCACATTGTTTCAGGTTGTAACTCTGCAATCTCTAGGATTTTTTTTGGTAGTAGCATCAACAAATGAGTCCTCCCATCCATTACTGTCAGACTTAATTGTATAATCTACGGTGATCCTTCAATAGCAAGGGCTATGAGGGCTATTGAGGGATCGCGTAGGATACGTTGCACGGTCCGGTTATCTGATGACAGTCTTAACCTAACACGCGCGTGGAACACGGCCGTCGTTAATCCGGGCAGCGCGGGGGCAGCAATCCCTAGGCTTAGTCGTCTACATAATAGTAATACCCTAAGAGACATTCACTTTCCTAGAATAATTTTCATGACAAGTGGTGGCGCCCGTGTGTTAGACTGGTAAGCAATATAGTAGGTACTAGCTGTGCCCGCAACTTCGTTCGCGTGGATGTCGGAATTTAACAATGTATTTTTTAGTTGCAAGCGCCACGCGCCACGTTCAGGCCACGTTTTCCATATAAACCGTGTATTTAGAATTTTCTTAGATTAATCAAAAATATTTGACACTTATATTCCAGGTTTATGTCGGACTATTTTCTTAATGCCCGCTCTCACCACACCACACCACACCCGGCACACCAGACAGCACCATTCCATTTCATTCCATTTCATTCCATTCCATTCTGTTCTACTCTATGATTCCTTTAAATATTGCTTTAATTAATTTATACTTTTCATATTATGTGAACTGATTACGATGAAACAAAATACATAATGTTACTTCAATTTAAACACGTCTATTCCAGGTTTTCTTTTAACGCCATCTGCCGTGCGTTGTAGTTTTGCTATTCGAATTCGAAGTTAGATCGCGCGTCTGACGTACGAAATCAAATTGTGAGACCAAAGTGCACCCGTAATTTTACTTCTAAAGCACTTTAAATTCAAATATCTTTTGATAGACTGAACCGATTCCAATGAAACAAAAACTAAATTCCTCTCCAAGTTACGCTTAATCGTTGTGTATAAAAGTTATCTACATTAATTTCGTACATTTTACGTGATACCTGGACAAATAAACATACAAACAGATAAACAGACAAACAGACAAAAATTCTAAAAATGCTAGAAATGGGTTCTATTGGTTGTCCTTTAATAGCCTGGCTATATTTTTTGAGTTTTTTTTTTAATGTACAAAAATAACTTTTCTACAGTTTTATTATATGTATAGATTTTATTATATGTATAGATTATATAGGCCCTAAGTGTAGCAAAATACAACGTGTTGTGTGTTGTTCTAAGACTTTTGGAAATTCGCAAAAAAAAAAGATTTTTCATACTGATGGGCTCGATCAATTTCTCATTTTGTATGAAAAACCAATTTCTTTTTTTGCGAATTTCCAAAAGTCTTAAAACAAACATTATTCAGTAACATGTGCTGAGTTACCCCACGAGAGGTTTTGCGCTTTTAACGTTACACGTTGTATATAGGTACGTTATTTACCAGTAACACATGGGCATGTTTTGTTTTTTTTTAATTATATTTTTGCACCTGGCGAGGTATAAGTACCAAAGAAATGATCTGGATAATTTATATTTCCACAGTTTTAAAGGTTTCGAAAAGCCTCTAACACATTTTCACTGGTTATCAAGGTCGTAAGGTCGAAACTTGCGTCACCTAGTGTACGAAGGGGTTTCGACACTAATTACTTTGTACATACGAGAATTCGCTACTGACGGTGCATCGTGGCGTGTTTCAAACATTTCAATACATTTGATCTTACCGTTCGCCTCCCTGTAGCAAGGTCATGAGTAGGCCGTTTTTCCGCAATCTCCTTCTTGTGTTATAATATTAAAAAATAACTTAAGCACCTAATAAAGGAATTGAATAAATCCTTTCTAAAATTATCTTGTACCGCGGGTAGACAAAACCAGTTTAATTTTGTTTCTACCCACCCACGGAAACATTACAAACCTTTATTACTCTTATTTACTTAAGAACGTTTCCATTTTCCACAACCATTTGGATACCTAATTAAGCCTATTGTATTTCTAACACAGAATGTCTCCGTAATTGACATTCGAAAACAAAGCACGTTTCGAAACATTTCTAGGACTATTTCTGCAAAAGGAATTCACATTCTTCGAATTTATGTTGTTTATTTCTCCGTATGTCATTAGGTACTTCACAGAATTATTGTATCCTTATAGCGATATTCGAATAATACAGGGCGTTCGATTTCTAGCCAGGATTATTGATTTTTCAAAATCTAATGATGCAGTTTTAGTTTTCATCAAAGTCCAATGTTGAACGTTAAAATACTTCAGACTCAAACCGATCTTGAGTGATGTGATCGAGCAGAACTCTGAGCATTGAGTCAAATACTAAAATCACATATCGGTTCTAAGAAAATTTGCAACAACAAAGTCTTGGATCGAAACCAAAATGTATTATCAATTTCCGTTTAAATACTACTTGTCACGTACTGTAAACTACAGTGCGTCCTGTGGAACGATTTTAGAAAGGTTGATTTAGAAAGGTTGGAAATGTCATACATTTATTTTGGGAAATATGCCTTGAAAGACAAGGCAAGTTTCGAGAAAAACTCAACAGAGGTACTCTATGCCGCATAATTTTCTTTTTTGTTTTTATTAGATTTGATTTTTTGTCACTCATGATATGCTATCAGAAAAGTATTCATTCAAAATAGTGACGTTCGTTAATTTTATTCAAAAAGCAGTTTATGGGAGAGAGGTGGAAAATTTTCGAAAAAGCATTGAAGTTCGGTGTTTCCAAAATATCCAGTTTGGACTCCATGTTGTCGGGGTGACCATCTGTCATAGCGAGTTCCCTCCGTGCCTCGGAAAGCACGTAAAGCCGTTGGTCCCGGATGTTGTTACTGTTAGTCGGAAGCTCTAAAGTCTGAAAACCAGTCTTACCATGGGTATCGTATAACCCAGTTACTGGGTTTTGGAGGTCCGACAGGCAGTCGCTCTACGTAAAATACTGATATTCAGCTGCATCCGGTTCGACTGGAAGCCGACCCTAACATAGTTGCGAAAAGGCTAGGCAGATGATGATGACCCCATGTTGTCGGGGTTTAAATTGTTGCAAAATAGGTTTAATATCACCCAATGACTGGCCTGTTGGTCTAGTGGTTAGTGACCCTGACTGCTATGCCGGGGGTCGTGGGTTCGATTCCCATCCAGGACAAATGTTTGTGTGGTGAGCATGATCATTTGTTCTGTGTCTGGGTGTAATTTATCTATAACATTTATGTATTTAGAAATGAAATATATAAGTATGTTTATCAGTTGTCTAGTACCCATAACACAAGGTCTGCTTAGCTTGGGACTAGATAGCGTTGTGTGATAGTTGTGGAATATTATTATTATTATTTTTTTTTCAAGGAATGCACCCAATTACCAATTACTCTGTAATAGACAATTGTGTATCCCTCTCCTTAGTTTACAACTTTAATAACCGTAATCACAGCTAAGTGTTTGCAGGCTTGTTTACTACTAGACATATTCACGTTGTTACTGCCATAAAAAGCCTGCATTGTATCAATTACACTGCATTTATCAATCAGTAGTAATTGCATAACGACTGCGACATTGAAACCTGTTCCGTGCTGATACACATGGTAATTTGAGCAAGATTATGATCAGAATGTAAGAAACTATGTTGATAAGTCGTGAACTGGGTAATCCCGAGATTATGACACGTGTATAACTTTTTATATTTATAAAACTACAAGTGTAGGTGATACACATTTTGGATGTGGGTTACTTTGAGGACGTAGACTGTCACCGAGTGTTAGTTGTTACACATTTTGAATGGGCGTTCCTTTAAGGACGTAGATGTCACTGAGACGGTATTTTGTGAAATTAAGGGGTATTTTTAAGTTGATAGTTGCATGAAACTTTGCCACTCAAAGTGCTAGTAGTCTCAAATTCTCGTTAGTAATTTATTTATATTTTCCAATATCCCATAATAAAACGGTGACCAGCGGTAGAAAATCACAGAAGAAAATTTCGGTTAAAATACAAGATATCACATTGTTAGAATATTAAAATGAGCAAAGAATTTACATTAATTTTTCGAGCACTTAACTGAGCTTACTGAGCCATTAAATAACTGTTTACACATTATACAAGTCAGTTAATTTAACGGAGACCAGTACCCCTAGCACGAGTTTTCACTATTTTACTTTACAGAGTTTTTCCAGTATTTACAGCGTTTCTTGTATGAAAATATGGAACAGCGCCTCTGGTGTGCGAAGAAGGAACCAATTTTTCCCTTGAAAATTGTCAATTTGAAGTCGTCAAAGTTACAGTTTACTTTACGTCTCAAATACTGAAATTCCTTCTTCGCACACCAGAGGCGCTGTTCCATATTCTCATACAAAAAACGCTGTAAATACTGGAAAGTTTCTGTAAAGTAAAACATGAAAACTCGTGCTAAGGGTACTGTTAAGTTATGTGAGTACCTAATTGGCTTGGTCCTAACGTGATACGAGTGAGCTGGTTCTGAGTAAAACTGGTTAATTTTAATGAGCTTACACTAACCTAATTTAGTTTACAATTTATGTCAAAACTGCAGGGACCAATGAAAATAGTAAGTGTATTCAAAAGCAATTTATTTTAAATTTAAATTAAGCATCAAATAATATTTACAAGGAAAAATAATAATAAATGAATAAAAAAAGAAAAAACATTCATAGGGCGTCGAAGAACACGAAAATTGTAAATTAAATTTTACTTAATTTCCATAAATAAATATGTAAATTGAAGTTACCTAAGTAAATAAGTTGTATTTCGCAGTAGAAGGATAGGTATATAAAGGAGCTTATTAATTAAGCATCATCATCATCTTCCTGCCCTTATCCCATTTACTTGGGGTTGGCGCAACACGTTATAAATTAGATATGACTGGCCTGTTGGTCTCGTGGTTAGTAGACCCTGACTGCTATGCCGGGGGTCGTTGTTTCGATTCCCACCCAGGCAAATGTTTGTGTGATGAGCATGATCTTTTGTTCTGTGTCTGGGTGTAATTTATCTATAATATGTATGTATTTATAAATATAGAGGTATGTTTATCAGTTGTCTAGTACCCATAACACAAGCTCTGCTTAGCTTGGGACTAGATGGCCTTATGTGATAGTTGTGGAATATTATTATTAGGCATAAAATTGCATTTTAAGCGTCATAATGTCATGAAACCTTCTAAAATGATACATTTCAATGTTCTTTACCGCATTGTAAAATGCCGCCTGGGTTGGTCTGAATCGTACCAAAGGCTGCTTAGCAGTCACGCACGCCAATCAACCAAAAAACAAGCCATTTAAAAAAGCCACCAAACATTACCAATGTTGCTTTTAGAATCACAATAGGTACGCTTTTGCTTGAGCAACTAGAATATTTCATTTTTGCATATTTTATCGCTATGCATATGTACGTATTCGTTTCCATGTTAACTTCAAAGCGATGAAGTTTACATGGAAACGAATACGTGGGAATCAAAATACGTTTACTTCTGATTTTTCTTATAAAAATACACGAATATTTCGTTTATTCAGGTCATCGAACTTCGATTTCTGTCTTTTAACAAATCTGAACAATGGAACCTAAGGCGCGGATTGGTGCGGGCTCGACCCTGCGCTGGATGTCTACTTTCTAAGTTCGTCAACGAAGACACGGGAACGATACAAATTTACAATATCCCTTTACGTTCCGAGGTCACCGTCAGGCTTTGGCCCTTTAAAGGGCCCTCTTCATTATGTTGACACTCTTTGAGGCGCGCGTGGAACACAACGCTCCATCGACAGGCGGTAAAACCGATCTTCGAGGAGTAGCTGGATAGGCGAAATGGCGTACTGAACTTCTACCTGACGCAGGTCCTCATCGGACACGGATGTTTCGGGAGGTACCTGTGTCGAATGAGGAAGGAACTTCCGCGAGGATCGCCCGGAGGACACGGTGGAGCATACGATGCAGGACTGCCCCGCTTGGGCAGAGTACACATAAAAGAAAATTCAAATCTCCTAAGATTTGAAACGTAATGAAATTCCTAAATATCATTGCAGCAATCACAGCTCATATGCTCAATGAAAATAACATTTTCAGACTAGGTATCATAAAAATGAAGATAAAATGGCGGGAGAAATTGTTACGCATTTGGGGAAATAAACGATTGAAGAACGTGTCTAGTGAGGCTAAAAATATCTTCGATATTGACAGTTCTATTTTTAGTGATACTAATAGACATTGAGATAAAGAAATCGGAAAAAAAATCTTATAAGGTCTTCATGATTTGTAGATGATTTGTAGGTTCTAAGATGTAAGAAAGTGATGAGTTTCAAGTGTAAGAAATCATCAATTTTATGGTCATTTTGTCTGTTTTTCATCAAAGCAAACGGATATTTGTGTTTGATCATCAAATATCTAAATATCTACAAGTAGTTGTTCTGGGTCTGGGTGTTTGTGTATGTGAGTTTCTATGTTTGTAAACGCAACCACGAGAAAGGAGACCTTCCTACTGTGGAACAAAGATTTATACAAAAAAAAGAAAAAAAAACACGGGTTTCTCGTTTTGTTACGCGTAAAATGAGAAATTTGTATTCAACGAGGAAAAACAGCACTTGATTTAATATTTTACCAATTTGAAAGAAGCTACTAGATAGCTAATAAAACCTTTTTAACAAAAAAATTAACCGATGAAAGATCGAGAACATGTACCTACCTATACAAAAAGTTTTATTTTTAACTTTTCAATTACATACATGGAGAAACCAGTTTTCACTTTTGTCATTGTCAACGTAACTGACACAGTACCTAACTACTGCATTAACTATTGAGGACCTCTTGGAACTTAAGTCTGCACTCTCAGACCGTCGCGTCGACGACTATCAAATGCCAGTTATATGTCTAAAGTTCTTATCATGATGGATGAAGTTAGCCTAAATACGTTATAGCTGTTAAGAATTTCGTGCTACTGGCTTTCGTCTCCATCTTCAGTCCCTCGATGACAATTATATCCCATCTATGTAGGTCTAAAGTTCTCATCAAGATGTGTAAAATGAGACCAAATAAAATACAGCTGATGTTAATGTTGAGGACCTCTTAGAACTGACATCACAAAATAACAAGGATCTGTAGTTGAGCTGATATTATGGACGATATCATTTTATCTTCTCCAGATCTCTACAATGTAGTAATGTTCTCAGAACTTCATAGATATGCTAACTTCATTTCAACAGAATCGATTCACAACGTTCTGTAGGAAAATTGACAATTAATTCCCTTTATTAAGGGCAGAAACCCCTTAGAGGCTGATTTTACTTTTGAAATTGAAATGGATCCAACTTTTAGTTGACTTTTTACGTGGTCACACACAAGTAATTGGAAAGTCAGTCCAAAATGAAGTTATTTCATCTTAGTTTGATAAAGTTTTAAAATTATATTGACATTTATGAGCGGTATAAGATATAATTGATTCAATACAGACTTCACAACAACCAATACCTCAATCTGTAAAATTTCTTTAATAGATTTTTAACCTTATCATGACAGTGGAAGGTTGGATTCGGGTAGGTGGATGTGTTGAGTCTGTACTTTGTAAAGTTAATAACCGAGCACTGAAGTGCTTCTGATTAAGTGCGACACTTAAGGCGACGCTAAACACACTGGCGCTTGTTCTGCCATTTGTTCGAGGGCACTGTGACCTTGAACCGAACAAGATCCAGGAGCCTCAGCCGTGACTCCTTGCGGCACATGTTTTAGACAATGCAACTCCAAACCATAATTTCGTAATATCATAAACATACGTCTCAAAATGAAGCAACTGTACTGAAGTGTGAAGTGGCAAGAAGAATAGAAAAATTACGTCGAAGAAATATAAATAAAATCGTGTGATAATATGAAACAGCTATTTAAGGACAGGAAACTCGGCATCGGCCTATTTCTGATTCAACAGTAAAAAATCAAATGCTATTCCTTTTTTCAATCCGAAAAAAATATTATGTTGTAGTCTATCTAAATTATTCTGAAACGCGATATTTATAACTTAACTCGATCAAAAAAAATGTTGTTATGCGAAAAGGACTTGAAAATATAGACACATTGATTATAAAACCATCCGTTTGGTCATTTTCATATCTTCGCCTTAAGGGGTGAATGCACCGATGTTGAAAAGTAGCTTGTCATGTGGAAAATAGAACAAGAAACCCTGTTGATTTAAGGGGTTAGACGAGATGAAACCATTGAACGGTATAGAAACTGTTGCTTACCCGCATCGCTTCTATAAAACTTTATTTTGTTTAACTCTTATTTGTAAGTACCTATAAATCTTTGTCCCTTAAAAATAACAGTCGTTATTTTCTTTTTGTTTGTAACAAATACCTAAGCTAAGCCTACGGGCCAGTCGCTTGATCAATAGTTAAACTATTTATACATTTTTTAACAAATAGTTACAATATGTTATTGTGTTTTCAATGTTAGTTAAACTACTGAATCACCGGCCCTTTATTGGTAATAATACCCGACTGACAGACTAATTGGCTCTTGTCACAACCTACGCCTTAAGCTGAAGCGGAAGGTTAATAATCCTCTCCCGCTCTGCCGTGGGTGGGAGGACACATTTAATGATTTCTCCACTTAAAAAAAGATATTCAGTTTAAAATTGGCAACAGAATTCTTAGAAATTAGGAAGGAAATTGGTAGAAGTAGTGAAGGGAATTGGAACAAGGTAGGAGACAGTATTATTGAGATGCAGTTCATCCAGTTGCAATGTTTTCTGAATACCTTCGGCTGTGGTCAAAACTAATGTAAGTTCGCTACAACTAGGTAAGGGTAAATCAATCTGCACAAATAACACCGTACCTTATTTTCATTTAAACTTGAGAAAAAATATTTGCAATCGGATACTTCAAATTACGTAATAGGTACCTATTGGATGGATATGTCTGGATGGATTCAAATCAATGAATAAATCGTTCACGTTCTGATCATGTTCGCGTAATGTCAGTAAGACAGGTTTGAAAGGATACATTTATTTAGAGGATAGAAAATGGTTCTCATTTTCTATCCTCAAAATGAATGTATCAATTGGCAGTGTTTATGGTATTTATAGATTATTCAGCTAGGTTGGTCCAACTTCGACAAAGAGGTTGTCCCAAGAATCCAACTCGAGCGGGTAGCATTCGGTTTTACGTGAAATATTTTCATCGAGAATAATTCCACAGTGATGATGATGATGTGGTGTTTATCGATATAATTACTGCCTTCTGTCCATAATATCGACTTGAAAATTCCACCAAGATAATAGATCAACAATGTTAAAGCTTAGCGTAATAATAAGCAACATCCGTGCAGAAAATGAGTTCATTAAGACTGTCATTAAAACCACTCGAAACTTTTGTAAAACCGCCACTTTAGATAAGGCCTTTAGTGTCAGACGCCCAAGCAAAAGATTAGCTCATTTCTGAACTTAATCGTTTCTACAGATTTAAGTCGCAAAATTAGTGATTTTATTATTGTTTTATTATGTTAGCAACTGAGATCAGTAACTGTAATAAGTATGAAATTATTCTGATTATAGCTGAACTAGGATCTTTTGAAATGTTGCCAAAACCGCTATTTTGTGTTGTAACACATTTAATAGAAAATAAATAAATAAATTTCGGAACTAGATCTGTTAAGTCTTGGCAACTATAACCAACTAACGGCCGATGCTCTCTGACGGCGTGCCACGGCATGGCACGGCAGGTTCTCCTGTGGCATCCCGTAGCGTTCCATGGCATGCCGTAACATCCCGTAGCATCCTGCTGAAAGCTCAGCCACTCAGGCATAAATCAGTTTAGCTCTGCGCGGTTCGAAGTTGGTTGTGTTGTTATGGTTGAATGGGATTAAGTATTAAGTGATAGCACAAATAAATAATTGAAATAAATAAGAACTGCAAATGTGACGAAAAGACAACCTCCCTTGCCTCCGCGCACGCACGAGTTTCAACTTTATTTCAATTAGTTTAGCAATCATAATACGTATACATGTCGCATACAGCGGCAGGAGGCATTGCATGCCCTTTACAGCACGTGTGTGAAATTATATTGTTCCGCTGTCATCATGCTCTGCCTCATACGTAATTGCATGTATTGTCAAGTCATACTTGCATTAATTACATAATGAGAATGCAGTAGGCATAACATGATTACCTCTCACTCGGTTAGGGCTTAAAGCAGTGCGCATTACGCCCAACAATGGCTTTCGTTGTTAGGATGTCAACGTCAGTGAGGTCTTCGCGAACAAAAGGGGTAGGTATAGGTCACATCATGTTCTGTGTCAATTTCCTTTGTCATCAGATGCGTTTCATTTCACGGATGGTGGCTCAGGAATAATGAGTTTTATCTCATGGAAATTGAATCGTTTGCAGCTGCTGTAGGTGGTAATCTTACGTGCTGAGTAATAGTTTTAAACCGACTTCAGAAACAAAATCAAAATCATCAAAATCAAATAATTTATTTCAAGTAGGCTTGTCACAAGCACTTTTGAATTGTCAAAAGACATAAAATAAAATAGGTAATATAAAAATAGTTATGGTGCTACAGTCCCAATCACATGACATAAAAACTGTGAAAGTACCGTAGGTGCTCATTCCAAAGCGTAGATCTCTATGGAGAAGAATGAGCAAGAAACTCCATGGACACTCTTTTCAATCGCCAAAATTATAACAAAATCTTTGTTACATCATTCATCTTAAGATGGTGCATAATGTGAGAACGATGTATCAAGTAAAAGCAGTGACGGATTAAGACTACTTGATGCCCTAAGCATTTCAAGCCTTTGGTGCCCCCCCCCCCCTATCCACAGGTTTTTTTTCGTGATGAATTACATCAAATAGGTCGCCCGCCCGGGCCGGGACGGGAGGGACTGTCTGACTCCACGGTGATCCTTCAATAGCCCTTTACGTTCCAGGATAACGGTTACTTGATGAGATAGTCTCGCGACCCCGGCAGTCTTTTCCCTGTAAAGAGCACAGTCAGTTTGCTGACAGCTCTTTGAGGTGCGCGTGGAACACGACGCGCCGTCGAAACTGGAACAGTCCATGATCGGACGGCGAGTCACCCATTACTCGCCATCTGTATGACTGCGCCTACGGTGGCTGAAAATTGCCTCGCGACGTCCGTTGCCGTGAGCGTCTCAACACATACGGATATATATATATCATATGTGGATAGACAGTAGTGTCTGATAAGGAAGGTATTATGTAGGGAAGTACTTCGTTCAGTAAGTAAAACAGAATCTAGGGATATGCAAGAGCGAGCGAAGCGAGCTCGATTTTTTTTGCACCTTTCTTGTATATGCAATGAATAAGGCAACCCAGTGTGCTTAGTGAGAGTTTTTTTACGCAGACGCGATAGTAACATTTAACCGCGTTTGGCGCTCTTATTGGCCCGCTTCAAGGTCGTGAGAACTCTCAACCAATGAGAGCGCTAAACGCGGTTAAACGTTACTATCGCGTCTACGTAAAAAACTAAGCACACTGAATCATGGAATAGCGAGCGAAGCGAGCTAGAAAATTTAAGCAGTTTCAGTAAGTTTTTGGTGACGTGAGAGTGAGACGTGATGCTCATGGGGGCACCAGAAGGAGCACTATAAAATCCGTCCTTAGGATTTTTTGAGCTTCTTCTGGTGCCCCCCCAGACGTGATGCCCTAGGCAATTGCTTAATTTGATTAAGGGTTAATCCGTCACTGAGTAAAAGGTGCCCATAGGAAAATATAAAAAAGACAATTCAAGAAAATTATAAATCGTTAAAATAGACCGTGGTAGCTAAGAGATGACCAGTCACGACTGACGGCGCCCGTTCACGAACATGACACATGCATCAGCACCATTCAGCTCAACCATTTTGGAGGGAACTAAATGACCCGACACACGCGCCACCGCCAGCGAGACATTTGAGTGAGCATGACATATTCTCAACCACCAGGGTTATTCAAGTCACTAAAAGACGTGTGTATCTAATCATTGAAATCTCTGAAGTACATAGCACTCACACAATGCTTGCTTTTAAACTATATAATACTAGAAAGATTGATTCTATACAATGCAAGGATATTTTACAATCTTCATCCGCTCCGACAATAGTACTATATGATACCCTACGACTGTCGTAATCAAAAATAAAATATACACAAAATACAATTAAATACAGAGTTGTATGTTGTTGAGTCCCATAACCGTGTGCTAGCTATTTAGTTAAAAGAACATGAACAAAGTCTTGTTTTCAACACAGCGACCAACTATGCTTATCATCTAAATAATCTCTCACAGAATAGTATGCTTTAGAACAAAGATTAGCTTTTACTTTTGCTTTAAACACGTTAAATGGCAAATCTAGAAAAGAGGACGGTAACTTGTTATAAAAAGTAATACCAACCCCAACGAATGAAACTAGGAGGTTCTCAATTTAGTCGGTTATTTTTTTGTATGTATGTATGTTGCAGGGAAATGATAAAAACAAAATCCCTATCCCTATTCAGTGAAATGAAAAAAATAATATATTTTCTGTGGTATATTGAAACTAAATTAAATCTAGTAAAATGTCAGAAAACGTAAATAAAAAAATAAGATTTAATTGGCACTCAGTCTCACAAACCATTTTTTATTCTGATTATTTAAGCAGTTTGACGTCATACTTAAATAATTAACAGTTTATAATGCAAGTACCTGCGAACGATTTTCGCCGCTTCACCGAGCATTGTCAAGTGCAGATCGCACATAATGTAAGCAGACACAAAGGCAGTCATGGTTCTACTTGAACACTTGCCAGATTGTTACACAACTACCTACAGTTGTATTTATGAGCTATTTGTTTGAATTGAATAGCTCCTAATGGGCCTACCACACGGTCAAGCTTTACTTGCACAAGCCAGTTTCTACACGGAACACGATGCGTGTGGTTGGTAAAACTGTATCACGCGCAAACCCCACAGGCCTACTGTGGTAAAGATTGCGCGTCCTAACCACACGCGCAATCTTTACCACAGTTCGGTGTTCAAGCCACAGTCATCGTTCGGTAAAGGTATGCCGTCCATGAAGTTTGCGCAGTTACAACTGTGGTGAAGCTTGCGCATGTGGTTATGCCGTCCATGTACAGTTTTTTCATGAGAGAAGCTTGCGCCTTTAGAACTGTGGTGAAGCTTGAGCGAGTGGTAGGCCCAAAAAGAGACGAGAGAGAAATTAAGAATTCCATTTTTTTCCCTAATTGTTCTTTTTTTGTAACTTTGTGGGTTATGCTGTAGAGACCAAAACGCGTGGGCTAATTTTGAAGAGTCTTTGAATACAACTTGTCTTAATTTTACGAGGACATGACAGTAATCGAAATTCAAAATGGCGCTCTCTTTTACACAATATAGTGCTAGTTTTGTTAAAAGAGTTAAGGAAATTCGACCTAAAGTTCCCAGAATTATATAAATTAAATAAAAGATCAAGCTTTGAAGATATGTGTTGGCAACTCATAGTTTTAAAGGTTTGTAATCTTATTGTAAGTAATATGAAATGGCCTCACAGTCCCACACATAAATAAATAATAGTTTTAGTGTTTTAGTTTTTTTTAGTTTTTCATAATAGTTTTACTTAAATTTTGCTTGCAAGACTAGATAAAATAATTGTACTATAATCCTCACAAGTATATAAATGCAAGCAAATGCTGCTAAATGCTAATAAAGCTTAGAAAACAACTTGGTATTTAAGTGTACCTAGCGCAAAGCTTTATAAATGCTAGTAATTCGAAGTGAAAAGCTTTAGGAAAACCGGAAGGCTTTAGTGTGGTATAGTCCCTTTAATTACGGTTGACCTAGCAAGACTAGACTAGGCATTTACTGTTCGGTTAAAACAGTGGTTCTTAACCGGTGGTCCGCGGACCACTAGTGGTCCCTGGAGGCATTCCAAGTGGTCCGCGAAGCCATCCTGATAATATGTGGCGTGACGCGAACAAGCATCGAAATCGGTAGGATGCCACTGCCGACATGCGTTTAGCTTTGAGTAGCACTGCACCAAGAATTCAGAAGTTAGTAAAGAGTATGCAAGTCACAAAAATCACATTAAATAAAATCTGTAACTTTTACTTTTTTGCTAAACAATAAATAAATGAGTGCTAATTATAAAATTGTGCTTGTTTTCTTTATCAAACAATCCTTAATTTATGAAAACCAACTGGGTGGTCCCCGGCAAGACAAACATTTGGTAAAATGGTCCCTCTAAAAGGTTAAGAACCACTGGGTTAAAAGCTTATTATGGCTTGTGGTACATACTTGTAGATTAAAAAAAAAACTAGTTCTGACATTGGTTTTGTTTCAGTGTTTTACCCCGACTCGTGTGGCGCCTGGATCATGCGCCCTGCAGAATGATGCAATAAATTGAAAATCTGTGTAGTCCGTTAGAGGGAGTAGGCCATAAACCACCACAAGGCCCAGTGCTGGATGGTAGAAGTCACTTCACGTCTTCAAAGTTTTGGTTCTGCAACATGCCAGTTTCCTCACGATATTTTCCTTCACCGTTTGAAGAGCAGTGGTGATGAAATAAGCTACACAAAGTATTGCCTGCCTGGGTTCGAATCTATGACCTCCAATTTGTAAGTTGGGGCTGTAACCGAAATCTATACTAATATTATAAAGCTGAAGAGTTTGTTTGGTTGGAAGCCCTAATCTCAGGAACAACTGGTTCAAGTTGAAAATTATATAGTCTTTTTGTCGAGGAAGCCTATATATATATATGTAGAGGCTATATAATAATAATAATAATAATAATCAGTTTATTTCAGGTATTAACCCATAGCAATTACATTACAATAATGCACACAATAAAAATCAACACAAATCATAACACAATCACAAAATTAAATCAGTAGGTATACAAATTTAAATTAAAATTAGAATCAAAATTAATATAGAGCGAAATTAAAATTAAATTATAATATAAAAACACAATTGAAATCAAAAATTAAAAACTATAAAATAAACAATATCAAAAATTAATAACAATCATAAATTAGAACCACGGTTTTTAACACGAGATCAACACATTCGAGATCAACACTTATAAAGCAAATCTCACAACATAAGGTTCATTAATTCAGGTCTTAATAGGTACACGCAATTAAATACTTCAGTTACTATGAGATTTTCACATGCACACAGTCGAGCTTGGAAAGACGCCCTGAGTCTCCTCATCAGCCCGTAAAAATCAGCAACTCTGCTGTCAACAAACATGCCAGTCGCACTACACCGCCAGGGTAACTTTAGAATAGCTCTAAAGGCGTTATTATATTGTACACGAAGAGTGTTGTAAGCAAACTTCGTGTACCTGTACCAGAGTTGACTAGTGTAGAACGACTGACAGTAAGCCGTAAACAGAGTTACTTTGACTTGGTTAGAACAGTAAGAAAAGCGTCTAGCCAACATGTTACTACGACATGCGATACTGCGCCTCTGTCGTTCCAGATCAGCATCGTCTGATAGATCATCCCTAATTATATGACCAAGATATTTAAAGGATATTGAGAAAAAGTGGGCCCACCTCTCAATAGGAATAAGATACATATCAATGAATAGGTATTTTTATGCTGAATAAAACTTAGTATTACGACTAAGATCAAAAGTCTGTACTTTTGGAGTTATCTATAAAAATTAAAGATCAGGGTACGGTCGTAAGACTCTCCTACAGCCTAAATCGCTAAACGTTACAACATGTTTTTTTTTACAATAATTACAGTTCATTATCTAAGTGGCCACTAAGAAGGGATTTTGCGCAAATCTTCCTATTAAGGGTTGAAAGGGGGTGAAAACCTTTGTATGTAAAATCTTGTTCCTTGGGTTTATAAACTTGAAACTTGGCATGAATACGAAGATAAGTAAATGAAAATGATTGGCGTCATTCGTTTTTTAAAACTACCCTCCATTGGTGATTTAGATGGTGTTAAAGTTTGTATGGGACATTGATAATGCGTGAGCCCATGAATTTGAAATTCAGTATATAGAAAGACGATAAAAAATAATTAAATACGTATTTTAGGATTTTCCGAAAATCAATCATCATTCAAAATCACCCCCCAAGTTGGTGAAAAGGAAGAAAAAGGTTTTAACGGAAGGATTTTACTGCTTGCTTCGATGAGCTCAAAACTTGGCATACATTATCTCTTAATCAATTAAACGATGCTTATTTATCTATTTTTTAAAAGCCAACCACTAGTAGAGTGAAAATCGGAAAAACTCTTTTTCTTTAATGTAATTGATAAAGGTTATTTTAATTAATTATTCCTTGAAGGGTTGTGGGTGGGTTAACAAACTTAAGCTTTTTAAACCCAAAACCAAATGAAGTGACACGGTACGTATTTAGATTTTACAAAAGTATCCCATAAAGAGGGTTGCCGGAAGTTAAAATTCACGAATGTGAAGTTCGAAATACGCACGGATGAAGTTGCGGGCGGAGTGCTATAGTCCTCGCCATATAAGTGTGGAATAAAGGTCATTGATCCTAATAACGCATCGTTAGAATTCCATTATACCATCGTTCGAATTTCAAAATAAAATGTAAGGTCACGGTCGCCCCTTACCACGAGTCGTTTATTTTGATCGTGGACACTTTCTTTACATTTTTTCGAATGGTTTTGAAATATTGGAATACATTGGTACACGGGGGTCAACGAATTTTATTCCACACTTATCTAGCTCAAACTATAGTACACACGGCTACACATCAAGCTATGCAAATCCTGTATTACCTGACCGTTCATTGTATGTTGAATTCGCACGAAGCGAGACCAAGACGAACTGGTTTTGTATAGCTTGATGTGTAGCCGTGTGTACTAGGTACCTTAAATTATCCCGATCTAAGCAATTAATGATCGTAGTTTAATTCATTATGAGATAAACATTACCCGGACGCTTGATCCCGCTCCACCCAAGGTGGGTGGGAGGACACATTTGATATACTATGTTCTCGGGAATTTTCTCCTACCTGAGAATTTAAGAGAACTTAAAACCGGAAATGTGTTCTTTACACAACAGCGAAGTTATTCAAACTGTCTTAACTTTGAATGTTGACAATGAAATCAAATAGTGTAACAATTATCCTGTATTAAAAAAAAAAGAACTAAAACAAAGTACACTGCATAGCGATTTGCGAAAAAAAACGAGCTTACCCTAGAGCCAGCAGCCGCTTATGTTGAATAACATGGGGTGGATTGTTAGTAAGTAAGAGTCGTACAGTCCCTTCTGCTCCACACAGGGCGGGAGGACTCGTTTAATGTAATTATCAAACCAATCGAGTTTTCTTCTAAAAATAATATATGCAGCCAGGACACTGCAAGTATGACTGACTCAAGGACTCAAACGTCTTTACCGACTAGGCACCACATCTGTACTTTTTATAATTTCGTATTAATCCCGGCACGGCACAGCTTGTCTCCGTTCCGCTCCAGTGGAACCGCAGCCTTAGTCATTCAGCTCGTACACTAACAATATCAACATTCTAAATTCAAATCACTTTCACTCTAAACAAGGATGTTCACGAAGAATATAGCCCTTTTTAATTAAATGTGATACAAATAAAATGTTAGACGAGACAACTTTAAGACCTCATATCTCCGAAAGTACTAACGTTAGACCATATGTTTATTAGCAAGTAATGTTCCCCTTAAAGAGCCCTATCCAACGGTATATAACATGTTACTATTGAAGGGTGGGCCCAAGTCCCATACATCGATTTCCCAAAGTCCTTTGTTAACAATGTTTAGGGCAGTTCCACACAAGTTAATTGGTAAGATGTTATCAGGACCTTTACCACATCTGAATATCATAACCTCCGATTTTTTGACGTTATAGGTGAGAAAATGTTCCGCAGCATATTTCTCACAAATCGCAACAAGTTTCCTTAAGCCATTGGCTGAGGGACTAAGCAGAACCATGTCGTCCGCATAACTGAGATTATTCACAGAAACATCACCGATACGACAACCGGCTCGGGTTCTGCTCAGTTCCTCAATCAACTGGTTAGTATACATATTGAATAAAATCGGTGAAGTGAGACCACCCTGCCTCACGCCACACGTCAATCTATACGTATCCGAGAGGGCATTATTCCACTTCACTTGATTACATTGATTTGCATACCAATATTCCAGAAGGTCTACAATTCTTGATGGCACTTTAGAAACTGGATTTCTTAATTTATCCCATAATAATCTGTATTGATACTATCAAACGCGCGGCTAAGATCGAGGAAGCACGCATATACACTCGTGTTTCTTTGTAGGTATTTATACACTGTATTCTTTAGGGTAAATATAGCCAAATCAGTCGACATGCCCTTTCGGAAACCAAATTGTGCATTATTTATAGGGAAATTATTTTCACTTAAATGAGAAATAATTAGGCGTTCAAAAAATCTTAGAAAATATAGTCGCTAAAGAAATAGGGCGATAATTAGACATACTGGACACATCACCCGTTCTATTCTTTACAATTGGTACGACTATGGTCCTTAAGAAACTATCTGGTAAATAGCCATGATCAACACATGCATTAAACATCTCAGAAATTCGAGTAAATAGTGATTTAGGGGCATAAATAAAATGCTCAACACTGAGCCCGTCGTGGCCCGGCGACTTACCGCGTTTCATACCTTTAACACAAAGATACAGCTCCTCAGCAGTGACGTGCAACTTGCTGGTATCATGGTTACTTTTCTCACTCAACCGTGGTGGGGGCGTCGCCGGCCCACCACGGGCTACACGGTCTATACTCACGCTATTTGCCGCCATAGAGACAATAGCAGGATTAAACTGTCTTGCAAACATATAAACGTGAATTACGCCCACTAAGATCAGAGCAGCTGTGAAACCGCTGGGAACACTTTTTAGCATTCACAGTTTTGTCGAATTTTGAATCACAACAAAAACAACAAAGCAGTTGTTGTGAGATAGTTTGGAAACTTCCAAAACAACTACAATAAACACTTAGACCAATTTTTAAGTGTGGTAACCCCTTGTTTACTTATTTTTCTTATTGATGACTTTAGTATTTTGTTATTCTGGCCATAATTTTACAGTTAGTTAATCCCATGGCGTGTTTCCGATTACTAGTATATAGACGTCTTCATTTGGGCAAGGCCGTGTCTAGACTTTATAGCCTTCTACTTCCAACTAGATTTCTGATTAAAATGAGAATTAAAGAGGCATTGATACTGGAAAACTTTTGATCTTCACAATTTTGGCATGGCCAAATGTGAGTTATCTATAAATATTATACATACTAACTGGCTGGTAACGTGGTGTTATTATAGTTTATACCATTCCCCCTCGAAAAAGCTACTTTTACTCACGGAAAACAGTGCGTAAAAGTAGTCTTTTACGTACTGTTTTGGTGTTTGAATTTAGAACACTTTAGTACATTCGACATCGACCACGATGCTGGACAACCCCCTTGCTAATATGAAAATTACCCTTAATTCAAACCATTGCTCCGATTTTAACGTCAGCTTGTTGGCGCAGTGACCGAGCGATTGGACTACTTCGCACCCACGTGTGTATTAAAAAAAACTTTATTTTGTTTCGTTGAATATCTTTTATCGCTCAAATCTTTCTTTTTCTCGTAGTCATGGTATAAAGTATCGTTTGCAACTCTTGAATAAAACGGATTTAAATCGAGGGCCTGAATCACTCGCGTCGCTCAGGATTTAAATACTTGAATCACTCGCTTCGCTCGTGATTCAATCATCATGAATCACTCCCTACGGTCGTGATTCAGTCATTAAAATCCTTCGCTTGCTCTTGATTCATATAATGGCCCTCGCTTTAAATCCGCTCTTTATTCAATCGTTGCAAAATATACTATTATAAACTTCCTCGATAAATAGTGTCCACGTTTCGGCTCCGTAACACACTGGTTATACATAAACCTTGGTTTTGAGGGATTGTGGATCGATGATTCAAAGATATGACGTAGTTTCCCGAATACCTCGCAGCCCAAGCGTATTCTTCTGGTTGCGTCCTTCTCAAAGTTGGGCCCAGTTGTATAGTTTGGTCTAGATATATTTATTCTTGCACAACCTCGAGGGCAGCACCATTTACGATTACAGCTCGGGTGATATGACCACCGAACATTAGTTTGGTTTTGTCTAAATTCCGAGACCCACCCGCCTTGAATCGCTCGGGGCTGTTCAGCATTACTTCTAGCTCCTCGATGTCATCCGCAAATCTGAGGTGCGAGTTGTACGGCCTTTCCAATCAAGCGTCTAGAAAACGTCCTCCAAGGTGTTTGTAAACAGTTTCGGAGCGATGAAGTCTACAATCTTTGTAAAAAAAACCAATGAACATCATTATCCAGGGAAAACATATAAATGTGTGCATGTGTGCGTGGCATTCCCGCGGTGGTGCACGCCCACGGCGACGGACGTCGCAAAACGATCTCCGGCCACCGTAGGCGCGGGCATGCGGGCGGCGAGTAAAGGGAAACTCGCTGTCCGACCATGGACCATGCCATGCCTCAAAGAGCTTCAGCATAATGACGGGGCCTTCAAAGCCTGCCGGGGTCGCGGGACTTGACTGGCCTGTTGGTCTAGTGGTTAGTGACCCTGACTGCTATGCCGGAGGTCGTGGGTTCGATTCCCACCCAGGACAAATGTTTGTGTGATGAGCTCGATCATTTGTTTTGTGTCTGGGTGTAATTTATCTATAATATGTATGTATTTAGAATTATATAAGTATGTTTATCAGTTTGTCTAGTACCCATAACACAAGCTCTGCTTAGCTTGGGACTAGATGGCGTTGTGTGATAGTTGTGGAATATTATTATATTATTATAATTCTTTTATTCATCTTAATACCCTATAAATTACATTTTTAAATATTTTTACAAAAAAGAAATAAAAAACATTTAAAAATATAAAAAATAGTAATCCACCAGTACCGGGAAACAGGGGTCCGGGCTACCGGCGGTCAGGGCTCCTGAGAGAGGAACCTCCTAACAATACGCGCCGTGTCCATGAGTACTGCTTTCTGAATCAAGCGCTTGATCCAGCCACCCAGCGAGAGCCTCCTTAGGTGTTGGTCGAGGCTCTGGCAATTAAGCCATTGGCAGATACGACTATCGGCACAATAACTGCCGTATTCACGTCCCACATGTCAACAACCTCGCGAGCCAGATCAAGATACTTGAATTGTTTATCTTTTTCCGCTTTCACGAGGGTTTTCGTCATGTGGGACGGTTATATCAACAATTATTGCGCGACGCTCCGGTCGATCTATCACCACAATGTCAGGTTTATTAGCAACAATAGTCCTGTCAGTGATGATAGGTCGATCCCAATACAACGAGATATTGCCATTTTCGAGAACTGGGTCGGGCGCATACCTATAGTACGGCACTTCCGATTCCACAAGGTTGTACTTCAAAGCAAGTTGCTGGTGGATAATCCTGGCAACGAGGTTGTGTCTATGCAAATATTCGCCGTTAGCCAGACGAGAACACCCAGAAATAATGTGTCGGATCGATTCTCCCGGACGGTGGCATGCCCGACATATTATGTCAACCGTACCATCCTTCACAATGTATTTTCGGTAGTTATTCGTCATCATAACTTCATCCATTATTGCACAGACAAAACCTTCGGTTTCCCCAAAAAGGTCACCAAAACGCAGCCAGGATACGGACGCTAAAAAGTCGACATCGGGTCCGTGTAGTGCTCGGTAATAGCGTCCATGAAGCTCCTTGCTCTGCCATACCTCCTTACGATCATTAGTGTCTAGTACTCCAGGTTTGCGCCAGTTCTCGTTAGCCAAGGAGAGCGGGGTAAGACCTTTGTCCACTGTGACCACATCTCGGTGCATCCCCACATCGGTTTCCAGAAAATATTCCCTGAGACTGCATACCTCACGGTTGTGCAGGGTCTTAGCATTTAAGAAGCCACGACCGCCACACTTCCGCGGGATATACAGCCTCAATCACCGACGACCGTGGGTGATGCATCCGATTTGCAGTCAGCAGTGAACGGACTCTCCTATCCAGGGCGTCGAGTTCCGTCTGGGTCCATTTGAGTATGCCGAAAGAATACATCAACACCGGCATGACCCAACCGTTGAAAGCGCGCACCTTATTGCCACCTGATAAAAGACTGTTTAGTACTTTATTCAGGCGGCCAAAGAAGCGCTCCCTCAACGATTGCTTCATGTCAGCATTATTGATGCCTAATGCTTCCGACATACCCAAATATTTGTAGGTCTCTGTTGAAGAGAGGGATCTAAGGTGTATGGATCCGAGAGTTGAGTTCCCTCTGATTCCATAATCTCCCCTCGCTTCACATGCATTACTGCACATTTGTCCACACCAAATTCCATCCTGATGGCGCTACTGAAAGTTTCTGTTACCTTCAGTAGCTTCATCAGTTGCAAGTTGTTGGGGGCAAAGAGTTTCAGATCATCCATGTAAAGAAGGTGAGATATGACCTGACCACCTCTCTTCAACCGATATCCTAGCCCCGAACCCTCCAGCAATGTGCTGAGCGGGTTCAAGGCCAGACAAAACCACAAAGGACTCAGACTGTCACCCTGGAATATGCCGCGCTCAATCCTTATCGGTTTGCTAGTTCTCTGGATATGCCGACATCCTGGATAGAGAGGACCGTTCTCCATTGCTGCATACATGACATCAGGAAAGTGCACAGAGTTGCATCAACTTTGTACAACTCCAGCACCCTCATGAGCCATGTATGTGGCACAGAGTCATAGGCCTTCTTGTAGTCTATCCAACATGTCGACAGATCCTTTCGGGAACGGCGAACCTGTTGACTAATGGCCATATCAATGAGGAGTAGCTCCTTAGTACCGCGGGACCCATTCTTACATCCATTTTGAGAGGCAGACATGATAGAGTTTCATAAATGTGTTTGCTAATCTTAGTTCTCAAAATGGATGTAAGAACTTTATAGAGTGTGGGAAGACACGTTATTGGTCTATAATTTTTGGGTTCCGCAGTACTACCCGTTTTTATGGAGCAGGTGGGTTATTCCTGTCATCAGGAACTCGGGTAGCGATCCTGACTCTATGGCCGACTGGAAAAGAGTTGCCAAACGAGCGTGCGATTTTTTAACCATTTAATCCAGAAGTTGTGCAGCCCATCCGGCCCTGGAGATTTCCAGTTCGGCAACAGATGGACTGCACAAGCTACGTCTTGGGGGCTGATGGTGATAGCCCCCATTTCTGGTATGTGATCACACGCTCGTTCAACATCCCGGATCCAATCGCCCTCAGTGTGACGGACAGGCACCGACCAGATGCTGCGCCAGAATGAACTCATGGCGTCATCATCCGGCAGGGGCGTGTCAGCCAAACCTTGGTCCGGTCGCTCCCAAGCCCTATAGACCCACCTTTCATCGCTTTGGAATGTGCGATTCAAAGTGTACCGCTCCACTCGTCGCTTGTACCGACGAATACGGTTCGCCCATGCCAAATCTTCTGCTTCAGGAAGTCGATACGTTCTGTGACGCAGGCCAAATAATCACGAGGATCGATATCGATTCCCGAGAACGCCCGCCTCACAAAACGCATCACTCTAGGACGAGTATTACCCTCCCTGAAGCAGTTGCAATTTGCCGATGAGTGCTCTAGCCTCACCGATACGCCGCTCAATCCTGCACTGCCAAGCTGGAGCTGCTGGTTTTGGTCGCGTAGCTCTGTCACTGTCAGGAAATTTGACTTGAGCTACACGACATGCCGCTACAGCTGCACAGTACAAGATCGAGTGGGCATCGGCAAGATCCTTACTACTGTCAAAACAGTTTGACAGTTCCGAGTCTAGAGCACACATAAGCGCCTTGTTTTTATTGTGCATAGGCAAACGAGGTAAACGTGGTCTAAGTTCCGGTGGTACGGAGCGGAAACTCCCGAAACGCACTCTCCAAAGCGCTCCTCAATTGTGCGTTGCATTGGGTACTCACGGATATAACTTCGCTATGATCCTCTTCACAATCATGATCGGGTTGCGGTGGCATACTGGAAGAACTTTGTTGCTGCACCGCGATCAATGGCGAAGCAGGGAATAACTCGGTTTACTCCGTGAATCCGAGCGTAGTCGATCAAGTACGGTGTCATCCAGCATACAGTTACGCTGAATGACCCGCACCTGATCCGAAAGTCGTTGCGCCGACACGCTGATACCTGGCTCAAGCACCTGAACAGAGAGAGCATCCGACCCACGGTACGCAGTCAAGCTGCTTCCCCCCTCAGTAACCCCATAATATGCGCGCATGACGTTTTTCATTCATGGACTGGGTCCATCGCATGCGCGACACATTTCCACCGGCAGCGGGGACCCTATTCGGGGCCTGTTGGCCTCGAGATCCCAAGCCGCTGGTGGCCGTCCTCTCCTCGTCGTCGCGGTGGTGGTGTGTCGACGGCGGGGAGAAAAAACTCATCGCTCGAGCTCGACGCAACTGCAGCGACCGGAGACACAGCGCTCTCGGCTGAGGCGCGTGCCGGCGGCTGCGAGGCGGAGCTCGGCGACGAGCCCGGAGATGGAAGGTGTGCTTTAAGTCGCTGTCTCCTGCTTCTAGTCAGCATTTAGATCGTAATTTTTGACATTTCATATTCTATTTCTTGTTGTTTCTATTTGTATTTTCATATCAGAATTTTCGTTGTTATATTATTATTATGTATTATATTACTTATTTCCATCACCGTGACCACAGAACTTAAAGGGCTATTGAAGGGACACCGTGGATTTTAGTCAGTACAAGTCTGACAGTGCCTGAGCCCTGCCCGGGGTGGGAAGACTCATTTGATGATTTTACCACGCAAAAAAAAAGGTGTTTATAAACAGTTTCGGAGCGATGAAGTCTACAAACATTGTAGAAAAACCAGTATGTTCACTGGTTTTTTCTCATACTCCAAGGAAACATTTAAATGTGTGCGTGGCACTAACACATTTATAAAAAAATGGCTTCACTAAAAACCTTACGTTTTGTTTCGAACATGGAATCTGACATTTTATAATCTAAGCTTTCGTTTGTTTTTCTGTAAGGTAACATTCGCAAGAATGTTATTTACAAGTGAATGCTGAAGTTTCATCACCACTAGTAAACATTAACTGCCTTATCACATCTGTTCAACACGTGTCTAAAAAACCTGTGGACGACATTTCACTTTGATATAAGGTTCGTTTATGCAGTGACACTTTTTTAGACAACTGTACCCTTAGCATGACTTTTCACTCTTTTACGTTACAGCGTCTTTCCAGTATTTACAGCGTTTCTTGTATGGGAAGAAATGGAACAGCGCCTCTGGTGTGCGAAGAAGGAACTAATTTTTTCCTTGAAAATTGTCAATTTGAAATTGTCAAAGTTCCAGTTTACTTTACGTCTCAAATACTGAAAACTCGTGCTAAGGTTTACTGTTCAAAAGCTGTTTAAATTTTTGTTTATAGTACGACGGTTTATGTGAACGAGCCATATTTAGCTCGGGGTCGTTTAGCTAATTACAGCCTGCATTAGATGTCATTCATTAATGTCATTACATTTTGTTTGTGACATACGAGTATTATTAGTCTAAAGTACGATTAATAATTGTAGTCAGTAAAATGACATTTCCAGTGTTGCAGGTTTTTTCGTCCCAAATAAATAGTGATGTGGTTAATCGAGATTTAACAATTAAAAGTTAATCGAGGATTAACGTTGTTTAATACATATATAAAATATTAAATTGCCTTTAAATAATAAAAAAAATGTAATTTACGCTAATTAAACAGAAGAAGCCGTGTATCGGTTGGTAATTAAATCTATACTAATATTATAAAGCTGGAGAGTTTGATTCTTTGTTTGTTTGAACGCGCTAATCTCAGAACTACGGTTTAGAAATGAAAAATTATTTTGTGTGGGAAAATCCATTTATCGAAGAAGACATATGTCCATTTATCGCCTAATAATTCAACATATAGGCAGTGATGAAGGGTTTTGTAGAAACCGGGTTACTTAGGTTTGAATAGAAGAAAAATAGTATGGATTATCATGAAGAAATGAACTCGGAGTGTTTTGAGGAATGGCTTAAAAGCATTTTGCCAAATTTAAAGCCAAATGCGGTGCTGGTTTTAGATAACGCACCGTACCATTCAAGAAAGTCGAGCGTATCCCTACTTCAAACTGGCGGAAGGGCTGATATTATTCAGTGGTTGGATGAAAAAATAAATTTAATATCAACCTACAATGATAAGGTTGAATTAATAGAAATAGTAAAATTACAAAAATCTAAATACGAACGCTATGCTGTGGAAGAGTTGGCTGCTGAATACGGTGTCACAATCCTGCGTCTGCCTCCTTATCACTGGTGAGCTCAACTCAATTAGAGTTAGTTTGGGCTCAAGCAAAGGGGTACGTCGCCAGGAACAATAAAACTTTTAAAATGAGAGACGTAAAGCAATTATTTGAAGAAGGCCTGAAAGAAGTGACGCCTGAAAATTGGAGAAAGTGCATCAAGCCATAAAAGTCGAAGACAAAATGTGTCAACTCGACCATATCATAGATGAATATGTGGATTCATTCATTATAAATGTAACTGATTCCGATTCCGAATATACCGAATTTCGTTTTAAAAATGGGCACACAGATAGTGTGCTATGTGTAGATAACTAAAAAAATAAGAAATTAAAAAAAAAAACGGTCAAGCGTGGTTTGGCTTATTCGAATATCGTATCGTAAAGTTTTAACGGGATAAACGGTCTCATATGTGTTTATTCCTGACTATAATCTATATCGGAGCAAAATTTCATCAACATGCCTAGACCCAGACCCGAAACAACTAGGTACTGCTAGGTCATATAAATATTTCTTCTGTGAGGGAACCGAACTCGCGACACGCTGCACAGCAGTCTATTTGCTCAGCCGCTGCGCTAACCGTGCCGTCAATTAATATTGTTTGAGCAATAGAGTAGAATATTCCATGTTACGAATTTTGCATAAATATTGCAATAAGTTCGTAACTTGGAATATTATATTTTATTGTTCAAACAATAGATTAGATATTTGATAAAGAACAATTTAATTAGCAACGCTGCTAAAATGTCCAGCCGCGTTCGTAATATATAAAACGAGTAGGTAAGATTCATTTATGATTACTCGCATATATAAGCTTTAATAATTCCAATTATTCTGTTCATATCATGTTCATCTTGTTATTAAGGTACCCGATATCCCGATAAAATAAAAGTACAGATGAATGAGCAGTTCAGGCCATAAAACGTCGTCTGGGATTGAGTAATTAACATGAAGAAATAAAACTTCAACGCGGGAGTGATCAGTATTATTCAGTATATATAAGAGTTACCTACTTCAGTCGCGTGTTATCAACATAACAGTAAATAATAAGAAAGATATTGTAGAGTGGTGCTATTCACCTTTTTAGGATTCAAAATCTTTCTATCTCTCACTAACACAAGTACACGCACAGTCACACACAACAACTTTTTATGTAGAGCAGTTGATATGGATGTGACGTCGTGATATATTGCGTCGCAGCGACACGTTTCAGTGTCATGTCGATCAGAACCATGACTGTTGTGATTCCGCACCCTACCTTTGGGCTCATGTACAAGACGCCGCCGAGCCGCCGCCGCGCCGCCACCGCGCCGCCGCTGCCGAAAATGAAATAATAGCGAATGACGGCGCGGTTGCGAAGGTATCCATATAAAAACGGCGTGTACTTTAGTTTTTAGGAGGCCGTATTTCAGTTGGTTCAAAGCCTCTTCGTACACTAGGCAACGCAAGTCTCTGATACCTTACGCCTAAATTTTCCGAGAAACAAGTAGCATTTAGCTTCTGCCTAAAGTTTTAATTAAATCAAGAGCTTAATTTCGGTTCATCATAATATTCTGGTAATACGTATAGTTCCACAATTTATTACAACTACTGAGGCCTTATCACGAGGTTTTCATTTTTGTAGCTTTAGTTTTATAGAAAAAAAATTGTTCCTTGTTCGTACACTACAGGACCTTTTTCGAATTCCATAACGTCATAATACTTCAAGTAGGCCGAAAAAAATATAATAAGGAAATCTTGTGCCAAATCCTCTGTACTGCTTTGTACTCGAGAAAATAGAGTTGTGGATCACATGCATTCAAAAGCAAAAGGCTGAGAATGTTCTACGTATCCAATACATTATAAATGCATTCAGGGTATAGTCTTTGCGTCGCTTTTGTAGACGCACACACCGACGGCTTTGATGTAAAAAATGAAAAATGTGGCGTAAAAACATAAAAAAATATGTTAAAAAATCATTTTCGTTACATCTCAAGCTAGGGGGAGTCCCAAGTCCCAACACTATCTGTCTTCTATTTCAGTAGATCAAATTATCGTTTGGGCTGATTGCGCGCTAGTTCGGACGCTTGGAGATTTCTGCGAATTTTAAGTTTCAGTCAGCTTTTATTCTTATTTGTGTCCTGTCAGATCGCATTTCTATCTTTGCGCGGTCTTACAGCAATGTAATAATTCCTGGTAACCTCACTATGGTTGCTAAGGTTGCCTTTGCTCGTAGTTTCTGCCACATCACCTGTTCTTCATCACTGCACTGCTCTGTGAATGCGTGCGCAGTCCTCGTACCCTACGCTATGCTTGTCTCGCCACGCTCGATGCGTTTAGATGATGATTTGATTTAGCTACATTTTAATCGCTTGATCACGCGGCAAGGAACCTTCCAGAGTGCCGGCCGCATGTGCGCGCATGACCTCTATGTGTAAGCCACCGCGATGAGTGAGTTTTCCTTCTATCCTGTTTCGCTTTGGGCTCACGGCTGGGACACGCACGCATCTTCAGAGGCTTGCAGAGGTCTGACACAGCGCTCACGGGAGCACCCGTCTCGAGCTGATTTCGGGGTTCCAGTATTGGGATAGACCTGCCGCCTACCGCTGTCAGACGTCATACCTGTCTCCGTCCTACCGCTGAAAAGACGCTCGACACGTGGACTACCCACGCGGCCGCTACCAACGCCTGTACGTGCCATCAACGTGGCAGGAGCGCACAACACTTGTCTAGCTTAAGGCACTGCCTGCCTACCTGCCTGCTAACGCCTTATCTCTGCGTGGTGTTGCCCACGCCTGTTGACTCTGGCGACCAGTAATTAGTGATCCAGAGACCCTAAGAACCTACTCCCTTTTTCTGTGCTCGTGCTCTCACCTATAATAAACGTGTAAAGTGATACTTGGTCTCTGTCCTCTAAACCTACCACGAAACCCACTTGTCACACAGACTGTCTTTAAAAAGCTATTGTATGTTTTTTTAAACGATGAAAAAAAGGAGGAGGTTCTCAATTCGACATGAATTTTTTTATGTATCACCACGCAGTACTTTTCCTGGCGTGATCCGATTTCAGAAAAATATTTTTTATTGGAAAGAGTTGGTCCAATTTTATTTGTCGAATCACCACTTTTCCGACCGTTTAGACCAAAAAAACTGCAATACAATTAAATTGTTCCTAGTATTCACTGGAACTGACAACACCAGATCCCGACCTACCTTTCAGCAATTTTCAGGAAATATATATAAATGAAAATAGGACCCTTGATTACTTAACTGTTATTCTGCTAGACTTGCATTTAAAAAGTTAGTTATAACAGGATTTTTAAAAGCCAAATCATATTTTCTGTATTCATCGCGGGCATGTTCGCACAAGTAATTTTCAGTTTTAATAAAACATTATTTCCATTAAATGTTTGCAATGAAAAATAGTGTTTTTTTGTAAATATAAAGCACATTATAAATGTACACTCTTAAAATATTCATATGCATTTAAGCGTGAATGATTGGCTGTAACGAAACGATTGACGCGGAAATACTATATCGAAACATGAACTTATCATAAAATCCAGACTGAGCACTCCAAGTTTCGCATTTTACAAAAATGAACCGTAATCGCCACTGCTTTTTTATCGTGGTAAAATCATCAAATGTGTCCTCACGATCGTAGACGAAAGTCGCCTTTGTTCACCTAGGTGATATTTTTCGAGATGAACAAAGTGGACAACTTTGGTGCCCTCAATTCACCTGGGCGATAACACCCATATAAATGACTACGGTTTTTATTTTTACTATCCGATTTAATTTCCGCTGCCGAAAACCTTTGACAACGGTGAAACGGTCGAACGAGAGTACTAATTAGGTTACCATAGTAAGTTTTTAGGGATCCGTACTCAAAGAGTAAAACGGGACTCTATCACTAAGACTTCGCAGTCCTTCTGTCTGTCTGTCTGTCCGTCCGTCTGTGACCAGGCTGTATCTCATGAACGGTGATAGTTAGACAGTTAAAATTATCACAGATGTATTTCTGTTGCTGATATAAAAAGAAATACAAAAAAAAATAAAAAAAAATGATATCTTCGTGGGCTCCCATACGACGGACGTGATATTTTTGTTATAAACGGAACCGGAACAATAAAGATAATTATAAACGGAACCCTTCGTGCGCAAGTCCGACTCGCTCTGTGCTAGTTGCTTTTCCCTCCTCTGTCTGAATACACATCACACACACATTCACACAAATCTGTATTCTAATTCAAGTTTGAAAGCATCTAAATATACGAGTATTTAATTAGGACTAATTATCGATATGTACACATTTGAAAACAGTTATTTTAGGAACTTCATAGAATGCGAATTAAGCTAACGTGCATAAACATTTCGGATATTTCGGGCACGTGTACCTACACACTTCAGTCCACTTCTGGATATAGGGCTTTCCCAGTCTGTGCCACATCACTGCTATTCGCAACCAGTCTGTCCCTTTATAGCTCGTCTGTTCATCTAGCTAGGAGGCGTCCCACACTATGCTTGCAGGTACGCGGACTTTAATCCAGCCATAGCATGAGAGAAGATATATTATTTGTCTTTTGTTATTTGCCTCGCAAAATAGAGGATTATTGCCTTTATAAAAATAAACATTAGGTACATAAACAGTTTGGGAATATTTTAATATTCGAGTACCTACACAGACAAAAACTAAATTATAGAATAAAAACTCTTAAGGAATACCTATGTACAAAAAATAAAAAGACATTCATGTATATAATCTTTGATATTTTTTTATGTTATGTCCTCGTATGTTTTATTCGTAAGAAAATTGAATATAAAAGTTTGTTTTCATTATAGAGCTTGATATTTCGCCTATCACAACGCGTGGGACGCATTCCTCATGTTTTATTGATTAAACGTAATGGATTCTTCCTGGTCATTGGTTTTGTTATGACTGTTTATACGTTACTTATATACCTACCTACCTAGATACATGCATTAATAATCTTCTATAATATAAAAATGGATCGCAAAATGTGTTGCTAAGCTCATAACTCGAAAACGGCTGGATAGATTCGGATAATTCTTTTTTGTTGTGTTTGAAACCACCGGGACGGGGTTTTAGAGGTCTTAAACCAGTGCGAAGCCGGGACGGGCCGCTAGTAATATATAAAAATAGATGTTAGATATTTCCCACAGCTGGGACGCAGGTTTTTTCTATGAGAGGTATCGTGCTAATCACGCGGGTTTAGTGCGGGTCGGGATTGGTTCTTTTTGGTTTCAAAAATATGTTTTTCATTACTCATAACTCTGAAAGTATAGCGCCCTCACTACTTTACGGGCGACAAACCCCGTCTCGGGACTGAAATAAGTAACTTTCACCCCTCGGAAAACAATGAACTATGCTTTGAGAGCGGTGGTGGTGAACGCCTAGCTGGCTGGGTCCTAACCCACGACTTACCAATTTTAAGTCAAGGCCATTTCCACTGGTCGTTGGAATGTCTTAAGAGGTTACCGCGGCCCTGGAACAAGAAATCTTACTGAAGAAACAGGGTGGTTTAGTCAGTAGGAGACTGACAGTCCCTTCCGCACCAACGGAGTCATTTGCTGATTTTCCCAAAAAAGGGCAAATTGAATTACTCTATACAATTTAAAAATTAAAATAAGTAGGTAGGTAGTTTAATTAATTAAATTGTTTTAGTTAAATTCTTGTTTGGTAGTCGAATTTCAATTTCTTTTTTGCACAGAAAACTTTCTGCGTATCTATCAATTAACTTAGGCTAGGCGCTTATTTATTTCTTCTCAAATTTACTAGGAATAAATAAAAGCTCTTTAGTTACTAAACGAATTCCAAGCATTCTTTGTATGTATACTTCAACGCGGTAATTTATTTGCTGATCTGAAAATAAAACATTTGTCTGCTTTAGAAGTACTTCGGTGTAAATTGTCCCACGTTTAAACATGTATTACGATCGAGGATTGATAAATAAACCATGATATTTAATCAAAACAGAACATTGTAATTATTTCATGCAACAAAACGCAATATGCTTTTGACAATTAATTTCATTCTGACTAGAAAATATTCATGTGTACACGATGGGATAGTTACAAAGCGGAATTCTCTGTTATTATTATTTGTACCTCAGCTTCATACAAAGACGATATGTTACTAGACTCCTAATAACATGCGACCGATGTCTGTCAACACATTAGGCAAAAAAGTCTTATATCCGTCTTATTTCGACCACTCCTGTGAGCCGTAAACATACCTTGAGACAGAACAGACCATAAGTTAGCTAATCACAACGCAGTATCCCGTCCCCCGCTTACGTAGTACCTCAGCGAGTTGACAGAATAGTTTTTGTTCCTTAGATCGTGCAAGTAGAGTCTAGTAATATATCATCGTTGCCTTCATACCTTAAATGGCCCTCTGTGAGGGGGCCCCGTCATTTGCTGACGCTCCTTGAGGCGCGCGTGGAACACAACGCGCCGTCGACCCGGGCATGGTCCATGGTCGCGCGCCTACGGTGGCCGGAGATCGCCTCGCGACGTCCGACGCCGTGGGCGTTCACCACTGCGGCTGGGATGGAGGGAGGACGCTATCCTCTCCCTCTCGCGGCCCGCCTCCTCCTTTACGAGCATGACTGCTTCGCAGAAGGAGGCGACCGCTTCCCACTCCGTCTCGCTCCGCAGCATGGCCGCAACCAATGCCGGGCGCGAGAGGTCCCTGCCTATCGTCGCTGTGAGGACACGGCGGGGCCCCGCCCAAGCGGGGCAGTCCTGCACCGTGTGCTCCACCGTGTCCTCAGGGCGATCCGCGCAGTGGTGACACCCGGGCGTCTCTTCCTTACCCATCAGACACAGGTACCTCCCGAAACTTCCGTGTCCGGTGAGGACCTGCGTCATGCGGTAGGTAAGGACGCCATGGCGTCTCTCCAACCACTCCTCAAAGATGGGTCTTACCGCCGCTATTGCAGCGTGCCCGGCCGTCGGTCGCGACAGTCGTGCCCTCCATACTGCCCTGAGATCGCGCCGGAGCTCTTCCCGCCGCGCCTCGACTTCTCGAGGCAGCGGGGTTACGCCCCGACGCTGCGCCTCCACGCGCCACTCGTATACGCGCTGGAGGGCAGTCGCCTCCAGATCCCAAGGCAATAATCCGGCTAGGAGGTTGGCTGATTCGCCGGCAATCGTGCGGTATCCCCGGACCATTCGGATAGCCATGACCCTCTGGCATGCGACCAGCTTCTGTGGTCGCGTCCGGATGCTTAGGGCCCACACGGGGGCCCCGTAGAGGGCCATGGACCGCACGACACCGGCGTACAGCCTACGGCAGGAGGCGTTTGGCCCGCTGAGATTAGGCAGGAGTCGCCTGAGGGCGGCTGCTGCCCGGTTCAGCTTTGGGGCCAAACCCAGGAAGTGCTCCCGGAAGTTCCACCGGCTGTCGAGGACGAGTCCCAGGTACTTCATCGTCCTCAAGACGCCGATGCGAACCCCTCCCACCGTGATGTTGTAACCCGACGTTGGCGCGTTCCGGCCGCCATGAAAACACATGGCCTCCGTCTTGTGCAGCGCCACGTCGAGTCCCAACCGCCGGATCCTCTCCACGACTGTCGCGACCGCTCGCGTCGCCAGGTCGGCCACCGCCTGGTGCGACTCTCCCTCCGCCAGGACGAGCGTGTCGTCAGCGTAGAGGTTACGATACCCCATGGTAAGACTAAAGTGTCAGATATTTAGAGATTCTAACTTATTAGTAAAGACCGTTACAGATCTACAAATGACAGCTGGGCCCATCGGCTTTACGTGCTTTCCTAGGCACGGAGGAAACTCGCTATGGTAGATGGTTACCCATCCACAGACCAACGTCGGCAAGTGCGGCGTAACCCGGAAGATCGGTCTGTGCGGCTGTAATTATTTAGCCACGAGCTCCTCTCTATTTTTACCCTCGCTATTGTACTTTCACAACTGAGATACGGGTATTCATTTTCATTTCAGTTTATAGAGGTTTAATTAAAATTTAAATTAGAGAAGTATAATGAAACTGGAAGCAAGATAAGTTATGATAGGTAATCAATAGTCCTTTACACAATGCCGACCGGCTTTGTATAAAGTAAAACCTCGTGTAAGTGATCAAGACAGCCGATTGGCAGTCATTTAGAATATTTAAATTAGTTTCAATTGGAAAAATATGAATGAAAATATATTGGTTATTTGACAGTATGAATAAATTACAAAACTAATTACTCCGTCTTTTAGAGTTTACTAAAAGTAACGGACTCGTCACTATATAAATAAAACTGCTTAGATCTTTAAAACTACGGAAAAAGGTCGAATATTTTTGACAACCTACTTAACTGACAGACTAATTAGAATTATTCAGTCAAAATAGCTTATTTAGATTTATAATTTTCTCGGGTCTGCTTTTGCTTCTGAGTAGTTATTACATATTAAAATAAGTAATCTGCAATAAGATACTTGAAAACCTTCACATAATTATGATGAAATCATAAATTTCATTTAATAAATTAAAATAGACGGCACGGTTGGCGCAATAGTTGAGCGACCGACTGCTGCTCGGCGAATCTCGGTTCCATTCCCACACGGAACAAATATTTGAATGATAGATTGTTTAGAGGATTGCAGTTGTTTAAGGTCGAGCGGTTTGTCTATGCGAGTAAATGTTGTATACGCACCCGTGATACAGCAGAAATTCCTAGAGTGGGGTATTATTACCAGCCTTTAATGTTCCCACTGCTGGGATTCAGACTTTCTCTTTGTGAGAGGGAGAAGGCTACCACGCGGGCCCAGTGCGGGTTGATAGATGTCACATGTCCTCGAATTGGTTCTAGAACTTACTCTCTTTGTCACGATATTTTCCTTCACCGTTTTTAGAGCAGTGGTGATAAAATTGTAATAATTATATGTAATAGTCTTGTAAATGTATATTATTATTGTCTAATTTAAATTAATTTCAGTATTTTAGTCTCAAATTATGATTGTAAAATTGTTATATTTCTATACCTGTAACGGTAGCATAAGTGAACTAATGTATGTTAAAACTACTACTATAACTAAAATCTTTGTGTAGGTACCATAATATACTCAGAAATAAATGTTATTATATTCTATTCTACACAGAGTAATGCTCCTGGTTGGGTGCGATCCCACTACCTTAAACTTGTAAATTGGGGCAACGTCTTATAAAAACTCATACATACTTATCTTTAACATTGACGAAATGCGGCATCAAGTCGTGATATTAGGGGACCTTCAGAAACATTCATTTTATGGACTATAAAACATAATGGCTTTTAGAATGGCGACTAGCGACGCCTTCGGTCAGTTTTAGGATATTCTTCGTGAGCGAAATTTAACTTGGTCTTCCTTCTTCTAGATGAAGAAGTATTTGGGTCACTAAATCATCACTATCACAAAGAAAAAGTTTCTGAATTGGATGGAAATGTTATTAAACTTATGATGAATTCGTAAATGTCCCGGTCATGTTCACTATTCGGGTATTCGTTATGTGCGAACTCAGTGATTGAGACTAATCGATCGTAATGCGCGATGTGGCAGAGATGTGTTTTTTTTTAAACACATCTCTGAGTGTGGGGCAATCCCCACACTCCGTACTTCTTCCTGTGTGGTGGGTGCGTTTACAAACATTTATTGGGACACACAGGACAGAATAAACAAAATTACACGAATAAAAACAACAGAGAAAAACAAAAATTAATAAAAGAAAAACAAAGGTTAAACAAAACATAAACTAATTTAGTCCTGTGCGGGGCCAAAAGGCTCCTACCTCAGCATGTGCTGTGACATTTAAGTGTCACATACACCTAGACCTACTACTTGCAGATCATACAAATAATTATTTGTTCCGTGCGGGGATCGAACCCGCAAACACGCTGCGCAGCAGTCGATCGCTTAGCCACTGCCAAAAATAACAAATAAACATTAAATAACTCTCGGATGCATGCGTGCTAAATTAAACATGCACCACCAACTTTTCTAGTATGTTTGTTGTACGTTCGTTCCGAAAATTTTTATCTAAATATAGAGTTGACACGAATTGACATAAAATTTATCCCGAAATAATTAATTGGTAATTAGGAAGCCCTGTTATTGCGTAGGTACACGGTGAACACGAGAACAGTGTTTGCTCATGACAGAATGTTTTGCAATGAGACAGAGGAAGGCTTTACCCATGACCATAATGTAGGGTAAAACAAAAAACAATGGCGTGTACCACGGGCGGCATCAAAATTTTATTTTATTTTACTAAACTTAAATTACGATGACACTGAACAAACTATTACCAATAATTCATAAGCTTATTCTCTTCTTATTATTCCCCCAAAACAAAAACATATTTACCATGCTCACACACATATCTACTTAAACACATACACATAAACATAACAAACATCATACACAAACACAATACACATATACAGTGACAAATACATGCCAAACACACACACTTATAGGGATACATAACACAAATTACACGACTAACAGTTTCTCATACTTTGTTACTTACTGCACTCGTCAGCGCTAAAGTATAGTTGAGGTATTGTAAAAGATAATGGGTGGGACCCTGGTGTCCTGAAACACAGGCTACGAGCCTAGCTTAGGCACCAGTCTCCCACAATATATGATATAAACTATATATGTATAATGATCTGTCTCAAAACTATTGTTCTGAATACTTTATATTGTGGTGAGAAATAAACAATTTATTATTATTATTATTATTTAGGAAAATAAACAGTTACACACTACAATGATAATTATACAGACAATTCATACAAAGTGAGCAAGTGTATAAACCCACGACATTTTCCACAGATTATAAAAAAATTGATGTCGTTCGTTGGGGCTACATCCTTGCAAAGGTTACGGTAATGTCTTATGAACACTAATGACAATTGCAGGAATAAGGAAGTTTCTTGTCAGTAGAAATCTGGCCGTCCCATCCGCCCCACCCAGGATGTCACTCATGTAATGACTTCCACCCCAAAATGAAATCGGTTTAAAAAGGCAAGCGCTGCTATTCATACTCTTTGTATCAAAACAAAAATCAGGTAATCTGCGTGTTCCATGAATTGCAAATGTCCTTTCATCAGAATTATTCTCCACGTGTCGCCAGTTCGCCACATAATTCTAGGAATCATAAAGTGCGCATTAATTTGTCAAATAATTACCATGAATTTTCGGGTAGGTACATTGCTATTTTTAAATAGTTACATTAGTTACATGGATATGGTTAAATGCGATGTGTTGTGAGGTTATTTTATAATGGAGAGTTGAATCTAAATATTTTTGACCAAAATATAAAGTTAGCTCATAAAAATGAATGCAGACTATCTATTGCCACAGATAATTAAATACTAGAATAACCATAGGGACAGACAACATTGAGCTATTTTTACTACGTATAGAGAGGACACTACGTATCTATGTCCTATCCAGGATGAGTGAGCGCGCCTATGTTCATTCAGTTGTTTGACAGCTCTGTGGCGTGCTCTAGGCGGGCGTACTCATCCTGGATGGAACACTGGTGATGCGTGGTGTCGTCTCTATACGTAGTAGTAATAGCTCAATGACAGACAATGACAAAATACACATCAGTCAATGTGTAACTTTCACACAATCACTCACCCAACAAGGACTAATTAAGTAATTTACCCGAGGTAATTAGCTAAACAAAAATTAGTGTTGATCGATTGCGGCTTTCGCGCTTATTTTGTTTTTTTTTTCAAATAAATTTGTCCTGTAGGCGTCCAGCTACACAGCCAGTATGTTACATACGCATAATTATTATAAAATAACCAAAGATTTCTCCGAAACATATTATGTTATTTTAGAGAAATAGTTGAAACTAAATTATATTAAAGTAATAATATACATTCTTAGTATTTAACTTTGAGTTATTTTAATTTTACATAGAACTGTAATTTAGTTAGTGGGTGTATAAAAGTTACAACATGGTTCAATAGAAATGTCAAAATAAAACTATTTTATTTGGCAGCTGTCAGTCGAAAGCAATTCTCCCTAGGGCTACAATGCATAACTTTTAAACCGCTTATCAGGCATGATCTACTTTCAAAATATTTTATTTCACATGTGCCTCATGAGAACCCATAAAACGTCGAAATAAAGGCACGTTTCGCGTTGATCGTTTCCATGGAGAAGAAACGGTAAGAAACTCCATGGTAACTCTTTTAAAAAAATATTTGTTTTCGTACCACTTGCTCAAAAAAGTGACATTCTATGCCACAAAAAGCGAACATAACAATAGTCATTTTTAATCTGTGAAAAACAGGGAAAGAATGTTGTACTGAATTTCATTCTCTCTCTAGGGAGAGAATGTGATTTAAATTTGGAATACTTAGATTACGGTAGACTCGATCGAAAGCTAACCAGAATAATAAAACATTAAAAAATAAAGATTTCGAGTCGACAACATATATCCGCAAAATTCGGATTGTCGAGTATTTTGTAAATTTCTAATGATTTTCTGACCAGACAGATCGCAGCCGCCATTATTGACTTCGGTTATCATGTTGAGTTTTTTTTTCTTTCTTTATTTTCGGCCTATGACTTACCGTGACACCTACATTTAGTACCTTGATGTGTAGTATTTGGGACACACGTTTCACCCGAGCGAAGCCGGATTTTCATCTAGTTAAATAAAATTACGAAAACCGACGAGGCCGTATGAGTTTGATGCCTTTGCTTTTTTAATTTGCCGCGTTTTTGTATTCTTCAAATACATAAAAGTTGAGTTTATTTTTATAAATAAGTTAATGTTAAATATTAATGTTTAAAATGCGTATCTCATATTATTACTGTGTTATTTTTTTCACAAATGGTACGAAAAGTAGAGTATTTTCCTCGGTGATAAAGCTGTCTTAGTCTTGGGTGAACTTAAATCCCTCGCTACACTCAGGACTCGTCTTAAATCCCTCGCTTCGCTCGTGATTTAAGTTTTTAACACCCTCGCTACGCTCGGGAGTAAACCTCGAGTCCTTCGTTACGCTCGCGATTTAATTCGCCACCCGCGACATAAGACCCTGCTTTATCCCCTTGGTTAATAATCTACTATTTTACAATGTTACTGTTACAGTTTGGTATTACATAGTTAGATTTTTGCATTACGAAAGGTGTATCTTTTCGCGTAGGAAATAGAGTTAGATTTTGAGTAGCTCTTTTGAAATATGCGCGCAGAGTTACGTCTCGGTCTGAGCTGACCCTTATTTGACAATTTCATATATGTAACTCTATGATATACATGACTGTTATTTTTAGTTTATAAGTTGGATAATTTTATATTGTTGTATCATTTCTTTAATGGAATGTTTACATTTTTAGCAAGAAAGCGATAACATGCATATCTTTATTTGTCTTTTTTATTAAATTAATCTACATTGTCCGATCAAGTTAGTTCGAAAAATAAGGGCTATATTTTCTACTCTTACCGCACCTGAAAATCGTATTTTGTGAGTAAATAATACTGTTATTACAAATCTATGTGCCAACTTACCCTATATATCACAAAGGGTAAGTCGTTTCAAGTTTTTTCTTAAGAATTTAGACAACAACAGTATCATAGACATCTTTTGTAGGTCATTTTATCTGACATACTTATTTTTCTGATAAAGCTCTCAGTCTGGCTGAAACAAATAAAATGCTGCGAAAGTGCGAATAAAAATATTTTTACGAACATGAACTTTGAATTACTTTTTTTGCACAAATGGGATCGATATGGATTTTTCGGGAAGTAATCTTACCGTGTAGTCTTACCAGTAGTACTACTGGGAGTCGCAATTCTTTTTTTTTTCCTAAATTTTGTAAAAAATAATTCCGTCTTACTAGTAAAAAGTTAAAAATCTGTTGAACACTTGTCTAAATAGAAAAAGTATCATTTGACATTGATATAAGGTCCGTTTTGTATTTATATTTTAAAGAAGAGTTTAGTTAACAGATGTTTATTTTTATGCAGTAGGTAAGGCTGTGATTGTCTGTTTTGATCCGATTAACAGCTGTTAATCGGATCAAAGCAGATACCAATACCTACCATAATAGTTACAAGACAGTACAACAATAAAAGTATTTTGTGTTTCTTTTTGTAACCTTCACCTTGACAATTAAGGGGTGTCTCATTGTTACAGCTGTGTCGGTAACAACATTGTTCAAAGACAGGGGGGGATCAAATCAGTCATTAAAAGTTTAATAGGACGCTGTCGCCGGAATTACATCGACAATTAAGAGGGTATTTGATTTACCTAGGTACAACAAAGGTATACATTAAATTCTTCAAAGGATTGTTGTATAATTTCAAACTACCTACTTGTAACAACTTGTATACGTACTTGTTCAAATTGCATACAATTTGGAAATTGTATACAATTTGGAAATTGTATACTTGTAACTTGTATAATGGTAACGCGACCTAAGGGTAGGTCTTTGTCGTAGACACATTCGCGCATGTCCTTCGTAGCAGAGCTACGCCGTAGCAGTGCTACGAACGGTGTGAACGATGCTCGCTTTTTAGGAAGCGTCGTTATTTTTACGGTTAAATACGCTATAAGCTATATGTAAATCAAATCAAATCAAATCAAATCAAATTTATTATTTGTGTAACATAGGTGCAGGTACAATGTTCTTATATTTTATTTTACAGGATCGCTATGCTATGCCAAGAGGCGTACAAATATTTTGAAAGCATGCAATGAATGAAATCATTATTACGTAATATATGAAAGTAAATATACTAATGTCAAAAAGATTTTACAAATAAAGAAATGTCAAATTTTAAATGTCACATTAGTCATTATTAAAGACACAATATTCAATACATCATTCTAGTCCGACTTATATTAAAAAAAGAAGAAATAATAATCTCAATAACAAGTTTACATTAAGTAAGTATGGCTAAAGGCTATATATAAATTCTAGCAATCCATACATTTTTTACTTTTAGTCATTTTTTTTTTTTTTAATCAATTTTGTTTTCGTCGTTTTATGAAGAAATAATAATTATGTATTTTGGTTAAACAGTTACTTAGTGAATTTAATGGGAGAAATAAAGTAAAAAAAGGAAAACTTCAATATAATTGTATATGACTGTTTGCCCGGCTGCGCCAAATACGCCCAGTTTAGTAAAAATGTCAGACATCTAGTGCCTGACTCTGATTTTCAACTGAACCTGGTTTAGAGATTAAGATGGGTATGGCGAACCAGTATAATAAACGCATTTTTCCCATGGTGGTGGGCATAAACAAAAGAGTGCCACCTGTATTTATGCCATTTACAAGGGTTCTTAAGGTAAAACCAACCTAATTTTCCTTGACAAGTAACAAAATACCGAAACCACCGATACCTTTATTGTTCCATACACATTGGTATTCAGTTAATGTACCTAATTGACGCAGGTATGTTATGTCAGCATCACTTGCTTACATGCGGGCGCATAGTAGAACGGTGATGTATACCGTGGTTTGATTGTATAATTAAAATTTACATGTCTCGTCGTTCATTTTCGGCTCATGAGTTGTTCTTCGGTTTGTGATGTTGTGATTTTAGTCCACGTTATTGGTAGGTAATTGTGATTGAAAGATATTAGGTAAACGTTCGGTGAGTTGTTTTTTTTTGTGAATAATTTAATTGTCTGTTGATTAAGTTGATATGTTATATTTGTTAGCTCCTAAAAAAATTGTTTTCATCCACCATAATTACGGAAGATATCCCGTAAATGACAATTTTTTTGTAATGAACCGTGTTAACTTAAAAAAAGTCTGTAAGTGTTGATTATTTACTTTTTTAGGTTTTTTTATACAAAGCATGGCTACAGAAAACCGACCACTCTGATCTATAGTGCCGCAACTATTATACTAGAATACTGAGGACTACGGGTGCTGATTTTCTAACACAAAGTGACCGTGCTAAAATATAAAGGCTACGTAACCACAGTACTAATTACGTCTGTGAGGATATTTATAAACGAATGGGATTATAGGTGGTATAATTACATCAAGGGCAACGAAATTATTCTACAAGAACAAGTTTTGGTATGAGCAATAACTTTCGACGATATCTTCAGCAGTTCCAAAGTCATCCAAGCTTATATAGGCATACAAACTTTTCCATATTATAATAATATAAATAAAATTGTCGCGGGTTTAAAAGGAGCACCGTGACTCTGAAACGTAGAAGGTGGATTTATTTATTTATTTACCTAACAATTTATGTACCTACACAGAAAACAGAACATGAAACAACGCAAATATAAAACTATAGTACAAGAGTACTGCTTATTTCTTAAGAAATTTCTCCGAGCAGACCCATTAGAGGAGAAACGTTGATAAAGAAATGTAGACAATAGTGTTTTTACTGACTAAAAAGACACCCTTTTTTTCTCCATTGGAAGGAATGGAAGGACTCATTTCATGATTAATTAATTCAACTAATGATCTAACAAGCATTGATTAGTGCCTCTTTATCTTTTCCAACAATATTGTCCATTAAATTAAATGGATTACATTCACAGCGGAGTGCTGACGTCTTCCGGATCTCGCTATTTTGTAACAGGTTTGTGAACCAACTTCAGATATTTGAAGGCGATAACGCTTGATTCCAGTCCAATCAGTTTTAAGGATTCACAATGCTTTGTGAAACCTCAACAGAACTTCAAAAGTTCTTTGTTTATTTTTTGTTTGTACAGTTTGCAAACAATAAATTATGTAAACAAGAGTTTTCATTACGTCAGTACTATGTTTACTGCAATAGGCAAGTTCCAACTGCGGGGGTAAGTCCACTTTTTGAAGAGTGGCTTGAGACGGCATCCTTACTTTTCGCTTGAAGCAGGTTCTCACAGACACAAGATTTTTCCAGAGGTCCTGAGTTGAATTTGGCTGCAGGATTTGCCCAGTTGTCACAATTGGGTGGAACACGCGGAGGACACGGTAGAACGAACGGTGAAAGTCTGCCCCGCTTAGGCGGAGCACAGTCTTATCCTCATGAGGTCGATAGACAGTGGCGATCATTCGCCGTAGTATGGAGCAGGAGGCATGGGAAGCAATTAGCAGTTACCTCCTGCGAAGCAGTCAAGATAGCGAAGGAGGAGTCGGACTCGTGAAGGAGAGGACAGCGTCCACTTTATACCCTTGTCGCAGTGGTACTCCACGGAGACGGACGTCGCTAGACGATGTCCGGCTACCGTATACGTGGGCATGCGGGTGGCGAGTAATGGGCGGGTCGCTCTCCGACCATGGACCATGCCCGGGTCCACGGCACGTTGTGTTCCACACTCGCCTCAAAGAGTGTCAGCGCAATGACGGGGTTTTGAGATCTAAAGCCTGTCGGGGTCGCGCGACTTACAAATTACCGTGACCCATGAACGTTAAGGGCTTAATAGCCCGTTTAATAAGAACACCGTGGATTTTAGTCAGAACAAGTCTGACAGTTCCTCCCGCTCTGCTCTTGTTGGGAGGACTCCTTTGATGATTTTAACACGAAAAAAAAAAGATTCTTTCCCAATTCACAACAAAAATTTCTCTACAAATGCTTAACTTAGAAATATTCAAAGCATGCTCACATTATTTGTTTTTGTTTTTGCAGTGTATTTCCTAGATTTACATGCCTATATTCGTAATGAGGTGAAGTGTTTTATTTTGCAGAATAAAGCTCTCGACCTAGTGTCCCGGCCGTTGTACTCGACAGTGTGTGTGGGCACGTGCAACGAGGTTAGGTCCATAATAATTCTGCAGGCGTCTGAGCACCTTCTTGGAACTTGTGTACAGAAGTTGTTGTGTGTTTGTTTCTCTGCACCACTCTAAGGTAGACTGGGAGAGATTGTTCATGGCATTAAGTCCACCTATGTACTGTTTTCTTACATATGTTTGAAGTTAAATAAATACAGAAGCTTTTACTTCTTGACGATTGCATGTTTAAACTGTCGCAGGGAAATGAGGAAATCAGGGATTTCACGAAATTCCGGAAGATGTGGAATATTCTTGGTTATTACGTCTTCTCAATAAAGTCTAGAAATATGACAAAATCAATACATATAGAAATAAATACCTATTCCGTAGTAATTTTATAACTCAAGAATGGGCTCACCTATCCAAAACAAATGTTTAGGCTTTGTTCGGACTATTAAGTAGATGGTATATGTGAAGTTCGCACAAAATCGGTCGAGCAGTTCTTCATTTATCATATTTATTGTAACAAATGATGCAGTAGTAGTACTATTAGTAGTGTAGTAGTATTGATTCTGTAGCGCTACGAAGATCGCGGAAGAACATTTAATATTAGTACAAGCTGTATCTAATATAAAATATGATAAATATTACAAATGTAGGAAAAACAATACCAGGTCACAACTAAGTACATTAATATAAGAAATCAACAAAACTCAATATAGTTTATGAGATGATTGAATTTAAAGAATTTTTCGAATAATAAAAAAAACTATTCACTTTACGGAAACCATTATACACACGTAAGTAAAAGTATTTAATTCAACAAATTATTAAAAAAAAACCTTTTAATGACCCAGTAAATTATTTGTGACATTAATTCTAATAAACCTAAATAATCTCAGAAGATCTAGAAACAAATAGCCGAAAGGATTGAAAATAGATACTGGGCCCCCAGTGTCTATTTTCAATCCTTTTGGCAATTATAATGAAAAGGAGAACTACAAACAAAAATAGCCTTAGGGTTCTAACTCCGCGGTAAATCCTGCTACCTTATATTATAAACGTAAAAAGTTTGGACGGATGGATGTTTGTCACTCAAAAAAAACTACTGAACGCATTTGGATAAAATTTTACACTAAATTGTTTTCCATACACATAATTATGTGGAAAATGAAATACATTAATTACTCATTTAAGAGTAAGAGTTATAGAAGTATGATTTATGTTTAAGAGGGCTATCACACGTTTCCTTGTTTTTGTGCAAGGTTTTTAAAGTGATTCTGGTTAGGATATGGCCACAAATTAAAAAAAAAAATATACTCGAGAAAGTTTGATTATTTCTGCGTGGAGTGTATTGAAAACATTTTTAGATTTGTTTACATACATGAGTAAAAACCTTGTCTCTGCAAAGGATGTTTCATAAAATTCTACTTTTTGTCATACTTTTGTATTGAATTACATAGAATGTATAATAGTAAAATAACATTTGAAAATGTCCATGGTACATCTGAAAGTTTATATTTGGAGTGTATTAATCAGATTTTTATTTTTCATTCAGAAATACACCAAAAATAATTCTGGAAAACAGGAAGAATTTGACATTTTTTCGTCCGAAATTATATTTTTTATCTATCAATATTTACTGAATATTCAATCAAAAAGTATTCAATAACTAAGTTTACTATGTTAGCTTGCATGAAAAAAATAATTAACGCATTTAAAAGTAAACTAATAGTATAAAATAATTAAAATATGCAACGACAAAATTCAATATAAAACCAAGAACGGTTTGTTCTTTGATTTAGACAGCGCGGAGCGCTCTCAGAGGGAGGACGTACCGCTCGCAACCATTTTGACATTAGTCACGTAATCATTAAAATTTAAAATACACGCCATCATTCATGACCTTTAGACGCGGCGCTAGTATCTTTGTCATGGCATCAAATTCCATATAAAAAATGAAGTACCTCTAATTTTCCGCAGGTCATGAGTGGTGGCCAGGAATATTTCCAATCGCCAAGAGTATAGCGCGACCAACCTTTTTTGATACAAGCTAATATTTTGAATTAATTTAATTCTGATCTGTTTGCAATGTAAACATATAAATGTGTTGATTGTATTTTCCCTATATTCGAATGTGGATATAATTCTAGATAATTAATGTAAATAATTCTGATAGCTTTTTTTCTGAATTGGTAATTAAATGTAATGATGAAATGATGAAATGAAATGATATTTATTTTTGCAAGTAGGTTAATATCAACACTTTTACACGTCGTCTTTTTACAAACTAGATGAAGCCGGTGTTTCGTACCTGACTACTCTGAGAAGAAACAGCCGAAACAAACTCAGAGGTCACTGTCTCTTTTAAAGTCCAGACATTAAATTGGTAGTCATACGAGAGCTATGTAGGTTAACGTCTGAGATGGTCTTTTTAAGAAAGAACCACACACAGATTTGAGTGGACCTGTCCAGTCAGTGCAAGCATTTGTCAGTTATCGTGTAGCTCAAACTCGTGATTCAAGGAGCACAACTGTAATTTCAGACTTGCCAACTTCCCAAACATTCCAGTTCATTTGTATAATACCTATAGCTCGCTGCGGACGCACAATACCAGCGGCCATGCCCCTAGTGGTATGGCTTTTTAATACGTGGTAAAATCATCAGATCAGCACTTCTACCCAGGGAAAGACGGGAGGGACATTCAAAGTTGTAATGACTAAAATCTACGGTGTCCTTCAATAACCCACTGCGATCCGGGGGCATAGATACTTGATAAGACAGTCCCGCGACGCCGGCAGGATTTGGCTCTCTAACGTGCGCCCCGAAAATCCGTGAAAAATGGATCTGTACCCCTAGCACGAGTTTTCACTATTTTACTTTACAGTATTTACAGCGTTTCTTGTATGAAAAAATGGAACAGCGCCTCTGGTGTGCGAAAAAAGAACTAAGTTTTTCCTTGAAAATTGACAATTTGAAATTGTCAAAGTTCCAGTTTACTTTACGTCTCAAATACTGAAAACTCGTGCTAAGGGTACTGATTGTTTTGAGGTAGCGGTTAACCCAGACATGTGCCAGTCTGCTATTATAGGAAGCCATAACTTGTAGAGGTGGAACGGAGTATCTAGGACTGCATAGCGATATGTGTGAGCAAAAGAGGTACAGGAACGCAACGTTCCTATATCTCTTTTGCTCACGTAAAGGCAATCGTTGTTCAGTCCCCCATCTTCCCCATAATTGACTATGGTGATATGTATTACTATGACCTGAATACGGATTTTCTCAAGAGACTTGAAAATTGGGATTAAAGTTTGTATGAAAATAATTTAATCTCACGTGATTTACTCAAAACTTTCCACTGTACACCTATCAACAAAATGGATAAAAATATTTATTGACCATGCCCGTGTCGACGGCGCGTCGTGTTCCACGCGCGCCTCAAAGAGCTGTCAGCAAAATGACGGGGCCCCCTCTCAGAGGGCCAAAGCCTGCCGGGGTTGCGGGACTCATACCATCACCGTGACCCCGGAACATAAAGGGCTACTGAAGAACACCGTGGATTTTAGTCAGTACCACTCTGACAGTACCTCTCGTCCTGCCCGGGGCGGGAGGTCTCATTTGATGATTTTACCACGTTAAAAAAAAAATGCCATTTCAATAGAAATCAGGTAAAAAGCCTAAGTGACCAACTGTAGCATCGTATTTCGAGCATAAGCGAATCTATGCACTGTTAGTCGCGATTGATCGTGGATGAACTCAGATACCTACTATCCTACTATTTGCTATGCGAATGGAATAATGTGGAGTTGTACCACATTTTCTACGCAATCTTGAGAAGTTAGTACCTTCGTCAGTTTTGCGAGACAGAATAACCACCCCAGAGCACTTAATTTAGAGCTCACCGAAACATTGTTTCAAGAGTACACTCTGAAAGATCTGTCTTTATTAAAAAAGAAACCAGCAGTGACCCAGTATAAGAAACACTGAAGCCCAGTCAAAATAGTTTGAGTTTTTATGATCCGCGTAGTAGATTTATCGTTCTCTTTGCGTGATTTAACGAACATGATGGTCTTCTTGGGCTTTACTCAGTTTCTTCCTGGATCACGGCGTGTGGTGATATTGCTTTTGTCTCTTGACACCAGTTTAAAATATTTTAAAACACTGGTTGGGAATATTCGACCATAAAACTGACCTCTTCTGGCTATATCTCCTTCTCTATGTCACATTAATCACCACAAGTGGCTCATTTTCGGCCCATAATTATGTCTCTAAATGGATGGCATAAATGACGGTTTGATGTATAAGTCCAAGAAAAAGTTTGAAAATTTTTAAACACCAAATCGTAAGTTCTAAATAATTTCAAAAATCTAATTAAATAAGTTATGAATTCCAGTTAGTCACAAGAAACAAAATGAACACTTGAAAGATATCCTAACAAGATTATTTACTCGTATAGAATGGAATTGAATAATCTTTAAAATGCACACCTTCTAAATTACAAATATATCCAATTCGCAGTGTGACACAATGGGCGGTCTAATCGCTAAAATCGATCAGTATAAGAGTTATACTTGTTTAAAGTGTAATTTAATGAGTGGCCCTTATTTTATTTTGCTAGGTATACATTTATCATATTATCCATTCGTAACTATTATCGTCGTGATATTAACAAATTAGAAATAGTTCGACCAAGCACAGCACTTATGCATAAAAGTATCTTTTATTTGGCCCCAATTATTTATAACAAAATTCCCGCACATATCAAACAATTACCAATTAGACTCTTCAAAATACAAATGAAAAAAAAACTTTTAGCTAAATGCTATTACAGCTTATCGGAATTTTTAAATGATTAAGTTAAATTGTCTAAAGTATTTATGAAATTCAATTGCGATATTTCTTTAATGTTAAATTCTTTAATGTTAAATTGTTTATTATTTTCTTTTTAAGTCTTTGTTAATCTTTGATCTTAACTTCACCCTATGTTTCAACCAAAAAATTTGTACGCCATAACTAGATGGCAAAACATGCAGATACCTCATAATTTATTATTAAGACCTGTATACTGTATACCACTCATGTTTTTACAAATAAATATATCTTTATCTTTAACTAAGAAAATAAGTAGTGTCTAGAAGCCCGGGATCTCACTTTGTTTATTCGAAAGAAAAGTGGCAAAAGCTCATGTTGTTTTCGTCCTGGTATACGAGGCGTAGCTGTGTTGATTGTGTTTTGTTTTTATGCGGGGGGCATCACGATGTCAAATTGACAGAAACTGTGTTCTTTCATTTTGTAATAGGGCTCTTAAGTTAAGATACGTTACGGTTTTTTAGTAAATAAAAAACAAACATTTATGTGACGAAATCATATAATACAAACGAGCAATATTTGTATAAGTATAATATTTTTTTAAACGGCCGAAGGTTTTTATGAATATAACATGCAACATCATAATATAGTAGAGATTGCTAGTATCAAATAATCATCAAAACAACGACATTTGCTATCACATTGTACCATCTGTCGTGTGATAATTATCTCGTGATTCAGTGGTCTCATAAGTCGGTCGCGAGTTTGTTACAAGAGCGCTTGTCGGCATTGGACGCCATAATTAATTCTAGCACGCAACTCGATCGCATCTACTGATGACTTCCATTATAGCCTGTCATAGTTTCGAAAATTTCCAAGTCTCATTATGGACTACGATTACGTGACGATGGTCGTTAGAATCGGTCAAACAGTAGGGCTTGATGACTTACGTGTTTGATGGCATATGGGCCTATGCCATCGGCAGATTTATGCAACCGCGTTAATTAGTTTAAAGCTAATTTCAGACGACGGTATACTATTGTGCTATAAAGTATAGCAAAGAAGGACCTAAAGCTATATGCCTGCAGGGATCGAGGGACTGTCTCACCTGGTAACCGCAGCCCTGGTACACAAAGGGCTATTGAAGGATCACCGTGGATTTTAGTCAGTGCAAGTCTGACAGTATGAGCTGGACTCATAGGACGATTTCACAACGTAAAGAAAAAAGTCGGAAAATTTATGCAAATCGCGTTAATTTAGCCACATTTTAAGGGCGCCCATTATTTCCGTTGTTGACCTGCCTCATATCGCACCATTGTAATCACCTCAGTGGACAGGCGAACGGAATCATGAGTTGATTGTTAGCAATTAGATTAATTAAGGTAGATAAAGGAGGCGTCACGTGAAGCACACCATATAAATAATTGCAGTGGTTGAGGACAATGTGCTTAAAAGTAAATGATTAATTAAATTATAAAAAGATGTTACTCATACGATAAAAAACTAAAAAGTAAAATATAAATTTCAAGGTTGCATTCGATGCAAGAAAAAAAGTTTTTCTGAAAAATCTATCAGGCAGAAAAACCCAAAAATGGATTTTTTTTGTTGGCTTTTGTATGTACTAGATAGGTGTTAGTATGTACGTGGAAATATCCAGAGCAGTTTCAGAGTACGATATTTTTTTAAAGCTATAGGTAGGACATGAACGAACAGTTCCTTTTTCACAAATTGTCAGTTTTTCTGACCGCTAAATAAAAACGTTTAATTTTGATTTGTACCGTCGTCATTAAACCTATATGGTTTTCAGAGAAGAGTATATAAAGGCGTTGTAAATAAGAAAGAGATAAATGCTAAGTTTTGAAGTTAGCGCGCATGCGGACGGCGAGTAATGGGCGACTCGCTGTCCTGATGGTACTGCGACCCCGGCAGGCTTTGGCCTTCAAAGGCCCCGTCATATTGCTAACAGCACTAGTATTGAGGTGCCTTTGGAATACGATGCGGCGTCTAGCCGGGTATGGTCCACGGCATCGCATAGCATGGGCCTTTCTAGGTCAGGGGTGACAAAAACAAGGTTGATGATAGTTAGCTTACCCAGAAGAAGCCCGTTCTCTATATCATTGAAGAGATTAGGGTTATATGCATTTGGAAACAGACAAGTCTGGTATATAAGTCTTGGTAGAATCTTAGAAGACTCTAGTACCTATATTTACACGAATATTTCCAGAATCTTAAGAATACAAAAAAAAATATATACTAAAAGTAATACCTGCGCAGCATATCGCATCATCTCGACACTTTGTGACATTGTAATGTTTAATTTAAATCATGACTTTTTATTTAAATGTCTGCATTGTAACGTCGACGTGAAATAAATTATAAAGTACTTATTAACTATGAATAATTTATACATGATGTTCATACGTATGGCAAATGCAAAAGTGTTAAAAAAACCTTAATTTGTTGCCTGATTTCAGTGGAAAAATGACAGTAGTACTAATATCACCGCCTCGTTTACTTCTGGTTTGGTGGCACTATTATATAGTATTGCTACTAAAACAAGATAAACAACAATATTTTAACACAACAACAATCAAATTGCCTATTTGTATGGTACCTAAATACAATTAAACTGCGTAAGCAGTTTTGTGGGTCTTTGTATTTAGTTTTAAGATTTTTTTTGATATTATTAATATAATAATTATTTTCATTCAAAGATAAATCACTGTAACGTAAAAATGAGATAAAATATCCTACGCGCTAATGAGGTTATAAATGTGTTGTATTGTTATGTGATTGCCTTTCACTTTAATTCGTTCAGCCATTTTTGCGTAACAGCACAACCATCAACACTTCCATCTTTCCATCCATCTATCCGTTCATACATCAAACAAACCATAAAAAACATACCATGACTTTTGTTCTTGTTTGTAGGTCAACTAGGTCATGTTTTATGGGACTACACTCCCAGGGCCCATGACGCACATCGATAGACAATCTGATTACTCTCCGGCCTTTTAGTAGGCCATCATCTAGTAGATAGCAGAAACTGCTGAATGATTCTGAAGTTTCTAAAAATAGAAAGATAAAGAATGGGGTTTCTTGTTAATTTCAATAAAATATCAAGGTTTTATTTTTTATTTTTGGTTACTAGTATTGCCTGTGTCGTTTTTATTTTTTCTATCATGCCATAGCTATGTAAGCTTTACAGGATTACGAGTAATAGTTGACCAATCACAAAGTCATCGACACGCTAACAGGAATTTTAGGGTTAAATAACATTTTTATTATTGTTGATTTTGTAAATATAGGCTTTTGGAATGAAAAATAAACAATTTGGTAGATATTTTTATTGTAATTCAAAAACAAAAGGACCGTTGAAACTTATTAAGGTCGAAAATAATGGTTTCAGTGCTAAAAAATGCTTGATCAATGTTGTTCTTTCGGGTAAAGTTTTACTATGCCTTAAATATAAGCTGAGCAATCAACATTTTTGTTCGCACACAAAACTTATATTATAACTAGCGGCCCGTCCCGGCTTCGCACGGGTGGAGGACCCGGTCTAAAATTTGAGATTTAAACTATCCTATCTCTCAAGTTGGATCGAACTGTACATGGTGTGCGAATTTTATTATAATCGGTTAAGCGGTTTAGGAGTCCATTGAGGACAAACATTGTGACACGAGATTTATATATATTAAGATTATTTAAAACTTATATTCTAAGTTAATTAAAAAATATATTAGCACAATATTTTTTTGCATTATTATAGCCTGCTTGAAATACATTTATTAAATGAGGACAATTAGTTTGAGTTAATTGTTCGAAATATAATTTAAGGAATAGTACATTGTATTCAAATGTACTCGTAGTATTGCTAATAGAACCTCATTGTTATTCCGCTTTTGGAGGACAGGTTTTATTGTCTATATAACAAAATTTACATTTCATTGTAATCAAATTGTCGGAGTAGAGCCAAAATATTTTCACTGAATAACTTGTTTTTGAAATCTTTGACTAGCTATTGACTAACAAATTGTGGCCTAATTTATAGGTCAAGTAGTTTAGTGGCAACTTCTATGGATATTAAATCTATTGGTATTGTTTCGAAAAAATAAAATATTATCAATACTTACGCAAACATAAAATATCATCAATATTATTTTTAGGAAACTACAAAGGACAATGAGCAACAATGGTAGAAGAGCCTTTACTGATGAGACTTAGCGGAAACGAAAGCACATACTTTTTTTTTATCGTGGTAAAATCATCAAATGAGTCCTCCCACCCCCTACTGTCAGACTTGTACTGACTAAAATCCACGGTGTCCTTCAGTAGCCCTTTATATTCCGGGGTCACGGTGATGGAAATAAAACCCCCGACCCCGGTAAATCCCGCGACTCCGGGCACATACTTACTTGTCAAACGATTCTGACAAAAAAATGTAACCGTCTTCAAAAAAACTACTAAAAAAAGGTAAAATAACCATAAGTGATGATGATTACCATCCGCAAATATTACTTCATAATATTTGCGAAAAACTATATGTGGGCCTATAAAATTTGAGGGTTGCCCCCGATTTCTCCAGAATCCAATCATTAGATCTTGACTTGGTGATTTTGGGACTACTCCTGGAGTATATTTTTACGAACAAAACAAAAATTTTGAAAATAGGTCCACAACCGCCGGAGAAATCGCGTAACAAACACGCCCAAAAATGAAACATACCGTCGAATTGATAACCTCCTTCTTTTTTGAAGACTGTAATATCTGTCCCGGGGTTATTTTTTCATTTACCTATCTCTTTTTTCACCTAGCCTAACCTAAAAAAAAAGAAAAACTATTTTTTTCCAAAAAATAAAAAATATGCCTTTGTACGGAATCGTCCGGAGAGACGGCTGTATTATTTTGGGCTTGCACCCACTAAAAACGTAAAACAAAGCTAAAAAAATAAAAAATCTGTATTTATAAAAGAGACATTTGTTCAAAAAATAGTTCTTTTAAAAACCAGCTGTTGCCAACGTCATCGCTCACATGTAAGTAGAAATTTGTCTACGTGCCAAACTATACTAAATACTTTGAGGCGTGTTTTTTTTCGTGAAATAGTAACAAACAACCATCCACCCATTCATCCATCCTTACAAACTTCATTTTTAACTAGCGGCCCGTCCCGGCTTCGCACCGGTGGAGGACCCGGTCTAAAACCCGGTCCCGATGGTTACAAACACAACAAAAAAATAATTATCCGAATCGGTCAAGCCGTTTTCATGTTATGTCGTGACAACGGAAAACGGGTTTCATTTTCATATATATATAGGTATTGAGATGAGTATCGAAGTAAGAATAAATATCATCAGGGTGTTGCAAGCTGGTATTTGTTTCTTTTACTTTATTTGAATACAAACAGTATATATTTTTTATCTATATATTTTTAGTTTGAAACGTCCGGGCACTGAAATGATATATAATTGAATCTTCTCATTATTTATTTTATACAGACATACAACAAACTTACTTCAAACTTTTTAGTTTGAATCGCTTTAATGTTCTTTTCTGAAAATACTTTGTTTCCTGGTAGTGAGAAAAATAATAAGTATGTTCGTAACATGTTGTCTGCTCGTTGCTGTACGTGCATATAAAGCGCGTTTTCACTGTAATTGGCTGACGCGCTGGAGTTTTAAACAACTATTTTTAATTTTTATTAACTATTTTAAATGATTAAAAATGTTTACACGCTCTCTTTCATCATGACCCATTTTGAATATAAATCTTTTGAATCCGACGAAATAACAAAGATCAAGGTCTGACTGTCTATAAGAAAAGAAGTTTATGGTGGGTCATAATTCAAATGTACACAGTAAGTTGGACAAAAGAAAGAGTTGGGTAAAAGTGTTATTTTATGTATTTTTGAATTTAGTATATAGGTTAGTGTGAAGAGAATAAAAAAATATTGCCTATTTTAATGGCGACTACTGGTCCAACATCTTACAATTTTTATAAAAACATTATTTCATATCAATGTCATAAGTATCTGTCTGTCTCAGTCTCTTCTTTTTCTTGTTAATTGTTGCTAAAGTAAACATTGAACAAAAATATCTGGTTTGTATTCTTTACATTTCAACAATGACAAAGTTTTGAAGGAAAACGGAAAATAACATAAATTATAAATTTCATTTTCCGGAATAATATTATTTGCTTTTTAGATATTTTCTTTCTATTATCATATTTCATTTTCCGGACACGAAAAGTATTCTTAATATCATAATATAATATATAAACGTATTTCGTATAATTCTTCGTATTCTTTAATCATAAAATTAAAGCATTGATCTATAACGCGCATGTTAGAAATAGGATATGTACCTATTTCTTGTTTTATTTATATTCCTATTTGAATATCAGGATGTTTTGTATACTGCTATTCATTTACTGTATGGAAAGTATCTCTAATGACTTATGTATAGTGATGTGTATATAAGGAAAGCATAGAAAGTTAAAATTATGTATTTATTACCAAGCTACGTCTATTCGCAACCCTTTGTTTTAAACCCTGCGGACAGAAATACAAACCCTGCGCTGACAACTACACCTTATTGATATTTTTTTATATTAATAATCAATTATTAAATAATTATTTGATAATCCATTTATTATATTGATGTCATATACAAATATTTTAGAATTTCACTGTTCTTAAATATATGATTTCATTTTTACAGCGTTGTAGGTATTAACAAAAAACTTCTAAAATCATGGCAGTTACTTTGACTGTACATCGAAGATATATAATCTGACTAGCGGCCCGTCCCGGCTTCGCACGGGTGGAGGACCCGGTCTAAAATTTGAGATTTAAACTATCCTATCTCTCAAGTTGGCTCGAACTGCACATGGTGTGCGAATTTTATTATAATCGGTTAAGTGGTTTAGGAGTCCATTGAGGACAAACATTGTGACACGAGATTTATATACAGGGTGTTTCTTTTAAATGGGCCAAAAGGGAGAAATCCTTATTCATAAGAGATACGGGAAAGCTTTCTTAGGAACCTTTAGCTCTTTTTTGATGTTGACAATTTTGGCGTTTTTTACTTTTTTGGTCAAGTGTGAGTTGTCCACATAAATGAGTGAAATTGACCAATTTTTTTTTTAATGCCGTTCTACTCTGATTCATGTAAGGATTATTTCATTGTATCGGAAGAAAAAAATCGGGACGGCGAAAGTTGGTCAAAGAAGAATGGACAAAACGTCCCACCCCTTGTAACACTTCCATCTATAAATCAAATGAAAGCACTTGAAAAGTGTATCATTTCATTGTATGACAGCAAACCTGTAAACCATGGGAGAAAAAAGTTATTGAGACTTGAAAGTCAAAATACCATCGATACGTAATGTTAGGAAGAAGTCGTGTATGTCTTAAATTATATTAATCTACTAGCGGCCCGTCCCGGCTTCGCACGGGTGGAGGACCCGGTCAAAAATTTGAGATTTAAACTATCCTATCTCTCAAGTTGGATCGAACTGCACATGGTGTGCGAATTTTATTATAATCGGTTAAGTGGTTTAGGAATCCATTGAGGACAAACATTGTGACACGAGATTTTTATATATTAAGATAAGATACTCAAGGCTGTCCTTGTGCTAATGCGTCGTTGACGTTTCTGTATTTAAAAAATGCCAGGAGGGGGCGCTTCTTGTTTTAACCAATGAGCGCAATGATAGAGTTTGCCGTCAAATAAAGAAGAAAAGAAAGAAAAACGTTTATTTAAGAGCCGGTACACGCAACAAAAAAATAAAGATAAAATAATAAAAAAGAACATGATAACAAATCATGATGATGTCAGCATTCTTTAACCGATTTTCGGACTACCTTCAGCTTGTCCACGTTTCTGTCCCTTAACGATTGGGTTTGTCGACTATGGTAGTAGAAGAAAGGCGTTAACTATGTGTTACGTGTTCGCGATCTTTGTTGTAGTTGTTAGTATTATGATTTTCTTTTAAAGAGTCAGAAGTGGGTGCCGGTTGAGGTCCGGTTATGTCAACAATGTTATTCTTTCTCATGATCTGTACACATATTAGATTAAGAAAAAGATAAGAGCAATGTTTTCTTCTAAAAATCGAAATTCATCTTTTGACATGAAAGTCACAATAACTTTTTTCTCCCATAGGTTACAGCTTTGCTGTGATAAAATGAAATGATACACTTTTCACGTACTTTCATTTGATATATGGATGGGAGTGTTACAAGGAAAGGGACGGGGTCCATACATTTCTGCCCATTCTTCAAATAGCAAAATTTTTTTTCATACAAATTGTATGAACGAAAAAAAATACCATTTTTTTTATTATGCTTTTGACTTACTTTCATGTAAGGATGAGATAATTGTATGGGCAGAAAAATTTCTGAACAGTAGAAGTTGGTCAAAAGTAGTGTAATGTTTCTTCTAACAGCATAAAGTCGTATTAACAGTGTCAGTATTTCATAAGATTTGACCCACTTCAGTTGTCCGGGCATTTTCCTTCCCATACAATGAAATGGTTTTTACAAGACACTAAATAACATGGCATCATAAAAAAAAATGTTTTTTTTTTTCGTTCATACAATTTGTATGAAAAAATATTTTGCTAAATTTGACCAACTTCCGCCGTCCCGATTTTTTTCTTCCGATACATTGAAATGATCCTTACATGAAACAGAGTCTAACAGCATTAAAAAAAATTTTGGTCAACTTCACTCATTTCTGTGGACAGCTCACACTTGACCAAAAAAATAAAAACGCCAAAATTTTCAGTATCAAAAAAGAGCTAAAGGTTCCTAAGAAAGTTTTCTCGTATCTCTTATGGTTGCAGGTTTCTCCCTTTTGGCCCATTTAAAAGAAACACTCTGTATATTAAGATTAATTTGCAAAACAAAAGTACCTTGTATGGGCTGAAAGATAAAAAAGTGGTGTTCCATACATAATATTGTGTGGTAGTTATGGAATATTAAAATTATTAAAATGGAATATTTTTCCGTTGACAATATACGAAACACCAAATGTTTTTTGGTCTTTAGAGGTTGTTTTCATTATAAAAGATATTTATAACAATAAGTACTTTAAGCCCATGAAAGGTTATGTTTTTCAAATAAATCTGATTATAATTATCTTTGATGTACAGTAAAAAAGTACAAATAAGTCTGTAATAGTGGGTAAATAAGTTGTACTTTTCAGACATGTTTTTTACAAAAGAATACTGATGCTAATAAGAAGTCGGTTTAATTAGCACCCATGCATTAGCTTAGAATATGATCAGGCGTGGCATTATCACACAATAGACAGTTTATAATTGAGGGGTAGAACAGTTATGCTTTCTTTAAAACAACTAATTTGGACCCTAAGGTAAAAATTGTCGACTTATTCGTCAACTCGCCTGCAATTAACTCGCTCGCTCGGGCGAGTTGGCACCTTCCGATTTTACCTATTTTTGTTGTCGTCAACTCGCAACTAAGCGAAAATCTGACGTATTTACAGTCGTCTACAAAAGTGTTTCTACAAATTTAACATTTAATTAAACCTTCTCACTTTTATGACTCTAAACGTGTAAAGTAGGTTAATTGAGGGCCAGTGGGTCGTCTTAGGGGCGGAGTTGTTTTGAGATCATTAATGAAATATAAGCACAAAGACTTATGTAATAATGATTTTTCTCATAAGTTAGAATTCAATGTGAAATCTAATCAGAAAGTACCAGGAGAACAGGATCATGAAGAAGGTTTTGGTGCCGAAATTAAATGAGGAATTAGAACAAAAAGTACTAGGAGAACAGAATCATGCTGAAGGTTTACATACCGCACAACAAACGGTCTTCAAAACTAAAAAAATCTTTTGGCGAATACTCAATACCCAAAAATGTACTAGGACTGCATAAAATCAAGGTGGTATTTTTCATTTTAACAGTTCTGTCTCAACACACAAGTTTTGAGCAAAATCTATTTATCACAAAACTACTAGGCTTGCACGAAAAGGTGGTATTTAAATCATTAAATAAAGGTACTTCATAGTATACAGGTATTTTACACTGTTTTTACAAAAATACAATTAATATAAAATACCAGATAGTTGACAAGGTGTCTTTGCCCCACGCTTGGGATTTCTCCTATATCGTGGGTACGTTTTCAAATATTCAAACTCAAATCTTACAGCGCCTCATACTAAAAAGTAGGTTTCTATATTAATTTATTATAACACTTTTATAGATGACTGTACCATTTTTCGGTCAGTTGCGAGTTGACGACAACAAAAATAGGTAAAATCGGAAGGTGCCGACTCGCCCGAGCGAGCGAGTTAATTGCAGGCGAGTTGACGAATAAGTCAAATTGTCAGGAGGAGGCGGAAAGCGTGAGAGAGAGGACAGCGTCCTCCGCCCCAGCCGCAGTGATAGACACCCACGGCGACGGATATCGCGGGACGATCTCCGGCCACCCGATGCGCGGGCATGCGGGCGGCGAGTAAAGGGCAACTCGTTGTCTGACCATGAACCATGCCCGGGTCGATAGCGCGTTGACAATCACCTAAAAAGGTGATTGATAAAAAATTACTTAAACTTTTTTTTTAAATCATTGTTTAAAAATTTTTACTCTTATGATAAAACTTACCATTTGGGTGATGAATGCAAATAAAAAAATAATGACGAACTTTGATCTTGAATTTTTTTTATTACGTCTGATCGACGCGACGGGCGACGTGTAGGTACTTTTGACATTTCTTTTGTATTGATAAACAATGGAACAAAAATTCAGCTTAGTGTGCGCGTAGAATACATCGCGTCGTCGACCCGGGCATGGTCCATGGTCGGGCAGCGAGACGCTCATTACTCGCCGCCCGCATGCCCGCGCCTACGGTAGCTGGAGACCGTCTTGCTGATTTAGAAGGCTTGGAGTTTTTTTCGAATATAATAATCATTATTGTAAAGAATAGTAGTAGCTACAAGTACATAGTGTTTATGATGGTTTTTTAAAATTCACAATCATTTATTTTAAAACACATTGTATTACTGTGGGAGAGTCGTCAATTTATTATCTTATTATTATTATCTCTTCTAGAAACCGGTTTTACGTTCACAAAATACTTAATTATTTAAATAAAACTGTTATTAATTAAGCTTAATTTTATAACCTGTCTGAGATATGATTTATGGAAAATAAAAAAGACATTTGTATGCAAAATACGTGTATGTACGAAAAACTAAACATATTCTGTTGGAATGTTCAAGTTACTAACATAAAATTTACTATAGGATAGGAAACCCTTAGCAATTTTCAATCTAAAGTTACGTACCTATTGCGACGAAGCGGGGTCGATGCATTTTCCATTAGGTCAGCAATCCAAGTTCCGCATCTTTGGTAAACGGAGTCATTGTGCATAATGGACAAATTTAGCTTTCTGTTTGTTTATGTCTTTGAGGCCTTATGAATTTACAGTTTTTGTAAACCTGGAACTTTCGACATTAATTTCAAGGAAAAAAATTGTTCCTTCTTCGCACACTAGAGGCGCTGTTCCATTTTTCCATACAATAAAATACTGAAATCTTGTGATAAGCTCTCTGTTTGTTACAGACTACATGAACTATGCATAACTATCTATTTTCAAATAGGTGCCTAACTCATTTACTTCGTTAAGGCTATTCCTCAGTAGTAGCCCGCGAAATTAATATTTTCATGTGTTTTTTGCAATTTGCATATCAATGACAAGTTGTTACTTGATCAAAATATGATTCGCGACAGTAGCAAGTATAACTTTAAATATAAGAAAGATCAAAACATTCGTTCGATTTGGTCAAAATAAGTTACATTTTGTGAAAGTTAACAACACGAACTATTACGGTTGCTCTATTCTTGCTAAAACGACAAGTACTTGCATAGACGAAATCTAGTAGTTAGGATTATCCACCAGGGACTGGCCTTGCATTACGCCTTGTAGAGTTCAAAGTACAATACTACAGGTATTTGACCGACCCAGTTTTTGAGAACGGTTATTTAAAGTAGGTTTAGCACCCGCTTTATTATAATATACAGGGCGTCCCTAAGAATACATTATTTTACTTTTAAAAACATGCGTTCATAGATTTCTATGGTTGAACCGGGAATCGAACTAGCAACACGAGAAAAAAAATTAACTTGTAGTTTTATCTTACCGATCAAAAGAATTCATCTTGAGGATTATTTTTTGCTAATTAACATAGTGTCAGAAATAAAAGGAAGACCACGAATTTCAACATTTTTGTCGAGATTGATGCATAAAAAATATCCATAGATTTAACAAAAGAAAACGCGTGTCCATTATTTTTTTAAATTAACTGACGGAATTAGCAATTTTATGCAGTTTTAGATGCTGTCACCACGAGGTATTCCACTTAGGGCACCCGCTGACAATGGCACCTGACCTACTGGTACCTTATCTATTCGACATAAGGCTCTTGTCAAAAATTTTCGCAGGTGCCAGTTGTCTTAAGTGGAATGCCAGGTGCCTTAATGCATTTTGTATGTCAAATTAATAATGTCTTATGCAAGAAGGATAGAGTAGGTATTCGTAGTACACAGTGGTTTAAATGTAACCTTATATACTGCTTAATAGAACTTTGATTTAGTGTGCGCGTCGGCAAGGCGACGACCACGAGTGGATTACCGCGTTCGAACTATTTCAATCAAATTGGGAATTTACACGAAGATACACGTGGGTTGGCACTCCGACTGGCTAAAATTGTTTAATACTCTGTGTTATACATTAAATTAATTCTGTGTAGGTAGAACTGGCGGAGAGCATTGACCTAAAAAAAATACGCATAACGCGTCGCAAATTTCATGGATTTTCTGTGGAAAGAAAAAAAATTAATTAAACTAAAGTCAATTGCGAGAAAAAACGTACGTAACGTGCTTATAGTACTTTTTTTTTGTGGCATAATCATCAGATGAGTCCTCCCACCCCTTACTGCCAGACTTGTACTGACTAAAATCCACGGTGATCTTCAATAGCCCTTTATGTTCCGGGGTCACGGTGATGGTACAAGTCCCGCGACCCCGGCAGGCTTCAGCCCTCTGAGAGGGGGCCTCGTCATTATGCTGACGCTCTTTGAAGCAACATGTTTAGTACTTACATGCATTTTATGTTTGCCTTACACGTCCAAGTGTACTGAACATCTAAATATTTTGTGCCATAGGTTCATAATTTGTACAATGACCTCTAAAGAGCTACGTTTCAACCGTTTAATGACAAATGCTTAAAACAAACCTTCGCCAAGCTAGCGGACAACACGGTGTGCTATATGCTACGATTGGTAAGGTACTCGTCTCTTTACCCGTATGTGAATAGCCTGTCGTTTGGACGCTCCAACGCGTGTCCCTCTGATCAGCAGAGGGCACATCGGCGGAGCGGGCTTGCGGACGGTGAGTAATGGGTAGCTCGCCGTCCGACCGAGGACCAAGCCCGGATCGGTGGCGCGTCGTGTTTCGCGCCAAATGTCTGCTGGGGTCGCGGGTTTTTCTTAACCCAGGTTACCGCGGCCCCGGAACGTAAAGGGCATCCGAAGGAACATGGGTGGATTTTAGTATCAGGTCAGTAAGAGTCTGACAGTCCCTTCCGCCCCACCTAGGGCGAGAGGACTCATTTGATGATTATACCACCTAAAAAAAAGACGTACATTCTAACTGAAACTATTTTTATGTTAACTACCCATTTTATTTATTCACTATTCGAGATTTTCTCGTTAAAATAGTCGCAAATTGAAAACGTTTTTGAACATCATTGTTCTATAAATAGAACTTAACAATTAAGCTATTTACAATTTCTAACGGCCGAATCTAGTACCTAAGTAAATAACCATAAAGTTGGTGTTGCTAAAGTTAGAAATCATCTAAGTATAGAGACTTTCCTTTGACAAGCTGTCGGTGGTGGCATTGAGCTGGCGAGTATTATCTAAATCTTTGGAAATGAAACTTAGTGTTGGTTTTCATTAGTTTCAGGCGAACGCATTGCAGAAATTTCCTTTGGAACTCCAAAGGTAAATGAACTTCATATGTACTATCTTTGTATTTATTCATACAAATGATATATTTGGTACATTTGATAGTTGGTTTTTTGGTTCCTTTTACTCAGGAATATTCCTGTATATAATTAAAAGGAAAGGTAGGTAAAGATCGTCACCCACTGGACGCCTAAGGGAGGACGTTGTCGTCGAAGTCCACCGCGGCGGAGGTGGTGTGACGATCTGATCATGTTCGCGGGGCAGACACGGCCAGAAATTGCCCAAAATAGAGTAGTTTGGAAGGAAAAAGGGAAGGCCTTTGCCCAGCAGTGGGACACAAACCAGCCTATATAAAAAAAAAAAGATTAAAATTAGTAAAAACATAGAAGTAGTAAAGAGGTTTCTTCAGAAAAACATCTTTATTAGATCTGGTACTAGGTAAAGATTTTCAAAAGATTACAGTCGAAACTAGCCTGTAAGTAATCTTTGAATAGTAACATTTAAGACTTGTCTGTTGTATTCTCTTACTTTGGGTGTTAACTAACTTTAACAAAACTTAGTCTAGCTAACAAACCTTCCGATGTAAAGTACTTATAGAAAGGCTATTTGACAGCATCAATAACTTGCAAGTTTAGTCCATCAGCTAGTTTTGAAAAATAAATAATGGACACAATTTTTTTTTTGTTAAACCACTGCACATTTATGCATTGGTTCAACGCATCAAATTTTTTTTTTTTAAATTTAATGCATCAAAATTCCTGAACGAAGGCTTGAGACGTCTCAGAAGCAAGAAAATATTATACTTGCTTGTGACGTTTTTAATAGTGTCGTATCTTCGTCAGTTTTGGTTTACGTAACAAAAGAAAAAATATGTATCAAATATATTTTGATAATGTAACTGACGGTGGTCCGTCAGTTTTCTTAGTATACATTAGATTTTTTCATAAAAATACCGATTAAGCTTAACTGCAATATCACAGGGCATCACAAATGCGTTGCTATATCAGAAAAAAAAGAAATGTTGACACTATGTAAAGGCTCGGGTCAAATACATATAATAAACACGCCAGAAAAAGTATGGAATAACTTACTTGGAATTGTTCTGGCATAGCTCCTTAATTATTTAAGAAACTATGTTGGAACAATTCCAAGTAAGTGGCGTAATGGCGTGTTTTGAAGGAATTTGGTACAAGTTTAAAGTTAATAGTTAAGTTAGATAAACCTTTAGTGGTACCATTTTTAACTGATTATTGAGTACTCAAGATCGTGTGGAATCGGAGTAAGTGATTCCATAATTTTGCTCGCGACTGCATTTTGCATTTCCATCTTTTAAACATAACTACAGTGTAATAGTTGACTAGTTTAGTCGTCTTTAATTACTGGTAACTTATAAACTGACGTCACTTAGTAAGCCACGTAAAATTTATCAAAGTACACACGGCTACACATCAAGCTATACATAACCAGTTTTAGCTGACCGTTCATTGTGTGTAAAAATCGTACGATGCGAGACCAAGACAAACTGGTTTTGTAAAAGAACCAGAACATCGGTTTTATTGTTTTCGAACCGGTTCTACAAATACATTAAAAATTGTGTCACTTAATTGATAACTAAATATAATTTTGAGGAAACCGCTGTCGATTTCAAGTCATCATCTGCCTAGCCTTTTCCCACGATAGATTGGGGGCCGGGTTGCAGTCAACCAATAGCAGCGTGGATATCATATTTTACATGGAGCGACCTGCCTTCGGACCTCCACAACCCAGTATCGAGTAGACGATACCCATGGTAAGACTGGTTTTGTCAGACCTAGAAAGCTTCTGACTAACAGTAACGACTGTCAAATATCTACAAATGACAGAGCCGGGACCAACGGGCGTTTAACGTGCTTTCCGAGGCACGGAGGAATCTCGCATACGACAGAATGGTCACCCATGTCACAGACCCAACCTCGGCAAAGCGCTGCCGCTAAGCCGGAAGATCGGTCTGACGGCTTTAATTATTTAGTCCACGAGCTCCTACAATTTAAATGGTAATTCACATACCATAACATACATAATTTGTATAATTCTCAATTTTGTCGCAGAATATCAACATGTGGGCCAAAGTGCATTAGTAAAATAGGTATTGCTTAGTCAGTGAAAATGGATCTCTGGCTATCGAAGAAACACTGTGGATTGTAGTTATTACGAGCCTGAGAGTTCAATCCATTCCAACTACGACGAGAGGACAATGATTTCATAAAATCTTCTCAAAAAGCACTACCATTTTCTTTAAACATTTATAATGTTTCTTTTCTTTGTATTTGTGAATATTACTTATGTATATATTTATCCTCGAGCACGCCACAATCGCGACGGTAAGACCCCTCTTTGAGACGCGTCGACCCCTCTCCCGCTCTGCCCTGAGTGGGAGGACTCATTTGATTTTACTAAAATAAAAAAAGCAAACCATTTGTGCACTCTTTTATATTTTTTTGCGTTCAATTTTGTGCCTATGCTATGGTATTAATGTAACTTCAAAGTCACAAACGGGCTCATTAATTTCTTGTGTCTTTATTCTTTGAAAGAGAGAGTACAAAGAGAAAAGGAATCTCGCCTATTAGAGCATTGTCGCTAAAAGAAGTTCAACTCTACATACTTCAACGAGCTTTTTTATGTTCTAAAACGTCCAAGAATACGTATGATTACTTTGAAAATAGAACCTTTCGTTTTTTGCTTAGAAAGTACTAGCCGCCCGCGCCCAGTGCTTCGCTACGTGTTACAATAATAGTGATAAATGAAGAACCGCTCGACCGATTTTGTGCATACTTCACATAAATAGTCTACTACATTTGGTTTGGATAGGTGAGCCCGTTCTTGAGTTATAAAGTTACAACGAAAAGTGGCATTGATTTGTCGACTGACCGGTTGGTCTAGTGGTTAGTGACCCTGACTGCTATGCCGGGGGTCGTGGGTTCGATTCCCACCCAGGACAAATGTTTGTGTGATGTGCATGATCATTTGTTCTGTGTCTGGGTGTAATTTATCTATAATATATATGTATTTATAAATATATAAGTATGTTTATCAGTTGTCTAGTACCCATAACACAAGCTCTGCTTAGCTTGGGACCAGATGGTGTTGTGTGATAGTTGTGGAATATTACTATTATTTTATAAAGGTATATAGATTACCCCTGACTCGCTGGTTCTTCTGATGTGCAGTCGTGGTGAAGGTAACGTTGTTGCACGTCACTTTACTCTGGGAACATGTGTTTCAGCCACACTCAAAGACCACCAATGTTTTGCGGATTTATTATTACAACGCATTTATTTAGAGTGCTGTTGCGTCTGCCTCGGTTCTGTAGCACGTCATTTATGTTCTCTGAGGTTACATCTTTTATGCGCATTGGTAACCCAATGGATCTTTGTTCGCTGAATAAATTCAATTCAATTTTAATACTTACTTTTGTTTATTCATTTAAAATTGAAATTTTTGTGAGTTTTTCAATTACGTGCGCATGGTATTTTACATTAATTTATTAAAATCTAAACTAATGTTTTCTAATTTCTTATTTGCATCGAATTTCATGAATTCTGATTATTTTTTTTATACTATAGTACTAGTTTCATGTTAGTTATTTCAAACGCAACAGATTAAATGCATAATCATAACTTGTTTATGAGCAAATTGTTGTTATTTCTATATCATTATATACCTAGTTGTTTAGCGAGAAGGTCAAGACAGGAAATTACCTCCTGCCTCAGCATGTGTATTCTTTGTAAGACGTGTGTTTGCGTACGAGTATGTTGAATAATAATCTTGGTTAAAGAAGCATTTCCATCAAACGTGGCAATGTTGCCAGCATTTTATCGTTGACAATAACATGGAGAAACTTTTTGAAGTAGGCGTAGGTAACTATCAATATATAATATTTAACAATTATACTTTATAAAAAAAAACCGTTGTCCTACACCAGGAATATCTTTCTCTATCGTGGGTGCGTTTACAAACATAGATACTCACATTCACAAACACCATAGACCCGGAACAGCTACTTGCAGATCATACAAATAATATTTGTTCCGTGCCGGGACTGGATCCGCGTCACGCTTCGCAGCAGTCGAATCGATATTTTATTTTACTTTTTATTTCCTTTGACCTGTGATCTTCAATGATCTTTCAAGTATAAAGTTCTTAGGAACGGTCTTCAACAAACGTATACCAATTATGGGAGGAACTAGTAGGTACCTTTGGTCTATGTCGTACTATGTCTACATTTTCAATACTATACTAACTGTTCTCCATCGTTTCTGCTCGATTCCTTTTGGTCATAGCATGATGTTGTAGCTCATAAACTTCTTCGATAAATAGATTATTCCACACAATTTTTTTGTCAATTTGTAGTTCCTATTATAATCGGGTTCAAGTATAAAAACAAACAAAAATAGATAAATACATAATGAGTTTTTAAATGAGTATAACAAGACCATGCTAATAAATATCAACAAGAAAATGATGCAGTAAAATTGATGCCTGTCATTGTAGGAATTACCATGCTTGTCAATTTATGCGTCGACTCAGTGATCGCCGCGTTGAAACGATGTAAGGTTATTTGACAGTTTAATAGACCTTGGCCCTACCATTGAGGTATTATTACTATGTATAGAGACGACACCACATATCACCACTATGTCCCATCCAGGATGAGTGCGCGCGCACAAGTTCATTCAATTGTTTGACAGCTCTGTGGCGTGCTCGCGTGTAGAATAATATATTTTCATATTTAAATTGTTCTGTCCCACTGCTGGGCCTTCTCATATATTTCCTGTAGATGTGACCCCCAGTCCCATTTTAACCTCACTAGCTTTTCACCGTTCGTTCGATGAGTTGGTGAGTATAATATTAGCATAGATAAATTAAAATAAATAAAATAATTATAATTAATTCAAAGGAAACATACATATTTAAAAGCTGTTGATGGTTTTTGTGGAAAATCGAAACCAACACGTTAATTAGCCAACCAATTAACGCACGAGTAAACCATTAACAACTGACCATTTTGTATTTGTGGATAAAGAAATAATAAATCAACAATCAAATTCCATTTACATTCACATTACATTCATCCTTGTATTTAAACGTGTCAATAATTGGAAAGGCGCGAAAAATCTTACTCGGTCTGTCAGATAGATGATCAAAATATATTTGTGTTTTTATGATTGTTAAATCTATTAGGGTTCTGATCTGACGTCATCATCCACACTCGAGTTTTGATGAAGTTTTTTTTTTGTCAAAATTAATTGATATAACAAAAGAAAAAAACCTTTATATTTAAAACTCGTCTTACTACAAAAAGTTAAACAGCGGTTGAACACTTGTCTAAAATAACTGTCAACTGCAAAGCGACATTTGGCGTTGATCTTCTTTAATATATCTCTGGCGTTGACCGTTGTCATATATCGTTGATCGATGTCGTCGTTGTCGATGTCGTTTTGCAGTTTCAGTTTTTGTAGACAAGTGTTTAACAGATTTTTAACTTTTTGTACTAAGACAGACTTATTTAGACATGCAATTTATTGACATGACTAGGGATTTTCTCGTCCGGAAATCTAGAGGTATCTATGTCTTAGTGAAACGTTGAGTCAGAGGTTGTCCTACCAGTGTGATTATCATATATATTGGTAAAACTTTACTCACTTGTCCAAGGTAGTAGGTTGTGCTATTAATCTAGAGATACAATTTTCCGCAATAATAATATAATACCTATGTGAGTTATATTACGGTCTTGTTTATGTTACTAGATATACAAGTTCTAAGCCTTTTTTGATTATACCCATTAATTATGTATTCACGAGTAATGAAATATAAACATTTAGCAAAATACATGTACCTAGCTGTTTTCTCGTTCAATATTTTGGTTTTTGTTTTGTAAGTCGGTTGTTTTTTTTCATAACTTATTATGTTATATTCTATTTAGTTACTAGTTCTTGTCATATAGGCGTAATATACTTACATGCGTACTAAAATTAGATCAAGATTTTGAGATGTTTTTCTTTGACCCCTTATTCGTATCTCATACCAATAAGCCAGGCCCCTTTAGGTAGTGGCCCATATTATGTTGTGATTGCGTAATTAATGCATAGATATTTGTATGTATATTTTGCGACCTTGCATAATTCTTAATGGTTGCATTATGGTTCATTTGTTGTAATTTTATTTTTTACGTGGTAAAATTGATACTTAGTAAATATACGTGACACGTGGTAAAAATAAAAATAAAGACTTCTCTCAATTTCTCCAGGATCTCAATAACCTAATGACCATGAGACCACCTGTAAAGTTTACCCTTCAAACAAAATAAGAATTTTCCAAAACGGTCCGATTTCTCGAGGGGTCTTTAAACATGAACATGAAAAAAAAAATTCCGAAACTGACCTTTATGCCTCCCTTTTCATGAAATGTATGTGAGACCTTGCTGAAACGTGTGCAAACGTATAGGCGTGTAAAATATTAACCATAAACTTTTTATTGGCTATAAAAAGTAACCCGTTTTGTAAGGACATTTCGGTTTGACGTGGTACAACTATTATGTTTTGAATTGTCTCGAAACAGCTTTTGTACAGTGTTGTTAAGTGTACAGTTGCTTTACAGTGTGTTGTTGTACAGTGTACCTATTTATTGTTAAGGTACCGTCGCCAGCACAACAACCTATCTGTCAATTGTTCTTAGATTTTGATCTTTTTCGAGATTAGTGAGAAAGTTCAAAATAAAGACGTATAGCAACGTTGTCCCTGACTAGGAACTGCTCATGTTAAGTGGGTGCGTTTAGAAACATAATAACTCACATACCTACACAAATATCTAGACCCAGTAAAACTATTTGTAGACCATGCAAATATTTGAACCATGCGGGAATCGAACCCTCGTCACGCAGCTGAGCAGCAGTCCAATCCCTCAGCCACTGTGCCAACCGATTCCCGAACAAATATTTGTATGATCTACAAGTAGCCGTTCTGGGCGTTTGTGTATAATTATGTGTGTGTTTTATATGTTTGTTAACGCACCCACGACACGGGAGAAATTCATAGAGTGGGGCAACGGTTTTTTTTTAAGAAATAAAAAAGACTAGGTAGCTGGTTGCTGTCGGTATCCATTGTTATGATTTACAATAGGTTGGTAATGAGTTTATTACAAATAAAATGTGATGCACATAAACCATAAAGCACACTCAATAATTTTCTGGTGATTCAATATCACAACATTTTATTATGTAGCAGACATGTATTTTCATTTATTTAACGTTTGTCAATAAAAATATGAAGTATACATACAATTAGGGAAAACATTTTTTAAAATATTAACAACCTTTTATGGCCCAAAAATACTGATGTTCATAAAAACTTTTACATTTAACCAACCCTGAACGATTGAAAAAAACAGGTTTTTCACATAAAATGGAATATTTTTCGTAGAAAATGTTTAAAACACCTGATTTGTTTTTTTTGATGTTTCATCAAAAAATACGTCAGCTACAAAATACATTTATGTTGCTAAAATATTGTATTTATGTTCTTTAAAATCTAACAAAAGGGTATGACTGACATCATGATTGGTGCGCGGTTTTAAAAGAAAAAAGTAAGAGGAAATTGAAAAACCTATTTAAAATAAGGTACTCCCTCATCGGACCTTTTCATAAAATTTTTCGGAATGAATCGGTTTTTATGAAACTTCAAAACCACATGCAACATAGGTACTTCTATAAAAGTGAATAAAATCGGACAATATCCGAAATGTCGTTACATACATAAATAAAGATAATTGTTCTGTTTTATGCAAAATCGGTCTAATTTAAACTGTGACACTGTTTTTTAAAAATGTGACGTTACGAATAGGCGTTTTATAAAAATGTAATTAATTAAATATACTGTTAGAAGTTGCTAATTTGCGCAATATGATACTCGGTTTTAATTCACACTAAAATCTCATTTGAATCATTACAATGGACTATTTAGACGATGCAAAAACTCGCTCTCTAGTTGGTACAACGAATTCAGTTGAACAAACAAATACCGCAATGTAGTGAAACTCGCATGCGGGTTCTCGCTCCGTCTAAATGAGGCTTTAGGGTGCTCCTACATTTAAAAAAAAAACAATACTATACTATCACCGATCATCTGAAGGCGAACGGCACGTTTCGCCGTCGGCCGGCGTCGTGCCGCGTCGTACGAGTCGAGCCGATGTGAACGGTATGAGTAACACCCTTATTACGTAGACATAAAGGCTTTTTTGACCGGCTTTAGCCGATTCCGCGTCGATAAATGTGGGAGCACCCTAATGCTCCGGGTGTGGGCATAAATAGGTGCCCACACCCGGAGCAGGCCTTTATCCACAGAGATACGATCTGGCGATTCGATCCTGTAAAGGACGATCGCGATGCGATCTTAAGCCGGCAGTGAGAAAGCTCATAATAATATGGATATCCATAGGGTCGTCAGTGAGAAAGCACATATGGATAAGTAAGAGAGATCGCATGATGTTCAGATCGTATTGCCAGACATCCGATCTGGCAATACGATCTGAAATCTCGCCGCCTGAACGGATCGCGCTGTCTCGTTAAATTTAAAAGGTTTTTCACAAGTATATCAGATCGCTGGCGCCATCTAGTATTTGCAACGTTTACTAATTCATGTAATATTAAGTACCCCCGGCGCCGGCGTTCGCCAAGGATAATCCACAGACCCAATGTTATGTGTCATTTTTCTTCACGTTTTACGGCGTGACTTTAACGTTTTGGAGGCGTAAAGTAAACGGTAACTTTGACGTTACTTTGATGGAAGAAATTAGTTTATCTTTTGTATACGCGAGGCGCTTTTTAAATTTCTTGAACAATTAACGCTGTAAATACTTCAAGTACAGACGCCAGCACATCAACCTACCTCAATCTGTCAAATATCGCTAAAAGATTTTCAACCTTATCAAAGGTTAATGTTTTATTGGTAAAATTTAACAGATTGGAGTAGGTTGACTGATGGCGTCCGTACCTACGCTGTAAGTAGAATACGGAAATCCAGTGATAAGGGCACTGTTCTATAATAGTGTGTCGTGTACAGCAGTTAACATTAACTGCTTTGTAATTAAGGCAGTTGAATCCAGTGAGGACCTTCGTCAAGTGGGAGGTGACGACCTGCGGACGGCCTGACACCTCTCTAGCACACTTCAAAGAGCTGTCTTCCTGCCGCGGTTTTAGTACCTTCCGCTCCACCGACGACTCGACTCATTTGATAAATCACACCGAAAAGAGCAGTGGAATCCAATATAAATATTTTTTATTTTACTACTTTAGATTGCCTACATATTTCTAATTTCAATTTCTAAAATTTTCCTCTCATTTTGACTTAGTTAATATTTCATAACATAAATATTTAATATTTAAAAGTTATTCTCATCAGTTTCATTTCAAGTGGCATTTAAAGTTTCAAACTTTCAATGAGACTCGCTAGTCAAATCTAGACAGACGCTAGATTAGTTTTTCGAATGAGTTTTATTATTATTTTGATGAAAAAGCAAGCAAAGAATTCAAAACGATGTGCCTACGCGTAGCGAACGTCCTAAACGCGTCGAGCGGCCAATGTGTGCCAGATCCAAAGCTGGGTACTCACTTAGCAGTGTTACTTGTAACGTATCAGATACGGTATCAAATGAGTACGTAAGCACTAACCCGCTGCGAACCGCTCGCTGTAAGTTCACAGTGATACCGCTACTCGCCGGGTCATACAAACACAAAGGCGGCTCGCAGTGTGCTCGGACGAGCCGTACCTACTTGCAGGTGATACAGTATCTGATACGTTATATGCAACACTGCTAAGTGAGTACCCAGCTTAACAATTAATAAGATGGACATGAGATTTTCAATAGCTTACGCCACAATGCCTACTTATTTCTGATTTTCATTTTCGTTAATGTATAAAGCATTACACTTTGTCTAGACTGCTTGTGAAAATAATGTAATGTGTAAATAATAATGCTCAGGCAAAATAAATGCTTATTCATTGCTTTGCAGAAAAATGAGCCAATGTATTTGTAACACACACATAAAAATTCTAATCACTCAGTACCTAAACGTTTTATAGAACTTGACACCAAAGAACGTTTCTCGAAGCTGCAAATTTATGCATAAATATGCAGTTCTAGTAACCTATGGACTAATTGATGAGGCGTTTATAAATAAATTATGTTAATAGCTGTGATTGTAGTGTGTAAACAATTTCATTGAACTGCTTTTTTAATTACATAAAGTACAGTATGTTAGTAGGTAGATTTAGCAAGTAATTTAACACTTTTCTGTAACTACAATGTGGGCAAAAATGAACTGGAATCAAGTTATAGGTCTTTTCTGCTTTTAGCGATCGAATTTCTATAAACGTTTCAACTTTGATATTTCAGCAGATGTCGAACGTGATAACCCAATTTTAGGCCTAAAGGTTAGTTCCGAAATACGGAGGCTTGCGGAAAACAGATCATTAACCTCCCTGACAAGGTTGATCGCGATTATTTTGGATGCCATGTTGTTACATGTACAACTTAAACTATCCTAATTCTATCCATACTATATCCATAGTTAATATTATAAAGCTGAAAAGTTTGTTTCTTTGGTTGAACGCGCTAATCTCAGGAACTACCTACTGGATTGAATGAATTCCAAGAAGTTAGGGATCTATTCTGTTCATACCCACGCTTGAACTTGGAATTCAGAACTACTTAATTTTATTTGAAATTTTTTCGAAAGGATGGTAAATTCCGTAGAACTTCAAAAGAAAGTTTGGAAACTTTCGAAGTAAAAAATAACACGGTTTCCTTCTTTAGAAACAGGTACAATTGAATTGGGTTAAATGGAGGAAACAGTAAAAACATTTTAGTTATTTTCTTCTTATTTTATTTTTATTTCAAACCCTCTTTGAAATGCGCTGACAAATTAAGCTCTCCATTCCATACAAACATCGATAGTACTACTCGTATTTATCAAAGTGCTACTAGAATGTCACCCAACAGGATCGATGAGTACTTCACTCGTAAAAGCGTTATTTGTCTCGAAAAATGTTTATATATTTTAACAGGATTACAAATAAACATGTTTCAAACGAACGTTTGTTATTTACGAGTATATTTGTTAACGGAAATGTGTGTAATCCATCATTGTATTACAAGTCCTAGGAAATGTATGTAATTCATAAAATCGCCCGGAGATATAAATGTGAAACCTAAAAAAACCGAATCTCAGGGTGCCCAAGATTCATTGATGCCTTTGAAAGATACCTCGAGGTTCGGTTTGGTTTCACACATTTCCCAGTGATTTTAAGAACTACATTTTTTTAAACCTTGCCCGCAGAAAACGGAAACCCGCTGCGTCCCTCTAAGTACTAAGAATTCGGGAGGCGAGTAATAGGTAACTCGCCGTCCGGTTATATGGATCATGCTCGGTCGACGGCGCGTCGTGTTCCACGCGCGTGGCCATAGAGGTGTCAGCAATCTGAAGCCTGGGCGTCTCATAAGGTACAATTCTGACTTTGCCTAACACTAGGAATTTTACCTGGGTTCTGGGTTCGTTTACAAACATAGAAACTCACACACAAAAGCAGCCAGACCCGAAACAACTATTTGTAGGTCATACAAATTTTTGATCCGTGCGGGAATCGAACTCGCGACACGCAGCGTAGCAGTCCAATCGCTCAGCCACTGCACCAACCGTGCTACCAAAGATTGCAAACCTTCTTTACTTTCTAGAAATACAAATGTTGTATCAACAACACAAACATTATGAGTAGGTAGAGTCACACAATGCCTAGCTTAGGAAATCGCATCATTTGTTATTCGCCTGTTTTCAAAGACGTCACTGTTATGTTGGTACACACGGCTACACATCAAGCTATACCTACAAAACCAGTTTGTCTTGGTCTCGCTTTGTACGATTTTTATACACAATAAACGGTCAGCTTATACTGGAGTTGTATAGCTTGACCTGTAGCCGTGAAACCTATCTACTCGTCAAAAATATTATTAAAAATCTTCTAAACCAAACACTTCGAGTATCTGCTTTTGAGTGCAAAGATTCTCTTCTACAGCATTTGAAAAGTCTTACATTTCCATTTTATTAAAACAATCATTTTAAACTGAACTAGCTGAGTCCGCGAACTTCGTAGCGCCACAGAATCAATACCTACTACTGCTATTTCAATCATTTGACTGGCCTGTTGGTCTAGTGGTTAGTGACCCTGACTGCTATGCCGGGGGTCGTGGGTTCGATTCCCACTCAGGACAAATGTTTGTGTGATGAGCATGATCATTTGTTCTGTGTCTGGGTGTAATTTATCTATAATATTATGTATGTATTTAGAAATATATAAGTATGTTTATCAGTTGTCTAGTACCCATAACACAAGCTCTGCTTAGCTTGGGACTAGATGGCGTTGTGTGATGGTTGTGGAATATTATTATTATTTTTCTTTTAAGATCTCGGGATCATGGGATCCCGGACTTTTAAAGGGCGTGCCAGGAGCCGAAGCCATCTTGCAGAGGCCCATTACGTAATTTAAATGAGATGAGGCCCAAACCGTTATTATTATTATTTGTTACAAAAAATGTGATAAATGATGAACCGCTCGACCGATTTTGTGCAAACTTCACATAAACCATCTACTAAATAGTCCGAACAAAGCGTAAACATTTGGTTTGAATAGGTGAGCCCGTTCTTGAGTTATAAAATTATAACGAATAGTATATCTATATAATAGGCATATAGTATATTTAATAGGCATTGATTTTTTTTATTATAGACTAGAAGAAGATAGAAGACTAGATATTCTCACACAATCAATCTGAAAATTGTATATTTCGTCTCATACATCCTTTCCGTTTTACTTTAGCTAAGCCTAAGTTGATATATAATTATTTTAATATTTTCTTGAGATTACATGCTTAAATAAAATAGGTATAGGTATGAAAAATAAGTTAAAATAAATGATTGCTGATTGTTATTCGTCACCTTGAGTATTTCCCACAAGAACAGATTTCGCAGATTGATAACTTAATCCGAATAACAAGAACTTATTACTTACAGTGTAGTTGGTTGAAATATTCTCGTGAAATCCACCTTTAGCAAAATAATTTAAACTTGAACTGTGCCTGTAGGTACTCCTTCGTCTACATAAATTTTATAAGTAGTAGTAGTTAGTAAGTATAAAAAAATATTGTAAAACATTTATAAAAAGAGTAAGTATGGAGTTTCTTGCCCATTCTTCTTCATACAACCTACCTTTGCGACTGGATGTAGAATCATTCCCATTCCATCCCATTTACTTAATTTTAATTTATGCGACATTTAAAAGTGCCACTTTGATGGCCTATTTGAATAAATGATTTAAATTTTGTCTTTTGAAAGTTTTTACTTAACTTGTTAATTGTAATATAACATGCAATTTTCAAAAAGAGCGCACAACTGACACAGCGAGCTGAGCACATAGCATGACCAATATTATTATATCTAGAGATAATAACAATTCTACCAAGAATATACAAAGTTATTTCTATGTAGATCGTTTTTTTCACAAGTTGACACTATTCGTACACTATTGAAGGATAGGAATATTTATTTTCTATATTATAACCATTGTCATGCTCAAAACGATAAAAATCTTTCTACATTCTGTCATTTTGTCTTTTCGTCCCTCGACAAAATCCGTTTTTACGGCGGCCCGGCGCGGGCGGCGGCGGCCGGTACCATGCTACGCGTGCCAGGAAACGGATCCGATGGCGATAATTGCTTCTTTCACACGTTCCGTTTGAATGATTGTCTTCAAATTCAGTGGATTCACTGTAAAATCAAAGCTTGTTTTTGTTGTTTTTATAACTTTTGACATTTTTTACAGGTATATAAAAAGTGGAGTAAGTGGCCTGAAAGTCATATATGTTAACTAATCTTCCCAATCAACCGCAATTGCTGGTATTCTTTTTAAAGAAAATAATTTGAAAGTAAAAAAAAAATAATGTAAATTTTAACAGACGATGAAACATTATAGTTTCGTTTTGGCTTGGCTTGAGGTTTCACGAAAAAGAGAGGCGATTGCCTCTTTTTTCGTGGTAAAGTCATCAAATGATTTTTCTAGCACCGAGTGGAGCGGAAGGGTTTTAACTAATAATAATAACATATTTGTTTATTTCTCTCAAAAAGGTACAACTAGTCACAAGTCATTTTATAGCATAACGATTTAACCATTGTGAGAGCTGGAGTCTTGCTTTGATTTTTCCAGGATCGGGTCTCACAGGATATCAAATCATTCCTAGGACTTATGTCTTATTATCGCAAATTCATTCCTGATTTCTCTAAACTCGCTAAACCATTAACAGTTCTCCTAAAAAATGACACATCGTTCGTATGGCAAAACGAACACCAATTCGCTTTCGAAACCCTAAAAAATAAACTCATACCTCCACCTCTATTAGCCTCCAGATTTTACTAAACAATTTAGTCCAGGACCAGTGTGACAGATCTCCAGGCTCACACTCGATATCAGTGTTGAAATATACTTATGGACTTACTAAAAATACACTACACGAATAGTTAAAATAAGGTCTATACAAATTCTGAGACTAACTGGTTGAAAACCAATCGGTGTTTCTTAATTACCCTTTAAGTTCGTGGTTTACAGTATCCTGCTTCAGAATTCCCGCGAACGATCTAAATCAACCCCTAAGATTAATACTGCAAGCTTCAATATCGATATCGGTGCACTGCACTTTGTAAAAACGTTCGCATTTTATGTTCACTCACGTTGCTAGAGGGAAGACTCGCTTTTGCTACCGCGAGTTGTTCGCTTTAATTAAATGTTTGTCGGTTGAAATTATTTGATTTAGTTTCTTTATCTGAAACAAGATTACATGTCGTGTCTGTTAGGAAATTAACAAAGGAACACATAAATAATAATACTATGTTAGTTTGAAACTTTTACGTTGTATGTAGGTTTAACCTGGTATTTATAGAAACCCACGGGTGGGCGACAAAGCGTCATTTTAGTTCTTTGTTATGTGCTTGTATTGTAGGTATATTTGCATTATTTATTTATTATCTCGCAAAGATATTTTGTCATATTTTTTAATATTTCTTACAAAACTAAAAAAGGGACTGTACTTATTTTTACAGGGTGAAATCATCAAATAGTCCAGGGCGGGCCGGGAGGGACTGTGAGACTTGTACTCACTGAAATCCATGGTTACGTGATATAAGACAGTCTCGTGAACTTATGTATGTGCTGAGTGTGAATAATTTTATGCGGGTTCTATTGAAATCAAATATTCATCAGTAACTTGTTCCTCATTTATGAAACACAAATGTTAGAATAACAACGCAGTACGTGCGATTATACTGTCAAAATACAGGGCATAACCATTGCAAAATCCATTAACAAAAGACTTGAGGGTCACATCTGTCATTGTTCCAACCCAATTCTTTTACTTATAAACATAGGTCGGAATCAAATAGAGTTTTCAATTCATGTACTTACGCTGCGAAAGAATAAAGTGGATATGCCCGAAATCACAGAATTAATTTTAAAGAGCAGAAAAAATCCGTGATTTTTTATATAAAAAATATTTACTTTCAAACAATTTGTTTGGCTAATCTATCTCTGATGTTTTTAATGTTATTATTTATTTGAAATACTGTTTTCCACAAGAGATTGTCTTTTTAGAAATCCAGGGAAGATCCATATTAATATCAACATTTCGATGCAAGTACCAAATTAATTCTACCTAATTCCGACCTATACTATGCTTATTAATTATGCGGTCTGATGTTTCAACATTTACTTACTTTACCAAATAAGCAGATTTTTAATGTCTTTAAAAATAGGCTTTTGAACTACCAATCAATTGACATACTTTTTATGAGCTGTCATAACATATATTTTAAAAGGCAAAAGCAAATTATGATGTCACCAATTATTATTGAACTCAATGAGCTTACTATTCATTGATTTCAAAGCCAGAAAAAAATGTAAAAGTTTATTGAATGTTAATCGGGTTTTCGGGCTTAAAATAAAGTCGAAGTTTTATTTGTATGTTTTAAGACAAATAGTGTTTTGAAATTATTGGTCACTAGATTCAAATTTCTAATTGTACTGATCGTCTGTATGTGTTTTATTTAATTAGAACTTTCAACGCCCATACAAGGGATATCATATTATAATAAAATGTCACCTTGTATGGGCGTATTTCTAGGTAATAAATAATTAGTAACACGAGACCAGATCAGCTTACAAGCAAATATAACCAGAAGAGACATTAAATTCCATTTCAATTTGAACTTCAAATTCAATAGACGTTTAATGACGGCTTTAACTTGAAAGGATGTCCACAGCAGTTGTAGGTAGGTACATTAAAATGTCATAGGTTCTGGCTGCTTTATTTGGCGGGTAACTGACAACAAAATAAAAGACCGCGAGGCGGACTTGCGCACGAAAGGTTCCGTTCAAAACAAACATGTCTGTTGGGAAAAGGGACGCGGCTCTCGCAAGCGGTCCGGAGCAAACAGTGAACAGTAGGCTAGATGCATCGCCGATCATCGATTCATATGTGGGCACTGAAAATTCAATAGGTGCGTCCACACAGAGCCAGCAGCCCCGCGAGGCTTTTGCCGTGCGATGAAACTGCCTCGCTAGGCTCCCTGTTCTGTGTGGACGCGACTATTGTATCTCGACTCATCCGCGAGCAAAACAAAAAGCTGACACTGAATGGCTCGGGCACTCATTCACTTGTCCCACTTGGTTCAGCCGTGACACGTCCTAACCGAGCTGCTTCTCGCGGGAAATGCCTATGCCTATTCGCAAAAATTTTGCAAATGCGAATATTGCGAATACAAATGTCTAATAACATGCGAATTTATGCGAATGCGAATATTCGTAACATCTCTAGTAGGTACATTAAAGAAGTAGTGCATAAATAGCGCACACTAATGACGTTGTAGTTCCAGCGTATTGATGCCCAACATTCCCGCGACAAATAGAGACGGATACAAATAGTGATAGTACTCATACAGTTTATTATAGAGGTATTGAGAAAAATCGTCAAATATGTCACCCAGGTCGGGATGGGCAGGACTGTTAGTTGTAGTGTGTTCGGCTGTTTCTTCTCAGAGTATCTTAGTCAGAAAAGACGTGTAAAAGTGTTGATATAACCTAGTTGCTAATAAACATCATTTCATTTCATTTGTACTGACTAAGGGTTACGGGTATCTGATGATCGTACGGATCTCACAGCAATGAATTATATTCGAGTTTTTCATTATGTTTCTCAAATGCTTAGTCGCTTAGCTCGCATTAGTTTCCGAGTTAAAAGCGAAAATTCAAAAAATGGAACTCTCAAACTCCCCCAAACAGCTGCAGGACTAGTGGAGGGGGGGAGGGGACTTTTGAAATGTTCATCTCATAACTGGTCTAAAGAAGGTTACGAAATCCAGAATTTTGTTCCAAGTTTTTCCCTCTAAACATTTCATGCCGAAATAACGTGAAAAATCGTTCTTACTTTCACAGCTTTGTGACTGGGTTTTGTTTTGTTTCTCGTCTTTTGACATAATACTCGTGTGTAAAAGTGCATTTATCCGGTCTACTTGAAAAAAAGAGGTATCCCACTTAGGGCACCCGCAGACAATGGCACCTGAGTTACTGGTACCTTATCTATTCGACATAAGGCTCCTGTCAAAATTTTTCGCAGGTGCCAGGTGCCCTAACTGGAATACCTGGAATACTTTGACATTTGATCTGAAAGTATCGCTTCAACATATTATTATCAATAATAACATTATACAACGTATAACGTTAAAAGCGCAAAACGTCTCGTGGGGTAACTCAGTCTGTCACTGAAAATGTTTTTTTTCTTGCGTATTTCCAAAAGTCTTAGAACAAAAATTGTTGTATGACATGGGCTGAGTTATCCCACGAGAGTTTTTGCGCTTTTAACGTTACACGTTGTATATACCTATAGACAGACAACATGACATGACACTCAGGGCAGGGCGAGAGGGACTGTCAGACTCGTTCTGACTAAAATCCACGGTATCCTTCAATAGCCCTTTACGATCCGCGGTCACGGTAATTCATACGTCCCGCGACCCTGACAGGTTTTGGCGCTCTAACGGCCCCCCGTCATTATATACTGGCACTATTTGAGGCGCGCATAGATCATAACGCGCCGTCGACTCGTACCTATAGAATTGGAAATATTTTAAAAAGATGTACCTAATTAGTAAAGTATTTTCTAGTTTAGTGATAATAAAAGACAGAAATAGTATTTTCAGTTACAGTAGGTAGCTGATAACACAACGTCTATAGCTTGCTAACTGGTTCCCTGAATGCTGATATCTGCTTAATAGTTGTTAATTATACAACGATAACAAAGCCGTATCAAATGTCATTGCAACTTTTAGTACTTTCATAAATACAGAGACCCCTGCACAAAATTCCCATTTCTGTGAGGTAGGTTGGCGCAGTGGCTGAGCAATCGACTGCTGCGTAGCGGGTCGCGGGTTCGATTCCCGCACGAGACAAATATTTTTATGTTTTGCAAGTATTAGTTCCGGGATAGGGTGTTTGAATTCCTACAGTTGTAAATACATCCACCATACAAGAAAAAATCTCAGAGTGGGTCAATTTAAAAAAAAAGGAAGCAGGCACTGTTACGTTAACTGTTAAATTGCTTCCAGCAACAATGGTTTTTTCCATGAACAATAGGCAAACAATTTTATTTGTCCCAAAAATAGATTGTAACAAAATATTAGACTGGTATTTTTTTCTATTGTTACGTAAACCGAAATTGTCGAAGATACAACGCTTCTAAAAATCACAAAACGTCACTCGATCGCTCGATTGGTACAATGTTACAAGCGTAATGACGTCACAAGCCCCCACTACCGATGTTGGAAGCGTTTTATTTTTGTCGATAGTCATTGATTTAAAAAAAATACGTGTTTTTTATTTTTCAATATTATTACTGACGGACTAAGTACATTCCCAATTTATTTATGCAGTAATATTTTACTGCCTGTATCATGCACCCTATTTTTTTAACATAGACGGCTCTTGGCTTTACAAATCTGTCAAACGGGATCCCTACGTGCTTTCGAAACTTGTTGGTTTGATTTTTATTATATAGAACTCGTTGTGTCGGTACTTCACTTGTACGATGCTTTATTATATCGATAGGTTATTGGTGCGATGTAACGTTTGTGCGAAAAATCTTGTTGCGAAAAACTCTACAGCTATTGTTCATTTTACTAGTTCGATTGAATCAGGGTGGTATGTATCATGGTGATGGTAGGTAGGTATATGGTTGTGAGTATCAGGCGATTGGCTACCAACCAGCTATCGGTATTGTGACAGTCGTCCACGTCTCAATGGAACAATGCCGCAAAAATATATACAAGGAAGGAGTCATGGAAGATAAAAATTAAAGTAGAGCCCTATGAACAACAGTAAAATAAACAATTAAATAACATATAACGGTCCCGAGGACCTGTTGAGGTAACCATTACAATTTAAATAAATACATTACAAACCTTTATAATATAATATATCATTTATTAAAACAAGTAACTAAGACTCATGTTTGTTAGTAAACAGAAAAACTTAAACTATGTTAGGGACTATATCAGGGTAGATAATAATATTCGATGGTTTACAACATTAGGTATGACAATATTGTTTGTAGAAAGTGCATTACATTTGTAAGAAGCAACACATAACTGAATTTATTTTAAAAAAGAATATGCAGCAAATAATCAGCACGCGTGTGCAGCAGTCGTTAGGCGTCGTAAAATCGTACTGAATCAAAAAATAATCGAAGATGATGCAATGACAGAATGAGCTCGAAATATGAATATTCAAAAAAATAAAAAATGGGTATAGATTCAAAAGGAAAGACGTTGAGGCAACAGAGGAGGTGGAATAGCCACTCTGTTAAAGTCTTTCTTAGTTTATAAAAAAATGTTCGTGAAGATATTTATGGTATTATTGTCGATATTTCCTAAAGATATTAATTAAATGTATAGACGTTTTGAAGCAAGTTACCATAAGCTATTACATTAACAAACAAATGAGCAATCGCTGCAGAGTTTTTCGCAATAAGATTTTCGCACAAACGTTTCATCGCACCATTAAACCATCGATATAATAAAACATTGCACAACTGCAGTATCGACACAACGATTTCGATATAATAAAAATCGAACCGAAAGGTTTTTAAAGCACGTAGGTATCCTTTTCAAACCGGCTTCAAACCAAATAGATTTTTTTTATAAAAAAAAATTAGTTCCTAGATCGTGCTCGAGAAGATTTTTACTTTCCATACAATTTACGCCGCAATACTAATACTATGAGGGCCAATATATTATTTCAAGTATAGTCGAGTTCATTAATTGGCCCTTTCAAACTTCAAAAATATAAGAACATAAAATAATTGTGATCAAGATTAAGATTTACTAAAATAGGATTGTTTTATCTCAGTAATATGTTTATGTATACAAGCAAAGGGACATTATTATACAAACAATTCATATTTTCATAACAAAGTAAGATTCGCTATAATTATTATGTAAGCACACATCATCACCTGCTTAGCCTTTTCCTAACTAAATTGGGTCGGCTTCCAGTCATACCAGATGCAACTGAATATCAGTATTTTATACGTAGCAACTGCCTATCAGACCTCCACAGTCCAGTAACTAGGTAATATGATACCCTATGTTACTGGTTGTTAGACTTTAAGAGCTTCCGACTAATAGCAATGACTGTTAAAGATCTACAAATGACAGCTGGGAGCAACGGCTTTACGTGCGTTCCGTCCGAGGCACGGAAGAAACTCGCTATCACAGACCAACCTCGACCAGCGCAGCTTAACCTGGAAGATAGGCCTGTGCGGCTGTAATTATATAGCCAGCTCAATTAATCATGTAAGCACACATAAATAAAAATATAATATAATATTTTGTACTAGGGCCTGACGCAGCAGATGCATCTAATTATAAAATTAGCAACCATTACAGCTACTTTGATATTAAATAGGGTAATTATACACTTAAATTAACTCAAATTATAAGTCTTAATGGCTTGAAATTTAAATTAATGTACACTCGGATTAAATCTGACTGTTGGACAAAATGATTTATTTTTGTTTAAAGTCTTCTACGAAACTGTGGATATTTGATCGTCACTATCATCACAGGCATTGTTTGCCTAAAAGGAGGCTCCCAGCACAATACATTGTACAGTCAGCATAAAAAGTTGCTGACCACATTCGGATTTTCAAAATCGCTGCACTCCTTTTTAATACGTATTGTTACTGTGTACAGCAATTTCGAAACTCTGAATGGGGTCAGTAACTTTTGATGCCGACTGTACATGAAGGCAGCTGATACACAATTCACTCAATTATTGTCATTGTCAACCACTAATTTATAGCTCACACTTTATATTAGCAAAATTACATTTATTTTACTTCGTACATTTTATTCGTTGTAACTAGAAACGAGATTTGATGAATCGGTTTTTGATTGGATGTCGACTCAAATCAAGACACGATTGATCGGTTACTGATTTTATATTGCATAGAACTTATTTATTGGCGGAACGAATAATCTAATAAAGTATTTCGGTAAATAGTTTCTTTTTGAAATAGAAATAGTAGTAGAGCAAAGTAACGTAAACATTTTTAAACGTACACAAAATCACTTAATTTCCCATGAGCCCACTGATATACGATCCTTATTTTTATTTTTGGTCCCTTGGTCATACACCTGGTCATACTAGCTCGCTGATTGTGAGTACTACGCACCCGATCGTTCTGAAGGACAATCAGGAAGGTCAATGTAGATCTTCCTAGGACGTCTCCTCCCGGTGCTACTGCACGCCTTATAAATAATACTTTCACATTTTTTTATCTTATCCTCTATCCTCTAAATGTAACCGAATCCTCTAAGCCTCATCTTTCAAATTATTGGATTACAAATAGATCCCAATGGTCATAATGACTACAGCGGAGATTTTGTTCACTTTTCGTATTTTTTTTATTTTTGCAAAAATTGCAAAACCAGTCTATGCGGTTTTTTGATTATTCAATCAACATTTTTTTATTTTAGTTATGTCACGAACTCCTTATCTAGTATTTATAGGTTTGTTGTCATTTATGGCTTTAAGGATTTTTAGAAGCGACATTTCGATTACAGTGGGTTACCTACGTAATAGCGAACTAATTGGACTTTTTTTGGCAGTATTAATGAAGGCTATTAATTAATAGTAATGAAATAGGACCGAAAATGCATTTATTTAAATTTTTATTAAACACGTGTGTGATTGTCGTGTTTAAAATGCAGTTAATATTCATTATTTTGTATAATTAAATAAAAACGACGCGTCGTAAAAAGCTACTTAAAAAACATTAAAGTACTTAAATAATTAGCGCGCGCTTCATTAATAAACGTTTCTTTTAACCCGTTTTTATTATAGAAAACGGATAAATGTTATTATACCTATTGTAAGTTAATTAAAGGAAACACGCGAGGTTAAAGATAGTTTAAAATTCAATTACAATCAAGCAATAGATATCTTACAAAAATACAGAAAACTTCATCGATAACAGTTTGTAAAAGTTAAGAAAAAAAAAAACTCACCACAGACTAGCAAAAAAGTTGTAACTTTTACACAAATTCAAAACACAATTTTCGTGAACAAAAACCATATATCTCACAATGTCGCATGTTTTTCTTATTATTGTTAAAACTTCACATAACAATTTCGTAAACTGTGGCCGCGTGGCGAGTCGTACGCGTCTGTACCGCACCGTTCTACCCACTTGACTGAATCAACGCAGCACATTTCCGCGGGACGCTAAACGCCTCGGGAAAATAGACAAAATAGACAAGTTTTCCCATAAAATCGTGGAAAATTGTCCATAGTTTGTTTTCATGAGATTTGGAGATATGATGAAGTATGACATTATTGGGTCGATGTTAATAAGCCGCTATTGTACTAGTGTCACTGAAGGTAGTAAATAATAATCGTATTTTCGATTAGTTTTTGCCACTGTATTTTCATGGCGTTTCGGATTGTAACACTTCGAGTCCAAGCGCTCAAAGCCTCTTCAAAGAGTTTAGAAAATATTAGTTGGCGCTTCTCGTGACCCAAAGGCTGGGTTTTTCATTAGCCGAGACTTAGCATTTTCGTACATGGTGACATGGTGAGACTGGCGGCGTTCCGCCAGTCTCTTGGGCACAATACCAACAGCGTTTAGAAGCAGTTTTTTGATGCTCTTAAGAGTATCAAAAAACTGCATTATTATAATTCAGTTTATTAAATGATATTTTATTTTAGTAATTAATTTTGTTCCTACTTATATTTTAAAATGAGGTATATTTTTGTATCCAAAATGTTAAAAAAGGCAAACAAAAATTTTGTTGAATTTTTTTTAAAGAATAGTGTTAAGAATGAATAAAGATTTTCGGCTATTTTCAAACAGACAGCGAATGCGATCCGAAGCGTTTTTATTTGTAATGTATGGAATTAAATTATGGAATCAGGCGTTACTTTGCGGAAATCCATGACATTAAAATGTTATGAAAAATATTTAGTTTTAATTCCGCGACAAATTTGTAATTTGTAATTTGTCGCGGAATTAAAACTAAATATTTTTCATAACATTTTAATGTATGGAATTGTTTGAATCCAGTCACATAGAAAAGCGAAAACGATCCGATAGTCTATGTGACGGGCTTAAAACAATTGCATACATTACAAACAAAACGCCTCGCTTCGCGTTCGCCACGCCTGTCTGTTCGACAATAGCTTCATGTAATTTTGGTTTATAATTTTCTTTATTCGAAACTACCCGGTTGGTCCAATGGTTGAAAGCGCTACTGCTGCATGAAATTCCTAGTTCGATTTCAGGGTTATGTAGGGCTGTGTTGTTTCATTGTAAATTCTTAGTACTATCCACGAAGTTCAGATTTGTGCTTGATTGCTGGCAATAAGCTCGAACCTTATTATATCGCACCCTTCCTGTAAGAAAGCGGTAAGTGAATTCGGCCAACTTTTCAGGAGCTTAAAAAAACGTGTTCATTATTGTAAAAAAAATCCCAGGAAAATGTTTTATAGATCAAAAGATGGCATTTAGCAGCGGCGAGATGATAGTGTTTCTGATTTTTCATTGTTTTATATATACTGCGAGTTATGGTTGAATTATACGGTTACATAAATAATCCCCGAAACTGTTACAAAAGATGCCGGAGTAACAATGGATATCGCTTTGTCTCTATCTTTGGTGTATCGCATTGGCTGCGTTAAGTGTAGTTATTCCATTAATCATGCTCCAATTTTAGGCTAGTCTGAAAATGTAAGTATCACTTACGTAGTTTTTACACGAAGTATTCATTTAAGTAAACATAAATACATACTTTATGTATGCGAAAGTATCTACGTTTTGCTGGAGTATCTGAATAAACTTGTTTTTTATTGGAAAAAATATACAAATTATGAAGTGTATCATCGTAAACATCTATTTTACTGGGGACAGTTTGTTATGTATAAAAATTGTATGTCAATACTATGTAGATCCATAATAATTAAAGAAAAGTTTTAGATGCTGCGTTTTAATCTTATTTATCGATTTATATTATGTTTATATGTGTGCGAAGAAAAAATGTGCTGTAGAAGCCTATGGTATCTAAAATAAAGTGCCTAATAGCTAAATAAACGGAAATCTTCTATCAATTACCAAAACACAGAAAAAATACCTTTGTTATTGTTAAAACATTTTGGCTCTCATCTATTAACGAATTTTAATGAAGTTACAGTATTTGTTGACTTCCATCAGTACCGTATGACCCCTAACCTAATAGAATTCAGGCTCATCCAAAGGAAAAATAAGTAAAACCTGGTATTATATACTAAAGAAGCTTTATTCTAAATCTACACCAGGTTTCCGCGGCGTAGGTGAGTATTGGTAAAACAAAGGCCTTATCAACTTATGTTTTCGTATGCATTTTCAGGTCATGAAAGTCCACACACGCTTGTGAAGCTTCCCAAAGGCGGCGGCTGCTTTAGCAGTCCGTGTTGGAATTTCAGACGACAGTCGGTTGTCATTGGAGACTTGACTTCCGAAATATTTAAAATGCAGTACAGAATGATACAGAATTCAACTTAACGGTTGAGCTAACATCGTCACGTAACCTTGGTGGTTGGTTTAGAACTTGAGTTTGCTTTAAACTTATTACTAGACAAATCTAGAACAGGAGGCCTCAAGGTTATTAAGAAAGTCTTGGAGAGTTTTCACACGGACAACTGACAGGCATAAATCATTAGCATAGATAGATAGATTATATTTTTTTGTACACAAAAATTCTAAACAAAACTATTATACAAATTGCTAATTCTATGGTTACAATAGCAGTCTCATCGCTAATAGCGATATTTTCCAGACAACCAGAGTGCGTCAGGCAAGGGAACCCTAGACGTCTTAATCTTCGCCAGTTCGCCCTGAAGCGTAAGATGTCGAAGACACTTTTATCAGTGCGAATATTGAGTTGAGTCTGTCAAAGACTATACTGAAGTGCATCATTTAGCAGAGCCGAGAAATAAAGTGAAAATAACGTGGGAGCCATGACATAGCCTTGCTTCATATCGCTTGATAAATTAATTAGGTCTGAGAAATCGTTTTCTTGTTGAACACTCGCCGTCATACCTTCGTGAAACTGACGAATCATATTGACAAATTTATCAGGACATCCAGCCTTTTTCAACACCCCAAAGAGGAGCGCGCGGCACGCTGTTAACGAAACACATGTACAGAGGGCGGTTTTATTCAAGGTTTTTCTCTTGAATTTGTTTCACTTTGAAAATGCCGTCAGCAGTTTCTCTGCTAGATCTAAAATCGCACTGCGTCTCTAGAAGTATCTCTTACACTAGGTTTGATAAGCGGCTATTGATGTTATGAGCCAGTACCTTCCCAGTAGAAGACAGGGGATAGATGTCTCTGTAAGAACCATGGTCCAATAATTCACCTTTACCCTTGTAATTTTTGCAAATGGAGGAATCGCATTCTTCCAGTCTTGGGGTACAATTTCGTCTTCCCATACCTTGGGCACTAAGTCGAAGAGCCTACTTTGTATTTGTGGACCACTATATATTTGTAAACCTCTTAAGGTAAACAGTCGGCTCCTGGTGTTTTACCGTTCTTCAATCTTGTGACGGCTGACATGAATTCACCAAAGTTTGATGGATCAGCTAAGTCTCTCCTTAATGAGACATTCAAGATTGATATTGGTGCTATTTTTCTTGATTTGTGTACGTAAATTGTTTTTAAGCCTTCGAAAAAACTGCCTGTTTGGTATGCGTCAGCACAGAGTTGCATGCTTTTGCTCTAGCCAGCCACCATTGATTTTTAAGTCACGGTTCTTGATTTTAAATTCGTGTTTCGTCTATCGGTGTTTGATAAAGATCTCAGTTTTAGTTTGTGGCTTTCAAGAAATGCTTTGATTTCCTTCTCTATGTAAGTCATCGAACCAGTTCTGGTTTTTCTTCAGTGGTTTTGGTATAGTACATGACACGCTTTCATGAAGATGTTTGGCATATAAACACTACGCTTCATCAACATTGTCTGTAGCATTTTCTACCTTGGCGCCGAAACAACACAAACACTGGTTTCTTATGCGCTGCGCGTCGAGGAGCTTTTATTACCAGACGCATCTTTGGTCTAATAAGTATTGACTTATTAGAGCTACATAGCTCTTGTTATCAGGCGTGGTTCAGGTGTTTTTTACATACAATAATCAATAAGGTGCCATTGTTTGGATCTAGGGTGCATCCACGAGGTTTTTGTGTTATTACTGGCTTTATCGGCGAAGTAAATAAAAGGAGGTGTGAGAGGTAAAACTTTGTGTGTTTATTGGTTCAAACCCACTTAGACTATAATACAATATTTGAGGGCGACTATTCGATACCAAGTCGGGCTGTGCACTGGCTCCCCGATCGCGTGGCGTCGCCTCGTATATCGAAACTGCTGCGTTGGCATGATTGCTACTTTGTGTCACCACAGTATTCCCCCCCTATTTTTATAATTTGTTAAAATTATACAAAAAATGGGAGCATAATTCCCTTGGATCTGCTTAGTACCTTATAAGAGTGGCGACATTATATCCTTAGTTTCTACTTATTGAACATAATACATGTTACATATTTACACACTGGGTTTTGCTTATCAGCAATGTCCGTGGCTATGAGTTCTGCGCGACGTTACAAATAACAAGTATCGTTTTACATGACGACATTGTATACATTCTATGTTTTCTTAAAACTATGTACTTATGTTAGGTTTTACCTTTTACATGATATTTCTTCTTATAACTACTATGCACCACACTTTCGTATTATTTTAGTATACATCAGTTGCACGGCTAGTAACAGGTTGTTGCACGGTGACGCCTTTGGCCACCGGTGCCAACCCGATTATTTCTGCCTCTTTGCGAAACCAGTTCCGCACATGTTTTCTGCACTGGTGTCTGATTAACCACAGTAGTATGATGCCAAATAGGATGCCAAATGCTATCATAAATATTTCCACTATGCTGATTCGTTGTCCGATAACCTCGTTGGATATTGTTTGGGACACCGCGACATTGTTCTGTTGTGGTTTGGCTTGGCTGTTACACATTTTCTGGTTTGGGTTATACACTAAATGTTTCCGTATGTTGCCTACAACAGACTTACTCTTAATGTAGTTAGTCAATTTTGAAACTACCAGTTTATAACATAGTTGACCTACTGCATAAGTGCTGACTTATTCAACTCTTGTTGCTTTACGGTTGCTACTTTACAAAATGCATCCGTGACAAATTTCGGTTAAGCAATATTAGTAGTTACTTGATTATTGTTTATACTTTATATAAGACTTATGTGTAGGTCGTTTTTGCTTGTACTACGCGTTTTATATTAAGGCGTGTACAGATGGGTTTGAGTACCCTTATATTACTTTGTTTTGCGGACACCTGCTGCCAGGGCCGACTTTATTTGATATATATTTCTTAACCTATTCTTAAGGGTAGTGTGCATGTTCGATATTCTGCCATAAAAAATATCATCCCATTAGAATCCACAATATCTCGCATGCACACGCCGTATAAACACATACATAACTTATTTTATATCATTCACAGCGACATATTCCTAGGGGTGTCTTATGACCCTTTAAATGTGGTTTCTCGTATGTTATATTATGTGCATTCGTCTATTCGTCAAAAAAACGTACCCTTTTGCTGACGCGACCGCTGCGAGTGACTATCGGTTCTTTGTTCATTGTATTTATAGGCCCTGTTGGGTTTTTTTTTGTTGTTCTTTGTTTTGTGTTTTTTTCGCTGTTGGGGTCCTGATGTACCGTTTCTTTTGTACTATCCTCTTTTTCGCATTCTTCTAGCAAAAATGCGGGTTTTAATCGGTCGATTGAAATACATGCTTCTTTATTTGGTAATTTGATAACGTAATATTTTTCTTTCCTACTTATGACGCGGTATGGGCCATCATATGGTGGTTGAAGAGATTTGCGTACTGTGTCATTGCGAACAAAAACGTGTTTGCACGTTTCGAGTTCTGGGTGCACAAACGAAGAGCGTGCTTTGTTTTCTCTATATTGCGGTGCGAAATTCCCTATTGTATTTCTAAGTTCCTTTACATAAGACTCCATGTTCTCGTTTTGTTTTTGACTGTGTGTAAAAAACTCCCCTGGTAACCTAATTGTGCGCCCATATACTAATTCCGCGGCGCTATAACCGGTATCGCTTCTGATAGCTACGCGTAAACCGAATAAAACAGTAGGTAACTGTTTTAACCATGATTCTGTTTTTATTTTCGCCATTAATGCTGCTTTGAGCGACCTGTGCCATCTTTCCACTATGCCGTTGCTTTGGGGGTGGTAAGCTGTTGTCCTATTTCTTTCGATTCCCATTACTTGCATCAGCTGTTTGAACAGGTTACTTTCAAATTGTCTGCCTTGGTCACTAGTGATTTTGACGGGACACCCATAGTGTGTGATCCAGCAATCATATAGTGCCTTGGCGACGTTTTCCGCGGTAATTTCTTTTAATGGTATGGCTTCCGGCCATCTGGTGAACCTGTCAATTATAGTTAGACAGTATCTGTACCCCTCTGCTGTGACGGTTAACGGTCCTATTATGTCTATGTGAATATGTTCAAACTTTCCGCATTCCGCGTAGGCACCTAAGTCTGATACTGTGTGCCTTTGTATTTTCGATTTTTGACATGCTATACACGACTTTGCCCATGTGCCTATCTGTGAATTCATACCGGGCCAAAAATACTTTTGTGTAACTAGCGCTTTGGTGGCCCTAACCCCGGGATGGCTTATATTGTGTATATTATCGAAGGCTGTCCTTCTGAATTGTTCCGGTAAGTATGGTCGGCTTGTGTCTTTCGAAATTTCGCAATAAATCGGTTGATTTACTGTCGGCCAGTACAGTTTCTTTATGTTTACGTTGCTATTTTTGTTGCTTCGTTTCGAAACCCGTGCTATGTACTCGTCCGTTTCCTGTGCGGCAGCTAATTCTGCGAAGTCCATGTTTGTTGGGCAATACAATTCTGCGACACGTGATAACGAGTCAGCGACAACATTGTTGTGCCCGTCTATGTGGCGAATATCGTTTGTGAATTCGCTGATGAATAATAAATATCTCGTTCTTCTAGGCGTTTCTGAATTACTGTTATTTATTTTTGTAAGGGCGTAAGTTATTGGTTTATGATCCGTATATACGGTCAATTCTCGCCCTTCGAACAACTTCCTAAAATGCTGAATGGCCATGTAGATTGCTAATAACTCTCTATCGTACGTACAATACTTTTTTTGCGCCTCTGTAAGTTTTTTTGAAAAATACCCTAATGGTTCCCATCTATTTTTAACTCGTTGCTGTAATACCGCGCCTACGCATGAATCTGACGCGTCACACATGAGGGCCATAGGTACGCCATTGTGTGGGTGTGACAATGTAACCGCGCTTTGTAAGCTGAGTTTACATTGTTCGAAAGCTTCGTTGGCTTCTTCGTCCCACGGTACTAATGTCTTATCGCGTTTCTTAGAATCATGGATGAATTTATTGAGGCTTATTTGCGACTCTACTGCTTTCGGAATGTGGGACCTATAAAAATTTACCATTCCGAGGAATCTCCTTAATTCCTCTACTGTTTTTGGTTTTGGAAAATCCATTATGGCCTGTGTCCTGGATTTTAGTGGTGTGATGCCTTCTTTACACACCTCAAACCCGAGAAAATCTACTTTATCTTTTCCAAACTGGCATTTTGAAGTGTTAATGGTTATTCCGAATTCACTGAATCTTTCGAATACTATTTTTAAATGTTCTTTGTGTTGTTCGTGGTCGCTACTGGCTATGATGACGTCATCGATATATGAGAATAAGAAGTCTAATCCCTGTAGTACTGTTGTACTCATAAATCGTTGGAATGTTTGCGCGGCGTTTCTCAACCCGAAACTCATTCTAGGGAATTCGAATAGACCGAAAGGTGTGATTATGGCCGTTTTTTCTACGTCCTCCGGGTTAATTGGTATAAAATGGTATGCTCTATTTATGTCTAAATGTGTAAATACCTGTTTATTTGCTAACATATAAGTGAACTCCTGTAACCGTGGGACGGGGTAACTATCGGGTTTAGTGATCGCGTTTAATTTTCTGTAGTCACCGCAGGGTCTGATGTCTCCATTAGGTTTTGGTACCACATGTAAAGGGCTCGCCCACGGGCTTTTACTGGGCCTACATATTCCCATCTCTTGCATTATTTGGAACTCCTGCTTAACTTTGAGGTACCGGTCCGGCGGTAGTGGCCTTGCGCGCGAGTGTACCGGTGGACCGTTTGTTTCGATGTAATGTACTACTGAATGCTTAGGAGGGTCTTTAAAAGATGTAGGCCTAGTAATATCCGGGTACTTAGATATAATATCATGATACGGGTGGTCTACATTTAACGTTTTTAGTGATAGTTGAGCACTACTTACGAGGGATGCCACTGTGCTTAGTTCTGTCACTTGGTCTATGAGTTTTCTTGCACCAACGTCGACCAGAAGCTTATGGTGTCCTAGGAAGTCTGCGCCGAGTATCGGTTGTTTCACGTCGGCTATAATAAAGTCCCATCGGAAAACTCGTCGTAGATTCAGGTTCAACACTAACGTCTTTACACCGTAGGTTTTGATTTCGGCTCCGTTCACTGCGTATAACTTATATGTACTGTCTGGGAACACTTGATTTCTTTTATTCACTGGGATGACGGACACGTTGGCTCCTGTATCCACAAGAAAGTTCAAACCTGTATTTAAGTCTCTTACACTGAGGCGGTTGGCGGGTCGCACGGAGCAGATTTCCGCCTCTGGCTGCTCCGTTTTTAGTTTCCCTCTTTTTTCCAGGCACAAGGTTTAATGCATTTCTGCGCTTTGTCTGCGTAACGGAAATGATAAAAACATACCCAATCTGGATCTTCTTCGGAGCGTCGTACTCGTGAATTGCTTCTGTTTCGGATATTTGCTGACTGATAACGGTTCCTGCTGCGTGCCCGGTTTCTTCTGTATCGGTTTTCCATGTCATCGAATCGTGCGTTTAATTTCGCTATTTCCGCTACCACTGTCTTCTCCGTTTCGCTCGACGATGATGTTGACGGTTGCTGTGACATTGCTGCTACTGCACCGGCCTTGGTGACTTCATTCACGTCATCGGCGATATTGGCTAGTCTCTCCAAGTCCTTCGTTTCGGTGACGGTGAGTACAGCGCGTACGGTTGATGGCAGGAGGTTTTGCCACAATATCTTTAATGTTGCGTCTGTGACTTTGTCTCGCGCGAGGACTTTCATTTTTGCTAATAGTTGTGATGGTTTCTGTTCTCCAAGTTCCATTTCGTTCATTAGTTTTTCGATTTGTTTCGTTTGTGAGTCTTCATAGATTTTTAACAGTTTCTTCTTCAGCGCTTCGTATTTATCTGTTTCTGGAGGATTCACTAAAAAATCTGTCAACTGGTCTACGGTGTCGTTGTTGAGTTTTGACACAACTAAGTCAAATTTTGCATGGTCTCCTAGTTTTTGTGGGGCCAGTGTCGCTTCCGTTCTGATGAACCATACCCGAGGTTGATGTGTCCAGAATTCGGAAATCCTTGCTGTTACTGAGAGTGCCGCCGATTCTGGAACCATGGTTGTGGATGCGTTCATCGTGTCTCCGTATGTTGAACTCCGTAATTTATCGTTCTCTCACACTTTATTAGTTCTCTCACAGGGGTCACCACTTTTGTGTTATTACTGGCTTTATCGGCGAAGTAAATAAAAGGAGGTGTGAGAGGTAAAACTTTGTGTGTTTATTGGTTCAAACCCACTTAGACTATAATACAATATTTGAGGGCGACTATTCGATACCAAGTCGGGCTGTGCACTGGCTCCCCGATCGCGTGGCGTCGCCTCGTATATCGAAACTGCTGCGTTGGCATGATTGCTACTTTGTGTCACCACAAGGTCATATATTTTTGTGCTAGGTGAAAGATGGTATTGTCAGGCACAGGTCAAACTCTGTGAACAGAGTGAGAAGCTCCAAGCCATTAGAATTGCAGTTCCCAACTCCATGCCGACGAAGGACACCACGCCATGCTCCGTAATCAGTACCAACACGTGTACTTATACCCCACACAGTAGGGCAATTTTGTTTTGAGGTGGAATTGCCGTAAGAACGTAGGGCAGGTCCCGATAGAATTTTGCTTTATTATCATCATTAACTGTTTAGGTTGGTGCGTAGATGCTGATGAGGTGGATATATAAATTATCATTAACTGGCAAGCGCAAGCTCACTATGCGATCACTGATTCCTTTCGGAAGTTGTGTTAAGAATGCCGTAATTTTATTACGCATGCCAATACCGCTAGCTGCTTGCTCTTCTGCTAGTTTTCCAATCCAATAATATGTACCCATTTGCTCCCATCTGCTCCCAAAGATTTCCGCTACCACTAAGTTGGGTCTCACTTATAGCCGTGATATCCATGTTGTATCTTGAGAGTTCACTTGCAACGATGGCAGTCTTCCTCTCGGAACACAGGTTAGAGTCATTATCTAAGAGTGTACGTACATTCCGTGCTCCTGTTAAAAGTTTTTAGAGGTATTCTTATTAGCCTCTTGCAAACGTAAGGAAGTAAGTGCAGCTACGCGTCAGGTATTTCGGACAACTCCTTGTAGAAACTACGTAACGATATATAACGCTAAACAGTCCCGCAACAAGTTTCGTGCAATAAGTAAGTAAGTGGAGTTGCAAGACCCGCCTTCGCAATAGTAGCCAAGAACAAATGCGTATGTTTATTTACTTTTATAAAATTATTTTAATTCTTCGTGTTAGTTATGGGTATGTGTGTTTATGGTTTTACACCCAGGGAAAATTGTAAAAGAAATAAATGTATGTATGAATACATCTTTATAAGCATGGAAAACTGTTTTATTTTTTGTCGCAAAAATACACATTTTTTGTGACAGTACCCTTATTTTTGGGGCTAGCTTCATGAAAATTTGTGAGAAGGTGTATTAGAGAACGCTTGATTTTTTGCAGTAATAAAAAAAAATTGACGCAAGTTGAGTTACGCGATTCTTCCAGGAGGGGTGCGATATGGGGCGAAACTGAAAAAATGTGGTTGCGTAATTAGGCAGACTTCTGCCCAACTCTATAATGATTAGCTACAAGCGTGATATAATGGTATAAAATAAATTTATTTTTGTTTCATTGTTGTTGTTATGTCAGTCATGAATGACTTTATTAGTTGCATAAATAAATGAATAATAATATAAATATCGGACAAACCTGTTTACCTACTTACTATAAGCGTCTACGTCTGCGACATAATCATAATCTGCCTAGCCTTTTCCCAACTATGCTGGGGTCAACTCCCCCCTCCTTGAACCTTGAGCAACTGCCTATCTGATTTCCACAACTCAATAACGGGGTAATACGATACCCCTTGTTAAGACTAGTTGTCAGACTTTACAGTTTCTCACTGGTCGACTGTTAAAGATCTAAAAATGACATCCGGGTCCAACGGCTTCACATGCTTTCGAGATATGGAGGAAATTCACTAACATGAATGGTTACCCATCCCCAAAACAAACTCGTCAAGCGAAGCTCAATCCTGAAAATTGGTAGGCCCCTATATTTAGTAGTGAGCTGCTTATCAAGGAATTTCAATAAATAAATAAAATCACAATTAATAACCTTTATCTACTTTTTTATGTATTCACTGAGATATTGTAGGAAATGAATAATGAAGTGGATGCTTCGGATGAGGACTTATTTAATGTTCCTAGTTTCCATATCGACTGGCTGTAATTACTTAAGAGGGGAGAGATTTTGTTTCCATTCCATCGGACCGGAAAATGGAAGGGCGGGTAGGTAAACTTCTTTTATAGTTTTTTTGTTTAGTAATCGGATAAATTACGGACAGGGGCTGGAATACACAGGTGACCATCTAATCAGCACTTTTGTGTTGCGATATTAGATAATGATCTCGCACCTATCCCAAACTGTAATTTTTCCCAGTCAAACAGGAACCTTCTTACATACTTTTATAAAGCTTTAAATCAAATCAAAAAGAGGTCTGTACTATATAAATGGCGATTGTGAAAATAGCCATTTTGGTTTTATTTATCATTATGAGAATTCGGGAGGGAATGTCAGACTCGTACTGACTTAAATCCACGGTGTCCTTCAAAAGCCCGGGTACGTACCGGGGTCACGGTAATTCGTCCCGAGACATTAATGATTTTGATGGAATTATTTGATTAAACCTGTAGTTGGTTTTATTGTTATTGGTAAACGCATCAGACATTACTCAAAACAAACAATAATTGTGATATTTCGAGTAGCTCAATAATTTTTAATTTTCCCCAGTTTTCATTTCTTTATGTTACCGGAAATGATATCGAGGAGTTGTATAAAATTCCTAGGAAATATAGGTATACAATATCGAAATTATTGAAGAAATAATGTGTATAAAAAAGTGTTTTACAATAATAGTATCGAATTTCGGGGTAGAATAAAACAAAAACTTATTCTTGTAGGAACAGACAGTGGAGACACCTTATGACAAGTTATTTTATCAGGACTTAGTAGTCCCGAAAAAGGTCGAAAATCTGGGGAAGTAGCCTGGCTAACAATCGTTATAAATATGGAATAGATAATTTTACAGCGTTACTAAATATTGGATATCTAGTTAGATTAGTGAACAATAATGGATTTTTATTTATTTTTGAATCAATGAATGTTGATAAGGATGAATCGCTTCGAAATTTGGGTGTGGGGGCTTGTCTGTCAAATACCGACTACGTGAGGTATTGTGATTTTTATGCCCGTGCCACACACGTGATCACTTTTTACTCGTGGCCTTAAGCTAGTGATCACAGCCATCAGACATGTGCACACTTATTTGATCACATGTGTGGCACGGGCATTAGAATCGTTGTATCTTCGGCAGTCTTGGTTTCACCAACAAAAGAAAAAATACGCATCAAATACTTTTTGATAATCTAACTTTGGGGCTACTTACAGCGGAAGAGATTATTGGGAGTTGAAAGCGGAAAAAGTTTCATTTCCATTGTTTCAGTAAAATGGCCATGACCCTTCAACGAGTCTACAAATGAATCATGATCTAGATACAATAAGTTACGCTAATTTTTATTCCTAGAGTACGTTCGCGTGGAATAATATACGAATACTTAGAAAAAGAAAGAATAATAATAGTATTTTCGTTACAGTTCTTGGGTGTGCAAAAACGTGTTATTAGAGCTTGGGTAATTATCTCTAACTTTACCGTTTTGTGGGAATAATTACGACCAGTCGAGTGCGAAATTCATACTAAAATATACCTATTAATATCCTGTTACTAGGCTTTATTCACCCTAATTTACTGGTACTTATCGGTTTAAACACAGCCAGGCGAATTACTTAATGTAATTTATTTCATCACCTTTCTAAACGGTGAAGGAAAACATCGTGAGGAAACCGGATATAATACTCTAGGAACAAAAATTCGAAGATATGTGTACATCTACCAACTCGCACTGGGACCGCATGGTGGATTATGGCGGTCGCGGACTTATACAATCACCGTGACCCCGGAACATAAAGGGCTATTGAAGGACACCGTGGATTTTAGTCAGTACAAGTCTGACAGTCCCTCTCGCCAAGCCCGGCGTGGAAGGACAGAGGTCTGAGGTGGTCTTTTGAAGAAAGAGCCACAATGATTTGAGTGGACCTGTCCAGTAGGGTGGAGTGAAATTGAGATTTTTTTTTTTTGAATTTCGCTTTTCCTGTATCATTAACCGATGACCGTACCTATAAGCTTTATTCATGCTAAAAATCAAAACCTTACGACTTCAGTTTGAGGTGGCGCGCTATGAGCGTAATTTGATGAAAAATAAAAATTTACCTATATCGTGTACCTGCACGACAATGTTATTATGCATCTATATGTAATAAATCTTATATTTAACGTTACTTTATAAAGTAATTTTGTTCGTTTTTGCATAATATTCATATATTTTATAATTTAAGTGGTTACAACAAGTGTAAAGAAATTATGATTATTCGTCAATAAAATGCCAATAACTCAAAAATAATTGCGATACCCCTTGTTTGGCGATCCAATAAAACTAAGTGATAATGTGTTACCAACTTATTGTGATAGTATAAAAAATTACTTGTGGTTAAAACATAACTTACTGGAACTGAATAATGGTAAAGATCCTGCTGTGAAAGATTTGTGTGAAAAGATAGCCGTTGATATTGAAAAAAATAGGAACAAGACGTTAATTTCCATTATAATCCATTAAAATAGTTGCCAGATTGATTTCCTATATTATAATAAATACAAGAATGTGAAGAAATTGCGCAATGAAAAGAAAAAGCAAAAATTCTACGAAAAATCAATCAAAATTATTTGACATCGCCACTTGTAAATGTGAATCCAGATAAGTTTGTAAGTGTGTGATTAAAGTCCCTATTGTGGAAAAAATCTTTTTGAAAGACGAAAGATCTGTACGAAAAATATGTATTGGGTCTGTTGATGAAGTGTCTACTAAATCTATCTGACGTAAAGGGACAAGAAAGACAAAGTATGATGAGTTTAAAAGAAGAGCCAGTAGTATCCCGAGTACTTCGTCTGATCCAGTTCTTTCTGTACATCTACCATGAGTTGTCATCGAAAACTTACTCGCTAGCGTCGAAATCGCTAGCGTGCTAACTCGGATCAAATAGATTTCGATATTGCTGGTACCATGAGTTTATTTGAATCTTACGCAGGCGATAATGTAAGCTCGATAGGTGGTGTCGTGTTGCTAACTTCACTTCTTATGTTTTGTTTCTTTCTTTCCCACAAATAAGAAGAGAGAACGACTTCTAATATGTCACTGTCGCCCATTGTTCGTTGACCTTGTATCACAGTATCACTTACACTGCGTTTGTGGTTTGACAGTTTATAACAATAGATTATTTGGATTATTTACAACAAAGTGCCGCACTGTTTTAATTATTGGTGGTTTTCATGAAAAGAAATGTTTCTACTTGGTATTAATTTATTTAAAAAGTAGGTAAAGTTATAAAATTCTAAAATAGTTCAACCTAAACGAAATTTAATGTGTAATATAAAATGTGAATGTGGTAGTGTAAGTTCAAGTGTCTAAAGACGTGAGAATCGCAAGAAATAAACCATAATGTGTCCAAATTGTCAAACGCTGCATTTATGGGTCTGTAAATTTTTTTTTCACTTATATTGTAACTTGAAATTCACGTTGTAGTTCCCAAATTAAGCGGCCACTAACAGATTCCATGCTAAAAAGCTCTTGCAAGCATTATTTTGACTTTTTATACTCAAAATAGTTTATAACGTTAATGTAAATACATGTTTCACACGCCAAAAAGCTAGTGAGCTACGTAACTACTATAGCAAGCGTATTGTTCGCTAGCGCCTGTAGTATTAGAAACTCATGGTACCGTTTTGTATAGTGACAGTTGAAAAACGTTAGTGACTGTCGTATAGATTACGTTAGGTTTTTAACCAATCGTAATCTACAGTACTCATGGTATGAATTTTAATTCTCACTGTGACCGCTAGGGGCGCTGTACAATATTTCATACAAATAATTTACGGAGACGCTAGCGAGTTTTGGCTGTGCAAACTCATGGTAAAGGTACTGGTCTTCTAGTAGTTCGTTCGTTGCAGCATCAGACGAGGATGAAAATGTGATTCTTAGAATAGAAATAAAGACTCCAAGAACTATGAAATATAGTGTTGCAGAAATTTCAAGCGTGATTTCCTCAGGTGGCAAATCATTTAAAATTGAAAGTACCTTGCCACACTCAGGCGGTAGAATGGTGCGTCAAACTCGTTACTGAGGTTTCTTTATCTGTTTGTGGTGCAGAGGCAAGAGATGGATTCATTCGCTCGAGGATAAAGGCAAGGCAAGACATACCAGTATTTGACAAAAATCACAATTTTTTAAGCAAAAACGAAGATTCTGTAGCTTCAACTTCCGAGTAATAAAATGCTTCATTTAATATATTTTGTATATTTATAAGTACAATACTTAATTTCAACCTTTAATATTTTCATTTTGATGAGTACTTTGTCTGAAGTAAAAACTTTATTAAAACAAAAAAATGTTATTTTCTTTAACTTTTAAACTCGATGCGCCACCTCAAGATGTTAACGTAGGAACTTGAAATTTTATTTTATTTTTATATCTCTTATAATGTCGATCATCCATTGGTGATACAGGAGTAACAAAGATGTATAAAAATTTTTTTCACTCCACCCTACTGTCCAGTCAGTGCAAGCATGTGTCAGTTACCGTGTTGCTCAACTTTTAACACAAGGAGCTCAACATGAAATTATGTACTAGGTATACCTACTCATTTGGCACAAGATATTTTTAGTCGTGTCCCTAGTGATTGAACTGATTAAGACTAGGACCTCGACTAGTAATAATCGAGTGAGAGAATTTCTTGCAATCAAGTCGGAAAAAAAGTATTGGCTTGTAAGAAAAACATGTCCCTTAATATTCTACTGCCTGTTAAAACTTTTTTTTTACGTTGTATAATCATCAAATGAGGTCTCCCACCCTTCTCTCAGAATCACACTGACAAAAATGCACGGTAATAAATAATAATAATATAATAATAATATTCCACAACTATCACACAACGCCATCTAGTCCCAAGCTAAGCAGAGCTTGTGTTATGGGTACTAGACAACTGATAAACATACTTATATATTTCTAAATACATACATATTATATATAAATTACACCCAGACACAGAACAAATGATCGTGCTCATCACACAAACATTTGTCCTGGTTGGGAATCGAACCCACGACCTCCGGCATAGCAGTCAGGGTCACTAACCACTAGACCAACAGGCCAGTCAAAACGGTGTCCTTTAATAGCCCTTTACGTTTCAGGGCCACGGTAATTGGATAAGTCCCACGACCCCGGCAGACTTTGGCCCTCTAAAGGGCCTTGTCATTATGCTGACACTCTTTGAGGAGACCATACATAATTCATAATTCATTCATACATAATTCAGGTTATAAACTATCTGTGTACCAAATTTCATCCAAATCCTTTCAGTGATTTTACGTGAAAGAGTAACAAGCATCCATCCATCCAAATTTTTCACTTTTATATTATTAGTAGGATGGGATTAGTGAGATACTAGTAGATTACTATTTTGGTACAACAGGCTACGGTCTAAAAGATATCCTGATATAATTTACTTTTTATATACACATACAGGGTTATTCGTAAAAAACTAATAAAACCTTTCATGGGTTGAAAGTACCTATTATTAGTATTTACCAACCCAGAAAGATAAAAAAAGTAAAAAATTTCATTCAAAATGGAATATTTTTCAGTTGTCAATGTGTATCGTCGTCGCCGTGTGCAACCGAAGTTAATTCTCAAAATTTGAATTTAACGCAAGAGAAGCCTCGGGCAAAAGCTGTTTATATTTTAAGTGAAAGTTTCACTCAACATACGTAAGCACTAATCCAGTTTAAAATGAAGAACTTTCCATGTTTAACGTGAATTTTGTGTCAGTTTGTAAGTTAATCACCAGAATTGAAGCTGAAAGGACTCTCCCCTCCGGAACTTCCCGTGAGTTTGTGGTAGTTAGTACGAGGAACTACAGAGCTTTATTAAGTAAATGATTTAGGTTCAAACGTTCAGAGTTCTACGTACAGAATTTTCTTTTACTGGAAAAAGAAAACCGGACAAGTGCGAGTCGGACCCACGTCCGTCGTCCAACGTCCAATCGTCAGTGTCATAACAAAAATAATGGAAACGTATTTTTTCTTATGTTAAATAAATCAATGCATATTTACAAATTATATAACGCATCAATCATCAATTCATCAATTCGAGAGTGATGGCTCGTGACGTCAGAAGCAAGTAAGAACTAAGAGTCTAAAACAAGCAATATCTCAAATGATTCAACTTCATGAATGAATAACAGATCGCGTTTCGGAAAATGCACGAACTTATTATTTCCCGCAACTCCATTGGCTATCCTTTCATTTTCCTCATACTTGCTTGTGACGCATTGACAATTTTAAAGGTGTCGTATTTTCTACAATTTTGGTTTGCCTTACAAAAGAAAAAATACGTGTTAAATATTTAACTGACTGACTAATTAGATTTTCTCAGTCAAGTACCATAATAAGCATTTTCGTACAAACACTTATTCAAAATTAAACGAGGTAAGTAACCATAGGTAGTTGACTTTACCATAAAGGTAAAGTAGGTAGTTGACTTTACCATAAAGGTAAAGTCAACTACCTATGGTTACTTACATATGTTACTTGCATATGTGTGACAAGGTCTGAAACACATTGCCGGGTGACAGCGCTGAGGATGAATTTTTCGATGCCATGTAATATTATAATTTAGTGTTTGGTTTATGTAAAGTTTTTATTTTGTTTGTTAAACCTAAATAGGTTTAATTAATTTATTATTGTAGTTTTTAATTGTCTTTATTTGTAGCTTAATAAGTTAGTATTTAGTTTATTTTATTTAAAGTCTGAAATAAAAAAATAAAAAAAATGCACCAAAAAAAAATGTTAAAAGTTAAATACTGTTAAGACTTGTTGCGTTCGCCATAACTTTCAGAACAATTTAAATGTTTCACCAATTTGCATGTTAATTTAACGACAGGCGAAACATTTACAACAAGTTATAAAGCGTTTAAAATGTAAAGCAAAACAATCGGATTATAGGAAGTTCATTGAACTCTTTTATACATAAAATCGTAAAGAAATTCGCAACCGGACCCGTTTTTCTGTCAGTAAGTAGTGTTACTCAGTTTCGGTTTAAAGGGGGTCGCGGGTCGCGGGAATGTCTAAGCAGATGACCGTAATCCTAGAACGTAAAGGGCAATTGTAAGAACAAGGTGCATGCACATAACACTAAGCTCTGCTTAGCTTGGGGCTAGATGGCGTTGTGTGATAGTTGTGGAATACTATTATACTACACTGTTACTATTATGCACAGTTTCTTTCCAGGGCAGGACGACTCATTAAAAAATTATTATAATAATTTTACCACTCCTAAAAGAGACTAGTACCTAAACCTGTAGAACAGGGAAGAATTGCACAAAAAGCAGGATTCCTTTGTAGGGATTGCCCTATAGCAATAATTGGAAAAAGACTACCAATAATAAAGATGCTTCAACAGAATATTTATTTTCTAACTGAGGAGGTATTCCCGTCTGAGCAATTACTATTTTCAGAGCACCTATTTTAAGGGCAACTACGTATTCCCGATTGAGCACCTATCAATATATTGACAAGTTGCTCAATTTTAATTCAAATCTATACTCCCGTTATATCAACTACGGTTCGGTAGCTTGTAGTGATGGGGTGTGCAAAACTGGAAGAGTCATGATCCTCTTATCTACTCGTCATGATCTCAAGGGACATTAAACCTATAAAGACGATCCGTCACCGCGAGCATTCACCTGTAATATAACGTTACAGATTAGAACATTTTATCAATGACGGAAGACAATCGACCATCACAATGCGAACCTTATAATGATAGAAGACAAGTTTAAATCAGTGACGGAGTAGAACCGAGCATGCACACCTTGTATCAAATCTATACTAAATGTAGGTACGCGAATGCTCGTCAGGGAGAGAGCGCCTTAACTGTGCTTGGGATTTATTTATAAAGCTTAAAATGTTTCAAAATAACATTTTTTGAAAGCTTTCAGCTGTAGAAAAAAATAAATATACTTGTGTCATTTGTAAAAAGACTTTTATTTTGTTTCAACTAAAGTTATTTTTAACCCCCGACGGAAAAAGAGGGGTGTTATAAGTTTGACGTGTCTGTCTGTCTGTCTGTCTGTGGCATCATAGAGCCCGAACGGATGAAGCGATTTCAATTTAGTTTTTTTTTGTATGAAAGGTGACTTATCTGCGAGTGTTCTTAGACATGTTTGATGAAAATCGGTTGAGCCGTTTAGAAGTTGTGGGGGTGAAAGTGGGAAAAGGTAACCGAGGGTCTGCAAATATACTCGAGTTGGGTATCAAATGAAAGCGTATTGAAAGGGAATATTGATGACTTAGTCGGGAGTACTCTTAGCAACATAAAATGATATAAGTTTGTACCTATAAAAAGTGTAAAATAAAAAATAAATTAAAAATTTAATAAACCCCCGACACAAAAACCAATTTAAAAAGTAAAAAATAACAAAAATACGTCGCGTTGGGGGACTGCAAAAAAACAGGAGATGATGAATAATTTGGAGCAGTCCCCCAACGCGACGTACTTTTGTTATTTTTTACTTTTTAAATTGGTTTTTGGTTTTTGTGTCGGGGGTTTATTAATTTTTTTTTTTTTTTTTACTATTAAGAGTCTTAGTGAAAAAAGATTTTTATACCATTCCCCCTCGAAAAAGCTACTTTTACGCACTGTTTTCAGTGCGTAAAAGTAGTCTTTTACGCACTGTTTTGGTGTTTGAATTTAGAACACTTTAGTACATTCGACATCGACCGCGATGCTGGACAACCCCCTTGCTAATATGAAAATTACTCTTAATTTCAAATCATTGCTCCGATTTTAATGTCAGCTTGTTGGCGCAGTGGCCGAGCGATTCTTCGCGAGCAGTCTTATTAAAAAAATCATTATTTTGTTTCGTTGAATATCTTTTATCGCTCAAATCTTTCTTTTTCTCGTAGTCATGGTATAAAGTATCGTTTGCAACTCTTGAATAAAACGGATTTAAATCGAGGGCCTGAATCACTCGCGTCGCTCAGGATTTAAATACTTGAATCACTCGCTTCGCTCGTGATTCAATCATCATGAATCACTCCCTACGGTCGTGATTCAGTAATTAAAATCCTTCGCTTGCTCTTGATTCATATAATGGCCCTCGCTTTAAATCCGCTCTTTATTCAATCGTTGCAAAATATACTATTAAACTTTAAGTAAGAGTTAAACAGTAAAAGATTGCTGCTTTTATGTTTTCTAGATTTGTTTTTCTTTTCGTTTTTAGATTCACTCTTTGGTCTACATTTATTTTTCATTTCTCCTATTATAATGGGTCTATTGAAATTACGGCTGAAATAAAAAAACAGTATCTTTGTATTGAGTTATTTATTGAGATACTAGCCTGCGACTTCGAAGTTCGAACTCTGTGTGAACTTAAAAGCCCGGTCCTCCTTAGGTTACTTTTGAAAAATCTAAAAATGTATCCAACTATCATTTTATCTTTAAAAAAATCTTCATATTGAAGAAACCCTTTAAGATTGATTTGTACTATTATAACTTCATTTGATAGTAGGTCTATGTCGTCGTCTATGTACGTCAACTATGTCCAATACTTACAACCCTTTTAAGGGAAAATTTATGACGATGACCTTTAACAATTACTAAAAGAGCAATAGTTTTGGTTTGGCTTCAAGATTCCATATAAAAAATATTTCATACAAACTGATTTTCCAATTTACACCCTCCTAGGGGTCATTTTTGAAATATAAATAATTACGCATCCTTTATACGATTGAGAGATTAAACTTAGTTTGCAGTGTATCGAAGCAAGCAGTAAAATACTTCCCTTAAAACTTGAACACTCATATCCATCATGGGGTTGATGTTCGAATAATCCAAAAAACTTGTTTGATTTTTGTTTTGTTTGATGAATCTACTATAAAAATACAGATTTTCAAATTGATTTTCCTCTACATTTTTTCGTCTATTAGTATCACGAATTGAGAGTAGTTTTAAAAAAGTAATAGTGCCAATCTTTTTTATTAAATTATGTTCATATTCATGGTATGTTTCCAATTTATAAGCCCGAGGAATAATATACTAAATATTTATAACTTTTTTCAGATATGTACAATTTCAGTGAAATTACGTAAAATAGAGCAAAGCAAATTACAGTTCGCTATTTGCCAAGCTTGGTTGAAAATACAAGTTTCCACAAATATTTTGCAAACTGCTACTCTTAATTTTACCTGGTTTTGTTTGTTAATAATTAAAACGGCATATTACACAGTGTACCAGTAATCATCAGTTTGTTAACGTTTTACTAGCATCCGGGTGTTTGTGAAATTAAAAATGTTTCATTTTTTGATTTTTTAGTCAACAGAAGCCCTAGCATGACTTTCCCCGTTTGTGTGATGTAAAGTAAACAATGATATTATAAGTAAAAGGTGTAGATACGTTATACGCGCTCAGAAAGTGACACGCTCAAATGTGGTGAATTGACAAACCTTGACTATTTGTCTCTTTTTCAATTGCGATGCCATCCTACTTTAGCGAGTAATCGTGATGTAGTGTGCTATTGCAATATTTAGTTATTCATGTGTGCGTTATTGTGCCGTTTTTGAAGATAGAATTTCGTATAGGTAACGTATCTATACATTTATAATATCATTGAATGTAAACGGGAACTAATCGCCAAAAAGGAAGAAAAATAAAGGGAACTTTTACGTTAATAATAATAATTGTTTATTTCCAAAAACTTAGTATAGTTTTACAGTGGCAAAAAATTCAGGCATAAATATAATTGAAACAGTTTTATAGACAAAAAAATTACATACTGTTTTTTTAGTTAAGTAAATTAAGTAGGTAAATACATAATTTATTCATTAAGTGGAATTGAGAGTATGGGTGTATGTCATGTGTAGGTAGGAATCATAATTTTATTTTATGTAAATACTCTTAGCCGTATTCTTAGAATGTATAGTAGTTATTCTGTCTCCTCTCTCTGCAAATATTGGCTTACCTTTAGCTTTTAGTTGATGTAGGCATCACAGAAGGAGATGGCGGGATGAACAAGACTCATTTTTAAAGGGTTGGCCTACAACCCAAATTGCGAGACATAGAAGGAGGGAAGGGAGGCCTTTGTCCTACAACGTAGCCACAGGTTCTTAATTAATAAAAATAATAATACGTTAATTAATAGCAAAAATAAGTTTCTCGTATTGTAGACTAGAGACGTTTTTACAATTGTCAATACAATCAGGCTTTTTTTTATTTTTTCGTGTTAAAATCATCAAATGGGTCCTCCCAACCCGGGCAGGGTTGAGGGACTGTCAGACTTGTATCTTACTGACTAAAATACATCGTGTCCTTCGGTAGCCCTTTGAGTACCGGAGTCGCGGTATACGTGTGTCTCACAACCCCGGCAAGGCTATGGCCCTCTAATATAATCAGGCTGACCGCTGACTAGTCACATCAGTTTTAAGTCTGTTTCGTTTTACAAAGACAAAACAGTGTATGAACTGTTTTGTGTTTGCCGGCTAGCTGTACGGCTTGCAAATCAAATATTCAGCAACCCTGCACAAACGAAGAGAAGCTCAATTAATGAAACGAGAATCCTCTCGATTTCGTCCGCTCAGTACTCTATGACTGGTTTTGACTAAAAGCCCTGTAAATACTAATTCAAGTACGCTGTAGATGATATTATTATACAGGATTCCTGGCATAAAGCCTCAGTATTCCTTGTGTTTTTTTACTTTCAGTGTAAACAGCTTTCCTTCCCCTTTCTCTTATTGTGTTCTTAGTTTTTACCAGCCTTTGTTGTTTCGGTCGCGTTTTTGCAGTTCCGAAATTATTACATTGTTAAAATATGTGGATATAACGTTGTGAGTTACACAAATGTCATTATTATTATGTAATATCTTTAAATTAATAACTTGTGCAGCTGTTTGTTGTCCCGAAATAAATAAATTCAATCAAATACTATTCGACACAGTTACTTTGACCAACTTCTTCTAAAAGTTCATATTATTGGCAAAAGTTTGTAACCAATAATTAGTTGCTGTGATGTGAATTGCGATTGACTGCTGCGCGCGTGTCGTCGTAAGATCACCGCACGGAATTGATATTTGTATGGCCTATAATTAGTTATTCCGGGTCTGGGTGTTGGTGTATGTGTGTTTCTTTCTATATTTTTGTCAACGCACCCACGACACAGGAGAAGTACTTAGTGGGGCAATGTATTATAAAAAATAAAATGGTCGCCGAAGAAAATCATTAAACGTAGATATTTTCTATGTTTGTTAAATGGACCGATGAAATACTCATCGTTCGGGGATAATCTTTGGACAAAAGATAACGTTCTCGGAATGTATTTTGAAGTAGGTACACACGGCGTCACATCAAGCTATAAAAACCAGTTTGTCTTGGTCTCGCTTCGTACGATTTTTACACACAATGAACGGTCAGCTAAGACTGGTTGTTTATAGCTTGATGTGTAGTGTGTACGAGTTTGTTGAACTACGTGCTCAGATTTTTGAGATAATTCCTGTCTGAGAAGCACTTTAAGAAGAAATCTGAAAGTTGCTTGAAAAAGAACCTCTGTGTATGATGGATGGACATTGGACAACAAAAAAGTAATCTTGAAAAAATATTCTACTTTTAAGTCGAAAATTTAAAACAAAATATTGGGTACGCTGCTTAAAAAACACAAAACAATTTAAAAACGAGGAGTGGTAAGAGGTAGTAAAAAAAGCTTATTTATCATTGTACGCTTTTTAGTTCACATATTTGTTTTGAGAGCAGTGGTGGCAAAGTGGTATCGGTCCCGACTAACGAGTTGTAGGTCGTGGGTTCGAACCCCGCCAGGTGCGTTACTTTGTGTAATTTATTTCATCACCACTGCTCTCAAAACGGTGAAGGAAAGCATCGTGAGGAAACCGGCATGTCCTAGAACCAAAAAATTCGAAGATATGTGACATCTACCAACCCGCACTGGGCCCGCGTGGTGGATTATGGCCTACTCCCTCTCTCAGAGAGGAGGCCTGTGTCCCAACAGTGGGAAAATTATAGGTTGATGATGATGATTATTTTGAAAATAAGAATACTTTAGGTCAACGCCGTCTACAACTGCCTCTTATGTGATTAAATCATCAAAAGAGTCCTCCTACCCAGAGCGGGACGAGAGGAACTGTTAGACTTGTACTGACTAACATCCACAGTAATCCTTCAATAGCCCTTTACTTTTCAGGGTCACGGTTAACCGAAAAGACAGTCCCGTGAACCCAGCAGCCTATATTAAGTCTATCTGGGGGTTTATAGAATTTAAGTTGGAACTATTTGTTCTTTATTGATGGTCATTCTTCTGGATTTATCTCTATTAATTTGGGGTCACAGTACGACGTTTTTTTCATAAATATTTTTCTGTTATTGACATCTTGGCAGTTTCGGATTTTAGGCAACAGATATTTTCCTCGAAGCCAACTTATTCAATAAATAGCTTGTTATAATAAATTCATATTACAATAAATTATCTATCCACTATCATAGAAACCTTTGTCTTCGTAATAGTATGTATTTACTTTGATATTATATTAGGAAAGGCTTTTTCCTTAACTTTCTTTCCTTTTATTCCAATGTAATTAAGGTATGTCACATAATTAACTTCCATATAAAACGTGTGCTTCGGTATCTTATTGTTTATTATTGATAATCATCATCATCACCAGCCTATAATGATCCCACTGCTGGGACACAGGCCTCCTCTCCGAGAGAGGGAGTGGGCCATAATCCACCACGTGGTCCCAATGCGTATTGGTAGATGTCACATATCTTCGAATTTTTGGTTCTAGGACATGCCGGTTTCCTCACGATGTTTTCCTTCACCGTTTTGAAATCAGTGGTAATGAAATAAATTACACAAAGAAATGCGCCTGGCGGGGTTCGAACCCACGACCTACAACTCGTAAGTCGGGACCGATACCACTGGGCCACCACTGCTCCATTATTATTGATAATAATAAAAACTAAATCTTATTCTCAAAGGTTTATTTCACAGGTATATAAATATAAGTATGGAATTTCTATATCACTTAAAATACACGCATTTTAATTATTATATATTCTTTATCACCACTTTTTTTCGCTCAAAAACTCAACAATGATAAATAACTCCGTTTTATATTGTACTTATTAAGAATAAGAATATATTAGGATGCCTTTACATCTCGCTGTTTCAACTTGAAGCAGATTTTCACAGTATTATGCCCTTTATAAATGTGTTAAATTATATTCTCCAAGTTGAAAGCTGCCTGTCTGTTAAATTTCAACAATATAGTTAATCCGGGAAAGCGCACAAAACAGGCGGTTTACATTTACATATCATTATATGAACGGGCATTTATATTGTGTTCCAATTTGATGATTTGACATAAATATAAAAATACATAAGTATATATTTAGGTACATACATTTCACCCTGATCCTCATTAGTTTTAATCGTATATTTAAGAAAATAGTTTGTTATTTTATAACTTTCCAAATGCGTTTTCTCCTAAAATTTATTGCAATAACTTTCATTTTGATTTAACGATAAATTGTCTGCTTTCAGATATCGTCTGCATTCAGTATAAAACAGTGACGTATATTGGATTGCTTTTCCAAAATGGCAGCTATTGCAAATACGAGTGAGTTCCAATAAGTTTGTAGTTAGTGAATGAAGTGACTTGACTAAGCTTTAAGCAATAACGTTTCCATGTTTTTATGAAATCTCTCTTGAATATTTATAGCGGGTGGCAACCTCGCATTTTATGAAATCGAAATTTGCCGTTGTGAAAAGCAATCTGCAGCCGCCTATGGAACTGTACCTTCAAACTGCACTTACTTACAAACACTGTGAAGCCTATATTAGGTTTGTATTCATTTGACATCAACATGAAACATACAATAATCTATACAAACGTTGTTACACAGCTAACACTGGCATATTATACTATGTCTAAGGAAACGAAAGTATACACAGCAGCATATAAGTTGTAATAATAAAACAAATTATTATGTCACAATGATAACAAAAAAATATGATTACTTACAAGTATAAGTACTGTACTTATGAGTAAAAATAGAAAAGATGCAATGATAGAACTTTTTATTCTATGATGTAGACATTCGCGTGTAATGTAACATTGTAGATTCGACTTTGAGCATTACATTACAAACTACCTCCCCGACTGACGATCATTCACGTACATTTAGTAGGTATAGATTTGAGATAAGGTGCGCATTGTGATGCTCGATGTCCGAATCTGTTATGTTACATTACAGGTGAATGCTCGCGGTGAAGGAGCGCCTTTACCGGGAAGGTACTCATGCAAACACCTGATCCTGAAATAAAGCTGATCTGAAACTAGTGTTAACTGTTTCAAATATTAACTGGTAACAAAAGTAACAAACAATGAATTCGTAAATTAATTTTCAAAAAGAGGCATAAACCAATAGTTCAACGGCAAAAGTTTTTGAGTTCGGATTTTTCACCCGTCGTATTATTGTAGAGAATTTTAAGCTCACAAAAAAGCTTGTTAAAATGTTTTGCCTGAAAATTTGTTCATGAAAATGTTGTGTTTGCTTAGCCAATCAAACCAGAGGGCCTAGGACAAATTCATCGAGCAAACATAGCGAAACTTCAATGATTTTAGAATTAAAAATATTCGTTTCATGTGTCTGCATGCCAATACATGGCTGATCTGTGTGCCTATTGGAAATAATCTAACCACAATGACTAATAAATCATTTAAAATTACGTTACTTTGAAGTCGCTCAATCGTACTGAGGCCACATCTTGTAAGCAACACCAATGAAAAAAAAAATCGTTTAATAGCTATTACATAAGTCTAACACAAATAAAAACAACAGATGGATTGTCTCCATATCCACGAGGAAAACGTTTCCTTAACAATAATATGGTTCTTGATCTATTCAACTGAATATCAGGGTTCACTCGGAATGACAGTGTTCTGACGTGGGGTAAGGCTCTTCCGTCTCCCCGAAGGTTCCGTCGCCACTTCGCTTAGCTCTCTTCGCTATCATGTCATATGTGGCGGCTTTCACTGAAACAAAATAATATTGTCATGTTATTTTTACTTCGTTGTGATACAAATATTTTGATATTCACAGATCATTCTCATTTCGACAGAAACGCAACTCGTCAGAAAACACGTGTAGACAGAATGGCAACTCGTCAGAATTTCATCTCATCAAAAAAGCAACTCGTCAGATTTTCGCGACGAAGACGCAGCTCGACAATCAAATAAAATTAATAAATAGAATTTTGTCGATGAACGTCATATAAATACACGTTTTAAAAAAAATATATTTCACAAGTTGCGAATTTGACGAGTTGCTTTTCAGACAGAGTGCGTTTCTATCGAGTTAAGTTTTTGACAAGTTCCGAGTCCATGCTGTGAGATGACGAGTTGCGTTGAGAATGATCGGTTCTGACGCGGAGGTGTGATGTCTCAATCTAGGGTCCGTACTTCCCAAACTCGCGAGCTCGTCTCGCTCACTCATCAATTAAAAATAATGTTTATCAATTAATTCCACGCGAACAATTGTTCAGTCGACTTTCCATTAATTGACACGTATGACTCAAAGTTAAGTTCAGGCCCCAATAAATACAGAGCTACAATCTTCGTAATTGACAAAGCTTTCATTTTACCAAAGTCCCTTTTTCGCTGAAAGAGTTACAAAGAGGATGAAAACTTGTGTTAACATTTTAAAACTCCGGTTGTCCTGTCAAACAAATGGCCTTTAGACCGCTTGTTTACGTCCGTTTTTTGGATCGTATTTTTCGCCTGATTCGCGGTAGTATATGGTTTAATAATGAAAGTGTGTACATTCATCGGGCATCGGGTGAAAAGTCCCGCCGAACAAATGCACCAAGTGGGAAAAAACAAACCGTTGTCCGGTGAAAAAACGGACGTATATAAGCTTAATCCCCTATATTATAATGACTGAACCTGAATATCAATAAGCGCCTGATAATACAGTATTTTGTAAGCGCTAGCTCGACAGGATATTGTATATCACGAGTACATTCGAGTACCTACAGTTTCTGCACAATATAGAATGGCTTCGATGTTCTATGTATTTATATAATTTAATGTGTAAATAATACCGCTATACCTACGTACACAAACAATATTATTATATACTGTGGTAATATTAATTACAATTTATACACTTTCAGTAAATAATGGAGTATCCATTTTAAGTATGTTTGTATTATAGACATTCACTACATATTTTTTTTTGTAATAATATCAACCATGTGAATCCGGCACTGATTGTTATTTCAAATAAAACATTTCAATAAACTTTCTCCATAATGGGTGTTTAGGACAGTCTAAACATATAGATTTATTTTAGTAATAATGAAAATACTTAGTAATAATTTTACTGAATAAGCTTGCAACATTTGTTTTGGTATCTTTTTTATTTGTGTTGTGGCAATACATTTTTTCTTCTTGTGCTGATGGCTAAATGAAACGGTTCCTTTTCGACTGTATTTTTATATTTTTTATTAAACTCCATAAGTTAAAAGTTTACACGCATTTTATTTCGTACATGCGTGCGGTGGTCCTTCGATTAGTGTTTAAAATCAGTGCCGAGCAGCTTCGCAAGTTTTGTGGAGAAATCGTGTTCGTCGAGGTCGGCTTGCCATACAAGTCGTAGTTGGCGGTATTTGTACGAGGCCGCAACTTCGTTCTATGCAAAGCTAGAACGAAAATCAGCGAAGCATCATCAAGATACAGCATCATATCATCGTTTAATCGTAAAAATTACGATATTCTGCACATCGAGTTTGGCTTTTTTTCAATTACCCACATCTTCATTTTGTGAGTGGTGAAGTTCGTGCGAGAGGTGAGCGCGGTCCATATCCGCCCGGCGGCCATTGCGCCGGAGTCATTCACTCAGCTGTCACTGTCAGTGTCATCAGTTTGTAAACAAACATCGTCGAACTGGCTCCGTGTTAATAAAGTTCGAATTATAAAGTGAGGCTTAGATATAAAGTGCGCGGAGTGTTCGTAAGTCGTAGAATAAATAAAACGCTGCGTCCTACATACGTTACACCATGGCGGAGTCCAAAGAAACTTTGCGTAAACATCGACTTCTTCGTGGCCAATGCAAGGCTACAATCACGCGCATTGAGACGTTTGTGAACGACCCCATCAGTTTTGCCTCTGCTACCGTGGATATCCTGGAGGCTCGCAAGGAGAAGCTCATCACAGCGCTCAAGAACTATGAAGCGGTGCAATTGGATATACTAAGTATTGACGAAAACGACTGCGAACAGGTTGGTCCAATAGAAGAACAATATTATTCTGTGCTAGCTAAAATTAATGCCTCTTTAAAACAGATAGGTAAAAAATCAGTCTCAGAATGTCATAATGTTTCCACTTGTAAATTGCCAACCATTGATGTAACACCCTTTGACGGGAAGAACTTCACTAAATTCAAGCCATTCTTTGATTTATTTATGGCTGTTATTGATAATAACAGATCATTATCTGATGTGCAAAAGCTATTCTATTTAAGAAAATATGTAACAGATGATGCTTTGGCAGTCATTGTCAATTTGCCGTTAGTCAATCAGTCTTACAAGGAAGCACTAAACTTGTTGGAGAAGCGTTTTGACAACAAAACGCGGTTAATAGGAAATCATATTAGCAGTCTATTAGATTTACCTACAATGCAAAAAGGCACTGCAGCCTCAATAAGGTCTTTTGTGTCAGAAGTACAGCAACAGCTGCATGCATTAAAAAATCTCGGACAGCCCATAGATACATGGGACATGTTGCTAATTTCCATTCTAACAAGAAAATTAGATCAAATTACTAATAGGGCTTATCAATTAGATAAGGATCTAGAAAAATTGCCTTCCGTGGCAGATCTTTTAAGCTTTCTTGAAAAGCGCGCTATAGCGTTAGAGGATAGCTTACCCCCCAGTAGTACTTGCAATGAAAGTACAAGTAGGTTCTATAAATCTACCCCATCTAAGGTGACCAATGTTGCCTCACAAGTAAAAGAAATGTGTAAACACTGTAACAAAAGTGACCATGCTCTTTTCAGCTGTCCGGAGTTCAAAACAGCAGAACTAGAGGTCCGCAAGTTATTTGTGCGGGACCATGATTTATGCACCACATGTCTAAGAACACACAAGGGAAAATGTAAGTTTAATTTCAAATGTAAAATATGTAAATTAGGGCACAACACTTTGTTGCATGAAGAAAAAGCTGCTCCTATTGAGCCGGCAGTGACTTTGTTGTCTAACCCTGTTTCCAACAACATCTTGCTTCCTACTGTAAAGGTTAATTTATTAAATCAACATGGTGAAAAAGTTTCTATCCGAGGTTTGCTTGACACGGGCAGTCAGGCATCTTTTGTTACAACCAGCCTTGTAAACAAACTTGGGTTGATTGCTACGAATCAAACCCATAATATTATAGGTATAGGTAATAAACAAACACAAATCAATAAACTTGTGAATATAAGTGTGCTTTCATGCCACAATAATGTAAAATTAAATTTACAATGTCACATTGTTGACAAAATCACAACAAAATTACCCCAACAATTTGTAAATGTATCCGGGTGGGATTTACCAAAAAATGTGAAACTTTCAGATGTGGAGTTCAATATCCCAGCTGAGATTTCTTTGTTACTGGGTGCAGATGTTTATTTCAATGTTTTGCTAGATGGTTGTATTAAAATTCAAAATGGACCGGTATTACAAAACACCTTATTTGGGTATGTAGTTGGTGGTAATATTCCTGAAAAAGTGAGTAATGTAACTTGTAATATTGTATCAAATTTTGCTATAAATGATCATAATAAATTAGAAAATATAATGGAGAATTTTTGGCTCTCTGAAAAATTACCTGAGCCTATGAAGCCGAGTTGTGATGAGTTTGTAAAGGCGGAAGAAAGTTTTCAGAGCTCTATGAGCCTGAAAGATAATCGATTCTATGTTGATATACCTCTCATCACACCTCTGGAAGAATTGCAGCTTGGCGATTCGTTTTCAGTTGCCTACCAAAGATTTCTGATGTTAGAAAAAAGGTTTAAATCAAATCCTCTGTTACTAGAGCAGTATAAATTGTTCATAGATCAGTATGTAAAGCTAGGACATGCTAAGGTGGTAAAGATTGCTTATTACGATATTGATAGAGATCCTGTTTACTTTCTGGCACACCATGCTGTTATCAACGAGGCAAGTAAGACAACCCGACTTCGCGTTGTGTTTGACGGGAGTATGAAGTCCCGCAGCCAGGTGTCACTCAACGACGTCATGCTGAACGGCCCCGTGGTACAGAGTGAGCTTTTTGATATTCTTATCTTGTTCAGGACCTACATTTACACAATAATTTGCGACGTCCAGAAGGCTTTTCGCAACGTTATGATAAATAGCCACCATACTTGCCTTCAAAATATTTTATGGCGAGATGATCCTAAGAAGCCTATCAGCTGCTTACAGCTTCAGACTGTCACTTACGGACTGAAGGCCTCTACTTTCTTGACCACTCGATGCCTACTTGAATTAGCTCAACGCTATAAGGACAAATACCCACTTTTTTTTTTTTTTTTTTTTTTTTTACGTGGTAAAATCATCAAATGAGACCTCTCACCCCGGGCAGGGCGAGAGGTACTGTCAGACTTGTACTGACTAAAATCCACGGTGTTCTTCAGTAGCCCTTTATGTTCCGGGGTCACGGTGATGGTATGAGTCCCGCAACCCCGGCAGGCTTTGGCCCTCTGAGAGGGGGCCCCGTCATTTGCTGACAGCTCTTTGAGGCGCGCGTGGAACACGACGCGCCGTCGACCCGGGCATGGTCCATGGTCGGGCGGCGAGTTGCCCTTTACTCGCCGCCCGCATGCCCGCGCCTACGGTGGCCGGAGATCGTCTTGCGACGTCCGACGCCGTGGGCGTCCACCACCGCGGGTGGGGCGGAGGGAGGACCTTGTCCTCTCTCTCACGCGGCCCGCCTCCTCCTTCGCGAGCATGACTGCTTCGCAGAAGGAGGCGACCGCTTCCCACTCCGTCTCGCCCCGCAGCATGGCCGCGACCAGTGCTGGGCGCGAGAGGTCTCCGCCTATCGCCGCCGTGAGGACACGTCGGTGCTCCGCCCAAGCGGGGCAATCCTGCACCGTATGCTCGACTGTGTCCTCCGGGCGATCTACGCAGTGGTGACACCCAGGCGTTTCTTCCTTTCTCATAAGACACAGGTACCTCCCGAAACATCCGTGTCCGGTGAGGACCTGCGTCAAGCGGAAGCTTAGGACGCCGTGACGTCTCTCCAGCCACTCCTCAAAGAGGGGCCTTATCGCCGCTATTGCGGCGTGCCCGGCCGTCGGTCGCGACAGTCGTGCCCTCCATACTGCCCTGAGATCGCGCCGGAGCTCTTCCCGCCGCGCCTCGACTTCTCGAGGCAGCGGGGTCACGCCCCGGCGCTGCGCCTCCACGCGCCATTCATAGACGCGCTGGAGGGCAGTCGCCTCCAGATCCCAGGGCAGCAATCCGGCGAGCAGGTTGGCCGATTCGCCGGCAATCGTGCGGTATCCCCGGATCATCCGGATAGCCATGACCCTCTGGCATGCGACCAATTTGATTGGTCGCGTCCGGATGCTTAGGGCCCACACTGGGGCCCCGTAGAGGGCCATGGACCGCACGACACCGGCGTACAGCCTACGGCAGGAGGCGTTTGGCCCACTGAGGTTGGGCAGGAGTCGCCTGAGGGCGCCCGCTGCCCGATTCAGTTTCGGGGCCAAACACAGGAAGTGCTCCCGGAAGTTCCACCGGCTGTCGAGGACGAGTCCCAGGTACTTCATCGTCCTCAAGACGCCGATGCGAACCCCTCCCACCGTGATGCTGTAACCCGACGTGGGCGCGTTGACGCGGCCATGAAAACACATGGCCTCCGTCTTGTGCAGCGCCACGTCGAGTCCCAACCGCCGGATCCTCTCCACGACTGTCGCGACCGCTCGCGTCGCCAAGTCGGCCGCCGCCTGGTGCGACTCTCCCTGTGCCAGGACGAGCGTGTCGTCAGCGTAGCACACCACGCTGACGCCGTCAGGGAGGTCGCCGCGCAGCACCCAGTCGTACCCGATGTTCCACAGGTGCGGCCCCAAGACAAATACCCACTTGCTGCTGAAATAATGATCAAGAGTACCTACGTCGACGATATACTGGGTGGGTCAGATAATATAGAGCAGCTGCATGAGCTAAAACACCAATTGGTAGAGCTTCTCAAGTTAGGTAGTTTTTCTCTACACAAATGGTGTTCAAATACCCCTGATGTCCTAGAGGGTATTCCAGTTGAGCTAAAACAATTTGAACATGTAGACATGAGTGGGGATAATTTAGTAAAGACTCTAGGTTTAATGTATGATATAACTTCAGATAAATTCACTTTTTCAAGCCCCAAATTTGATGAGGAACATAATTTAAATAAAAAGAGAAAAATTCTCAGCTTTATAGGAAAGATATTTGACCCTCTCGGCTTAATAGGTCCAATAACAGTGGTAGCCAAAATATTCATGCAGGAGCTATGGTCTTTGCAAATAGGATGGGACTCCATAGTACCGAATGATCAGTTAAGATACTGGAACAATTTCCTAAACAATTTAAAGTTAATGGGCAAAATAAAACTAAATAGGTGTGTCAACAGTAATGATGTTTTTTCTGTAGAGTTGGTAGGGTACTCTGATGCATCAATAAAAGCCTTTGGCTGCTGTATCTATCTAAGAATTTTAAAAAATGATGGTTCAGTGCAGACAGATCTACTGTGCTCCAAGTCCCGTGTTGCTCCTTTGAATAGAAGTAGAACGATACCCCAGCTTGAACTCAATGGTGCTCTCCTTTTGGCCCAGCTGGCACATAGGGTTGGTAGAGTCCTGGTGGGCAGGTATTTACATCTAGATACAATTTTGTACAGCGACTCCCAGATAGTGCTAGCTTGGATTAAGTCAGGCAATGTTAAGTCAAATGTTTATGCCAACAATAGAGTTAAGCAAATAGTAGAGCTGACCGATCAAACTCAGTGGAGATTTGTTAGGACCTGTGACAACCCTGCAGACTTATTGTCGAGGGGCGTCTTGCCGCACAAGCTGCAGCAAAGTGAGCTATGGTGGCACGGGCCAACCTACCTATCAGACAGGACACATATACATACTAGTCTAGAAAATTGTAATTCGTCTGATTTGTCCACAGACACTGAACAGATTGATGAGCTAAACATACCGTGTAACTTGACACAGGTAGAGCCATCGTTTTCAACTAAGCTATTTGAAAAATATTCTAGCGTTTATAAATTACAGAAAGTGATAGGATTTATTTACAGGTTCTATAACAACTGTTCGAAAAATAAAAATAAAATAACGGACGGTAACCTATCGCCTCAGGAGCTTCGCGACTCTATGTCGGTCATCGTGCGTTGTACGCAGATGCAACATTTTGCTAGAGAGGTAGAGTCACTTTCTGCTGGAAAAAATATAAAAACAGGAATAGGTAGCCTCTATCCCTTCCTTGATAAAAACGGTATTATTAGAGTAGGAGGTAGGCTCCATAATGCCAAGGAAATGTCTTTCGATAAAAAGCATCCATCTATCCTTCCGAAAAACTCTCACGTAACTAATCTCATAATAGAAAGAGAACACTTGCGACTCTTACACGCAGGCCCTAGGTTAGTTTTGAGCTCTCTATCCCAAAGGTACTCTATAGTCAGCGGTATTCGGGAGGTCAAGAAAGTGGTGCGTAAATGCGTCAAGTGTTTTCGTTTAAAAGCTGAGGCTGCTAAGCAGTTGATGGGTTCCCTCCCGCAAGAAAGAATCACAGCGTCCAGGCCATTTCAGCATGTCGGCGTTGATTTCTGTGGACCCTTCGATATGAAGGTTGCTAGGGTTAGAAATCCTATCGTTAAGAAATGTTACATCGCGCTTTTCGTTTGCTTTGCTATAAAAGCTATACATGTAGAGCTCGTATCGGACTTAACAACTGAATCCTTCTTAGCATGTCTCAAGCGTTTTATTTCGAGGCGTGGCATGCCCACAAATATATATTGTGACAACGCTAAAACCTTTAAAGGAGCGTCAAATGAAATGAAAAGGTTGTATGACTTACAGTCCTCCAAAAACCACAGGGATACTGTTAATGGCTTTTGCTCTCAACATTATATAAAATTTAAGTTTATACCCAGTTATTCACCTGAATTTGGAGGATTGTGGGAAGCAGGTGTTAAAAGTGTAAAACATCATCTAAAGAGAGTAGTAGGGAACCAATGTTTAACCTATGAAGAGCTCAATACAGTCATTGTACAAATCGAAGGAATTTTGAACTCTAGGCCTCTACTTTCTGCAACTTCAAATGATTGTAATTATTTAACTCCTGCACACTTTCTGATTGGAACGGCTATGGCTAGCTATCCTGAAGTTGATCTAACAGATGTTTCAGTTCATCGTTTAAAATTTTGGAATCTTTGTACCAAACTTAAACAAGATTTTTGGAAATTATGGTCAAATGATTATTTAACACAGCTTCAAAGCCGTCCCAAGTGGAAATATCCTCAGCCAAACCTTAAAGAAGGTGATTTGGTCATTGTAAAAGATATGAACACCACTCCATTAAATTATAATATGGCTCGAATTGTAAAAACTTATCCAGGTAAAGATAATGTAGTAAGAGCGGCTGATATCAAAATGAATAACAAAGTTTATAGAAGGTCAATAAAACGGCTGTGTCCACTACCTGTAGAATAAGTTACTGCCGGCCCCAATTATGTTTAGGACAGTCTAAACATATAGATTTATTTTAGTAATAATGAAAATACTTAGTAATAATTTTACTGAATAAGCTTTGTTTTGGTATCTTTTTTATTTGTGTTGTGGCAATACATTTTTTCTTCTTGTGCTGATGGCTAAATGAAACGGTTCCTTTTCGACTGTATTTTTATATTTTTTATTAAACTCCATAAGTTAAAAGTTTACACGCATTTTATTTCGTACAATGGGTCTAAATGAAACCATTTTATTTTAATCTACCTTAATCTGCTACAACATAATACACTTATTCAAGTTAGAAAATTAAACAAATAAAAATTAATGAAAACTATTTTGCATTTCTTCAACTATACTTTTCTCAAGTAATGTTATTACTCCATGCAATCAACTCTCAGCTGAGTCATTGACTTAGAAATTAAAAGATCAACCACCTTCAATAGGGTGTCGATACTTCGCTACGAGCTACGAATGTGCTACGAATTTGCTACGGAATTGCTACTGATTTTTGCTACGGCTACACGCTCTATTGGGAAATTTACAGCGAAGGCAGACAGCCTTATTTACTTCAGAGCTAGAATAGAATATTCTTTATTATACACACTATACAAACAGGTAAAAATTATAACATATTTTAAAGACAAAGGATTTATCGCTAAAGCGATCTTATCAAGACAAACTTTGGGTGGGTTTGGAAAAAGAAGGAGAAATAATAATAAAATACATACAAACACACATACATTTAAATGTAAGAAACAAAGTAAACAAACATTATAGTTACATATTCAAAGAGCTATGTTTCAAAAACAAAAACGTGCATAAAATATACTGTTTGAAGTTGTTCTCTTACGAACTTAACCCGGCGAGCGTAAGGTTAATATTTGTCACATAGAGCGTAAGGTGGGTGCAGCGTACCCATATGTTGAATTAGGCATTTTAATGTGAATATAATATTTTATTGATGACTTTATTAACTAATATAACTATTTAAAAGTACAAGAATTGTTTGTGAAAAAAATAAACCAAAGAAAAATTTTTTAATCATTTATTTATGGAATAATAAAAAAATAACATTTTCCCTTAAACATACCATGGCACTTGAAATAATTATTTTCTTAAAATGGTAAGCAAAAAAAAGAAATAAAACTAAAAGCTTCTCCTATTAGCTAATAATATTTGGAATCAAATGAGATCAAATTTGTACATATAATTAATTTGTGTATATAATTAATCAGACATTTCATAATCATCTTCAATTTGAGAGCAATGTCCACACGTAAAAACAGCATGTTCCATACATAAAAAACGATTACATTTATAATAAGTGTGTTTTACAATCTTCGCATCCAGCTGAGTCTGTTTCTGCCTCATTTTGTAATTTTATCTCTTGTTCCGAATCACTTTCACAGCTTCTTTGACTAACATTATCAATTTCACGTCACTACCGGAATTATCATTAGAATCATCGTCCTCAGCTGCTTCAAAAAGACTTAATAATCTTCTTTGGTTTTGTTTGTATGACATTATTAATTATTTACCAGAAAAAACAAAAACAAATTAAAATATAAGGAACATAACGCAAAAAATGTTTACGCAAATTTGTAACAAGAAGCGTAAGATGGGTGAAACTCACCCAGTCGCAACTTGAATGCCCTCTAAACACCTCGGCTGTCGCCGGCAAATTGCAACGAGACACGAAACGCTTAGTTACCTCCCCCCGCGCAGCTACTCAGGCGCACAACTCATTTTGACGTATCAGACAAAAAATATCGAACGATTTATTAAAGGCTGGGTGTATTACACCCAACCTTACGCTCGCCGGGTTAATTTGCGTGCGTGGTTTGGGCTAAATATTAAATTTTTGCGAGTTTTTAACTTTAAATATTTTATGTTGAAAAGGATCATGTCTATTTAATGCAAAAAAATAGTACTCAAGAATAATAGACAGGCATTAAAAAAGTTTTAGAAAAATTTGAAAAAAAAAAATTCAGCTGCGAGTGGAACTCGGACCCGCATTTTCTAGTGTACTACAGGGTTCTGTTTTATCCCTTTGGTACCACCAGCTTCCACTTTAAACAATCTTGATGATAGATACGACTGGTTCCAACATTGTCTGTAGAAGTTTTTCTTTCACTTTGGCCAACAATCCCTTGTTTCAAACAATTCATGGCAACAAAAAGGTTCAATAACACGCTCGTTAATTCTCAATTACCCTTAATTAAGTAGTCGGATCTGTAGTAGAATGGGGCGTAAATATTTAATATCAATTCATTTATCAAGTGGCTTTCAGCAGGCAAGCGAACTTCTTGTTTTGAGGTAGAACCGATATAATTAGCTATGTTATCAACTAGGTATTTTAGAAAGAAAATTATAAACAAGGTGTCATTTATTTCGGAATAGCACGCTTTTTTTTTCGGAGCTTTTTTAAATCTTCTTTGTGCTATTCCGAATCGAATGATTATAGGTTTAAATTTTTCCAAGACCACAAAAAAGTAGAACTGAAAGTGCGAGTATATTATGTCGACTAGATTATTACTGAACGCGTAGCATGACCAATGTTATGTATACGCTACCAAGAATAGACAAAATTATTTCTTCATTGTTCGAGTTTTTGGCCGAAAATGGCACAACAACGGATGGCATAGATGTTTGAAGAATGTAATGTTTTTTTATACATTTTGTCCCTTTGTCTATTCTTCTGTCGACAAAAACTGTGTCTACGCTTGCTGGTGTTTTCGTAATAATCGAAATTTCATTGGAATTATTATACCTACAATTACTATTATATTCACGCATCGACATCTTTTTTCGAGGGTTGTTCACATAATATTGCAATCGAACTCTTATTGAAGTAATATTTGGATTGGACAGACAATGGCCCCTCGGTTTCTTTTGGTATCACCGTGCATCGAATGTCAATGAGCCCAATCTAACCAATTCAGTTTAATATAGGTTTTAGCGAATAGATTAGGGCTCTTTTATATAAATCAAGCTCGGATTTTACATTTCATAATTGAAAGAATATTAAAAACTCTTCAAACAGGTTTTTAATCGAAATCTTTTATAGAAGTTGGAGTGATTATAAGCTGTATTATTCAGTTGATTGATATTAATAGTTCGATGCGCCGGTTTAATTAACTCAGGGAACAGAGGGTACTCAAATCCTCACAGGGAAAAGTAAAATAAGCAATACAAAATATAATTAAAAGAGTTTATATAAAAGAAGAGGTAATTTAAACAAACTTACAGAATAATATCAAGAATACTTTCTTTTGTAGATATTTGTCGACACACTGACATTATTAAGGTATGTAATACTTGCCAGTTTTTAAATTCATACCTCATTTTATGAGGCACATACTTTACCTCCATATAAAGAGATATCAGATACTTTTATTGAAATCACACTTACAAAGTTTTGACTGGCCTGTTGGTCTAGTGGTTAGTGACCCTGACTGCTATGCCGGGGGTCGTGGGTTCGATTCCCACCCAGGACAAATGTTTGTGTGATGAGCATGATCATTTGTTCTGTGTCTGGGTGTAATTTATCTATAATATCTATGTATTTAGAAATATATAAGTATGTTTATCAGTTCTCTAGTACCCATAACACAAGCTCTGCTTAGCTTGGGACTAGATGGCGTTGTGTGATAGTTGTGGAATATTTAGTAATTATTTATTTTATAAAGTTTTTCTATAGGAAAAAAAATCGAAGTATTCCACAAAGGACACCCGGTGACAATGGCACTTGAGCTACTTGTACCTTATCTATTTGACTTAAGGCTGTGCCCTTCGTGGAATATCTCTAAAAATCGAACCTTGAGCGGGAAAACTATGCCAGGGGGATTTTCCACAGAACATCTTTGGAATACGCGACGCATGTATGCGTAATATTTAATAATAGCAAACTTACAGTCATAAGCCCATCCAATCTTGGCGAACAGGTCGATGAAACCGGTGGACACGTTCATCTTGCCAAGCTCCGAGGTCCTGTAGTCCCAAGGGAAGACGTGGTGGTAGTTGTGCCAGCCCTCGCCTAATGCTGCCAGACTCACCAGGCTGTTCTCGACCGATTTGACGAACCTGATAAAGAAAAAAGGGTTCAATAATCTTGATCAATAGTATTGTCAAGAACAATGTCTCACCGGCCTTGTGGGCCTTTCACGTAAAGACCTATTGAAGAATCACCGAGAAATTTAGTCAGTACGAGTCTGACAGTCCGTCCCGTCTCTCCCTTACCACCATTTTTTTTTTCGTGGTAAAATCATCAAATGAGGCCTCCCACCCCGGGCAGGGAAGGAGGGACCGTCAGACCTGCACCGACTAAAATCAACGTCGTCCTTCAACAGCCCTTTTTGTTCCGGGGCCACGGTGATGGTATAAGACCCGCGACCTGGGCGCACCCTGGGCGGGGGAGGATTTGATGATTATGAAAAAAAAACTGTCTCACCAGGTAACCGTGGCCCTGGTACTTAAAGAGGTTTTGAAGGATCACCGTGGATTTTAGTCAGTACGAGTCTGACTGTCCCATCCGTCCCACCCTGGGCAGCCAAGAGTATGGAGTATTCATTGGATGATTTTGAAAAAAAAATAGTTTTGAATTTGTTTTTCTTTTAGTTCATTTTTGTGACATATTATAATGTTTTAATTGCTCCGTGTGGGAACCGAACTTGCAGCTTTCAAACTCAAGCATCCTTTAGAAGTTTAGATAAAGTTCAACGTCTGGTGTAAAGCGCGTTTCTATTATACAAGTTACAGTTTTGCAAGTTGCAAATTGTATGAAACAACAAACCCATACAAGCTACAAGTATGTAGTTTGAACTTGTAAATTTTGTTTCAAGAAGCTGTAAACCTATTCAATTACTATACAAGTATCACCTGTATGCAATTTGCAAACTCTTGAGAACATGTTTCCAATTATTATTGTAAATACAATGTCCCTTTTTGATAAATTAAACAATTTATTTATTTATCGAAAATGTAAGGGTCAGTTTACACCGAGACGCGACGTGAAACGACGATACTGGAAATGTGTATATGTCGCTATTGAAAGATGCGCGCGGCGGATTGTTATTAATTTGCCAAAAAGTTAATTTGCCACAGTTTTTTAAAGCACATACGTTGAAAGTTAATTCGCCAAAACTAGATTTTGTTATTGTAAAACCACATATCTTTATATAAAAAATTGTTACTGAAGGCGGCTTCAATTCCTCAAAACCAGGGTTTATAAAACCAGTATGTGTCTTGCCCGTAATGTCTTAGGGAGCCGAAACGTAGACACTTATCATAGGCCTGGCCCACAAATTCAAGGTTGCTCAGCGTGCAATGAAGAGAACAATGCTCGGAGTTTTACTGACGGATAAAATTCGGAACGAAGTCATTCGCCATAGAACCAAAGTAATCAACACTGTGCGTAGAAAAAGCATGCTGAAGTGGAAATGGGCCGCCCACGTCTGTAAATGGATAGATCGTAGATAGAAAGCAAATGTAATGCTAGAGTGGAGACCGTGAATGGGTAAACGTAGTGCAGGTCACCCTGCGGCAAAATGGTTCGATGATTTGGGAATGTGGCTGGCAGCAGATGGATGCGGATTGCCTAGGACCAGGAGGGTTGGCGCTCTTTGGAGGAGGCAAACGTTTAGCAGTTTTCGGCAAACACATTACATTATCTATGTATCTTCTTCTATAATATAAAATGGATCGCTAAATGTGTTGATAAGCTCATAACTCGAAAACGGCTGGACCGAAACGGATAATTCATTTTTTGTTGTGTTTGTAACCATCGGGATCGGGTTGTTTTAGACCGGGTCTTCCACCCGTGCGAAGCCGGGACGGGCCACTAGTGGTTGATAATAATGTTTCAAATCATTTATGTTAATTGGAGCTTTGTAAACATTTACCAAAGATTGATAACCGACTTTTGTGGTAATTACGGATTGTTAAATATCGTTAATGGCGGTAGCGTACTTACGACTTACAACGTAGGGTACTTTAAGTCTGTTTCACAGTTGATGAAGCGTGTTTGAGTGCAATGAAGCCGATTAAACTCTTAGCCACAGCGTAGCGCGAAATACCTACTGCTCGCTGCAATGAGTATTTCGGAGAACGCTCTGAAATCGTATAAAACTACGTGTGTTTTAAGTGTTCTAGAATGAATATTCATTGGATAGACTGACCATTAATGCTTTTGAAAAGGGTATTTACCTACCTCGGAAATTGTATGATGAGCCTGAAAAGCGCACGTACCTACGTTGAACTTTAGCTGGTCGCTTTTAGCATCTTAAACATCTAATCAAATAGATCGATTGTTTTGATAAAGTTTCCAAAAAAAACGTCAGTTCCACTAATTTGGTGATAAACTGCTAATTTCCTGCACGACCTGCTCCGTCAGGTGCGGAGCGCACATTAATCAATATTGGCAGGGATCCATTAATTTCATATAACTAATGTATTTACACTTACTTAGGCAAGTAGAAACCTTGTATATAAAGGTGGGCCCACACCAGTACACGGACAGCGCTTACGGTTGAACCGCACTCGCTATGTAGCTCGGATGGCTAGGGATGTATTTCATTCAGCGCTTGCCAACATGTTTTAGTAGAGGGGTTTGCTATGCTCCTGCGATGCGCATAGATCATTACAAATTACATACGAACTGCTTACTAGTCGCTCGCTAACAGTTCAGGTGGCCTATCATGACGTCTTAAAGCGTCATTAGTTCCACTCAGGGAACGAGATGGCGCTAGACGACATTTATAGCTCTGTCTCTTTCCCACAGCCTAAACTGGATCGCGTTAAGAGCTCGTGGTAAGGCCCCACTACAGTGTACTTGTTTTTATGGAACAAAGCCGTGCTAAAGGACCAAAGTCATATTCAAATATATAGCAAGTTGAAGTGGCAGTGGGTTGTCAGAACTGACGTAAGGTGGAGTAGGATGTTTCTGAAATGGGGACTACGCGTAGATAATCGAAGTTTGAAATGCACCCCGGCAAGAAGGAATGATGACTTGAAGAAGATATAATAGCTTGAAGAAAAAAAGCAGGAGACTGCGCTATGGCGCTCCTTGAGGAAGGATAGATTGAAGTGATGGTAATGCTGTTTCTAAAATGCGTGAGGTATTCCACAAAGGTCACCTGGCACCTGCTAAAAACTTTGACCGAAATCTTATCTCGAATAGATAAGGTAAAAGTAATTCAGTACCCTCAGCACGAGTTTTCAGTAAATGAGACGTAAAGTAAACTGGAACTTTGACACTTTCAAATTGACCATTTTCAAGGAAAACTCGCGCTAATGGTACAGGTGCCCTTCGTGGAATACCTCTGCACGTTTGTGTAAATACACATCTGTGGACGCGCCTTTTATTGGCATCCATTATTTCCTATGTACAGGTGTTTTGTGGATATTCATTTTGCTAAGTGTACCTGAGTGTCATATCGCTTAGCTATTGATCGCTTGATATAGGGTGAGGGATATATGAAGTGACATAATGCCACGCTCCTAATATCGGGAAGGGAGGCAGAGCTGTCCCTTGTTACTTACGGCCGCCAAAATTTCGTTAGCTATTTTTTATACATAATATATAATTAGCTGCTATATAGAGAAATTCGTAACAGGATAACTCAAAAAACATTTTAGTATGAAATAAAAACCTTAGGCTCAGTAAGACGCTATTTTTATATTGGTAATTTCACCAAATAAGTCCGGCGGACTGTCAGACTTGTACCGACTAAAATCCACGATGTTCCTTCAATTGCCATTTACGTTCCAGGGTCACGGTTACATGATAAGATAGTCCCGCGGCTTCAGGAACCACACTTAGATAAATAGCGATCACGCTAGACACATTTAGTAGTAGTCTACTTTACTTATGTTAGATATTAAAGATTGATTACTACGCATTGATTGATTGATAGTGCCTGTATTAGATAAAATATCTTTTGCTGATGTGAGGAGCAGGTCACGACCCTCAGCATTGAGGAAACCGACCCGAGGAGGAGGAGTATTAAATAAAATATCGTAAAAAGCGCGTCGCATTTTTATGGTACCAACATCTATAGAAAATGAGACGAGTTGTCACAAAGAACGTGTGAAATCATAATAATGTTTACAACAATTGCAATACTGCCTTGTCTTTACAATAGGGAAACCATTAGCAAATTTACGATAGAAGTAATATTTTATACACTTCCTGCATTTATGGATAGTAAACAGTAATAGAATGGGTGGGAATAATTACAATAAACTTTTGGAATGGAATATTTTTGTCCCATTATCTGAACATCTAGTTATAGAGACATGAGGCCTATCTCTGTGAGAGGGAGTAAGCCGTAATCGAGCACGGGTACAGTATAGGTTGGCAGATGTCACAATGGTTTCGATTATTTTGGGGCCAGGGTATGCCGGTTTCCTCACGATGTTTTTCATCACCGTTTTGAGAGCAGTGCTGATTAAATAAATTATAAATTAATTAAGAACCGATACCACTGCGCCACAACATTCCAAATAACTAAACTGCACCCACAAATCGAGATTATTTCGGCGAACCAAAATGTTTTTTACGCCTCAAGATAATTCAGTAGCTACCCGCTGAAGTATCTATAAGAAAGATCCAGATAATCCGACCCTCAGTCATTAGGCAATATTTTCACTTGTCCATCATTCGTTAAAGCCTTCTAGACAAGCAAACCCATGTCTTTATCTTTTTATACCTAGCCTGTGGTCTAATCCACATGAACATAACAAAATTCAGTTAGAAACATTTCGTATAAGTAAATTTCTCAATGGTTTCACATAGATACAATCTTGACCCTTTAAGATCTTATTACTATCCTCCCGTCCGTCTGTCTGCCTATCTGTCTGTCTGTCCGTCTGTCACCATACCGTTGATCTCATGAACCGTGATGGTTAGACAAATGTCACAGATGATGTATTTCTGTTGTTGCTGTGACAAGAAATACTAAAAAACAGAATAAAATATACATTTAAGGGGGCTACCTTACAGCAGACATGTTTTTTGCGCGAGTCCACTCGCACCTGGCCGGTTTTATGAGTGTGTTATTTCTAATCACAAATTAAATTAGACTCGAAGTCGTGTGTACATAATACACCTTTTGGTTTACTGATCAAAATAAGTTACAGAAGTCAGCACATCGACCTATTTTAATAAATTTTCAACTTTATCACTAAAGCAGAAAAAATCATATTCGAATGCGAAATGCTGACTGAAGTCAGCATTTCAACCTACCCCAGTCTGTTAATTTTCAAATTTAATTTTTGTCAATTTGACAATTCACTGTCTGAATTTATTTGAACGACGATCAAGTATTCACGCGACTGATTGCTATTTTTTTAGAGGAGCTGACTAAGCTTTTGATCGAGCATTTGCCATTTTTAATTTTGTCTGAACAAAGAACAGAGCTAAATATGGCGCCAAACATCGCGACGAACGTTTTCACGATCTTTCTAGCAAACGCTCTAGTCGATGTTCGTATTTTTTTTTCATCATTATTGTACTTAGAGATCAGACTTGACACCACAGAATGCTTTTTAAAAAAATTTAGGCGCAAAAGGACAAGTTCCCAAAATGGCCAATTCTCTAAAAGCCTTCTTTAAATTCTCAAAATGTTTTTTTTTCTATATTAGTTGTGTAATTCTTATAAATCTAAGAATTCTTCTCGTCACATGAAACAACTTAGTTAAACAGGGAAAAGTTAAAATGTTCCTTTGTATGCTCTAATTTGTTTTTCTGTAATGTAACATTCGCAATACACATTACAAGTAAATCCTGAAGTTTATCAGCTCCTGAGGATGCAAAATTAAATAATAAAAAACCAATCTTACTTGTCATAAGGCTTGTTGCCCCACAGATGCGCGAAGCTGTTGACGCAGAAGGCGATGTTCAGTGTGATGGTAAACCTCAAGACGAAGCTGACGATAAAGCTGTTCACCAGCGTCTCGTTCCAGAAGTACCACGGCACGAAGATCGGGATGCCGATATTTAGTAACGCGAACATTGGAATGAAGATCCTGGAACAAAGAATTTATTAATTTAAAATGTCACTTACGGGATATCTTCCGTGATTATTAATTGTTTTGAGTTCCCGATATTTCGACGCTGTTGCAAGCGCCATGATCGCGAGATGATATCCCGTAAGTGACATTTTAAATTGTGAAATAAACCATGATAGTCTAAAACAGTGTTTAAAGAATTAATTGTTAAATTTTAGTATCATGTGTCTGTTAGTCAGAAGCTCTAAAGTCTGACAACCAGTCTTACCATGGGGTATGGTATTACCCAGTTACTGGGTTGTGGAGGTCTGACAGGCAGTCGCTCCATGTAAAATACTAATATCCAGCTGAATCTGGTTCGACTAGAAGCCGACCCCAATATAGTTGTGAAAAGGCTAGGCAGATGATGTTAGTATTATATTGTGTAAAAAATACTGGGAATAAATTTAAGCATAACAGGGTGTAGTTAACTGCGTAAATAAATTGAAAATCTGTTTCCTTCGTCAATTAGATTATTGAAAAATTATGATTAATGAATAATGAAACAGATAAAACGTTTTAAAATTCGGGAATGGGGCTTGTAACGACGTTTTGTGATTTTTAGAAGCCTTGTATTATCGTCAATGTTGGTTTATGTTGCAAAAGAAAAACTACAGGATATTGTTTTTGAGTAAAATAGCCTTTTGAATAATATTGTTGGTATTCAATTCAATATTCCGTTTTGGTAAGTAACTGAATTTTAGCCTTTGTTTTTTTTAAGTACGTAGGTACAGTCGGCATCAAAAGTTGCTTACCAAATTCAGATTTTCAAAATCGCTGTACACCATATTACTACGTATTATCACGGTGTGCAGCGACTGAATGAGGTCAAGAACTTCTGATGCCTGACTGTACAAGAGGAATTCCAATTTCAATGAGGCTAATTAAAAAGTTTCATCACAAAACCGTTGAAGAGTTCGCTAGAGAGGCGACGATCTTGAAAAACTTGTATTGTTCGCCAGAACTTAGGTGATTGCACAACCAATCCAATCAAAACTCAGTAGCAATATGTTTCCCACAACTGCATAAAAAATAACAAGGCCGGTTAAAAAAAAATGTAGAAAAAAATAAAAGCAGAATTTCAGTGCGCTTGATGACAAGGTATTGTATTTATTTTGCCCCTGAGCTTTTCCAATTACATGCCATTTCATTCGTTGCTCGCTCAAAGGCCTACAAGTGGTAAACGATAAACGAAAAAGTTGGAAAGTATAGATTTTCAACCCTATGATCAAAAGCAACGGTAACCTTTTGGTAGATAACAGCCACAAAGTCGCAAAATAAAGTTATGGTAGGCCGCAATTGTTACATTACTGTGCAACAGAAAAAAAAATGAATTTTGTTTAATCATGTATAAATATATTTATTTAATACTGTATTATTTAATACTGTGATTATCTCCTCTCAAAAGAAAGTCTTCGGCTTACTAAACAATCACGGATCGCAAGACGGAGCGCGCTTGGCCTGAGAGCTGTCTGAAATTTTGGAAAAGTACTTCTGTTCAGGCACGCTGAAAACTTGCTAAATACTTCTTCAATTAACTTTTGAACGCCAGAACAGACAATAGAAAAACAATTGACCGTTCACACTCAACGGATAATCGTTATTATAATCCGTTAGTGCGTCAAAGAACATTCGATGACCCGCTCGACGGATGTCACATATGAACGTACACTTAAAACATGCGATATTTTTGGTTTGATATTGTTGGTCTGCAGTTTCTGTGTGAGATAATTGAAGAAGTATTGATTAAGGTTTCATCGTACTCCAAGCATTTCAGCAAAAATTCGCCGAGCTCTCCTAGAACCTGCATGCAGTCCATGCGCTGCGCGTTGCCGCGACCATAAACATGGAAAGAGCATTGTCGTGTTTCTGTTCTCTATTCTGTCCAGCTTGCTACCAGCTACTCCATCGATCAATGGTCCCTCAGCCTTAGGACTACTTAATATTTTACTGCTAGGTTTCATTAAATATGTGAATTTATTTATTAGATAAAATATGGACAAAGAACTGAAACAACATGACAAGGAAGTCAAAAAAATTGTATAACAGTAACTGAATCGATTTCAATATTTTTTAAACCATGTTTTATATTCCAAAATATTTAAATTGTTTCTGTCACCAGTTAATTACAATACAATCTCTGTACAGTACTATAATTGATCGACGCTGTACTTGTACGGCTGGGTATGGCTGGGCGGCTATTGCCAAACTACATCAATGAGTCTACGGCATAGGAGACGCGGGTTGAGCTGGATTACCGCACCCCGCCGCGATATAGTATATTTTTGATCTGACAACCAGGTAACATTAACAAGCTTATACTTTTATGATTTAGTTGTTTGTACATAGATTATTTTCACAAAAAAATACCAGATACGTGTATCGCGTTTCGTAAAATAAAATATAAATAATGTTACGGACTTTTAATGGATGTGAATGAATTTTTTGATGCCTTATAAATTTTTAATTTTAGTTTATATAGTTTTTAAATGTAGTGTGTATTAATTGTGTGTACATTAAAATAAAAATAATGTTGTCTATATTTGACAGTAAAAATGACGGAGATACAAACTTGTCCTTATTCTTATTTTGTTGTTTTTCGTCATATTTTAACAAGTCATTTGTGGGGTTCGTGTCAAACTTTCTTTCTAAGTACCTACTTATGTCACAGAATACTTTATAATAAGTTCGGTAATTCTTGAAGAAATCGCTAATGCTTAGGGTGTTGGTCATGTCAAATATTTTCGCTAAATTAGACCTTGGAAAAAGTTAGAAGTAACTTCGACTTATCGGGTTTGGAACGATTTGACCATTAGATTTTTTTTTGTTATGATCTCGCTAAGATTTTGGATTTTATTTAGTTCATACTATGTTCGCAGAATTTTCGCTATTGAATTTAAACTGACACATACGGGATATCTTAGGTTTAGATTTAAGCAATTTATTCTAAAAAAAGAGACACATGAGACCATAGATATAGTATAGTATAGTATATTTTTGAATAGCAAGCAAACTGCATTCAAAGATTTTCGAAAATTCTCTTCTCCCACACCCGGGAATCGAACCGAACTTTATATTATCATTATTATTTTCAGATTTCCTGGTTTTCTTTAATTTAATTTATCATATATTTGTTAGATAGATTTCATCCTTATAATTGACCCTAACGATCGATGCAATAAAAGTACAGGGTATTATTTTTTCAGATTTTAGCCGGTTCGAAAAAAATAAAGGAATTTTTCCTTTGAGTAAAATTTTCTATCTGCAGTATTAAGAGTACTTTCCCTCTAGGTGGCATTACAAAATTCCACCCTGTATAAAAAAAAAACTGCGAATATTTTGTGAATGCAAACACGATGTTCATTATTCACTAAATAACGAATGTGCACTTAACTAAGCAATCAGACGACTTTTTAGTTCGATTTTCTTTAAGTTATTTGTGGTGAAACTATCGGAATCGGAATATTCCGCCTTAATGAGTTTACCTCTGGGGATTTCTAGACGGAATCTTTTAAATAGTTAAGTAGATTATAGAACTTGGAACTCAAGCTGGTTTAATTTACACTTCTCATAAAATTTATTGAACCATTAAAATATGATGTTTGAAAGACAGATAATATGAATTAAAGCTATAAATAAAATTTCTTTAAGCAACTTATTTACTTCTGGGAAAAAGCGAAACATGAAACCCTTCCGGGTGTATGGAACCTTTAGGATTGGTTTAATTTTTGGCCCTTTTTGTGATAAGTTAGAAAAGGGTAATTTTCCTTTTTTGTCTTAAAAATATAGAGTGAAAATTCTTGAATATTGTTTTTTTTTACAATCACACTCAACTGCCAATAAAAATAATAAATTATATATTTATTACTTGATATTATGAATTCAGTTATTAGCGTTATATATGCCTTTAAAGCGAATACGTCAGTACTTAAGGTAAAACTCCGTCAAGTTTTGATCTTGTAAATATTCATTGATTAACTAAAACAAAAAATATCTACGTGTCCATTATTTATTTATCAAACTGACGGACGGATTAGATTTGCAATTTATTGATGCTGTCGTCCAATGGTATGTAGGTAAGTAGTCATATATTTTCGTCTCTTTCGCGGTTTCGGAAAATCTGTGGTTTTCCGTTATATAAAAATTGAGTTCATGATTCGACGTACCTACTTAAAGTTTTACATATTTTATTGTCGATACATCAAATAAGCATGAATTTGATACAGTAGAACGATGATTTTCGTACGAAATACCAACCTAATTGTTTGAAAAATAGTTTAGCATCTATCTTACATTTACCAAAATGGTCACACTTTTTATACACGCTCTATGATAGCCAGTCACAACATAACACCACAGGTACATTTTACAGCAATACTAATTTCAACTCCTATTTCTTTTAAGATACATCAACACTGTAACAACTAGGCAATCCTAGTTTCCAGTTTTTTCTCTAATCCACCAGAGCATCTTCCTCCTGGGTGTGAATTGTAGTGGCCAATCTGGAAATCTATCAATCGAGCCCAGATTGTCAAAAAGAGTATTTCCAATTTTTTATTTTAAATGTTTCCAAATTTCAAATTTTTTTTTTTAAATATGCCTATATTTCACGAATTACTAAACTACAGCAAACAGCGCAAACAACTTCACATTTTGTTGTGCCACAGACATAACTTTCTGAACTAGTTCTTACACAATGTGTTTTCACCTTTAACTCATCTATTTAATTTCTAATTAGTGAAGATTTCAGACTTTACGATTTGACTTTAAGATTTGACAGGAGCTCCTCTGCAGGATAATGCAACCACCGGCATCTTTCAGGTTTTGAACGAGGTAAACGACAGAGCTAATGAAATGAACTGATGTTTATTTATGCAAGTAGGTTATATAAACACTTTTACACGTCTTTTTCATAAAACTAGAAGGGGCCGGTATGCAGGTATATCGACAAAAAAAGAAGTTACTTACTGTTTCTGTAGTCTGACCACGGGGTCAGCAAGGAGGTCAGCACACGTAGGTCGCAGTGCGATGCGGCGGTCTTCTACAGCGGGGTGGGGAGTCAGAACCAACCACCCGACGTGCGCGAACCAAAATCCTCGCCTGATGTCATGGGGGTCTGCTACAGTCTCCGCGTACTTGTGGTGCACCCTGTGGTCCAGAGCCCAGGTGTAAATGTCTCGCTGGAAGAAAAAAAACAAGTTTAGAATGTAAGTAGCAAGCCAGCTGGAAACTTTTGCATTAGGAGATGCAATGTCCGTCAAAAGTCCTGGTTAAATTGAAATTGTATCGTAAGCTCATGATAGAGAACGCATAATTTCATTGAACTGAATTATGTTACAGACAAACTTAGTTTTGTTGCAAAATGTATCTTTTGATCGGAATACACAATTATTTCAGTTAAGGTGATTCCTCCGTAGTAGCCCGTGAAATTCAAAGGGTTTTGTGCTTTTTGTACCAGTTTCCATCCGCTATTTTTTTTTCGAAATGCCGTTGAAAATTCACTATATTTCAACTGCAGGGATTTGTAATATTCTTAACTAGTTATTAAGTACTCAAGACTGCGCGGAATCAATACCAAATACCTAAGTTATTGCATACTTTTGTTCGCAAGTGTACCTAGTATGCCCCAACGTCCGTATACTCTGACGATGAAGTTGAGGTTATATGCACCACAGTACTAAGACATTTTGAAAGCTATTTCTCGTTTCAAAACATTCTGCACTGCTGTTATTGATGACTTCTATATTTTTAATAACAGTTTATGCGCAAGTAAATTAACATAGAGTGGTAATGCCTTTTTTCTATCATAGTAAAATCATCAAATACTATTTATTTCCTCGCACCTCACAGGGCGGGAGGTACTATCAGACTCGTACTGACTAAAATCCTCTGTGTCCTTCAATAGACCTTTACGTTCCAGGGTCACGGTAATTGGATAAGACCCGCGACCCCGGCAGGCATTGGCCCTCTAGAGGGGTGCCCGTCAGCTTTCTAATGCGCGCGTGGAACACAACGCGCCGTCGAACCGGGCATAATCCAGAGTCGGGCAGCGAGTCGCCCATTACTCGCCGCCCGCAGTGGTAATGCCTTGGGCTTCTTTTTCCGGTTTACCTTAGGGTAGAGTTTACGTTAATATTCCTCTTCGAATTAAAGAGGGTGAAGATGCATGTAAAAATCAATATTCAAATTATTCCCGTATTCGTATGAACCTAACTCTTCAAATAACTTGGCTTTTTATCATTATATGTTATTATAATCTGTTGCTTTGTTTGTGTACATAAACGTAATGCTCATGTTGATATGATCCAACCGCTTTCGGTCAGGGCGATTGTCGTTTGAGTGCTCGCTTATGTAACCAATCATTTTTGCATGAATATCTCAATATCTGCGTACATTGCTGGCATGTGAGTACAGCATTGATGTAATATGGTACACATAATAAAGTGTATTCTATCTACCTATCTAATGAAGATACATTTTTTTTTTCTTTTTTCCCAAAGTGCTTCTTAGCGGAAAGATTTCTTCGACGTATATTTCCAAATTGACCCAGTTTACTCATGTGAGATATCGGTTGCTGTCATAAACATACATCATTTGATTTTTGATGCTGCTAACGATATATCTTTGAACGTAGTAGGTATAAAAGATAGGTACGCGAAAGTAAAAACCAGTAAATACACGTAACCCCTTATTCAGAACATACCTAGTTAGCTTTAGAAACTATAAATAGCGTTTAAATTATTAAATATGACACTTTTTTGTATTAAAAATATTTCCAAGTATCAAATAGATAGACGCGAACAGCGAGTAAAGGGCAACTCGCTGTCCGACCATGGACCATGCCCGGGACGGCGCGTTATGTTTCACGCGCGCCGCAAAGAGCGTCAGCATGATGACGGGGGCCTCTAGGGGGTCAAAGCCTGCCGGGGGTGGGACTTTTTTCACTACCGTGACCCCGGAGCGTAAAGGGCTATTAAAGAACACCTTGCATTTTAGTCAGTACGAGGCTTACAGTCCCTCCCGCTCTTTCCTGGGTGGAAGGACTCATTTGATGATTCTACCACGTTAAAAAAATTGTATCAAATAGATAAAATACAGGGCGTTAACATAAATTAATAACTTCTTAGGAATGAAACACCTACTATATCAAATGTGCTTAAAGGGCAACATTCTGGCCAATTTCCGCCTGCATTTGGTACTTACCAGCATTGAGCAGAATTACTCAATGCAAACAGTCAGTACCATCCGTTTTGTAATAAAGCATTGCATTGTTTCGGGACAAACACTGGGGTATTGTATTATTTAACGCATTGTATGAGCGCAATTCCGAATCGTCGTAAATAATAAACAAAAAATCATCGGATAAGCGAGCAGATCAGCTTCATACAGTCATCATCTGCCAAGCCTTTTTCCCAACTATACTGGGGTCGGCTTCCAGTCAAACTAGATGCAGCTGGTTATCAGTATTTTACATGGAGCGACTGCTTGTCGGACCTCCACAACCCAGTGACTGGGTAATACCATAAACCATTGTAAGACTGATTGTCAGCTGCAGACAGTATCTTACATATAAACGAAATTTTATTTTTACTAAATTTTACCAGCTGCTTCGCCCACGGGAACATAATCCGTTCAGTAGTTTTTGAGTGAAACAAACTTCCATTCATCCAGGCATCCTCATAAGCTTTCACATTATTGAATTAAATAGTGTATGGAACTTATACAGGGTGAATTTGAATATATGCCACAAAATGTAATGGGAGTTTCAGTTACAGTAACATCTTAATATATATAAATCTCGTCTTAATATATATATATATCTCGTGTCACAATGTTTATCCTCAATGGACTCCTAAACCACTTAACCGATTATAATAAAATTCGCACACCATGTGCAGTTCGATCCAACTTGAGAGATAGGATAGTTTAAATCTCAAATTTTAGACCGGGTCCTCCACCCGTGCGTAGCCGGGTAGGGCCGCTAGTAGTAAATATAAACTATTTTTTATTTTATTTTTATCTAATTTGACAAAAAAAATACGCGATTTTCGTTTTCAAAAGGTCCATTTATGTTATTAATTATCTTTATTTACGTACGAGTTATCGGTATTCCAGCATTTAATATGCAAAATAAATGTAAGAAAAATTAAAGTATCAGAAAAGCTCGTCCCACTTATCGCAGTGCTCAATAATCGTCGAACACTCGTGTTTATTAAACGTTGCCGTTCATAGCGTAACACTGACCAATTATTTTTTTATTTTAGATTTGATATTTTATACGTTTTCTTGACAACACGTATTATTGTACAATTTGCTAGTACCAACAACAAAATGGCTTAATGAATGACTGTAAGGGAAAACGTGCCCTTTTTTTTTGTTTTAAGTATCTGGGCATTTCCTGGAAGTTACATTATGACCCGTCATTGTAAAGTTAACTCGGAAGTTAATTCAATAATGAACAAAATGAAATCCTGTACTACGTAGTGTTGAACAATAAGTAATCTATTTATGTAGTCGCATCCATTCAATTTCACCCTGTATAAGATAGATTAGTAACATAACACATTATTTTAAATCTATTAAGCTGTTGAGTTTTGAAATGTCGAGTAATAGACATGCTGCGCTGACAACAAAATATTGCAGGAAAATGATAGTGACGATCATTATCATTAATATTACTCATATCATTAGACAGATTAATTGTCATTAGCATAATTATTGCAAATAAGTCAAGCCGGAATTTTGTTTTATTTTTACGTTTTTCATACGTTTAAAGAAAACTTAAACATACCCAACAAAATGTGATTTTCTATGCTGCTTTTCGCTTCGCGTGGTATCTTATTGTATGATTTGTATTACTAAAATTAGGATCACGTATTTGTATCCTATTTCGTACGTGCTGCCTTAAAAGTATCATCAATCAATCGATAGATCCTTTTTCTATGATACAATTTTGTATCACTGTGATCATCTTAAAGATTTTAGCCCTTTGAGGCCTCTAGGAGAAGGTGTATTTGCCATTCTAAATCAAAAATGAAATAACGTATGCCATTAAAATTAATTAGTCAACTGTGGGATTGAAAATCTGTTATTAATTAATTTACTAGTAGTGAATCCTGACCTAAATCAGTGTACAACAGTAACCAGTAGATTAGAAATTAGGAAATTGTACGGATTATTCACAAACAGCTTTTGCCTGAGGCTCACCGTGTGGTTTTACGAAACTTGCAACACAGGAACGGAAAATTGTATTTCTGAGTATTTGTCCACCAACACCAAATAAAATTCAAATATAATTTTTCAAATCTTCACAAGTCCAGGACTTTTAGTTTTGAAAAGTCACATAATTGGATACAAGGCAATTTGGCAATTTCTATTTGTAGAATAGAAAAAAGTGAGAAAGTCTGAACTTCGTTGAACTGACGAACTAAAATCACAATAAAACCTTAAATAATTTGCATACAAATAGGAAAAATATGTTTTTTTTTTTGTCAAATTGCCGTGAAATTACTAAAAATCATTCATTTGTCTTCAAACCTAATCCTTATTTTTTTAGTGCAGCTAAGTAGTTAACGCAGGTGGCCTACTATGACATCTCAAAGCAAGAGTAATTCCAGTGTGGGAACGAGATGGCGCTAGAAGACTTTTATAGCTCTGTCTCCTTCCCACAATGGAAACTCTTTCTTTAAGACGTCATGGTTTGCCACGAGGACTGGCAAAACTAGTTCATTCCCTGACAAACACCGTCTTTTGGGGACTCACTGGGCTCAATAGATTTTGAAGAAGCCTTGAATGAAGTTTCGTGTTTCAAGAAAATTAGTTATCGGAATAGAATTGTAAAGGGCAAGTAAATACCACACGTTAATATCGAGATCCTGAATTAAATATCATATGAAGGGCTCTTGGAGCTTTTCATCGAACGAGTATTTGTCTTGTCGTTAAGCATACAGCCAAGTTACTGAATATTTAGGTATAAAAGGACGTTACGATGTTTCAATGTGTCCTTAAGGTAAAGTTTTCTTTAATTGGATGATCTCAAAAGAAACATAATAAAAAATCAAGACAAGACACAGAATATACACAGATGGGTAGGTATACGTAGTTTTGGGGAATATTCATATCTGTCGTAAAATACGTCGAGCGTATCATCGAAATGTTCTTTGACGCACTAACGTATAATCGGTTGAGTTTTTCTGTACATTTGCCTGTTCTGGCGTTACGCGACCGTTAATACGCGCCGCACATTGCGTCAGATATTAACCTTCCCTTATAAGTGAGTTTTGTAAGTAATTCCAAGTGGTAAAGAATTGCCCTGGATTTGAATAATTAATAAGAAGCAAGCAATGAGGTGATCATAGGTGCACACGTTGACAGTAATCATTAACAATTTTAGTGTGTAACGTGTCTATTAATTAATTTACATTCGAATTTTCAGTAATTGCTGTTTAGATAAGGAATTAAGTAAAATAAAATATTTATTTTTCTACTGACTAGTTTTTTTTCACAGGTTATTTCACCGAATCTAACCATTTAAGAAGAAAATCCTAAGAAAAGGTTTTTTAATTGACACAAGTAGATGGTGGTAAATGACTGAAATTGATGAGGTCCTTACTTCCTGCTCACGTATTAGCTAATAATGTTTAATGGAATTCATAAAAATGTTCAATTGGGAAAATTTATCCTGCATAATATTTCAGACAAATTCAAGACATAATACCTATATAACATGGCATACTTTTGTGTAACCTAATAATGTTAGCAAAAATATTACTTACACATTACTTTTTTAATCATAGCATTTCTCTAATACTGTCCAGTTTTATATTAAATTCTACTGAACCGATCTGGTTGAATTTAGTTATAAAGAAGATAGCTTCATATCCAGAGCAGGATTAAACATAGAATACTTTTAATTCCGGTATTAAGGTTAAATATAATAAGAGTTTAACGTGCAAAGCCGCTAGCAACGGCTTAATAAATAAAATTGTATTCTTAAACATCAAATTCAAGTTAATCTGGCTTTAGTAACTTATCCAGGGCTTTGTTTCAAACAAGATTTCCAACCCACGCTAACTCGGAATAAAAATATTAAAGTTACGTAGCTGAGAACCTAACGCAGACGAATTATGCAGAATTGTGGTTATGTAAGCAGCGGCCATACTGTTTAATTTATGACGGTCTGTCGCCAAGGCTGGTCGAGAGGTCAATGCGTCCAATTGACTTCATTTGATCAACATGATCATGAGTATGGAATCACAAGCGCTACTGTAATTACTAATGTATTCGTAACAAACAGTTTTCAATGTATTTCGCAATTTCATGACGAATTGGGGAACTATTGGTACTCGCTGAAGTATTTAGTTCATATTTCAGGAACTCAAGTACTGGCTGTATCATCGCTTCAAAGGCTAGTCGTTGCAAGTGAAAAATATATCTATTCGGTTAATTAGGTAATTGTTGAATAAATAATCTAAATACTCTTGGTTCTCGATTTGTGGAAAAATGAACATTGCCCTACCAGAAAACCAGCACTGTGACAATTAATGTCGCAGCACATGCTGAGGTAGCCTTTTGGCCTCGCACAGGACTAAATTGTTTTTTTTTATTTTACCTTTGGTTGTTTTTCTTATATACAGGGTGAATTTTTCAACTGGGCGTGGATGGCTACTTTCGAAACTATGAGGAATATCGAAAAACGTTGAAAGGAGTCTCGAGGCCGATTTTGACGAAAACTAAAACTGCATCATTGGATTTTAGAAAAATCAAAAATCCTGGCCAGGAATCGAACCCGCTGATTTTGGAAAAAAAATGACACCCTGTATTATTACACCGTTCGATAGTGTTGCTAATAAGGATCAAATTCTGGGAAGTAATCATATACGGCAAACTTAAGGAAATGGCTGATTTTTATGAAATTGCTATTTTTCCATGTTACTTTACTTCTAATGAGCCATAATTTATTCGAAATATAAAATTTCATTGTTTTCAATGTCTCACTGGATTTGACGTTTCAACAATCCCACTGTACTTAGCAATACGACATTATTGAATTGAACTAAAAATAGCATTATTTTAAAGAACAGACGGTAACTTATGTTTCAAATACAGTCTTTGCCTTGAAGATTAATCAGTTTTTTTGTAATTATACGTTTTCCTTAAGTTTGCCGTATATGATTACTTCCCAGAATTTGATCCTTATTAGCAACACTATCGAACGGTATAATAATACAGGGTGTGATTTTTTTTCCAAAATCAGCGGGTTCGATTCCAGGCCAGGATTTTTGATTTTTCTAAAATCCAATGATGCAGTTTTAGTTTTCGTCAAAATCGGCCTCGAGACTCCTTTCAACGTTTTTCGATATTCCTCATAGTTTCGAAAGTAGCCATCCACGCCCAGTTGAAAAATTCACCCTGTATATATATTTTTTTTTTTTTTTGTTTTTATTCATGTAATTCTGTTTGTTCCGTCCTGTGTGTCAATATATCTCTTTTCTTTCTTTTTCCTTTATTGAAAATGTCAGTGGTATCCATAAAGTCGGTCGATCGCAAATACATGTTTTATAATAAAATGTTTTCTCGGTCGGTGCGTTTTGCCTACTAGTATCGACAACGAACCAACTGCGAATATGACCGACTGGCATCTTAAATCAAAATTATTAATTCATTAACCTAAAATGAAAGTAGTATCCACTTAAAGCCGTAAAACTGTCCTCACAGAGCTGCAGATTCGTTAATTGGCAGGCGATGTTATGAATGGAACTAAATATCTTCTTTAGGTACTCGGGACTTGAATCCATCAATGCTTTGAGAAGCTGATTGTAAATGTTCACGACAAAGAGCCTTTAATTGGGATATCAGACATGAATACACCAATTATTCTGTCAAAGGCTTTAATACCTGGTATGATGGAACTTTCCCGAACACTATCGGCAACTTTCGATACATGAATTTTACGCACACAATTTCCATATTATCACTTACAGTAATATGGATCGGTATGCATAATTTTACACGCGGGCAATATCGTGCCTTGTAATTCTGAAGGTGCATCAACAGTGTGAAATATAAACAAAAAATTATGTTGTATAAACATAATTTTTTGTTTATGCGAAATACTAGTAAGTCTATTGGGAACGGAAATCCCAGTAGTACTTACTGGTAAGGTTAGTTAAAAACAATTAATTATTTACTCCATTGCTTGAGCAATAGAGCAGAATATTTCATTTTACGATTTTTTAATATTATTATGTTGCTAAAGTGGCCACTTTGGCAACGTGCGTTCAAAATTAATCAACAAAGTCAAAACTTCCACTACCGTCAAAAGGGTACACTTTTAGAGGGCACAAGTGCTCAAATTATGCCGCTACGAGTTTGAAACTTTTGCTACTGATAGAAAAAACTATAAAAATAAGTTAGCCCTAAAATGCAGCCTCAAACTGCCGATGCATGCTGTAACATACAACGGAAATGTATAGTATTTCATTACAAACTTGGCGGTGTATGTCACAACATACATCAGGTTAATGATCAAAATAGAACCATTTTATGATGTTTGTTATCTAAATTATAATCACACGCATTCCTTTATACACTAAAGCAACATTAATTACAGTTTTCCTAAACAATAACATTTTCATAAAAATAACATACCTAAAAACATTAGACAGAACAGGTGTTTGCTGTCATTTTTTTTATTAAAGTCAAAATGGATGTTGCTAAAATGACAATACACACGGTATTGTATTTTTTCTTAAAAATAGGATTAGTTTTTCAATATGAAAAAGCTAACATTTCACACGCGAAGTGGATTTTTAATAAAGACTGCCAAAAGATCCTGTATGACAGAACATACATTGCCAAATTAAGGCTTAACTGTGTTATTTTTATTAAACTGCCCTTAAGTTAAACTCTATTTTCAACAACATAAAACAAACAAATTAGCAAGTTCTACGTGTCATCCGCCGCGATTTTTCCTGTCTGTTTGATAAAATAATTAACTATCTATACAGGTTGAAGAATCCTAAAAAAAAATATATTAAATTGAAAGAAATATCAGTTTTATACGTTTTTTAGTCATTTTCTTTTCTGGGTCTTTACAATACTGGGCTTTTTTAAAAAGGCATACCTAATTAATTATAAAGGTTTATTATTTTTATTTATTTATCGATAGGTTTACGTTTGATCGTCATCTAATGGTCATGTGGTAGTTAATTTATACTCGATTCACGTCAGATAAAAAATAAAACATAATTTTATTATCGTGGACCCTTGCTTGTAACGTATTTTTTAACAAATTCTGTCCATTGCAGACACGACACCATTTAACATTATTGTGACAGATTTTTATTTGTCTTTCGTTTAAGTCCTCGAGGTTTGCTATATAAATATAAATTAAACTGAAAGATGCATGGGCGCTCTCCTAAGCTCAGTTTAATTGAATTTTAAACATGGCTTTGTGTTTGTTGTATGTCGTCTAAGAGAAGACTTTTTATTTATTTACTATGAGACAAAATTAATAGGAAGAGGACGCTATATTGTGACGATAATTAAGTTTAATAAAAAGTATTTCTTATTGTAAATTCTGTACTTCTATCTTTATTGGGTATCTTTATAATGATGAAAATCCAACAACATTTTTTTTAATAAGTGCATTTTTTCACAATACATACACACACGTCATTAAATCTTCCTCGTAAAAAGTGTCGCATTGTAGTCAAAGTCAAATCATTTATTCAATTAGGCCATCAAAGAGGCACTTTTAAACGTCGCATAAATTAAAATTAAGGAAATGGGATGGGATGGGAATGATTCTACACCCATTCGCAAAGGTAGGTTGTATGAAGAAGAATGGGCAAGAAACTCCATACTTACTCTTTTTAAAAATGTTTTACAATATTTTTTACATCCTTTGAAATAATAATGTAAAAGCAATGTACCTTGAAAAACTAGACTAAATATGATTAAAAAATAAAATAATAAGAAATAAAAAAAACGCAAAAAGGTACATGGAGTTTACATTTTAACAAAACATTGCAATTAAAGCTATTTTACAAATACAATAAAGGAGTGTGTGAGCATTAAAATTTCAACCAGCTTGATTCTGTTTAAGCCCTACATTGTACATACTATGGAGCAGGACCAGCATGTTTCCAAACATTTTTATCTTGGATATAGTCTTCTAATTTATTAATATGCTTGTTTACTGAGTGTGTTTTTTACATATATTTTAAATTTCCTTTCATTTAGAGTTAAAATTTCGCTAGGTATTTTATTATAACATTTAACACAGTACCCCATAAAAGATTTTTGGACTTTAGACAATCTAAAATAAGGTTTATCAATTTTGTCTCTATTTCTAGTATTAAAATTATGTCTGTCGCTTATTTTTTTAAAAAGATGAAGATTTTTCCTAACATGCATTATATTTTCATAAATAAATTGACAAGGCACTGTCATTATGTTAATCTTTTTAAATAGTTCCCTGAGAGATTCGCGACGACGTAGATTGTAAATTGCTCTGACAGCTCTTTTTTGCAGAATGAAAATGGATTCAATGTCAGCTGCCCGGCCCCACAGTAGAATGCCATAAGACATTATGCTGTGAAAGTAGCTAAAGTATACCATACGCGCAGTTTCAACGTTTGTTAACTGTCTTATCTTTCTAACAGCGTAAGCGGCTGAGCTTAATCGCCCCGCAAGAGATGCTATATGGGGGCCCCATTGCAATTTATCGTCTAGCGTGATTCCCAGGAAAACAGTCTGATTAACAAATTCCAGTTTTTCTCCGTTCAGTTTAATGTCACATTCGCTACTTCTAACATTTGGTAAAGTGAATCTCATACATTTTGTTTTTTTTTCATTAAGTACAAGATTATTCAATGTAAACCAATTTTGAACCTGATGAATAGAGTCGTTTATCTCATTTAGATTTTTTGAACGTCGGTCTATTTTAAAAATTAACGAGGTATCATCTGCAAATAAAACCATCTTTGGCTGATTTTTAAGTAAGTGAGGTAAATCGTTAATATAAACTAAGAAGAGGAATGGACCCAGAATCGAGCCTTGCGGAACGCCCATTGTCATTTTGGACCCTAACGAGTTCATACCGTTTACTTGAACTTTTACCTTTCTATCTTTCAAGTATGATCTGAGTAAATCAAGAGCAGTATTTTTTATTCCGTAATGCTCCAGCTTCAGCAGAAGTGTTTCATGGTCAACGCAATCGAACGCCTTTGAGAGGTCGCAAAAGATTCCAATGGCATCTTGTGCTTCCTCCCAGGAGTTAAAAATGTTCTTAAGTAGGGTTACACCGGCGTCAGTTGTACAACGTCCTTTGGTGAAACCGTACTGTTGTTCATGAAAGATGGAATTTTTATTAAAGTGACGTAACATTTGAGTAAGCATCAACTTTTCAAACACCTTACTGAAGACTGGCAAAATTGATACAGGTCTATAATTGTTCGGTTCCTTGCTATCACCTGATTTGAAGAGAGGGACTACTTTACTGTGTTTCATAAGGTCTGGAAAGACCCCTTGATCTACACTGTTGTTAAATATAAAAGCTAAATAAGGAGCTACGGTTTCTATTACAGATTTACAAACTTTAACAGACATTCCCCAAAGATCTTCTGTCGATTTAATTCTAAGATCTTTAAAAGCTTTAATGACAGCTTGGGGGTTTGTGTGCTGAAACCTAAACACCACAGGGCAAGCCTTAACATTCTGTCTAAGTAAGGCAGATGAGAGCGTTGCTGAAGAATTCAAAGTTTCAGTAGTTTTAATAGGGATGCTAGAAAAAAAGCTTTCAAATTCCTGAGCTATTTCTTTGTCATTACTTATAGGGCCATGTGCAGTTTCTAAATTAAATTCAGTATTCCGATTTTTATTTCTACCTGTTTCATTATTTATAATTTTCCAAGCAGCTTTTATTTTGTCATCAGCAAATTTTATTTTATTACTAATATAAAGAGCTTTCGCTGTTTTGCACACGGTTTTAAAAGTTCTTGAATATTTTGCTACATACTGATGAAAGCTAGTTGTTTTTATATGTTTTTTAAGACCGTATAATTCATAAAGTTTCGCTCTGCTTTTACGTATACCAGGGGTTGCCCAATCACTAAACAGGAACTTTGGACAGACCCGTTTTAGTTTTCAATGGAAAAATACTACTAAATTGCTTGTTTATAATGGAAAAGAACTTGGCGTAAAACTCATTTGGGTCAGTTATTTTGTTAAAGCTACATTCATTTAATGTGCTTGATAAATTATTGTTTAACGTATCTAAATTTTTATTTGTAATTGGCCTAAACTTTATATGTGTTTTTTTAAATGGTGTGTAAGCACAAAATGTTATTGTTTGGCCACTGTGATCGGATGGCAATTTATTAACTATTTCCTTATGTAAATAATCACAACTGGAAAATATATTATCTATACAAGTGGCAGAAGAAGCTGTCACTCTGGTTGGTTCCTTAAAAACATTTGATAAATTAAACGACTTAAAAAGACTCAACAATCTTATGCTATTGACATTATTATCTAATATATTAATGTTAAAATCGCCACAAATTATGACTGATTTACTACTATTGCTAACTTTATTCAATACATCTTCCATTGTCGAATCAAACAAAGGAAGATTCTGGTAATTTGGGGGTCTATATACACATACTATAACATGCTTATCTAGCTCAACACAGGACAATTCAATGGTGTGTTCAATAGACAGTCCAACAATGTCATTTCGCACTTTAGATTTAATAGACTTCTTTAATAATATCAATGACCCGCCATGTAATATGTGTTTACGGCTGAAATAGCTAACTACAGAATAATTATCATAATTAATAGACATTACTTCATGATCTTTTAACCAATGCTCTGTAAGACAAACAATATCAAACTTGGTTGACTCTAAAAACATTTCTATTTCAAGTAGTTTGGAAGAGCAGCCTTGAATATTTTGATTAAACAATTTTAAAGTGTGTTGCTCTCCATTTGATATTTTATACTTAACTAATTTGCTAGAAGAAACCTGTTCATTGTTCACTAATAATGAGTTACTAACTGTAGAGGTTTCTTCTGTTGTCTTACAATTTAGTTTAAAGTAATATCCGGAGTGATCTCCAAAACTGAACCATTCAGTGTACCAGCAGGAAGGGAATACCCAGTCTGACTAGTAGTGGTCTCCAAGGCAGGTGGTATTTCAGGTAGATCATCCTTCGTACAGCATGCAGGTACAGAACTCTGTATCACTATGTTGTTAGGGCAACTTAACAACACAGATTCGTCACTTAAACTACTACTTAACCTACTTAACCTACAGTGAAATAAATCAGCAACAACATGGTTAATATTGTATGCTATCAACATAGCAATCAACTGTCTACATTTCAGGGACATGGATAAAGCCCCCTGACTCAATACAAAACTACTAACAAATCTGTTAGAATCAAAATACAATAACTTATCACTATGACGACATGTCAACATGTGAATAGTCCTGTTCAACTTATATATACGGTTGTTTTCAATCTCACTAAAACTGTCAGAATAAGGAAAAGCACACAACATCAGCTTTCCTATGTTTAATTGTAATAAGGTGTCCACACCATCCACTATGTCCTTTCTAGACAAACCTATACTATTACCTAATAGGTATGTATGGTGTATGTACATAGTTACGTTACACAAATTATAAAATGTTTAGATACTTTCTTCATCCATCTCTTAATAAATATTTTAAAAAATATAAACAATAGTTTATGCAGCCATTTTCATCAGATAAATAGGAGATAGGAACATTATCCACGACAAAGCGATTGGCGGAAGAAATAAAAGAAATAAATTACTCAGATCTCATTAACGAACGAAACAATCAGACTTCATTGAAGCAAGTGTTATTGCGAGGCCATGTTTTGATCATTCTGGGAATAATTATACGCCAACGGCCCCGGGTTCTACATTTGCAAAAAAAATCTGACTTTTTCCAGGAATCAGACTCGAAGTTTTCAAGCGAATAGGTACTCTAAAATTAAGTAAGAGCGTGCACGCCGAACAGCATTTCATTCAAAATGACTGAATCGATTTTAATGAAACATCGTATGAATAAGCAAGATACACAGTTCTATGAAGCTTTACGATAAAACTATTTCAATTTGCATACTACATGGGGTCCAAATTCCTAATACCCAAGGCCTTTTGTATCGTGGCAATATTATCAAATAAGTCCTCCCACCTACTGTCAGACTAACCATTACACACCGACAGCAAGCTCGCACCTACAGTGGTTGGAAATTGTTTCGAGACTTCACTTGCCGTGGGTCGTGAGGCGGAGACTATCCTCTCCCTCAAGGGTCCCGCCTAGTACCCCGGGCCTAAAATAAGTTAGAGACGGTCCTGGGTATTGCCTCTAGTCAAGAAGCGTCAGCGTCAACATAGTGTACAAAGTAGTAACTATGCTGAGATTCGAGTTTCGAATTTATCATTCAAGTCATACAAAAGTTGCGAACCCCTAATGTTTATTAACAAACAAAGTTTATAGCTTCTCGTAACGGGAACTAAACCTAGATAAGCTGCTGTCTGTGAAGCAAGCAAAGAGCTCAAGGATAATGTCATTAATGGCGGCTTTTCGAGATTAGATAATGGAAACTGCACCCCAGGTGTAAGATTAGCTGTAGCGGCAAGGCTGCTAACTTCCAAGGCATGAGCAGTCTTGCAAGTTATACTTCCAACACTAGTGTAAAACTAAATAACGTAGTTACTTTAGTAGTTTTCTTTTCAAAAACGTGGTCTCCAGCTGGGATTTTTTATTTTGTAACAGCAATAGAAATGCATTTATGAATTTAATAATTTTAAAACAAAATTGTCTCAGTTTTCTTTTTCCGAATACCAGGAAAGTTGCTTCGGGTTTATTAAATTAATTTGAACCGTAACTTAATAATGTACATACCTACTATGTGGTTATTTACATCTTCTATATTTCATTTTTGCGAAAGTAAGCGTTAACTTGTTTCTATGATTATACGAACTTTTTTTTTATCGTGGTAAAATAAAATTAATGATTATACGAACTAACGCTTTGGTAGATTCCAAATTGCTTGTCAGTATGGAAATAGTATTTAATTGATGTTTGTTTTTGTATGTTCTACTGGTAATTTTTGTTTCGCTATTGCTATCATTTTTTACATGAATTACTTGAATTATCTTACGAAGGCTTTCTTGAATTGTGTGCGCGCACCTGTTTTGTTACTTACTTCAGAAACTAAATATTTACATCACCTCCACAACGGTAGCAAAACGGTGAAGTCATACATTTTTTCTGATAATATGTAGAACGTTGTGAAGTTAGCGTCGGTAGAGTTAGGCCGTGTAGATTCAGAAGCTTGGCTCTACATGAGATCTGATATCTTTTTTATAGGGCAAACCTTATGTGCTCGTCTTGGTAACATTTTAATAGCCAATAACGTCACAAGCAAGTGCAGTTTTCACTTGTTTCTGAGTCTAGAATATTGATGTGTTATGCATTAAATAATGTCTTCGTAAATAGCATATTTACAAAGACATTATTTATTAGGTATATTAAGGCGCTCTTTCACCGCGAGCACTCACCTGTAATGTAATATAAAAGTGCGCAATTTGATGCTCTATTGTCTTCGAATGTTCGACGAATGTGTAACGTTACATTACAGGTGAATGCTCGCAGTGAGCGCCCTTACAGACACTATTGATTATTCAAAATTAGTACTTACGGACTAATTAAAATATTGATGCTGTTAACATGCCTTATTAAATTTAAGTTCCGGGATTTCATTTACCTCATCCGGGGCTTATCTCGTAGTTGCCATTATTTTTTCCAGTTTTCAGTAATTGCTGTGGTTTGGTGAATGTATACAAGTATACCAGTAAAGTTGTCCAGAACTTATTGAAGATCAAACATATTCGTTTGCTTCAGAAAAATCAGAAAATATAGCGAGAAAGTCGATAAATCCTGCATTTTAGAGCTAGATTTTAAATTCCCTTTTATTCCTTTAGTGATGTCACGAATTCTAACTGTTTACTGAACTGAGAGCACTGTCCAGTGCCCAGAGCACTTTCTCTACATAAATACACTTTGTAGATGCACGTGAATTTTGAAATGGGTACCAAAAAGCATTCTTGTCTTATTTTCTCGTCCCAGAAGATGCTTTGGGAGGTAACAATTATTTTGATTATTTTGGTTGGGGATTATTATGAAAATCCTAGCTTAACAAAATGATGCACGATTTTAAAGCACGCTGTCCGGTTGCTCGTGCGGCAGGGTTGAAAAATTTTGTACCTAGGTAGGTTGGCTAGTAACCCTTAGTTGACAAGTATTTTAATAACCAGAGGGCCAATGTTGCCAAATTAATTAAATCAATTATTATTACTTATTATAGAGCACGTGACTCAATTGATATTTATTTCAAGTCCTAAGCCTGTTACGCGTGTGGTGTGTCATATATTATGTTTATGATATAATCTGTTTTTTTTTCTAACTCGCTACTACGACTAGCAATAGGTACCTAAAAAAATGTAAGACATTTGCCAATCTACTCTATTATCGGCCTTCTAGAACAACATTCTATCATTCATGAGTCGCACAAACAAAAATATTATGTCTACCTATAAATTGGTTGTGATTTCACTTAGTCACGGAAGGAACTTTTCTAAATAATGGATGGATGGATGTTTGTAACTCTTTTCCGCAAAAATCACTCAATAGTTTTAGATGTAATTTAGTACATATTATATGTATAGTTTACTAGCTTTTTCCCGCAGCTTCCGTCCGTTAACAGCTATTTAATCTATTTCAGCTGCAGGCCAATAGCAACTTAATTGTACTAAAATAAAAGTAATTTTATTTATGGCAGGCTTGTGGTGGCAGCCACCTTATTGATACAAGTTCAAGATGACATGTTTTTTAATAATTCGAGGTAGGTAACTGAAAATGTCAATTGTTACAATCATTACTAACCATTGTCAAAGTATTAAGTTATCGTAACATTATGATACTCCGCAAAACAAAATAAACAACGGGGTCATCGGAGTTCATTTGAGTAGAACATTCGCGCGACGTGACACGCGCGGCGGGGGGGTGACTTTAAATGCTTAATGCACTCGATGTGTTGATATGCGTTGCCCTTAAAACTCGCTGTCGAAATGACCCTGGAAAATCTGACAAAATGTATCAGCGCCGTTCCGCTAATAGCGCCATCCTCTCTCTATTTTGGCAGACGCTAATTGCATAACAGTGAAAAGCCTTAAATTAATCTTACCTGTCCAGTGATGGTGAAAAGTATAGCGAGTAGTACCCGCAGCGGCAAGCGAGCGCGGTACGCCCGGTGAGACCACAACCTATGCACGCCCGCCGTGATACCGAACCCGGACGTGTATATTGTGCCGAATACTGAAAAGGAAGGAATTATTTAAAAAAAATATCTATTTGCCTTGAACTAGGTATCATTAGAGTCTATACATGCATATAATAAAACAGTAGAACCGGAGTGTCTGTACATAGATTATTTTTATCAAATGTTGAACGCTCTGAAACGGCTGAAAGGATTTAATTGCAGTTTTCACGAATGAATTTTTAATAAAATTTAGTATGATATACGCATCGTCGTCAAGTTCAAATCGGTTAACGTATGTATTTCTTCATTTGTTTATTGTGTCATTCATGACATACTTAAATGGCAACGGCCTTTTTGAAGAATTTGCCGGCGGACTGCATTTTCTAGCGGCTGATCGTTTTAATAATCATCATGTAATTTTTTTTTTTTTTTTTTTTAATACTTATAAACTTACCTTCCTATGCTTATTATTATTACTCTTATCACTCACGTTGGCGTAGTAAACGTAACTTATGGGAAAACTTTTTTTGTTTCTTTTCTTTGTCTGATAGTGTCTCTCATAATTACAGTGTTTTACTAAAACACCCGCACACTTAATATAGTAGTCATTAATGTTAATAAAATGTGAAACTTAGACCGATAGTTCGTGCGTCGCAGGAGGCTGCATGCAGCGCACTGTGACGAAATCCGACGTTATGGTTTTAAAGGTACCAAAAACCGGTTGATACCAGTTGATATTTTCTTTTTCATCGCTAATGTTGTAGTTGTGTTGTACCGCCTGTACTATTTTACTATATTTAATTCTTATTTATACAAAAGTATATTATGTATATGTATATATATATTTTATGTCTCATAAACTAGTATTATATTTTTATTCTATCATATTTAATTTAAAACTAACTTGACATTCGTGCACTCACCATTTAGGTTCATTTGAAAACCAGCGTCGGGCACCTGTATTTGTCCGACATTATGCTGAAATGGGCCTATTTGGCGCAGCCGTGAGTCACACAGTTTAAAATATGCTACCTACATGTTTTTTTATTTGGTTTTAAGTTTGTTTAGTTTTAAGTTCTACTTGATTGTTTCTTGTCATAATACTGTGTGTACTTGTGGCATGTGCCAATAAACGTTTTTTCTTTCTTTCTTTTCTTTCTTTCTTTCTTTCTTAATAACACCTCACTGATAAGGAAACTATTAAGGGGTATATCAGGATCTCTCACTGTCTCCACAAATTAGAAAGAAGAGAAGGGAAGGGAACACTGGTATACATAATTATAGGTGCCGTAAAACCAAATACTACGTGGAAGAAGTCATGGGCTCAACAGCAGCTAGTACGTAATAAAAATTGAATGAAACGGGCTTATGAAATAATAACTCGGGTTCTATACAATATGTTCAAAATTAAAATGAATATCTATTCTATTTGTTTTAGAATCATAAAGCTGATTGTATTACAATGTATTACTGTGGTATTATTAGTAATCCGTCCCAGCCTCAAACCGGTTTTTTTTTTCTTAAATGGTATTACAAACATAACATTTCTTTTCATAAAGTTGAAAACCTTATAATCAACTAGTTTTTATTCCCGCTGATACGCCCTTCCTTCCGTTATAGACTATGTTACCGAGTGACTATGTAGCATTCTAATTGTTAAAGAATTAATTGAAATTGGCCCAGTAGTTTTTTAGTTCACCCATTACAAAAACATACAATAATACAAATCAACTGTAAAATAGGTACAAAAAACCCCGTGCTGATACTCTGGTAGACTTTGGTTTCAAGTAATCAGTACATATCAGCAGCAAGAGCAGCATGATGCCACCGTAGAAATGAGTCGACGAAAGATAAAAAGGAAAAAAGGTTTCGTTCGTCCTAAAAAATCACGATGCTTAAAATGTAGAAAATAACCGCCTTACTTCAAAAAAGTTAAACACCTGTTAAACATTTGTTTAAAGAACTGTCAACTGCAAAAAGGCATTTGATTTTTAGTTGATATAGGTAAGGGTTGTTTTACAGTTAGGCACCGACTGCCCGTGATGACTATGGGTTGTGCCAATGGCAAAATTAAAATCCGGATACCGAGAAATTTTGTCTATTCTTCGTATGTAGAATAATTATCTTTTCATAAGTATTTTACGGGGAGCTTTCGTGTAAACGAGTAGGTAGTTACAACTGTATACTAATGTTTTTCAAGGCCAATTGCCCATCTGACCTTCACGGACCAGTTGTAACCGGGTAATGCGATAACGTTTGGTAAGTCTAGATGTCAGTTTTATGGATCTCTTACTGCCTGTACCGACTGTCCAAGATTTATATATATTTATTTTTGACAGCCGGAGCCAATGGTTGTAGGTACTTGTAGCATACGTTCACAGGTATAAAGGAATCTGGCTACCTATGTAAATGATGGTAACCCACACACGGAAAAATGTTGGAAGGCGTTAGACTTTACCTTGAAGATCGACCTACTGTTCGTTCTTGCGGCAATTATATATGTAAAATATCAATAAATTATATGACAGGTAAGATAGTAAATACTATATTATAATGTTATAATTGATTAATGTTTTATGCAAACTTGGAGGGAATTTGGTATTACCAGATATTATTATATGTATATAAATTCAAAACGTTTTATTACGTTCATATTATTATCACAATTTTTATCTAACACAAGCGGCTATAATCGAGGGACAGAATTTAACGTGAATGAAATCGAGTGCAGAAGCTAGTACACATGGCTTCACATAAAGCTACGCAATAACAGTATAAGCTGACCGTTCATTGTGTGTAAAAATCGCACGAAGCGAGACCAAGATAAACAGGTTTTGTATAGCTTGATGTGTAGCTGTGTGTACCTCCCTTATAACTAAAATATAATAGTACACTTACCAAATAAAATAGTGTAGAGCTTAACTTGGTTACTAATAATCAGGTACAGTCCGTAAATTGAAACTACATGCAAAAAAACTTGAGCGGCAAGGTCCGGCCATCGCCATTGCGCGTTAAATTCCATAGCTTCATACTTTTTTATATCAAAATCGGAGTCACTTGTAACTTCACTAGCACTGTCTCTTAACACTGTATTGTTATTCTCGTAATGTGCACCTTTGCCATTTTTGTACGTAACTGGACTAATTTTAAGTTCCGAATGTATTTCTTCACCACACATTTCCATGTTTTTCTGCGCTGGAGCCATTCTGTAAAGAAAAAAAGAAACATAGTTAACAGATTTTTTTACAACTTACTGTTCGGTGGAAGGGCCATCTGATGAAAGCAAAAGGATCGCGCTGGATGCAACTATGCAAGTCGCTTCCAACCGTCTTATCAGAAACGCATAGGGAAGGCCTGAGATGAAGATGAATAGTACCCACCACTAAAGAGTTTTCAAAAACAAGTCGAAAATAATGCTTGCACCTTGCCTGTTTAACAGCGGATGACCATGTATTCTATATGAACGTGAATCAGACAGTATTTGTTCAGAGCCGTTATCTATTATTTACGAGTATTTCGGATTATCAGTTAGCGTGAGCCTTATCTCTGTATTAGTAAACACAGGTGTTCCGAAACGTTATGGAAGGTGACGCCATACTTGTTACTTCTACTTGAACAGCTAATCTATGTACAATTTTTATTATCTGGTCGAAGGTTTGGTTACTTCCAATTAGTAGGTATTCTTCAATCAACCTTTTTACGGACTAGGTGGATAATGTCAATCATATACCCAACGAAATCAAAGATAATTAATTCATAATAGGCTGATTTATCAGCACTTTTCGAAGGTATTTGATCTTCCCCCAAAACGCCCGCTCTTCGCTCTTCAAGGGAGTTGTGGGTTGCAAAATAACCACTTTCTGGAGTCCTGAGCACCCAAGTGTCGCGGTAAACCGTAAGAGATGACGGGCGGAGCTGGACAAAACCAATGACTTACTCTGGCTTTGGATCAAAGAAGCTGTAAGTCATAGAATTATCGGGCATGACCTTTGCCCAGCAGTGGGATGATGCAGCATAGCAGTACGGAGCAGTATCAGTATTATTAATCGTTCAGTTTTAATGAATGGTCCATAAGAGACACATTACACATATTTCCTATGTCATGTTCATATTTTTATGACTCATCAACTTATATTATCTATGATATGATAGAGTGCCAGATTTCGGGGTTTTAAATAGGTACAGCGATAATTAATGATTATTATCATACCATGTTTTATTTAAATGTTTCTTGAAAGTTCCTTTTATACATTTCAATGACTAATAACGTTTGTCCCTTTTAAAATTAGAGGGCCAAAGCTTGCCGGGGCAAAGCCCTTAACATTCCGGGGTCAGTCTAATAATACCGCGTATTTTAGTCAGTACGAGTCTTATAGACCCTCCCGACTACGCCCTGGTGGGAGGACTCATTTAATGATAAAACAACGTGAATAAAAAGCACGCCCCTTGTCAATTTAATAACGTAATCATAAATTGATGTCACGCTCGCGGTCTTACGACACGGGTTTGTTAGTTTAAGGTCTTAATATCAATTAACAAACGTTACATTAGACTGGTAAACAATATAGTAGGTAGTAAGCACTAAGCGTAGCGCCTGAGAGAAAGACACATATTGTTAACCAGCCTAACACACGGGCGCAACCAGTTGCCATAAAAATAATCATAGGAAATTGTTTTTAATATCTTTGCGCCTGGCGAGGTGTTAAAACCAACTAAATTATCTGGCTCATTAATTTTCCCTCTCTTCAAATATTTAATTTTAAAAGTTTTAAAATGCCTAAAAAACTTTTTTTTGGAACCAAAAAAGTCGCATCTTTAAATACGGCTTCGTTCAAAACCAGTTTCTCTCAGCCAGATCTACATAATATCTGTGTTTAGGGATAATTGAAAAAGAATTGAGCAAGTTTTCAGCGTAAAATTCACCGAGCTCTCCTAGTAGTACAATATTTTCGAGCAGATTGCTCCGCACACTTCCGAAACAACACACGTGTCACGATAGTTCTTGTTAATTGGAGTAATCTTATTTACTTCCTACAAAGTATGAAAAATTCGGATTTTGTAGAGCATTTGGTTCAAATTTTTTAAAAGTAAATTGAGACTCAGTTTCTCTAATAACTCCTGAAAGACACGGATTTTATTTTTACAATATTCACTGAACATTTGATTAGCCTTCACTTAATTACGAAAGACAGTTCCTGAGAATCCTGAGATTAGCGCGTTCAGCCAAAACAAACAAACTCTTCAACTTTAAAATATTAGCAGTGATATTCCAGATTTGAAATTGTTATGGTTAGGGTAGATTTTTCTGAAAGCTGACTTGGTTTCAGTTTTAGAGAAACTTTAGTAAATAGGTAGGTAGAAGTTTCAATTGTTTCATAATAGGTTTTAAGTTTAATATATAAAGGTAACAGTGTCCAGTGTCTTCTGCAAGGTAGATTGAGAATCGAACAAAGTCACTGGGTATGTCGCATATTATAATAATTCGATTTTATCAATATTGCAGGAGGAACATGTTGAATATAAATATTATCTTATCTACAGTAGGTAATAGCGAATCCATCTGCACAATCGTTCTGATCGTAAATAATGTCGTTATGCAATAATTGAATGGCTCGTATGTCACGCATTTTAATTGTAGACAATTACCATTGTTTTTCTCGGTACACGATAATGCACTCTATTGTTGTTAACTTATAAGCTATGAGATTTACGAGTAGGTAAAATGTATTTTTTTTTCTTGTAAGGTTTGTCGTCAGGCTAAATTATGATAGCTGGCCTTTCCAAGTATTGGGTGCCGGGAGATTTTTTTTTGCCTGGTAAAATCATCAGATGAGTCCTCCCACCCCGCCAGATTTGTACTGAATAAAATCCACGGTGTCCTTCTAAGCCCTTTATGTTCCGGGGTCACGGTGATGAAATAAGTCCCGCCACCCCAAGTACCGGGAGATGGATCTTTGTTGCGATGGATGGTTGTTGCTAGGGCTTGCTTGAATCAGCATTCGGGGAGGGGGGGGGGGGCTGTCTAGGGACCAAAGAAATGATAGGTTCCTACCAAAGAAACGTAGGATGAATTGGTCTAAGAATGATATGGCTAGGAAGGTGGTAATTGGTGAGATGACAAGATGATGGAAGAAGATGCAGCGCCCATCCAAATATATTTTAATACGGCCAGAAAATGTTGATGATAGTGGTATCTTGTTTTAAACATTGCAAGTAGCCGACAATCGTCAGCTAAGGGGACGACGACTGTGCGGCTGTTCCGCCGCCATGCGTCGGCTATGTAGCCGAAACTATGATTTGAATTGCTTTAATTCACGCTCTGTGATTTCAAATATTTCCATTTTTATTTTTACTAAGTCTTGCCAGCATTTCAAATTATTCCATTTTAATTATTCCTAGTCACACAGCGGGATATCCTAATGTGCTATTTCAGATTATGAGCCAAACCGTTCAGCCTACGCGAAGTGGTTAAGTAACAACGTCGAATCCATCTAAATTAATTTATAATATTAGTAACATTTACATTCTAAATCGAATATAATAGAATCTAGGAGATGAAGTGAGTTCACCCAGGAGTTACTAGAAATCTTGAACATTATTAATTATTTAAAAAGCAAAATCGCATATACAGGGTGAATTTTTCAACTGGGCGTGGATGGCTATTTTCGAAACTATGAGGAATATCAAAAAACGTAGAAAGGAGTCTCGAGGCCGATTTTAACGAAAACTAAAACTGCATCATTAGATTTTGGAAAAATCAAAAATCCTGGCCAGGAATCGAACCCGCTGATTTTGGAAAAAAAATCACAACCTGTATTATTACACCGTTCGATAGTGTTGCTAAAAGGGAACAAATTCTGAGAAGTAATCATATACGGCAAACTTAAAGAAATGGCTGATTTTTATGAAATTGCTATTTTTCCATGCTACTTTACTTCTACTGAGCCTTATTTTATTCGAAATTATAAAATTTCATTGTTTTCAATGTTTCTCTGGATTTGACGTTTCAACAATCCCACTGTACTTAGCAATGCGAAATTATTGAGTTGAACTAAAAATAACATTATTTTAAAGAAGAAACGGTAACTTGTGTTCCAAATACAGTCTTTGCCTTGAAGATTAATCAGTTTTTTGTTAATTATACGGTTTCCTTAAGTTTGCCGTATATGATTACTTCCCAGAATTTGTTCCCTATTAGCAAAACTATCGATTAGTGTAATAAAACAGGGTGTGATTTTTTTTCCAAAATCAACGGGTTCGATTCCTGGCCAGGATTATTGATTTTTTGTAAAATCCAATGATGCAGTTTTAGTTTTCGTCAAAATCGGCCTCGAGACTCCTTTCAGCGTTTTTCGATATTCCTCTTAGTTTCGAAAATAGCCATCCACGCCCAGTTGAAAAATTCACCCTGTATATTAAAGCATATGGGTGCCCTAAGTGGAAATCCTCAAAATTTTCTGTTTTTAAAATATTGACGTAACGCAGTAAAAACTGTTTGATGCCGGACACTGAGGCTAGGCGTATGCTGAGACGCAGGTTACGCAGGTCCACACAGCGCAAAGCAGAGTAGATTTTGTAAAGCATGGAACGTCATTGAACTACGTACACTGCGGCGCAGGCACATGCCACGCAGACATGTGTCTGTCCTGCTCTGCGTCTCGTTGCAGTGCCGGCACAGAATCCTGCGCGACGCGTGTTTTGTGTATGCTGGATACATTCGTTGCTAGGTAACTTTGTTTATGATGCGAATGTCAGTTGCGTCGCAGCATGCGGAGGGGGCATATGTCCGCCTCAACGCCCTGCCATGTCCTGTGCTGTACTGTGCTGTGCTGCATTGCCTGCGTCTCAGCATACGCTTAGCCTGACAGCGGTACCTATCGTAGTTCAAATGTCCCTCACCCACCGGCGTCCGGGGCTGTATAGTGACAGAGGATACCTCATAATTGTTTTCCGTTAGCACTGTTTGGGTTCTAAAATTGTACTCTAAAATAATACGGGTGCTAAAATTGTAATCTAAAATAGAATTCTCTTAAAATATAAACCACGTGTTCACTAAAAATGGCTTATGGAAACAAACTGTCAGCATTTAACTTGTACTTGAATATTCATAAGAAGGCGCGTGTAAACGATATAACGTACAGTATGCATAAGTTAGCCTGTTTATTAAAATAAATAACAACCACGTAACGGCGCACAGTTTAAGAGTGAAATTCACTACCTGCGTCTATGTTTCACTTCAAGGGTAAAGTAAACAGGCTTCTTAGGGTGCCTTTCCACCAGAGATGTGCTATGTAGCTGTGCTACGAGGATGTAAAAGCTGAGCTACGAAACTGTGTGACCGTTTCAACTAATACTACGCTATGTAGCTGTGCGATAAAGAGGTACCGCCACAAGGTAGCTGAGCTGATTGTATGCGAGATATCGATAAAGTAGGGAAGAGAAAATATAGCACGCATCCATAGCACGCCTCCATAGCATGTCGCTTCCATAACACGCATCCATAGCACACAGCCATAGCACGCATCCTTCCATATAAAAAACACATCTTAGTTGAATCCGTTTCCACCAGTGCTGTACTATGTAAATCAATGCATATGATTGGTGGATATCAAACGCATCCGCATCAAGCAACGTAGCATAGCGCATCTCCGGTGGAAAAGCAGCCTTAATGGTTCACTCTTTAGACGACCTTGTTTGTCACCTCTGACCTAGAATAGATTGGAACAAAGAATCCGCCAATGGTTACTTGCCGTGTATTCTGGTCTTAGTGTTGAGCCCGCTGTACACATTGGGTCAACGCATTGGGCTAGCGTATTGGGCCAGCGTGTACAGATCCACTTGGCGGTATGTTGGTAGTTGGCGGGAATACTGGCCGGCCAACCGAAAGTTGTCGGATTTTCGTGCACAAAATCAAGGGAACTTGGCGTGTTTCGCTAACAGTGTCCACACGTTGATCCAATGTGTAAACAGCAACATTTGGAATTCATTATTTTGATCCAAAATGCTGGCCTAATTCATTGGCCCAATATGTACAGCGAGCTTTAGGTTAGCTTATATTTTTTCGTTACTCAATCTCTACCTAGTAGTTGAGGCAGGCGGCGATTCAAAGTGTTTCTGTAAAAGTTTTGGCAGTAACCTCCAAAACTACCAATGCTGAGATTTGTGTAATCCATGGGCGCTAGATGGAATATCTCTAAGTAATACTTCCACTGTTTAAAACTAATCTCCTTTTGAATTTTAACGCTAAGTAAGGTGAAACGCTCACTAATTTGTTTAAGCCGGCTTATAGCAGCTAGACGAGGGTTGCTAATTCTAGTTTATTTATTAACCTGTTTACTTGTGTTAAAATTGTTTAATAGCATAAAACTGGAGAAGACTACATGTAAGTTCCTAGGAAAAAATGGAAATACACCCCCTATTTAATACGTAGGAATACTTTTATCAGATTACGGTTTATTTTCATTTTTTTTACGATTCCGCCCTCCGTATCATTGACAACGTTATCTATTATGGGACTTGCACCAGTGCATTACATAATTAAAAATCTATCGATGCCTCTTCTGATTCCATAATCGTGGTTATAATAAATTATAAAACGTTCTCATCACCTACTCTCAGAACGGATTAAGGACTTTTCTTTTTCGCAATTAGGCAAAAACATACATACCTGCTAAGTACATTGACATTCCAGAATATAGCAACGTCTCAATTACGTATTTTACTTCCGTGTAGCTACAGCCCAACTTCTTGGAATAACCAGCCTCGTATTAATGTTGAGGAAATTCGTGTGAAAACATTGAAAATAACCAACGTAGATGTACTCCTTTGAAGTATTACTTCCTCATAATATAGATAGATAAATATCAAATCGAAAAGAAAAATATTTTCTTTACTGAAAAGATTTTGAGAAGTCGGAAGCGGTTCAATTGTCGTTAGGCGTGGTGGTCTTAGGGGGAGGCCTATGTTCAGCAGTGGACGTCTTCCGGCTGATGATGATGATGAAGCTTAGTGGTTCAACAGATTTTAGAATATTTATTTTCATTGTATATGTACCTACTTTAAAATTCTACTCTAGTATCTTTGGATCTTAAAATTGATCATCGATTGTTTTTTTTTATCTCATGATATTTTGGTCTCATTTTTTATCTAAAAAGAGATGGAATGACCGTTTAGGGCTAGTTGTTCAATCAATAGATAAGTATACTGATTTTTTTCAATATTCTTACTGACAGACTTAGATTTTATCAGTCAAATATCCTATTGTGATCGGAGTATATAACTATTACGATACATATTCAACGAATTAATACTTCGATGCCGTATTTATGTACATAGAGTACAACAACGAAATAATCTACGAGTAGACAATTTACGATGATGTCACAGCTCTCGTTGAGTTAATTCATGTAATGACGAAAAACACGTGACGTCATCTGCATAACAAGACAGATTCTGGTTGCGAGAGATTAATTTGGACAAAAGGGTATTACACCTTCCTAAATTTAGGATCCGATATTTAGGACGTCCTGAATTCAGAAAAGTCTTAGCGTAATCGCAGTTAGGATGAGTAGCATCCTAATTAGGACACGATTTAGTACGCGAAATCGCGAGATTCGGGGCGGCTAAATTTCTTATTCTAAATCGTGTCCTAAATATCGGACCCTGAATTTAGGTAAGTGTAATAGTAAGTAGTAGTAGTAATCGCATCACTAGGGGTAGTGATGCGATTGCATTGCATGCATTCGATCATTTATACTTAACAGTAACGATACAAACATGATGGTACTCCGGTATTTTGGATCGATACAAATGTATCACCAATATCAAATTAAATTATGTTCGTATTGTGTTGTAAACTGGATAATAAAATAACACAAATAATGGGAATACAATGAAATTCTATAATGTGGGCAACATTATAGGAATTCTCGTGCTCGTGGAGGTGAATATTTTCAATCTGGTATTCATATGGAATAGTTGTAGGTAATCAGTTTCATTACAAATTTAAGTAGCTATAGGGCTAGTGAAATCACACGAAAACATTTTACTAGCTATGGGTAGAAACCAAATAAGTAGTTGAATTTCTGGAGATCTACATCTAAAATTATATATTTAGACACGCATGTAAAATTATCGTATGAGGCTTCATAATGGGGTGCTAAAACAGGAAACCTCCACGTGCGCCCGTGGACTGGAGTTCCCTCTCGGATAAGTCCAGGGGGAAGACTAGTTTTTCGGGCCGGTGCATCCTGGGATGCGGGCAAAAACTCTCCCTTAGGCCACTGTGTGCCTAAGAGGTCTCTTTGCCCGTATGCGAATAGCCTGTCGTGTGGACGCTCCAACGCGTGTCCCTCTGATCAGCAGAGGGCACAGCGGCGGAGCGGGCTTGCGGACGGTGAGTAATGGGTAGCTCGCCGTGCGACCGAGGACCAAGCCCGGGTCGGTGGCGCGTCGTGTTTCGCGCCAAATGGCGCTGGGGTCGCGGGTTCAAAAAAACATCAAATGAGTCCTACCGCCCTGGGTGGGGCGGAAGGACTCATTTGATGATTTTACCGCCTAAAAAAAAATGAGGCTTCATAATCCTTTATAAGGAACGTAGATTATATAAAATTAAAAAAAAAATGAAATCTTGATTTCTATGCAAGAATTCATAATTTATGGTATTTTCCATTACACATAAGGAAAACATCTAAAATTATAATGCATACCTACACAACAAATGAATTAATAAATACAACTCACTCTGCGCCTGTGATAACTCTTATCAAGTATTTGAGTTATTTAATAGCCCAAATATTTGATAAAACTTATTAGTTTTATCAGTACTGTGCTTATTTATTTTTCGATTCAGTAACTATGGACATATTCAAATAACAGTGAAAACCAAAAGCCAAAGTAATCACTGAAAGCGTTGTTGACCTCATTTCACAAGTGAGTAAATTAATCTATACATATAATAAAACTGTAGAAAAGTTATTTTTGTACATTAAAAAAAAACTCAAAAAATTTAGCCAGGGTATTAAAGGACAACCAATAGAACCCATTTCTAGCATTTTTAGAATTTTTGTCTGTTTGTCTGTTTGTCTGTTTGTCTGTTTGTCTGTTTGTATGTTTATTTGTCCAGGTATCACGTAAAATGTACGAAATTTATGTAGATAACTTTTATACACAACGATTAAGCGTAACTTGGAGAGGAATTTAGTTTTTGTTTCATTGGAATCGGTTCAGTCTATCAAAAGTTATTCGAATATAAAGTGTTTCAGAAGTAAAATTACGGTCAGTTCACACCAAGACGCGTAGTTCATAGCGCGATCTAGCTTCGATTCTGCTACATATTCAAATAAAAATTCATCTAATGATTATGATAGGATGGGATAGGATAGGATAGGATGGGATAGAATAGGATAGGATGGGATAGGATGGGATAGAATGGGATAGGATGGGATAGGACGCGACAGGACGGGACAGGACGGACAGGACGGGATAGGACGGGATAGGATGGGACAGGACGGGACAGGACGGGACAGAACGGGACAGGACAGGATAGGACGGGACAGGACGGGACAGAATGGGAGAGGACGGGACAGGGCGGGACAGGACGGGACAGGACGGACAGGACGGGACAGCTCGGGACAGGACGGGACTGGACGGGACAGGACGGGACAGTACGGGACAGGACGAGACAGGACGGAACAGGACGGGATAAGATGGGATAAGATGGGATAAGATGGGATAAGATGGGATAAGATGGGATAAGATGGGATAAGATGGGATAAGATGGGATAAGATGGGATAAGATGGGATAAGATGGGATAAGATGGGATAAGATGGGATAAGATGGGATAAGATGGGATAAGATGGGATAAGATGGGATAAGATGGGATAAGATGGGATAAGATGGGATACGATGGGATACGGTGGGATTTTGGAGGGAGACCTTTTTACCCGACGCTTCGCACAAAAAAATACATTGGTAATTTCCGACATCCACGCGAACGAAGTCGCGGGCACAGCTAGTACGAGAATATGCAAGAAATGTGTTAGGTAATGAATGCTATTTTGAAACAGACAAAACGAACATGAAAATCCGCGAGTTCGCACATACGTTAAATTCGTCACAGTCATAACAAACCACTGAAATTACTAGACAACTACGAAAACAAATTAAAAAGAGTGGTCTACGTTTTGACTACATCTACTTAAAAATTCATTAAAATCAAAATCAAGGCAGTTATTTTAAATAGGCTAGCTACAAGCACTTTTGAATTGTAAACAGACAAAAAAATACCGTTCAAAAAAGTTATGGTACTTGTCCCAGTCATAAGAAACGATAACTGTGAAAGTAACATAATTGCCCATTCCAAATATTAGATCTCCATGGAGAAGAATGAGGAAGGTTATATACGGCATCATGATATTATATGGACATATTGTAATATACAGGCTGGCTTACTGAAAATTAATTACCCCAATGTTACTGAAAATCATGAGGAAAAGTACGGAATACTTTCCGACGAAGTCGCGGCCGGAATCTTATTTACTTATTAACTCACACTTTTGTGATTTACTTGGAAATCATTGAGAGGTTGAATAATAATGTCGGTATTGTTTTTTCAGTAGGCAATTCGCATGAAGGCGAATCAACAGTAAAATTCTCTGACTATTATCAACTCGTTATTTAACTTGATCATTTGGAGATCCAATCACTAAGGTATTCAGACCATTTACTTTTTATTCTTTTTTCGATAGGACTTCTGAACTCGTACAACGACGACGGCAACGTACAGATTTTGTTTCGGATTTTTTAGCATGGTAGTCGAAACTGCACTTATTAAAAGATGAAAACGTAAAACTGATAATAATTAAGTATAGAATTCCTCAAAAAGTTACATGCGGTCACAGTTAAAATGATGAAACTGTAGTTAGTAGGTAAGTCAACAATGATTATTTATTAACGACTCGGCATCGCACAGTTGCAATTTAAAAATAAAAAAAAAGCTTATGTTGCTAAAATCAGTGAAGCTTTTTATTAGTGAAAGAATTTCCAAATCGGGTCAGGAGTTCCAAAGAAGCTTGTAAGTTTGTGGGAAGTAAGTACAAACTCACGAACTGACAAACTTTATCTCCTTACGAAATTGTTATGGTTCGGTGGCTGGGAATTGGGAATTCATGACTATTTATAGTTTCATCTTTAGTGTTATAAGGATTTCTAGGAAAACTATTTTACTCTACAGTCGGTGAGGTCAATTACGACACCGTTGGATTTGGTCATGATTCATACAATCAATTACAGTCGTAATATGTTAGTGGTACGTTGCGTCATTCTATAATGGACATGTGCATTTCACGCTCATAGGTGACTATGGTAACATAAAGCGTTCGTAGAGAAAAAAATTAACATTACAATAGCGACGAAAAAAACAGTACCTATGCTATATTTTTAATTATATTTTTCCTCGCTTGTTGTGGATGTATCCCTACCAAAACATCTGTTGATTCTCATAAATAATTATGCTTTTGTAAGACCAATTAATATTCGCTATTTTTTATAGTATATAAATTGCGAGTTCTCCCCTAACGAGACAGCCCTTAAGAATGTTGATTTTTATATCAATTATTATTGTAAGTGTTTTCATTCCATCGTAGAGCTGCATCCACACCGGCCGGCGCTCCTAAAAATGTTCATACCTACTACGCGACTTGATTGGCTATGGACACGTCACACTACGTGCGCGCTCTTCCCACATGTCCACAGATATCAATACTATGTTTTCAGATGCTAACAAATCGTTTCTGTTCGTATTCGCGACACGATGCAAACTGCTCACTTAACTACTCAGTTCGCGAACATATCCAAAAGTAGTCATACTGTGTTCCTAAGACACAAGCAAATCGCACTATTCATGCACGTGCTCAGGTATGGACACAGCTTTACAAAACGTTGTTACGAGCAATTACTAGATGTTTCCATGGCCGTGCGTGACGACTGATACTATACGAAAACATAAAATCGCACTGTAAACTTGTCATAAATGACAGTAGTATTGCACGTGGATATTTTTTCACTAAACTGTGGTACTGTGTACATTTATTTTGGTGCATGGCTTAAATTAGAACACTAACACTGTCATTATTGTCCGGGAAATATCTTACGGGTTTATCGTAGCCTGGGAACTGTCGAGGGAACTGTCAATAGCCCTTTACGTACCAGTGTCATTTGTGATAATGTCATTTCAGTTTACCAGTTTAGACTGTCCCGCGACCCCATCCACCACGAACCCATTTCGCCCTCTGTGAGAATCATGTCAGATAGCGGGCAGCTCTTTGAGCAACCGAGCGTGGCCCATGCATGAACGGCGAGTCACCCATTACTCGCCGTACACATAGCCGCCCATTAATGAATTGCGTCGTCGCAGCGTTGACAGCTGTGCGCCAACGGAAAGTGTTCTACTCCTAGGCTGGACCAAGACGATTCGCTGCTACGACGACGGAATGCGTGAGTGGCATAAATTCTTGATCCGTTTCTACGACGCGACGCGACGCAACGCACTAATAGGGCCCAAATTTTAACACTGTAAACACGGCTAACACATAAAGTTACAATACTATTTTATCGTGCTCTCGACTTGTATCATTTTCTGCACATTTAACAGTCAAATTATACTGGTTTTGCTTGGCTTAATATGTAGTTGTTTGTACGTTGTAAAAAGCAACAGCACTATTATCCAGACAGGTATCCGTCATCACGACAAATTAGGAACACACGTTAAGTGTTTCTGAAAATGAAACATCATCCTGTTGTAAAACTTCCTAATTCCAAGATGAGTAAAAATGATGAGCCAAGGTCATGTAAATGTTTACGATTATGTTTACTTGGTGCATCTTTGATGTTCTCTCAAGGTTTCCATTCAACTATGACTAGCGATATCTTCGATGAAGCGAAACATCTGTCTTTATGTAGGTACTTTACAAACTGTTTATAGGCAGCTACATTATTATTACAAGTACAAATTCACGGGTTGGATTTTCTAGATCGGGCAGTTTTATTGGGTTTTCTCATTAGTGGAACACACAGGTAAAAGGGCAAACAGGGGAGGCTTTGGTAACCATAAAGTTAAATGTTCTGGGCAACAACTGTCACATCGTTCGTTGCCTGTAAATTAGACTCTTTGGTCACATCCTGTTTTCATAGCTATGGCGGTTCAGAGAGCTAGCTGAAGGGGTTTTAGGCTTACAGGCATTGGATAGCTGACTGCGGCTAGCTAAGCCCGAGTGGCATCTTGGGTAAGACTGAGTGGCAGTAGCAAGATCTACTAGGCTACTGCCACTCAGTCAGTTATGTTATGTTATGAATTTCTCAGTTGAAACCACGGTTTCTATATTTGTGCATGAGGGTTCTTTTAAAGAGTAACAGATTGTCAGTACAGACAAAGTTGGTACTGGTCGGTGCGGTTAAAATAGACCCATTTTATGCTATACTATACATGTATACATAAACATAACTATGTACGAGCGTACATTATTATTTTTATGTATACATGTACATAAATTAAGACTTGGTAGATTTTCCATTTTCTTTATAAAAGCACCCTGGCATCGCCTCCTTTTACATGGAACCCAAACATATCTGGTGAAATGTTTATGTCTATGCCTCTGGGAATCCTTAATTTATTCATTTATATATAATAATGCTTCAAGTTATAATAATATTATTTCTATATCGCTGTTGGCAACTGAGTAGTACCTAATTGCTACATTTGAATACTTAATTAGCTCATTTGTTTTGGTTTTGTACTTCCTTCAATTTTTTAATGAATGTTTTTTTTCGTTATCTACTTACATAAGAATGTTGAGTATTAAGTCACACTTAATTTTAAAACCATTAATCGAGATAAAAGTGACTGTAAGATGACATTATGTACATTTTAAATTATTGCAAAATCTCGTGAGCAGATTTATCTGTTAGTGAGTAGTACCGAATTGTTAAATGGCCTTCAGGACAATATAATTTTGTGTGTAGTTAGCGTAAAGTTCCCAAACTAAGTATTTGGGAATTCACTAAGAGCTGACATAATAAATATGTATTCTTAAAACTTGTCTGTTGTATTTTAAGTTATTTACATCACTATGTAAATTACTTAAAAGGTATTGGTTGCTAAGTAAGATATCCAATTATGTCTGTGTATTTTCAGATCGTCACAAATACATTTACAAGTGTTTTGTACCTCATTCTATGTTTTCTTTCAGTGCTATCTGCGTGTGACGTCGTCAGCTGACCCATAGATTGTAAAGAGTCTAGATTCTGTGTTCGAATCAAAACGTAACCTTTTCAGTGAAGACACTTTTTTATAAATGTTTCAATGAGCGCCACACACCCAGGACGCGATCTGCGACACGAATAAAACAAATAAATGGTTACACCATAAATCAGCGATACCACGTGTAACTTCGCTCATCAAGTCGCATCGCCAATCGCGGTCTAATGTAGCCTCACCCTAAATGTTTTCCTTGGAGATGATCACTTGTTTACCTCACAAAACCGCTGGGGGAGGCCGGGGGTAATCTACCGTGTTTTGGGCTTCAATTCTCAATAGCCTACTTGGCATCTGGACATTCTATAATATAAGTCTGTGTCACTATGCCGACTTGTTTGACAGTAGTTAAGCATTTGTTAAAAAATGTACCTGTAAGATTTTAACAAATAGTTTAAGTCTGTGTATCATGCGATACTTATTTCTTCTTCATAATTATATTCCATTAACTAGAATAATAATTATAAAAGCTTTATTTAACAATCTATAAAAATAAGTTACAAAGAGTTGTTATCATTTTCGACATCGGTTAAGATTGTCTTGCCTTAGCATAGGCATCCCCCAAATATTTCCACAGGTTCCTCCTGTGTTTTCTTCTCCACATTAAACCTGCAGGCGCTCTTATGTCGTCGTCCCGTCTCTTTGGTGGACGTCCTCTTTTCCTTTTACCCTCTCTAGGGTATCATTCGATAACCGATTTGGCTTAACTAGAATAAATAACCCTTGGATAATAAATGATTTGATTGATGCCTTGAAAATAATAATATTTTAATATTTTTTTAAATTCGTTATGAAGTTTTATTAAATAAAATTTCAAAGATAAAAGTGTCGATTTGGATTGGTTAATAAACTCGATTATTATGATTTTTAATAACGATCTTGATGGATTGAGAATTTCTAAAACTTGATTCAAAAGCCGTTGAGTTTTTTAAACGGTCAATAACCTTATATTTCAAAATATTTTTACACTGTGTTGTGGCAAGACAGCAAACAATTTAACAGAGTAGAGGAATATTAATATGACATCACCTTTTTAAGTATACGGCACTTTTGACAGCGACAATCAATGTCAATTAGAACAATGGCTACTGTCAGACCGCTTGAAAACACTTCAGCGTTGATTGAATTGAAATGTACATAGAAACAATAAATCTTTTATTATTATATTATTATTATTATAGTAATAATAGCTCAATGAATATTTAGCGCTGTCTGTCAATTTCGTCTAAAAGTTAACATGACGAGAAGTTAGCGCGTTCAAGTTTACAAACAAATAAACTTTTCCCTTCGTACTAAAAAAAGTTACTGTCGAATACTTGTCTAAAAACACAAACTGCGACTAAAATTATTCTTGTTCCTACGTTATTAAATTTGCTGTTTTGCAATTGACAGTTTTTCAATTAGCACAAGTTTTCAGTATTTGAGACGTAAAGTAAACTGGAAGTTTGACACTTTCAAAATGACAATTTTCAGGGGAAAAATTAGTTCCTTCTTTGCACACCAGAGGCGCTGTTCCATTTTTTCATACAAGAATAGCTGTAAATACTGGAAAGACGCTGTAAAGTAAAAGAGTGAAAATTCGTGCTAAGGGTAATATTTGACTTTTTAGTAGTAATTGACAATTCAAATACTGAGTCCTGTAGATAAATAGGGGTCTCATGTTATATGTTAACATCACGTTTACATTGTAGGCAGTTTCTATGTATTATGAGATTAATACACCTACACTTACTAGGTATCCTATATTTACCGACTAATCTTGATGACAGGCTAATCTTTTGTCCAAGGCATTACCTACTTATACAATATAATACTACTGAGTTACTGCCACGTATATGTAATACTACTGACACGTTGAATGCAGGACAATTTAAATGTGTATTAATAAAAGATATCGACCTTTTATAAGAATTTTTCTTTCGTGTTGAGGTTTCTGATCATGATTATTGCAACGCATGCCGATTACGGGTAGCACTGTTGTTCTACTTTCTTCTGTCGTCACGGTTCTCTGGTCTCTTACACTCACGTTTTTGACCATATTATTAACTCAATGGATTGAATTTTGACCAGGTTTTTACGGAATGGTTGGACCAACCTGGCCGGTTGATCCTAGCTTAGCCAAAATCTCGTAAAAAATGACTAAATCTTGTATTTTCGCGTTTTGCCAGTTACCTGTGCAATCCGTCTACTGTAGGCGCGGGCCTGTGGACGGCGGGGAATGTATGACTCGCTGTTCGATTATGGACCATGCCCGAGTCGACTGTGCGTCGAGTTCTATGCACGCCTCAAAGAGCTGTCAGTAATCTAACGGTGCTCCCCTCAGAGGGCCAAATCCTGTTAGGGTCGCGGGACTTTCTTATCAGATAACCGCGAGCCTGGAACGTAAAGGGCTCTTGAAAGGCACCATGGATTTTAGTCAGTACGAGTCTGACAGTCCCTTCCGGCACGACCTGGTTCCCGAGGATTCTCTGATGATTTTACGACGTAAAAAGAAAACACCCTGTTCGCGACGTCAGTTGTAGTCATTAACTTTCGTCCAACGACTGATTTCAACGTATTAAGTAAGTTTAATTATCTATCAACTGCTGTTTCAACTTAGTAATTAGGTAGGTAGTCCAAGCAGTATAAAAAGGACCAAATCACTACTTTTGTTCCCGATCGCATACAATTCGAATCTTCTCTAAGTTCTAGAGTAAACAGGCTGCTTCAGGGTACGCTCACTTGATCGTAGACATCTTTGAACAAGATTTGAGTCAAGCTCAAGAGCAAACCTATTTCAAGAAAAAAACTGGCTTTGATGTAGTAAATAATATTTCAGTCATTAATTTCACCATTGAAAGCTTTAAGACCCAGTTGTTTGATAGGTAATTCAATTTTCACGTAAAAATGTTCTACAAAGAATTTTTTTCTATGAATTCAAGCGTTTAATAAACTTAGCGTTTAGTCGTTAAATAATATCAAAGGAAAGTTTCGGAAAACGCTACTTTACTCAAAATATAATAATAAGTCCGCAAGTAGATTATTAAAAAATATTTGTACCGTATTATTTATTTTGTTACGTAAATCGAAATTCGACGAAATACAGCGCTTCTTAAAATCACAAAACGTCACTCGGTTCAATGAGGATTATTTATAAATATTATACGATATTATTTCGTTTATTCATTTCACTCCATATATTTACATTTTTAAATTTTATAAAACAAAGAAATACTTAATAAACATTATTATTATTATTTAATTATAAAGAGGTTGGTATAATTTTACGAAAGTTACGTTATGGCGTCACAAGCCACCACTCCGGAATTTCGAATTTCTACTTAATTCAATTTTCACGTAAATTGTTTTACAAAGAATTTTGTTCCATGAATCCAAGCGTTTAATTTAATAAAATCAAAGGGATGTTTTGTTTTGAACAAATGATTTTATTAACTGAGACCAGTGAGGCAAGCAAGCATTCAATTAATTCGCAGGTAGCCCCAGTCTGAACCTGCTTTTTTTGTTTTTTGAGATAGTTTTCGATTATTTTTTTCACTAAAAAGTTTAATTAACCGTTGGCTTTTATGAAATCCTGGTATTACAGTCTTTAATGGCGTCATCAATAGAACTAGGTACCAAATGCAAAAAAAACGCATATAAAATTTATTTTATCATTGAACATTGACAAATTATACCATGACGCAACGTGACGTTTTGTGTATTGTAACATCAATTTTTGAGTATCGTAACAAATGAAAAAAGTGTACAGTCAAATATATAATAACGTTTTTTTAGCGGACTGCGGTGGCCTGACTGCTATGAAATAGTCTAGTATTATATAATTGTGTTACTAAGGGGGTCTAATCTATAAGCACGCAACCCGTAGTTTCGGCCTTAGTGACAGATGTTTTGAGAACGGTCCCAAACCACAGAATACCTAATAGTAGTACTACGAATGAATGATTAAGATTTGACAGACAGTTCCTTATAGTTCGAATTTGTAGTACTACATATTTAAATGCAATTTGATCTAATGACGTAGATACTAGCGCCGCGCCGCGCCGTGTCAAAATGACTACAGTCGTGGCTGTATTAACAGTCCGGTATTTGATTTTGACGTTAGTTAGGTTCGTACGTCTGTATTTGCTCCCGTGTTTTCGTTGGCGATCTAAGAAAGTAGACACCTAGATCCTCATAGTCTTATTTAGTAGTTTTCTAGCATTTTGGTGTAGGCCTCCTTCAACTTCTTCCACTTCCCATGATATCGAGGTCTTTTAACTAATTCAGGGCGCGACCACATCATCCTTTCAGTGTTTTTCTGGTCTTCCTTGAAGGATAATGTAATGTAATCTTCCTTAATGGATTCCATTCGAGAAGACATTTACACCAAGATTTCTCTTTACGAGCAACATTGCCAGCCAGCGAGGCACTTTACGCCGCTTTGTACACAACACCACGCAAGTTTCCGATACCTTACGACCTGACCTTACAGATCTAAAGAGGCTCGTACTCAGGCACGCAACAATGGATACCAAAGTCGTAAGGTATCGGTGAATCTGCTTAATTTTCGGGGCCATTTGTTGGTTTGCGCTCAACTAATGTCACTCCTACCAGCTCCCTTTCTACTGCTCTCTGGGCCATTTCCAGTCTTTTTAATTATGTCTATGGTGTCGGCACAATAAGTGAGTGAGAAAAGTAGTATTCAGTACTTACTTATGAATTCTCACAATAAACTACCAAAACAAACTCTTCTACGTTACAATAGAAGTCAACGGTCTGATACAGAATAACGTGTTCATCATTTAGTCATGCCGTGACGAGAGAACTTAAACAGCATGTCGTGATGTTCTCTCATAACCAGTTACGAGTGTTACCGCTTAATTAATTAGGTACGTAACAAAAGCATGACTTTCATTCATTCAATAATTGCAGTAACTGTTCGTTTTGAATTCGGCTCGTCATAGTTTTTCCATCGAAAGCGCGTAGCAGTGAACTCTACGATGGAAATTCCCAGAAGATTCCCTAGTTGTTTCCGAAATTAATTTCCTCTAGTGGCAGAAACCAACTTTTATTCCTTTTAAAAGCGAAATTCAAGTAAAACTATTTTTAACGAACAGAATAGGTTTCACTATGAAATTTCACAACGTGTTGTGCTGGTATATCCAGCGTTTTTTTAAATATTTCTATCTACTGACCTAATTATAAGAGGTAAACGAGTTCAAGTCCCTCTAACAGTTTCATTTACCCACGTGACGCAAGCGGTTAAGTAGGGATCAGTAACTCGATACTCATGGGGAGCGAAGGCTGGATCCATTACGTAGATGACAGCGCAAAAGTGAATATGTACCTATAATAGATAGCATAAAGTGTTTTATTCAATACGAGGAACTTTATTGTGAGAGCAAAACAAATATATCTATCACACGGTGATGAAAAAGGAACAAACAAAATAATCAACGACTAAAACCGCTGGTGGAATATTTCCAGGCAAAGGTCATGGCACACTTATCAACTCGGAAAGTGATCGTCTAATCGTCGCATCACAACTCAAGACATTCAGTATTGTTTGTATAATATTTTGCACGTTGTGCGTAGTTGACCTGCAGCTATTACTCGATCGGGATCGTCACCAAGCTTAGGCTCTCGGTACCCGGACCGATGTCTCTTTGTCCACCACTGCCCCTCTCACCTCTGCCTACAGGTCACTTATTGTTGCCACACGAGATCTAAAGTGCAGTGGTTGACGAGCAGCAAGCAAGGTGCGGATGCCGCCTAGCCGAGTCGATGTATCGGAGCTGCTGATCGACTTTGCTTACGAGTTAACCTTAAGTAGTTAGATTGCGGGGTCGCAGGACTAACGAATTACCTTGACCCCGGACGTAAAGGGCTATTGAAGTACACCGTGGATTTCCTGAGCTTTACCCTGGGTGGGAAGTACTCATTTGATGATTTTACCACGTTAATAAAAAAAGTAGTTAGGTTGACAGCGAAGCGAAAGGCGATGCGTTGTCGATCCTTTTCGGAGTTGGTATGTGTGCTATGATCTTTAGAACGAAAACTTAGTTACGTAGGTATCCTGGCGCGACGTGTTACGCATTTGGTATAGATTGACATGGCGCTTTATTCATTAATTTCATAATTTAAAATTATGTTGTCAATAAAAACGAATTCAAACTCATAACGATCTTTATTTCAGTTTTGAAAAAGCTGATGTTCGGTTAGTACCTACCAGTAACATATCTGTCAAAAAGCAGTGCTGGCGGAAGTGGGAAGGATGGTAGAAAGACTGTTTATGTCAAATTTTGATTGAAGAAAAACCTCAACATGAGAAGGCTAAGTGAAGAGGCTAACAACAGCTGATAGTCGAATTTCCAAAACAGCCGTAATATAGAAAAAGTCATCAGAATTTTGCAGGAATTTGACGCGAGAATGAAGTCTGTACAAATATATAAATTTAATGTTTGTTCTTTTGTACAAACTGTATAGTTTAATACAGGTTTCATGTCGGCACAGAACATACAGTCAGTTATCGCTGTAAGTATTCATATAAAACCAGGCTAGGTGTGACCTCGTCCTTGACTTTGGTAGTAACTACTAACTACTCGATGAGTCAGCACTTTGTAAGGAATCTTTCCTAACGTGAATCAATTGAATTCTGATTAATGAAATTTCACAACACGCTATTTTACTCAAAAAATGTTAGTCCGCAAGATAGATTTATCATAATCATAAAAGATTTGACCCGTATTTTTCATTTTGTTACGTTAACCAAATAATTGAAGAAGAAATAAAGCTTTTAAAAATCACAAAACGTCACTATTCGGGATAATTTTACAAGCGTTATGACGTCACAAGCCCTCACTCTCGATTTTCGAAGCGTTTTATCGTTGTCAATATTCATTAAACAAAACATAATTTTTAATACACTAAGTGACCGACTAAACAGATTTTAATTTATTAATGCAGTAAACTACCCTTTTATGATAAAAGGTTTGATAATAATCTGATAATAATGGAATTTTTATTATATTTATACTAGCTTTAACAGCGGCGTCACCCGCGTTGTAGTCGTCAGTCAGTCGAAAATTATTTCAAAGTAAAGTTATACTGGAATATAATGGACGACCCTGTTGGCGCAGCGGTTGAGCATTCGACTGCTTCGCTGTTTGTCGCGTGTTCGATTACCGCCAGGAACAAATTTTTCTATGATATAAGAGTGAATGTTCCAATTCTAGTTGTTTGATGTAAGTTTATGTGTTTGTAAACGCACGCACGATACAGGTGAAATTCCTAGTTTTAGGCTGTAGTAATTAACTATGGACACAAACAAAATCAAGATTGCCTCAAGGTCGTTTTGTTTTGTGTATTATTCTTTTCTTTTATTTTTATACGAGAGAATGCGAAAATGCTAATATGACGACGTAGACAGCATTTCCCCGTTTAACAAAACCAGATTATGAACGTGATCTCGGTTACATAACATCAAATTATATAATTTTATAGTTTCCTGATCATTTCTTAATAATTTTATTTCTTGTTAAGCACTCCGAGAGATCACAAGGATCACAGAGATCAGTCATATTACTATATTTAGAATTCATAAATATTCATGTGAGACTCTTATATAACATATGTTTTTGATTCTAAATATATATTCGCCTTAACAACCCATTTGAGTGAAGAGTTATTTACCATTCACTCATGAAATGTGCCTAATTTGCGAACTAGGGCTCATTATTCATCTTATTATATTCACTGTAAATTGTAACAAAGTTACCAGCTGTAATATTATCCAACCAACAAAGTAGTAATAGGACAAACGGTAAATATGTGTATCTATCTGTGAGCAAAATACCATCAAGATACGGTCAGCCATTCTGACGTGTTTGTGTAACAATCATCCTTCCATCTCTTCCATCCATTATGTCCATCCATCAATTCATCCAAACATTCGCTTCTTTTAGTATCAGTAAGGAAAAGGATTATGTACAAATGATTTCCGCGTCAGCAGTTTGTATTGTAAAAAGTACACATAGGTACATAAATAATAAAAAACTAGTACTGATTAGGTACTAGAAGTTTCCTTATACTTTACGTAAAAATATGTACCCAAGATGTAAAAGATGTACCTAAGGTTCTAGATCAATTTTTTAGAAGGAAAAATTTATGAGGAAAATTCAAGAGACCTACGGGCAATTCCCTGAGGGTGTCTAACAATGACATCAGTCTTTGTAATAACAATGTTAGTCATGTAGCCCAGAATTTCAAACCGATTTAGGTATCAGACCAATCATATACTGATATTGTTACCAAAACTGATGTGTAGAATAATGTAAATGGACTAACAAGGACGTAAATTATTATTGAAACAGCTGAAACTGAAACGAATGTAGGTAATATTCATTTTGATAGTAAACAACATTGTTAATTTATTCTAGGCCAGTTATAACGAACAATGCAAATATGTAAATTTTAAAATAAAAATTCCGTGTAGGTATATTATGAATGTAATTTATATATAACATACGTCAATTAGAGTATTTTTCGGTGTGCATTAATTACATTACATATTGTAACGTTAATCTCGTGTGCTTAAAACAACGAATGACACCGTCAACGTCTATCTACCCACGCTTTTATGAATCAATGCCGTCTTCTCTCAATAAGTAATTTCAAAATACCTCGATGGTCGCGTTCAACGCGTAGCTCCACAAAAATGTATGTCAACGACCTCCAAACTATTTGTATGGTACAGGGACAAATTAACAGATCCAAATAGAATGAGTTGTGACAGTAGTAAGTGGCACACCAAGATGACAAAATAATTCGACTAGTAGTCACATTAAATTCATTCATTTGTGGGTGCGCCCCTATCTCTGTGTGAGTGATACTGTTGCTAGGTTGATTCTGTCATTCTGTTTATACTTTGATACGTGTGTGTCAGTCAGTGACTCCCTTTTCCACACTCACTCACACATTGAAAACCACTCACCGTGTATGTGAAAATAAACAACGCTCTATTAAACAATGAAACGTTTTATTTCAGTAAAACTGACGTTTTCATCACGTTTTAGGTATTACTTTTAATTCCTTATTCGCCATTGTAATCCATGAAAAGAAAAACAAACGATAAGTTGATTTTCTTTCTTTACTTTCCTAATCATGTAACACTTTTATTAACACAAAATTAACGTTTGCAAAGATTTAATGTGTTATTAAAACTTAGTGCTTGCTTTAGACAAATGGTCCGTGTTTTATGGTAGAGATAAAATTTTACATTCCGTGAACACTTCTGTACATACACATACCTACGTCATACGTAAAATATACAGTTATGTGCAAAAGTATATTTATTTGTAAACATAACTACGTTTCCACAGCGAGTGTCGAAAGCTATTTTCTACTGTGAGAAGTTGTGATTGTGCAATATTTTCAAACTATAATAACCTATGCTTTCAGCGCTTGGTTGGTATGCAAGTATTTGTTCAGTAACACGACCGTAATTCTGACAGAGTCGATACCACAAAATGTTCAACGCAAACGCGAACTTTCAAAATTAAAAATATTCGTTAATATTTAGTTAATGTTATGAATTTTAATGAAATGCGCCTCAGATGAGAGAAATATTTTATCTACAACACGAATGTTTGCAATTACGTTAGTGTGTCATGTCTAATCCTCTGAAATGACATCATTGAGTTGATTATGTCATATTTATAATAATGTGTTCGTTCAAGGCCGGTTGGAAGCGAGCAAGCGGGAGAAAATAGGGGAGAAAGTATTATAATAGTTAGTTAGAGGGTAGGATAGGAATATGACGTCATTGTGCCATTTCGACGAACCATTGGTACTCCATGCAATAAGAATTAGGTTAACGCTCTTAACGTTAATGATACGTCCATGTATATTGGACGTATGGATAGATAAACTAGGTATGTTTGTTTTACAATTTACCAAGTAGCCTTCAGCAATCAGGGTCTGCGTTTTCTATTATAATTAGCAAGCTCTATACCTATTGTTTTGCTGACTAATCTATGAACATTGGCGATTAGTAACTTTACGTAGGTGGCATACTGTTTTTTCACATTGAACGATACAGGTATTTTTATTTACGTATTTGTGTCTCATTAGTAGACTTATTATTCTCCTATAGGATTATTAATGTATCTTATATCATGTCTTTGTTTTTCCTTTTCAGCAAATAATCCGATATTTAACCGACTCCAAAAAAATAAACGTCTGTTTGTTTGTATGTATGTATAGGTACTTGTCCGCGATTATCTTGCGTTTGGCAGTTGAATCTATTTTGACGCGGTTTTCATAAAAGTGTTCATAACAATCTAGGGAGGGTATGCAAAAATAATGCCTGTGACGTTATCTGTAATTTTTTACTTGTGTGGCGGATTTTTAAAGACGCTTGTTATACGTATAAAGACTTTGTTTATTTGGAAAACTGGCAATATACCACGTTGGATGGCACTTATTAACCCAGTATTCCGAAAAAATAAGCTTGATATTATGTTATCTTACTATATGATATCTATATATATTTATAAAAATCAATGACACTTTTCGTTGTACTTTTATAACTCAAGAACGGGCTCACCTATCCAAACCAAAATGTAAAGGCTTTGTTCGGACTAGGTGTTTAGTTAATTATTTATGTGAAGTTTGCACAAATCGGTAGAGCGGTTCTTCATATATCACATTTTTTGTAACACGTAGCGAAGCACGGGGCGGGCCACTAGTTTTCTATAAACATATCATCACGAAGAAATTGTTATCCATATTTTAGAAAGCTCTTAGCTGTCTTCGCAAAATTTAATGTATATCAGAATCTTTTGAGATAAATCCATTGCACCTGCCGCCGTAAGAAGGTGCCGTATTAAAAGGCTTTTTAAGTATTATTTGAAAACCTCTCCAGTAACTGTCGGACCAACGTCGGCGTGTGTTCCCTTTCTTTGTAAAGCTGTGTACACATTTAGTAGTGAATGTACGTCTTAAAAGAATTCATCTAGTTTCAAATGCTAGTTTTCACTGCACAACTGATTCGATTCTAGGGAAAGTATCCTTTGGTATTTTTTATAATATTATAAGTAACACATTAAACATGTTTTTAATACAGAATTTTATAATTTATGTAAAGGTAACCGTGACCCTAGAATGCAGTGAATTTTTGGTCAGTGCGTCTGACAGTCCCTTCCGTTTCGCCTAGAGTCGAAAGATCATCAAATAAAAGGCCTGTACTGATCGATTACTATCTTCCACAGTTACCGATTCTGGCGCGTATTTCCCTTTCCGTGTTCAACTGGGGACACCGGTCTCGCGAAATCCACACGCTTTTGTTTTACTACGGATTCCTACGATCCCGTGTTCAATTCGCGTCAACTGAGCACGCTTTTGCGATCAAGCAACCTTAAAAGAAGTTTTACAAAACAGTGTGTAATTGAATTGAACTCGGTTTTTTAACCTGTTTATTCGAAACAAATCCGTACTGATTTAGCGCGTTCGTAAATGTTCGGTATAAATCGTGCGGGCCGATGCAAGCGAGAGCGCCCGAAGTTGGATTCGCGTGCTTCTCATTGCAATTTGTTATTTGTTTGTTACTTTGTTTTTCAAAACAAACAAATTCTAACTGGGTAATGAAAAGGTCGACGGAGCCCCGCTTCGCGGGGCTCCTACTTCTGGCTGGTTAAAAAAAAATAACCACGAAGAGTCCCCAGTTGAACACGGAAAGGGAAATACGCTACCCAGCGTCACTTGATCACAAAGGCGTGCTCAGTTTACGCGAATTGAACACGGGATCATATGTTGTTTAGTCAAACCAAAGCGCCTGTACCTGATTTCCGATACCGTTATCCCGTTGACCGGAAGGGATACTCGATTTCTGGCTACTTTTCCCTCCAATTTCACACTCCAAATGGTCCTTTTAAATCTTGGTTTACGCCATCCAACCACCTGAACTGGAATGACCTCGGCTTCTCCGAAGACGTCCCTCCGATAATACAAAGCCAATTTTGATATATTTTTTATCATGCGCACAGCTAACAAGTGAAATTCCCTGCCAAAATCTGTGATTCCTGCTAGCTATAACCTTCTTCAAGTCAAGAGTGAATAGGTTACTTCTAAGCAAGCGTGTTTTACCGTCGACCACCATCATCGCTTACCATCTGGCGAGATAGTGGTCAAACGGGAACCTATCGTTGAATAAAAAAAAAAACTAATTTATAGGGTAACCTTTTTTAAGAGACTTCGACACTGACGATTTCTTTTTGTTTGTTTTTGAAGCCAGTTCCATTTAACAAAAATAATGTCAGCGGGTGCCCATGTGGAATACCTTAAAACACACTTTTTTTTTTACGAAGTAAAATCATCAAATGGGTCCTCCCAACCCGGGGCAGGGAGGACTGTCAGACTTGTACTGACTAAAATCCACGGTGTCCTTCAATAGCCCTTTATGTTCAGGGGTCACGGTAATGAAATAAGTCCCGCGACCACCTTAAAACACACTTCTAAAAAGAAGAAAAAAATCTAATGTATTTGGACAGTTCTAGAATGTTCATTTGTTCTAGAAAACCTGTCACTTGTCTGAAAGCATGGAATGAGTAGGTAATGATGCGTGTCAACAGTCAATTTAGTACAAACATTGTTCATGGCTACTTTTTATTGGATTTACTTACTTTACGTTAATTTTTTAGTAGATTCCATATACATAATATCGTGTGTTTCATGTTTCGTATATGGAGGATTTTCTTTTCACTTATGATAACTACTTTAAGGTTATAAACTAATACAATATAGGTACACCCGGCTACACATCAAGCTATACAAACCAGTATTAGCTGACCGTTTATTGTGTGTTAAAATCGTACAAAGCGAGACCAAGACAAACTGGTTTTGTATAGCTTGATGTGTAGCCGTGTGTACTTACATTTAAACATTATAAAAGATTTTTTAATAAACAAATGTTACAACTTTTTCAAATAATAGTATTGGTGTTTTTATTAAACTTATTAGTGTTATTGCTATTAAACAAGACAATTTCCATACACATTTTTCGTCTGACTGTACCACCAATAGATTTATTTATTCTTTTATGGATTGGTCCAAGTCGACGGAATACAAAATAATATGAAAATTAAATGCATCCGGCAACTGGGACCGCGGTGTCAGTTGATTGCGGTCCCAGTCGCCGGAAGCTACCATTTACATGTTTTTTCGTTATGTTTTCCTTTACGAAGAATTACATTGTAAAATTAATTAAAGAAGGATAACTTAACTACTTGATTATTTAATAACCTTTTGTATGACGCAATCGTGTGTTGACATACAAATTGAATAGACAACCAGCCTGAATTATTTGCATTAGCTTGTGCCTGTGTACGAACCTCTATGGATTTGTATTGCGATATTCGCCTAGATACCAAAGTCGTAAGGTATCGGAGACATGCGTTGCCTTGTGAACGCACGGCTACACATCAAGCTATACAAAACCAGTTTGTCTTGACTTCGTACTATTTTTACACACCATGAACGGTGAGCTTATACTGGTTTTTCATAGCTTGATTTGTAGCCGTGTGTAAGAAGGAGCTGAATGTACGACTTTGAAGCCGACCGCAAATTCTACGACGACGAAAAAAATGGGACGTTCCAATAAGTCGCGGCTTTTATTCGCTGTATTTTTGTGGATTTCTCAACGACCACAAATCAGCCCCTTCGTACACAAGGTGACCCAAGTTTCCGATACCTTACGACTTTAGCATCCATTGACGCGTGCCTGTGAACGAATCTCTATGGAATTGTATTGCGATAGTCGCTTGGATACCGAAGTCGTAAGGTATCGGAGACTTGCGTCGCCTTGTGTACGAAGGGGCTTAGTAGTGCAATGATTTGTGGTCTGAGTGTCTGACGACTCGTCGTCTACGGTCGTACGACGTTTAGTCGGACGACGACAAAAACAAAATTGTACCGTTTATTTTCTATGGCGAATATTGGCTATTCATGACTGAATTTTAAGGCGTAATTTCATGCATTTCTTGGTGAAGATCGGCAGTCTTTTTTATAAAAAAATATGCAGAATTTTACCTACGTTTGAAAGTAGTGCACAGTTTTACCTATTTTTTGTCGTGTTTAAAAAAATAATTGAGTTCGAATTTGATTGCTATAGTCAAAGGCAGCTACGGAATAAAATACACAAGACATGATTAGATAAGGAAGTCTGCAGTCTGTGTTATTAGCATGTAGGTAGTTAGTTATCGCTTTTTGTTCCACACTACCAGCCAATGTACATTAAACTTGTATTGTTTTCTTCATAAGTTTTTGGCACCATTGGGCTTGTGACTGAAAGTGTGATTTCTGAACTTAACGTTCCAGGTTTGATCTCAGAGTTTTGCAATTTGTGTCTCGCGATCTAATTAGGATGCTGTGGCGATAGAAGAAGCAGGATGGTCTTTTCACAAGTGCAATCTCTTCTCGTGCAAGTCATATTATGCATTTAATATACATAAAAACCTTCCACTTGAATATCTCTACTGAAAAAAAAATCCGCATCAAAACCCGTTGCGCAGTTTTAAAGATATAAGCATACATGTGGACAGACAGAGGGAAGCGAATTTGTTTTATACTCTGTAATATTAGTGAAGAACTGGATTGTTCGCTCCACCCAGGGACTTAGGGCTCATTAGATGATTCAAACACCCATTAAAAGGGCTTTGCAAAGTATGATTAGTTTTTCTCTTAGAAATATTTTGAAAGCATCATAAGGTTAATTTCAAAGGAAAGTAATAAAATAGTAAAGGGTGACTTGCTGTCTGATCATTTACCAAGCCCGGGGTGCCCATAGAAGGTCAAAGCCTGCCGTGGTCGTTAGATTGTCTTATAAGGTACTTGAACGTAAAAGGCTATTTGTAGGAACATTGTGGATTTTAGTCAGTACGAGTCTGACAGTCCCTGCTGTCCCGTTCAGGGCGGAAGAACTCATTGGATGATTTTTCCACGTAAAAATGGGTTATAGTTTAAATGCTCTGTGTGATGTCATGATTTCGTAACAATCTTAGTAATGACTGGTGCTTCACTTTTATGAGCCTGCGGGATGTGAGTTTCTGGTTTTTTTCCGTAAACGAATAAGCGGTTACAGTGTAGATTACTAATAGTTTTGAAACCGGTTTTGACTCGATACAGCTATATTTGATATAGTGTGGATAGTAAGTAAGGTATGCTTAATTTTGGAACTGAATTTAGATATAAATCACTTGGTTTTAAAGTAATTTCGCGAACCTTATCAGTTATCAGTGCCATAATCAGATGTAACTAAGCACCAATTGTCATTCTTACATGATAGTCTATGAGATGCATAGTTACAACAAGGAACAATAAAATCTACATGACAACAATGTCAATCAATGCACAAGTTACCAGTGCCAACGATTTGTTATTTGATATTTTTATAATGAAAATATTCTAGGATTCGATCGGCTTTAAGTTTGGCTAACTGATCATATTCGTAACACCACACTGCGTTCCAAAACACAGATCACTGACGTTGCTAAAATGGCCGCTAAACTGAAGTGGGACTGGGCTGGTCACGTCTGCCGGATGCCCAATGAACTGTGGGCCAAAATTACCACTATGTGGAGCCCTGACACAGCCAGATGGCGTCGCGGCAGATCTCGCAGAAGATGGCGGGATGAGCTGGACAAAACTAATAACCAGTGGCTCATACTAGACTTAGATCAAAATAGTTGGAAGTCATGGGGAGAGTCCTTTGCTTTGCTTTTGCAGAAGTGGGATGATACAGGCTGTCAGTAAGACTCTGCTGTCCGTTTGTCTGTGTTTGTAAATCTGTCACCAGACTGTATACATGAACCATGATGCTAAGACAGTTGAGATTTTCACTGATGATGTATTTCTGTTGACGCTATTAAAAAATATTATAAATACAGAATAAATAGGATTTTTTTGCGTGAATTTATTATATCTAGGTATGTACGGAACCCCACGGGCGCGAGTCTGACTCCCAATACGCTATCTTACTCAAAAAATGTAATAAGTCCGAAAGATAGAATGTCAAAAAAGATTGACCTGTTTTTTCCTTTTTTTAACATAAACCAAAATTGATATAGATACAACACTTCTAAAAATCACAAAATGTCACTCATTCGATATATTTTTACAGGCGTCATGACGTCACCAGCCGACTCCTGAATGTCGAAGCGTTTTATGTATGTCAATATTTATTGATTGAAAAAACGAAAAATTCGTGTTCATTATTTTTCAATTCTTTAAAATATTTTTTGTAATTTATTTACCTTTGCAGTAAACTACCGGTCGGCTTTTTTTAATATGATTGTTTTTTTATAAAACTCTAATTATTATGTGTCTGTTTTCGAATAAATGTATTCTTATTCTTGCATATTTAATTCCGGCATCGCATATCTTATATTCTTGTGTAATTAAAGATAAAACCATTCCTGTTTTTAATTAAATAACCCGCTAGTTTGAAAAAACATTGCAGTCCGATAAGGAACTTTATTAATACTACCTACTTAAAGGCCACAAAGTCAAATCCTTATCAATATTCCTTATTAGCGTAAAATAATTTAATAGTAAGAAAATTGAACGCAGAATTTTAAATTTTATTGGGCCTTTTAAAAGCCCCGTAGTCGTATCTGGGAAGAAATCGTTTAAAAAACGAACACAAACAAAAAAATGTTACCAACATGCCACAACAAAAAAACACATCAAACATAGATCATAGTTTTGTAGGAGTAACAAGTTCTTACGTCGCCCACGAGAATCTCGTAACCGAACGTTGCGACATAAAAAGAGAAAGCTTATCAAATATCTACGACTATGCGTTAATTCCAACGATTCCTATGGCCCTGGGACGCGTCATGCCCTACGAGCAACTACTAGAACGTAGAACGGACGGTGTCAAATGCTTGTATCAGATAAATAATGAGTTAGTATGCCGTAATTATTTGAATTTTGTTGGAATGTATACAGTGTTTTGTTTTGGTATAATATTGTTGTTATGCCAAAATGATTTATTCATTTTTGACGTCATGGAAGGTAGATCAATGTACTGTAATTACCATAAAACATAGATCGTTCGTTATCTACACATTCTGTAGATACATCTTATACGAGTGCGGAGTACTGTTTACCAAAGCCAGTGAACGGACTACTAATGAATGCTTATTTATTATCAAGTTCTCAATCAGTGCACAGTCAATATGTCCCTTTAGTTAATACCATATATCAGGAACTATAATCTCGAGTTATCGCCGCGTAACAACATAACAACGGGGTTATTACATATTCGAGTCACGCTCCGTAAGAATCGAACCCTAGACCTCAGCCGAACCAACTCCGTTTGAAGATGAAATACGTTTGCAACTAGTACCCACTGTGTTACATGAATACTCTTGGGATACCACACGATTTCTTAAAAAAAAGGCCCGAAACACGTTACATAGGAAATCTTAATCAGTCATACACAGCTGGTATACAAGCTTAACAATAACTTAGATGTACGCATAATAACCTTGACACACTACCTGAAAAGCGGCGTCGCTGCGATTATTTACATTCACTATAAACAGAAAACTGCATTGAAGTAAACAGTCCCTTGAGCGGTATGGCGGCACAAGTTTTAACACTGATTTGACAAAAAAAAACGTATTGAATCTAGAGCGACCTTGTGGCTTTTCGCGCGACGAAAAGCTAGGTTAATTCACGTTTTCACAATCGGCGTCGCTTGAGCGGTAGGCACGTGCACGTGGTGTGGTGCGATACAGGCGGCGCGCGCGGCGTTCTATGGTGGACTGCTCAACACCACGGATGGGATGGGGTCGGGGCCGACCCGCCGTCCAAACACTGCACTACCTATTCCACTACTATGTCTCCACCACGATACTAACACGGACGATCATTCCGACGATAGATCTCGGGATATTTTCGTTGCTCCATTTACGTATGCTAATGTAACTCAAACTGAATGAACACTTTCTATTGTGTGTATGTAAAGCAGTATTTTGTCGTTTCAATTTATTTTTTGTTGTATTTTAAATTGTAAAAATATTTTTGGTTTGTTTTTTTAATCTCTTTAGTGAGGGTGTTGAATTTTGGGCTGTTCATTATTTTTGAGTGATATTTCCTACATTTTCATGTTATCGTGGGACACACAGTGTTGGCTGGTCTCAGCTGCGTCAGACTCGGCACGATGCGTCATCGTGGCGGCAGCGGGGCGCGACCCACGCGCCTCTCGCCTCGCGACGCTCTCTTCGTTGCCGTCGCCAGCTCATCCATCGCACACCACGCGCCTAAAACTACGTAATTTTCCTCGCACGTGTCTGACACACTTTATATTTGGTGTGGCCGGCTGCTTAGATGTGCCGCGAATTTGACGTTTATGAGCGTTAAAAATATTTATCTAAAAACCGTTATATATTGATTAATTTTTACTGAGTATTTCGGTTTTTTTTTTATAGATCTATTTACGTCTTTTAGCTACAGTTACATCAGTTTGGCTGCTTGCAGCAATGTCATCAAATCTGCCAATTTATTTTCAGCTTTTAGTTTTCAGCGCGACAAATTATATGCATAGTTTACCTACCCCATGGTGACATTGTAGAAATCGACCACAACTCAACATTTATTTTAAAACAAATTGTTACGGAATTTTCCCTAATAATTAAAAGTGGGTGAAAGCTTCTTGTTAAGCTTTTTAGAGGATGGAAATATTTAGTTACGAGTGGGACTCAATACCGCGTCTTCTGAATACTAACGTAGATACCTACTTACTACATTTTTTTAATACGGTTATTATGAGTTATTTCCACGCTAAATTTTCATTCTGTAGGTAGATGTAGTAGTTATGAGAAGCTTCTCGCTTTTTGCACATTGCACAGCTCGAAAAAAACACTATTTCCTGAAAGCGACAACCTTGGCCTAGGTATAATGCTATTTATGCTACAGTCAAGGCTATAAACACTACTGCTTATTCTGTTGAATGCATGCATTAGTCGCACTGTAAGCAGTGCAGCTAATCAGTCGTGTGACTAATGAGAATTCATGCGACCTTTTCTATTACGGGAATCGAGAACCGCATGCTCTGGTTATTGCATACGGTTATGCTACAGTGCCATGCACGATATCAACATTAATAATAACGAGTTATAATTCTATTATAAGGTCAATCCTTCGGCATACAAGGAGAAAAATACTCTCCCGTACTACGTGGGGTTAAAATAACCCCACAAGAACTCCTTTCCTCTGGGTAAATGAAGTGTAATAGTATTTATGGGTTTTCCAAGTTATTTAAAATATCAAATGAGTAAATATTACATTAAAATGTATTCAAATAAACAAACACCACAATCGAAGAAGTTATCTATAAAATCAACGATTTTTTAACAAAATCGTAATTATTTAACTTCTGAAATCAAGAATCATAGCAGTCTGTTCTCCGGAATTGTGCCCATGTACCCATGTAGAAAAATAATCTTAAATAAAATACGTCTACTTTTTATCCGGGAAGGCAAAAATATGTTTTTCCTGTTCTTATCTTATAATAATATTTTTAACCAGATGTATCGACGCGATAATATGAGTATGTATTAAAAAATCAGTATATACGGCACAAAACTCGAGATGCAATAAAATAGGTACTTTTTAAAAATATGAAATTTATTGGAAACTTGGTACAAGATATTTTCGAGGCGTTTAGAGTTTATTCCCGTGGGGTTCGAATGCTCGGAACCTCTTCAAGGAGATTACAAAACGACTTGACGAGCCCGAGGGTTGACTTTTAAGACCGCTGTACCCATTGGGCCAAGGCAGTTGGCCAGCGTATTGGGCCAGCGTGTACTGACCTACTTGGCGGTATGTTGGAAATTGGCGGCAGTATTGGCCGGCCAACCGAATGTTGTCGGTTTTTCGTGCACCAATCAAAGGATCTTGGTATGCTCCGCAAACAGTGTTAACACGTTGGCCCAATATGTAAGCAGCGACATTTGGAATTCATTATTTTGGCCCAACATGCTGGCCCAGTGCCTTGGCCCAATGTGTACAGCGGCCTTTATCTTGGCCAGAGAGGCTAACTTGCCATACAACGAGGCAACCACGCTGTCAGTCTCCAAGCTGCTGACAGCATTGAGGTACCTACTTTCTTCTATCTTTTTTTTCTTTTAAAAGATTCTTAGACATAACTTAACATATATTTTAACAGGCCAATATTGATCAGTAAATTGTATTGTATAGTTTTCTGTAGCCGAATTAGGAAGAACCTGTGTTTCCTCTATCAGCGCCAAACCCCTCTAGTATTATGCATAAATATATAAGTTAACGGAAACGTATGTAATCCCTTAAGCTGAGAACATAATATCGGACGCGTCCGTGAACCGCGGCTGAGAGACACATCTTAGCAGTCTGCACGGTAGTTCAGCCAGACGGCGTCTTTGGACACCTAAACATCCAGGCGACCAGATTCTGTTTGGACATCTAAACGCTCAAGGGCGACTCGAGGTCACATCCCCGTCTTACGACCGACAGATTGCACAGTGTAGTATTAAATGTACTGGCTAGATAAATGACTAAGCCGCGTCTCTTCAGCAGCGGCTGACGGACGCGTCTGAACAATTAGTTCTCAACTGTATTGTACAATTCCTTGGAAATGTACCTATGTAATGCCTAAAATTGGCCGGAAATGTTTTCAACTCTGCACAACGAGGGGATTTTTACGCGGAAATAACTCTCAATATTGCACGCTGGGCGATTGCGATAGGCTTCAAAGTTATTTTTGATGGTCTTCCCAAAAATGTTAGTCGTTATTAAAAAATGGTTGAACAAGTACACCTAAAGTTCAGTTTCCGCAGCGAGCGAAGCGGATGCAGAAGTGACTTGCTATTTTTTTTATCTCGCAAGAGCTCACATGTATAAACAGTGTGTAGTAACCAAAAAAATAAATTAGATTATAGTAAAAATTAGCTCACTCTGGCTCAACTGAACTCTTTCTTCTTGGAAACGCAAACCTATTTCATGAGAACGCAGTCCGCTTCGCTTAGCAATATTCGGCTCATTACTGTCATTACTCCTTTAGAGGCAAACGTAGTTTACCCAATCTGTTCAAAAATATTTATTTGTCGAACAAAAATGTCGACCTGAGGCAACCGCACTTGTTCGCTCTCAATCTGCTTGTACCGATCGGGTTGTTTATTCGGATCGACACATAATTCAATTAGGCAGTTTAATGACAAAGCCGATCCGTATCATCAATGAATGTTGAAATTGGAATACCTTTCTTTGTAGTTTATAAGTTCCACTGAAAAAACCAACAAGATTTATTTATCGTTGCAAACATTAGGCCATCCATTACTTAGCGACTGTCTCGGAAGAATAGATACGGTTATTTGTCAATGACTGGGTGACGTAGTTCCATGTATATATGTATTACGCACAGACTCAGTAACTTCACCTACCTACATACTTTTTCATGTAAACTTACTTAGGGTAAAACACCCAATTATTTACCGTTCCAGCAGTTTTCCGTATACATTGGAAAATGTAACTAAAGCATTATAAACAGTCATCCAAAGGTAAAAAGTGTTTTTTTCTCGAGTTTAGCAAGAACAGGCCATTTGACCAGTTAATGACATGCTTGCTCAGGAATAATGACAAAATTGACCCCCTGTAGTACAAGAATAAATTTAAAAATGATTTAGAATGAGACATATTTTGTTCAGAATACTTAGATCTTGTCTACGAACGCGGCCAACAATATTCTTGTACTATTTCTGAAGTTTTCTAGTAGCTTTTGTATCTTTTCGACCCACTTTTCCTCTTTATTAGTATTTATTTCATGGTTCTGTATCATGCTGCAGATATTAAAATGCTCGCCGGCAAAATAATTTGAAAGGATACGGCTTTTAATCTAGAAAGCGAGCTTAAAAAAGTTTGAATGAATAAAAAATCTGTTTTCCCATTTACACAAGATGTTTTTACTTTTTCAATTGACGATCCCGGTTGTGTGGAGACAAAAGTATAAACTTGTATGGAAGTAGGTATTATTTACCGTGCCTGACCAGTGACGTCACTAATAGATCACGTTCCGGTGACTTACGTGTGGAAAAAAAATCATATACTAGGAGTATAGAAACATTATTTTTAAACCGGTCCGGTGACGTGACTTGACGGTGACTGATGTTTCTGAATATACCTTAATAGGCTGACGATGATGATGACATGCATTGTATTAAAAACAAACAATCTCGCAGTAGGTCATTGTCCCCGGGTCGACGGCGCGTCGTGTTCCACGCGCGCCTCAAAGAGCTGTCAGCAAATGACGGGGCTCTCTCACAGAGGGCCAAGGCCTCCCGGGGTCGCGGGGCTTATTTCCATCATCGTGACCCCGGAACATAAAGGGCTATTGAAGGACACCGTGGATTTTAGTCAGTACAAGTCTGACAGTCTCTCCCGCCCTGCCCGGGGTGGGAGGACTCATTTGATGATTTTACCACGTTAAAAAAAAAAGGGTGTTCTATGTAAAAATCAAACAACATTTCTCAAATTGTTTATCCTATTAAAATTGAAATAAATACTACACGCGTTGATTCCAAATAGGGTAATTACAAATTGTAACTTAGCTGAAATCAATCTTCAAGAGTCAGTTAATTAATTTCAAGATATCATGACGCTGTCTTGGCATTAAATCTGCCTCCATTAAACAAAGACTGTCTGTCTGATTCCTTGCTGCTCTCCAACAAACATACAACCAGCAAATGCTGAGTAACCCTTTTGGTGTGGACATACTCATACATAGCAAATTTTTTTATTGTATTTTAATGGTATTAAATACATTTCTATTTTATTCTAAATAAATATATATTTCTATATCACATTACATTTTCAATATCTTCTTCTTCTTCTCACTAGATTTTGTATTAAAATACAATGGTCTTCCTTTTATTTCTGACACTACGTTATTTAGCAAATTATAATTCTGACGATTTTATTTTATTTATTTTCGGAAAACTTACAGTTAACAAATACAATAGATAACAATTAAGACAAAATAAGGCCAATTACAAGTTTCCAACAGCTTAAAACAGAAAATTGGTAACGAGTATTATTCACGCTCGAAGAAGCTATTACTTAGGATCTTCTTTAAATTAGCAACACTTGTGTTGAAAATGTCGATACCAGTTTCTTGGCAGGCTGCGTTGTACATACGAGTCGCTCTCATCATGAACGAGTTCCGTCTGTACGTAGTGACTACCATGACTGGGGTAATATTCGATTCATTTCGATCGGTATGATAAAGCTACAGGGGCCTTAACCAAAAAGCAGAAGACAGCAGACGACAATCGTTAATGCTCAGCAGTCACCAATACATTTTCAACTTTATACCCTTGCGTGTAAAGTTGAAAGTCGTTTGTTTCGTTCGTTATCGCATAGCAGTCTTTAAAAGATTTTCAACTTTTCGAGCTGGAGTATAAAGTTGAAAATGTATTGGTGACTGATGAGCGATAACGATTGTCGTCTGCTGTTTGACTAAGGCCCCAGAAAGTCAAAACTAAACAAATGAAAACGCACTACTAACTTAAACTGCTGCATTTAATACCCAACGATAAGCATTGATGATCAATCAGTCAGCCAGTCAATTGCTTCTTTTTAATAAATAAAAAAATGGAGACAGATAAGTTTGAGGCCTACTCTCAAGAAGTACGACACTCGCAGTCACCACTTTTATCGTTAGTTAGTTAAAGGCTTATCTTCATTTTTTACCTCAGTTTGCTAGGTAGTTGATGAGAAATGCCTAACATGTTGAATTTGTAGTTTTCATCAATTACTTAGTAGGTAGTACTGTTATACCGAAACGTGACTGACTAACACTCGACCAATCCCATTAAAATAACATAAATTCTTAATGAATCCAACACACCCATTGTCCTACATTTACTTTCTAGGAAATACTAGTTTGATTCGCTTCCCCAAATAGTAACAACACGTTAGGGTAGTCAGGCATAATAAATTCGTGTTTCAGTAAGCTTTGTACCTTTCTGAAACCAGTTATAATAATAATATTCCACAACTATCACACAACGCCATCTAGTCCCAAGCTAAGCATAGCTTGTGTTATGGGTACTAGACAACTGATAAACATACACACACATAATACATACATATTATAGATAAATTACACCCAGACACAGAACAAATGATCGTGCTCATCACACAAACATTTGTCCTGGGTGGGAATCGAACAGCCGTCAGGGTCACTAACCACTAGACCAACAGGCCAGTCAATTAGTTATAGTAATATGAAAATTTTCCTGTAAAACTCTCCGATTGATCCAAAACTTTTTTAAAGAGAAGTTGTACGTCAGAACATTTTCAGAGCTTTCAATGATAGTCAAGTTGATCAAAGAAACTTGAAAGAAAATATATTATGAACAATGAGAGTGAGCCCGAGGGTATGTCTATCTTTTTATTTTCAGAATTCACAAGGAACGTAACTCAGAAAATAAATAAAAAAAAGAAGAAACAACCCTTTAGTTCAGTTTTGTTCTAAAAACCTGCTAAAAACATGTTTTTTTTATAGGTGGTACAGGCTTTTTTGAAACTTCTCGAATTTCCATACAGTAACCCTATTCTTAAGAAACAATGAATTTTTCATGTAAATGACCTTGTATACAGAGGTAAATTAGGGTTACCAAACGTTTGCTTAAAACTGGAATTGTGTACTTACAAACACATTGTAATGTAGACACAAGGTACACGCAAGGTTACCCACGACGCGGACGTCAAAAACTTAAACGTTACAGTTTAGGTAATCTATAGTACATGGCTACACAAAAAGCTATGCAAAACCAGTATTAGTTGACCGTTCATTGTGTGGAAAATCGTACGAAACGAGACCAAGACAAACTGGTTTGTTTAGGTTGATATGTAGCCGTATGTACAATACTAGGTAATAGCTTTATCATAAATTTTATTGATGTCATCGTAACGATGTTCTGTGTGGTTTTCAGACAAGTTATTAGATGCTTGGAAGGTCGTTGAAATCATTATTTGCTAAGGTTCGAGGTCAAAGTATACTCAGGGAAACTACCCACCGAACATTTTCATTGCCGTAACATAACGCAAGTGATTGGTGTTTATAAGAAATGGGCTTTCTGTTAATGTCAGTATTATTGTAGAATTTAGATAGATGTACAATTAGTATTCCTTTTTAGAATTCCATACCCAAAGGGTAAAAACAGGATTACAGGACCCTATTACTAAGACTTCGCTGTCAGTCTGTCCGTCTGTCACTACCATACCATCCCTAATAACTCTTTCATATCTGTTTCAATTAAAATTAATAATATGTTGGTAAAGTTAATAAAAAGTCCATGTTGGATTTTTGTATTTCGTAAGTTGATAAGCTTAATATTTTGCTTCGTTGGGCGATAAAATATGCATGATATTTTTATAATTTTGTAGCTTATAGTCACGGTAATATAATAATACAGTACTCCAACTTCATACAAACGGACGAAAAGCGAGCTATACCTACGCGCCTCGATGTCGGGGCGCGCTCGGGGCGCAAACAGTCACGGCTGTACCGCAGTGTCGAGCGGACGGTGTGTTGTTTTTTTAACAATAACCGCGTGATTTTTTCTCTAAAAATCAGTTCGAGTACATATTTAATAAGACGAGTAGTTTAATTAAGCTTTATATTAGAATGCGGATTTATTATACTTTAAAATTTAACAATAAAGCATTTCGTACGACTCAGTCGAGGCGCAAATATTTTTCGGTCTTAAATACTTCTATAATACATCGGCCTTTATAAGCCCGATTTGTTTTTCAAACAAAAACATGATTTTTTTAATGAAATCTACCAATCAAAAAACAACACGCATTTTTATTGAACACTTCCTATTCATTATACAAAGTATTTCATTTATTTATATAAAAAAGTATATTTACAATCACAAAACTAAAATAGAAACAGAAAGTACGCAAAGGCAAATGTTATTAAAATGATGTAGACGGGTAGCCCTAACGCATGTTTACGTACCGCGCGGCTGTAGGTATTTAAATCTGTCTGGCGGCCGAGTTACTCTACTGTATATTTTTATACTGTGCTATAGTACTCACGAATAATGTAGCTTTCTACCAGTGAAACAATTTTTAAAATTTGTTCGTTACTTCCGGAGATTACCCCCTACAAACTTACAAATAATATTAGTACCTATAGATTTTATTTCAAAAAGGATACTATTTGGCCCTTTTCGTGCGTACAGGCGTAACCTAAATAATATTAGGTAGTGTGATTGCATAAAAAAATGCGTAGATATGCGATGGCAGGAATCGCAGATGATTTGCTGGCATTTATTGATGAGGTCCCTCAAATTTTCCAAGATCCTGTAATCAGATTCTGACCTGATTACTATGGAACCATCTGTGATTTAGTAAAGTATACCCTTTTAAATAAAAGAAAATTCTCCAAATCGGTCTAGGCGTCAAAGAAAATCGTAAAAATAATATGCAAAGAAAACTGATTCCGGTGAATCTCATTCATCCTCTACCCTACCTTTATGGTCGCGGGACTTATTTCCATGGCCGTGACCCCGGAACATAAAGGGCTATTGAAGAACACCGTGGATTTTAGTCAGTACAAGTCTGACAGTCCCTCCCGCCCTGCCCGGAGTGGGAGGACTCATTTGATGATTTTACTACGATAAAAAAAAACCCTACCTTTATAGGGTTTTTACCTTTAAAAATATATATTTGTAATGATATAGTAAATAAATATAATAATATTATTTTTAAACTCTTTAGCATAGGACAAAAACCAATGGGTATAATTATTATGATGCGACTGTTGATTTTGATCATCACAACACCGTGTGATTTTATCAGTTATCGATTTCTCTTGAGTTAATACTTACCTACATGCATGTACTATCAGAAAAATGTACGTGCTATGACTCATGTACTTATATAATAAAGGTTTATTTACCAATATTGATTATTTACACGATAAAACTAATGTCTGCAGTGAACGAATTTATGTGTCAGACTTTTTATAAATAGCTATATCTTTTTCCTAGAAATGATATCAGATTAACAGCTTATCATTTGGGCCATAGTCGAAAAAAGTTTTCCTTTCCTGGTTGAGTCATATTTTTTATTAGGTAATTTACAACTCGCTGTCCCACCATGGACCATGCCCGGGTCGACGGCGCGTCGTGTTCCACGCGCGCCTCAAAGAGCTGTCAGCAAAATGACGGGGCCCCCTCTCAGAGGGCTAAAGCCTGCCGGGGTCGCGGAACTTATTCCATCACCGTGACCCCGGCACATAAAGGGCTATTGAAGGACACCGTGGATTTTAGTCAGTACAAGTCTGCCAGTCCCTCCCGCCCTGCCCGGGGTGGGAGGACTCATTTGATGATTTTACCACGCAAAAAAAAGGTTAATATCCGATTGCTAAATTTTAACAGATTGGGGTAGGTTGACCTGCTGGTGTCTGTAGGTACATATTTAGCTTGTCTATTATTTTATTTTTTATATTTTTACATAAATAAATAAATAAATACCTATTTAGTTTTGAATGTTAAATGGTTTAAGTGACCACTTTAAAAACTTATTATACCTTACAATTGTCGCTAGCCTTTATTCAGCCGGGCCATGGAAACTATAGCATGATGGTATGTTATTATTGAAATTGTCATGACACCTTTATTTATAAAAAGGTACTGCAGTGTCATACGAAGCACCATTATTTTAATAAAGAACCTGCCACATATGTATTGATTGTGGAACAGAGTCTGAAGAAGGCATTATTTAGTTTTAAACCGTCTTAACAAGGGGTCCTACTCGTATCAATATTATGGTGTATTGTCCCCACGCTACTTATGTCCTCATTATAGTGGCCACCGTCGCCTATAATGAGGACATAACTTGGGGACACAAAATCTGATGGGACACGACAACTGGAATAAAATAATTAGAATACGTTCCCGTTATACCCATTAATCCATCATTAGAAACGGGAATAGCGGACCATAAATAGATTGATTAAAAACAATCGTTACGATTGAAATAATGTTATCATCATCATCAGCCTATAATGTTCCCATTGCTGGGACACAGGCCTCCTCTATGAGAGAGGGAGTGGGCCATAATCCACCACGCGGGCCCAGTGCGGATTGGTAGATGACAGATATCTTCGAATTTTTGGTTCTAGGACATGCCGGTTTCCTCACGATGTTTTCCTTCACCGTTTTGAGAGCAGTGGTGATGAAATAAATTACACAAAGTTATGCGCCTGGCGGGGTTCGAACCCACGACCTATAACTTGTAAGTCGGGACCGATACCATTGGGCCATCACTGCTCGCATTAATGTTATGAACTATTGGAATATGGGTGTTTTAGAGACAGCATCAACACTTGGCACCTATAGATAGGTGGTAATTAATTTATTGGTAGCTTCTGATTAAGGAGATGTTTATTTTTGACCAAAGATTGTCTCGCAAAGATTTCTGTCTGCAATTAACTCAAAGAAAGGTTAAGTTGGTACCTACGGGCAAGTTTTATTGATAATTAAACCCTTTTCACTTCAAAATCGTAGAAGGCATTAACTTATCTACAAAATAAAAGACTGTGTTTAAAAAGTCTTTAGAAACAACACTCCTTTTTTTGGCAACCGTGTTCAAAGGTACAAAAGTATTAGTAGCCATTTCATTAAGTATTCATTACCTCCGACATCAAACCTAAAAACTTTAGAGCCTATGCAAACCACGTTTAATAAACGGGCCGTTGACTTGCGTTTTTAGCAGAATAGTTGATAACTTGACATCGACTTGCTTGCCTTAAACCAAAAATAGCGTTTAAAAACGTAGTGTGCCACAAAAAGGCCTCCGTGACTTTTTGGGTTTAAAATCTAGCAATTTGATTTAATTTGATAGTCAATTTCGATTTTTTATGTCAAAGTACTTTTGGCACTTGAGTAGTTTACTAGTTGTGGGCACTTACTGGCTCACAATGTAGACGATACAGTTTCTTCTGTATTGGCTATCACGACGCAGTAATTCTTTCAATCAAACATCATTTAAGATCATTCCACTTTTATTAAGACTCCGGGCTGGACATGTCCTAAATAAATGGTTATTTAATGGGCAAACTACCATGTCTACCATCACCTCTTTGTAGTACGTGTAGCAAAGAGGATGACACTTATCTCAGAACGTAACATAAATATTTATAATTCATTTTTCTTCTGTTAAAACAAACCCTTAATAGGTGATAATTATTTTACATACATTGTACCTACAGTGACATAATCGCATTGTCGAAAAAAGATAAAAAATAAAGAAAAATCCTACTTCGTATTCGTATATTATTTAACAATGATTATTCAGATTATTCACAAATGACACAAATAAGATTTGTTCACCGGTTGCTTTATCGGCTATAAACTTTATTTACTGACACCGCGTCAAACGCAATTGAATCTATTCTGTTTGTCAATCAATGGGAATTTCAAAGCAGTTTTGAATCTTTGGGAAGAATAGAAAAATTCATCTGCGAGTGGTACTCGAACACTCGTCTTCTGCATAAGTACTCCAGACGCCTACCAACTATGCCATGGGGCATCGTAACCACTCGTCGAGACCGCATCTTTTCTTTATTTGCTTGAACGTTTTATGGTTACATAGCACCATGTATCGGAATAGTATGAAAACACTTCCAAAGTTGTTTAAGGTACCTATATAATATTCCTGATATTCTTCCATTTCTGCAGTTAGCCGCACAACTAACAAGAGAAAAGCTACTATTCTGAAAACCGCATGCCTACCATTTGAGGTCAATTATTGATAACAACTACCGAACATCAACTGTAAGTCTATTAAGAATTCGTACGTTTGACCAGTTTGAAGCCAACTTGCCGGATACGGTTACTGTTCCAAGTGTTGAAGGGTTAAGAACATGATAGTGCTGTGAGTAACTGTGGTCGGCAAGCATTTCGACATCTTCAAATCTCTGCAAGTTGGATAGCTGCGGGTCTAAAACGGCCACTTTAAGCAATATTCCTAATGATTCACTTTATGCATGTCCAGCATCATCTTTGGCTATTAATTTAAGGAGTGACTCATTGGGAATATTGTTAAGTGGTTTGCTGTCAGGAATACGAAAAAAATAGTCATGTGACTTAAATCCAACATGGCGGACAGGTTATTTGAAATCCACCACCATGATAAAGGTATTAAATGAAAGGGTTTGCTATCAGGAATACGAAAAAAGAGTCACGTGACTTTAATCCAATATGGCGGACGTCCAAGATGAGAGGCGGCTAGATGCATTCCGTACAAAAATGAGGAGTTTGCGTTGTGTAATTATTTTAGGATTGTCAAGATAATATTTCGATGTCAAAACGTGGTCCAAAAAAAAAAAATCCGCACCTTGGTCTCAGATCAATAAAACGTTGATATTTGTGGGTTTTGATCTGAATAAAATTCATAGGATATGGAATTACATACTGATTATACTTTATTATGACGAGATCTTGATAAAATAATTGGAGAATATAGTAGAAAAAAATATTAATACATAATTATCTATATATTTAAAAGAACAGGGTATGGTCGTACGACTCGCCTACAGCCGAAATTGCTAAACGTAGAAACTAGGGTTTTGGACAATAGTTGCAGTCTACCATTTAGAGGGGCGTAAAGACGGGATTTTGTGAAAATCGTCCTCTAAAGGTGTGAAAAGGGGTGAAAACTACAGTATGAAAAATCCTATTCCTTGGGTTTATACATTTGAAACTAGTCATGAATAAGAACACAAGTAAATAAAATATATTGGCACTTTTAATTTTTTAAAACTACCCTCCATTAGTGATCTAATCGATGTTAAAGTTTGTATGGAAAAATTATAACGCGTGATCCGATTACTTTGAAAATCAGTATTTATATAATAAAACAGAAATTATCAAACACGTGTTTTTGGATTTTTCAAAAATCTCCCCCAAAGTTAGTGAAAAGGGGTATTCAAGTTTAAAGAGAAGGATTTTAAAGCGCTATAAGTGTAACCTGCATTTTGGATGGTAGTTGCAATTTATCATGTAGGTGATCACCCAGAAAGGATTTCACCTTTAAGGAGGTGACAATGGGCATTATTAGTTTTTTTAAACTACCCTCCAATGATACTCTAGACGATGTTAAAGTTTGTATAGAAAAATCATAACGTGCTAACCGATGAATTTGAAACTTGGTATACGGAAATTAGATCAAAAATAATGAAACACGTGTTTTTGGGTTTTTCAAAAATCGCCCCCTAACGTGGTGAAAACGGGTGATTAAGTTTTAAGGGAAGGATTTTACTACGTGTAGTGCGGTAGTATTTTACAAATTTCTGGACAACTCAGACACTGGCAACATGCATTTTTAATAGTCCTAGCTCATTTGCTACTCGTAAAACAGATTGCGGTCCCTCAGATTGTGCAAACGAAATTCCTCTCTGCGGCCTGCACTAAAGATTGGCGGACTGGCATGAATTATGGTTACATACAGGTAGTGTTACGCGGTGATGTAGCGACTTAATGTTTCTTCCTATCAACTACAAAAGGAACTGAATCCCACCAAAACATTTCAGTAAATGTTGCTAGACGGACCACACTCAGAGGGCAAAGCCTGCCGGGGTCACGGGACTTAATAAATTATACCATAACCGTGACCCCGGAACATAAAGGACTATAAAAGGACATCGTGGATTTTAGTCAGTATAAGAAAAAAAAAGGCGACCACATAGGTTTTGCTAAGACAGCGGTGGGATTTTAAGTCAGTATAAGAAAAAAAAAGGCGACCACATAGGGTTTGCTCTGTGAAAAAGATATCAGATCTCATGTACCTAAAGCCAAGCTTCTGAATCTACACGGCCTAACTCGACCGACACTAACTTCACAAATTTTAAATTTTTCAGTTAAAATGTATGGCTTGGCTGTTTCGTTACTTATTTTAGAAACTAAATATGCATCACCTCCACGGCGGTAGCGAAACGGCGAAGCCATACATTTTTACTGATATGTAAAATTCTCTTCTTATCTTGATTAAAAAATCGCGGTTTACTTAGCTCAATGTTTTCATAAGCTTTCAATAACAATGAGCTGATTTCTTTGAGAAGTCCATGAAGTCCCCAATTACTAAAAATATCCCAGGTTTGGTCTACAGTAAAGTACAAAAAATTGATGATGGCAATGACACTTATATCAGAGGTTCCCAAACTGTGAGCGGGAGGCTCGGCCGGCAGCCTAGTGTACTGTACAGATAGACGCCGTGAGATACTCCGGATCGATATTGCGTGCACCCAAGATTTATTCTATATACAAAACACAAATCTTCCTGCTCTGCCCTACGTGGGAGGACTCCACTGAATAGAAGAAGATTGTCTCATTAGGTATACCTACTATTTTGCAGCTTCCAGATTCCAGAAAAAAGAAAACCAGTTTCGTGGAGTTTGCAACCAGGTATTAGTGTTTTATTATTATCTAGGGAGCCGAGACAACATACTAAACTTGTAGGTGGGCCGCGAGCGGAAAAAATTTAGGAACCTCTGTCTCAGCTTTTAAATTTATTGAAGCTTGTTGTTACACAATTACCTATACACATTGAGAAAACTTATCTACATAGAGGTTCAGGTGAGCACAATGTTTCTTTGCATTTCTGGAATACGGACTATGTCCAAATACGGACAGAGCAGAGTCACATTCATGAACACTATGAATGGAAAACAGTCTGAATTTAAATAGAGTTCTCTTGATTCCAATTATCATTGGCGGTTTCCCTAATTGAATACCTCACTGCTAATCACTGTTGTTTCCATTTTCATGACTTCTTATTCATACTAGCTAATTGAGTCTTATTTTTATAATGTAATATTAAGTTAACTATCTATTCTCAGAATAAAAAGCATTCCGAATTGAGGTTATCCGTTATCAAAAACATTTGACATAACCTCTGATATAATTGAGAATACCTAACTTCCTAACGGAATAAAAAGTTATCGTGAGTTTTTATCGTATTATGTGCAGTTTATACTTCGTTTTTTTTTTTAATATTAGGTAACCAATCCATTGGAAAAGGAGGAAGGTTCATGATGTAAGCTTTACAAAGAAGTTCATCATCATCATCAGCCCGTATTCGCCAACTGCTGGACATATCCCAGGCCCATCCCAATCTACGCCACTGGGACCGGTATTGAGCTTTCCTCCTCCAGTCCTTTCTCAGGTTGTCACTCCACCAGGGAGTCAGAGAAGTTAACGCAGCTTAAAAGCTATGTAGACGCCGCATTTCGTAGCAGCATCGTAGCAACCTCGTAGGTGTGACGTAGCGCCTGGCGATGGGTAATAGCAACAAAATTTCGTAGTGTCATCAGAGGACATAAAACTATGAAAGGCGTTTTATTACTAACAGTAAAAAGTCATCAGCATGACACTTTACATTGATTATTAACACAAACTTAGAAAAACAAAGTATTCAGTGCAATAAACAAAACAGAATGAAAGCCAAAAGTGCCTTTGTGCCTTCAATTTAAAATCATATGCGCTCTGAAAGGTATTTTATTAGGTCACATCAGAAACCTTTGACATTAGGTGTCTAAATTTGAATAAGAAATAAAAAATAATGTTAATAACGACTTCTGCGTAACTAGGAGTTTAGTAAGTCCTACTATTTTCAATGTAGTAGGATTTACATTTAAGTCTGTACTTCATCGCCTCATTTCGCGGTTCTAGGATGTGTTCAATTATATCAGCGTATGTCTGCACCTTGCTCTAAGTTGCCACGGTCTGTTTTAATAATTAATAACTTTATTTTTGAATTGTGCTTTTTATATTTACATGGACACTAATAACTTCCACATCGTGTTATGAAATAACAAAAAAAAATGGCGGTAAGCCCAAGTTTCACCAAAAAGGGTTTAATAACCTACAAAATTTTTTTGTCGGAGTGTTCTTTGTTGTAATTATTTCGATGTCTTTTTGCACATTCCGAAAGAAAGTATTTTGTAATATAAACTATTTGATTTGACTTGTTTAGAAGAAATAAATTGATGTTTGATACTCAATCGCGCCGGAACCACTGAAGAGTACGGAATAGGCGCGGATACGGAATACGACATTTAAGATATCTGTATTACGTTCTCGTGAGATCATCTTAGCGTGTTGATGGCAATTATTCGCAGGTTCGAACCATGCTCGCAGCTGAATTTTTCGTTTTTCAAAATATATATAAACATACAAAACTTAACGTTTTCTGAGAAAGCAAGATGTTACACACAGCGACATTTTTCCAGACAGAAGCTTTAGTTAAAGCGAATTACGTCAATTAACGAGATTAAAGAAAAGCAACTATTAATGAGACAACTCATCATTAAATTGTCTTCTTTATTTCAGGTGTTTTTCAGCTGCGCACCTTTTAAACATTTTTACTTCAAAGCCTTCATAGCTACTTCTGTTATTTTCTCTTTAAAATGTTCGCTTTTTCATGAAAGATTAACCTTTTGATGAGCGTCTAGTTATGAAAAGGTAACTCTTAAAATAATAATAGTTTCTTATTTCTGATAGACATCATTCTTTGGGTATTTTTTAAATCGACTTTAAAACTGTAAGGATTTCGTTTTTTGCCTTTTGGCTACGGAATCCTAAAAAGGAGTTCTCGTTCGACCAGTATGTATGTTTGTCTTTATCTCGCGTTTGGCTGAATCGATTTCGATGCGGTTTTCAGAAACGTGGTCATTGACATTTTGGAGAAAGTTAAGGTAACATTAAGGTTTAGAAGTCCATCATCATAGCCGCATGGATCCATGAAGGCTTACTTGGATGGCAGACTTTCAAAGACGCCGATTATACGAAGCTTTGCTGAATATTTCAGCTGAAAATGGCAAAATAAAAAATAGGAACCGACTTCTAAAAGAAACACAACTTTCGGAAGTCGGTGGCACGAGTCAATGAAATAAAAAACAAAACCAATAAAAGGGTTTTTTAATTAAAATATTGCCCCATTAATTGCTTTCTCGCGCCTGCTGGAAGTTGCATAGCATGAAGGTGTACTATAAAGTTGTACACGATAGGTATGTGATTTAAGTTTTTAGACTGACATAGGTCACTTTAACTATCATTTAGTTTTAAAACTGGATATTTACAATGTTTATTAAGCTAAGCAGTGGTGGCCCATTGGTATCGGCTTCGACTTACGAGTTGTAGGTCGTGGGTTCGAATCCAGTCAGGCGCATTACTTTGTTTATTTTATTTCGTAGCAACTGCTTTCAAAACGGTGAAGGAAAACATCGTGAGGAAACCGGCATGTCCTAGAACCAACCATTCGACGATATGTGACATCCACCAACCCGCACTGGGCCCGCGTGGTGGATTACGCCCCACTCCCTCTCTCAGGGAGGAGGCCTGTGTCCCAGCAGTGGGAGCATTTATAGGCTGATGATGATTAAGCTATTTGCAAGCGCCATGATCACGGATTAGTTTGAGTTTCCGAAATATCGGAAACTCAAACTAAATAATAGTGATAGGTTGAAAATAAAAAAGTGCCCCAGTTAGAAAACGAGTACAATCGATTCTTCTCGTTGAAATGAAACCATGTCAAAATCCAGGAGTCACGCAGACTCAGAAAATGGTACAGGCTATCAATTGTACAAATTCCTTCACAGAAAAATAATTTTCTTGGTTAGTACACACAACTACACATGTTATTATAGTTATACAAAACCAGTTTGTCTTGGTCTCGCTTTATACGATTTATACACACAGTAAACGATCAGCTAATACTGGTTTTTTACAGCTTGATGTGTAGCCGTGTGTACAAAACGTAGGTACCTACTTGTGGTTATATTCTATTAAATGGAAAATCGATGTCACTCATCTTTTATTTTAAAGCTTTGCACTTTAAAAAATATGTAAATTAGCATAAGAACGGACAAAGGAAGTTAAGGAGCTGAGTAAATAAATAAAATGTATGTAGGATATGAGTTGTGTTGTTGGCATATTGTCCATATAAGTCATCCTAGCATGAAGCTGTGGTTGTTTGTTCCTGGTACATTACATATAAGAACCTAAGTGCGTATGCTACAAGAATTTTCCTGCAAAATTAAATCAAATTTATGGTAATTTTAAGATCGAAGTCCGCACCACCACCTAGCACCTGTGGGAAGTCCGCGATACTGAAATTTTTTGATAAAATTTGATGTAAATGTAAATAAAATGAATGACTCTGTCATATTTATCCTTTAATACTGTTTGCTTTTTTGTGTAAACTGAAATTAGAAATAAATTATTGAGAAAAAATATGTCACTTCCTTTCACCGTTAGTCGGGTAACCTAATTTATTTCTAGCAAACACAACCAATAAACCTTTATAAAATAAAAGTTGAAGACTGAAATTATATTTAGGCCAGTTTAAATCTCTAAAGGAATCTGAGACTTTTGAAACGGATTTAATACAGCTCAAAACTAAATTAATTTTCTATGAAAGACAAATAAATAAAATGTAAATAAGTGCCAGACGTATTTCAATCAATATGACTTAAAATTGTTCAAACCACACTTAAAATTTTGCAAATACATGTTAAACTCAAACACTTTTTTAAACTATCACGGTTTGCTTCATAACTTAAAATGTCACTTACGGGATATTATCTTCCGTGATTCTTTTTTTTTTGAGTTCCCGATATTTCAACCCGCGATCATGGCGCTTGTAACAGCGTCGAAATATCGGGAACTCAAACAAATAAAGAATCACGGAAGATATCCCGTAAGTGACATTTTAAGACTATGTTAAACTTGGCTAAAGGGCACTCTTCATCGGTCGCTGGACTTACGAATTACCGTGACCCCAGAACGTAAAGGGCTATTTAAGGACACCGTGGATTTTATTCAGTACGAGTCTGGCAGTCCCTCCTGCTCTGCCCTGGGTGGGAGGACTCATTTGATGATTTTACCAAGATATAAAAAAGTGCACTGTTTGTACACTGATATTATTATTTTTTTTGTTTATTTTTATTTTATAGTAGGTGCGTATAAAAGTACACAAAAGGCAGTAGCGGCTTTGTGTGTAAATTCCATAAGCCCCTTCGTATACAATGCGACGAATTCAGGCGACTATCGCAATGCAAATCCATAGCGCTTCGTACACAGGCACGGTCGCGTCAATGAATACCAACCAAAGTCTTAAGTTATCGGAGTCTTGCGTCGCGATGTGTGCGAAGGGGCTTGGGGTTGATCCTCAACTTTTGGCATTTATTTGTTTTAGACTCCAGTACCGTCAGCACGAGTTTTCAGTATTTGAGACGTAAAGTAAACTGGAACTTTGACAATTTCAAATTGACAATTTTCAAGGAAAAAATTAGTTCCTTCTTCGCACACCAGAGGCGCTGTTCCATTTTTTCATACAAGAAACGCTGTAAATACTGGAAAGACGCTGCAAAGTAAAATAGTGAAAAGTCGTGCTAGGGGTACTGTTGACAGGAGCAGAGCGAGGCGATAAACGGAGAAATATTTACCAATAGGATAGCACGAATAAATAGGAGTGAAGATTTAGTGCAATTCTATTGGATATTTCTCCGCAGCCTCGCTCCGCTCCTATGGACAGGCAGCCTTAATGTCGTGACAAAAATCCAGGCTTGGATGCAGGATGCCGTAACACTCTCCCGCCCTCATGCATTTATGTATGTGCAGGAAAGGTGCACGTGTCGTTTGTTCAAAGTCTAGATTTTTGTCGCTTAATTAAAAGAAGATATTGTTCATAACATTTAATGTCACGGATTTCCGCAAAGTAACACCTGATTCTATAATTTGGAAATTATAACTGTTTAGTTTGCTTTTAAACTTTCATCTCAGCAAGCTTTCATTTCAGTTGTACGCTTACGATGTCGAGTGTCAATGAAGTTCCGGTAATTATATGTTATTGAACGCCTTTCAATTTTATTAAAGGAAATAGACAGATGCGTTATAACAATCATGTCCGTCGTACATTTATTACTCGTGCAATTTCATGACGAGTTACGGCTGCGACACAAAGGCGCTGTTTAAGCCAAAATGTTTACCAGTGTTCATTTATGACTGTTTATTTATCACTAGCTGTACCCAATATGCGGTGCAGTCACATTATGTTTGAGGAACTGTCTCATCAGGCAAATTCACGCGCCATTTGTACAAGATATTATATGGGGTATATCTGTTTTAGCCACTGATGTTTTCACCTTTTTTGACCTGGGCATGGTTGGCTATAACCAACTGCATATCCGACGGGAGTTAACGCTGGTCGCCTAATTGGTGAAGGTGTTTCGTGGAGTGGAGAGTAACCCGGGTATTGCAGCACTTAAGTCTGTGCCGGACCGTTAAGCCGGGTCCTGATAGGTGCACTACGAACATTACATGTAAAGCTCGTGTGTCGTCCACACTTAGAATTAGCGTTACATTACACGATGGATTACATTACGCGTTACACCAGTCTGGACCCGGCATTACGAGCTATGTTATTACATGTTCTTTGGGTAAATTCGCATGACTATTATTCTTCATTGTATGCAAGCAAAATTATTTGTAATTTGTGTGTACATTTTAGTGTGTTTTTGTAGTGTATTATATACTCGTCAAAACAAAATAGGGGCCACTTATTAAATTGCACTTTAATCAAGTATCACTCTTATTCTGTGTACATAATAGATAGTAAAAACCTTGTTATAGTTTCTTTCAAATATTAATATTGTATCTACTGCATAATTGGAAATACACAACTTTTTTTTAATTAGATATTTGAGATTTCTTAGAATTTACGGTTTGGTGTTTTTTATTTTTCAAACTTCTAACGGAGTTTTCTTCGACTTATACAGCAAGTAGGCTATAACGATTGTTTATTCTCATATTGCCATTTATTCGGAGACATATGGATGCAAAAACAGCCACTTGGGGTGTTACCTTAATCCAGGGGGGACATGGCCAGAACAGGTAGGTCTTATGGTGGAATATTCGCAACCAGTGGTTCAAAAAGTTTGAAACTGGTCTCAAAAGACGGGTAATATCACCAGACGCCGTGATCCAGGAAGAAAGTAAGCAAGTAAAGCCTAAGAAGACCATTAAGTTTGATTAACCGCGCAAATAGAGCGAAAATCTACCGCGCGGACCCTGCAAACTCCATTGCGTTGAGCTACAGGCACCCCTATAATTGACTAGACTATTCCGAATCGACTCCATGAAGACTAACAATACTCAAGAAGATGCTTGGTTCTCCTCCAGTTAACTGGAGCGTATGGTGCAAATCGTGAAACATTTGCAAAGAGAAAAATTATTTAATTGTTTTGAATGGGCTTCGTTGCTTTTTATTTATGACTGCAGGCTTATTTTTTTTTAATAAAGACTGATTCATTAGAGTGTAGAGAAGATCTAAACAACAAGTTTCAGATCTTTGCACTCTTGAAACAGACTGTTCCGATGAGATCTGAATTATGCTCTGGGGCGGTTGTCTCTATCACGCAAAACTGAGCTCGCACTTCGTAATAACGTTGCTGTTACTGTTACTGTTACTGTAAGCCTACACCATCCCACTGCTGGGCAAAGGCCTCTCCCCATGATCTCCAGCTTTCACGATCCAGGGCCAAAGTGGACCACTGGTCATTGGTTTTATTAAGCTCGTCTCGCCATCTTCTGCGAGGTCTACCGCGACGCCTTCTGGCTGTGTCAGGGCTCCACAAAGTGGTTATTTTGGCCCACAGCTCATTGGGCATGCGGCAGACGTGGCCGGCCCAAGCCCATTTCAACGCAGCGGCTTTTTGACCAACGTCAACAATTTGTGTTTTGGAGCGCAGTGTGGTGTTGCGTACGCGGTCTGACAGTTTGACACCTAGAATACTACGCTCCATTGCACGTTGGCAAACCTTGAGTTTGGACTTTTGAATGTTTGTCAAAGACCAAGTCTGGGATCCATAGGTCAAAATGGGAAGAATGCACATGTCCATGATTTTCCGCTTGAGTGACAAAGGTAGGGTTCCTTTCATAAGCTCTTTCATGGACCAGTAGCTCTTCCAGGCATTTTCGGTTCGTCTTGCGACTTCCGCATCTTGTCTGGACTGGAAAGAGACTATCTGGCCCAAGTAGATGTATTCCTGGACATACTGCAATTCCTCACCATTTACTCTGATCCTATGCTTAGTGGTGTTTGACATCAGTTAAAACGTTGCTGTAGGTGCTCAAAATTGCATAGCGAATATGGTGCAACTCCACATTATCCCATTCGCACAGCAACGACTACCTGAGTTCATCTTCAAGCAGGATAATGGTTGAGCGGACACGACGCGACTAACATTGCACACATTCGCTGACGTTCGAATTACGATGTTACAGTGGCTACTCAGGATTTTTACCTAAGTTCTATTCAGCAGTTAAAAGATGAGTTAAAGAGGAGTGCAAAAGAAAGTAAAATTCCCATCAACACCCAGCTGGATCTCATTAATTGTCTGAAAACTTGCTGGTAGAGCATCCCAAAGAAAATGTTTGGTATTTAGTCCTGAACATTCCACATCCATTAAAATGAGTAGCACAGAGAGAACAGAGTTAAAAGAGAAGCTTTAAAGAACACTTTGGAACATTAAAGACGTTATTTTTTCGATGTTTTGTGTAAGTTGATACATTCCTGCAATTCCCTAGTTTTCATTCAATTTCGTTTAATTTAATGATTGATTGGAATACAAACTTAATTTTTGTGTATTTCCAAGTAAAATCGTTAATATTAATCAGATTCAGTCATTATAACTAGTAATATTTAAATATTATTTAATAAATCGAAAAAAATCAGTTGGCCCTTATTTTCTTTTGAGTAGTATATAATTAAGTTAAGTAGTATTCGTATTTACTTAAGAACTTCTTTATACAATGTTTTTACCATATTTTGTGTTCAATTTAATTAAATTATGTAATAATTTTTTATCTTTATTTTTTTTCTTTCTGATTTTGTTATCGTAAGTTTTGTTTTAATCAATGTTAGTCTACGTTTAGTTTAAGGTCTTATCTGTCCCATTACTGTAAACCCTGTAATGATAGATTAAGTTTTGATAAAAAAATAAAAAAATGTTTGTAATTTGATTTTTATAGAATAGAATAGAATAATTGTTTATTTGCACAGAAAGTAGGTACAATATTGAGGTGTTGAGTAATAATTTAATAATCCTTATACTTACTTTTATAACTTGAACAATTATACATAGAATTATTATTTTTTCATGTCCGTTTCTACGTAGGAACCGTCGAGGTCGTTGTCTGATGTTTCAGAATATTATCATGACTGTTCCGCGAAACAATCCTATTTCTGTTTTGAGGGTTCCCTACTTAAAGGGTAAAACGGGACCCTATTACAAGACTTCGCCGTCCGTCCGCCTATCTGTCCGTCTACCACCAGGCTGTATCTCATAAACCCAGATGATGTAATTTCTGTTGCCGCTATAACCAAGAAAACATTATACTCGTAAAAATAGTATTTAAGGGTAAAAAAGTAGTATTTAGGGATTAGTAGTATTAGGGATAAAAAAATAGTATTTAGTGTTTAAAAAAAATCACGTTTATTGTATGGGAGCCCCATACAATAAACGTGATTTTGTTTGCTCGATATTGAAATCGGCAACAGGTAAACGCTTAAAATTATGATCTGCATGGCCTTTTCTCAACTATATTGAAGTCTGCTTCCATTCAAACCGGATGCAGTTGAATATCAATATTTAACAAAGCGACCTCCACAACCCAGCAACTGGGTAATACGATACCCCATGGCTTACCATGGGGTATCTGGTTATCAGACTTTAGAGCTTCAGAATAACAGTAATGATTGTCAAAGATCTACAAATGACAGCCGGGACCAACAGCTTTACGTGCTTTCGAATCCACGAAGGAAACTCGCTATGACAGACTGTCACCCATCCACACAGACCAACCTCTGCAAGTGCGTTTTAACCGGAAAATTGGCCTGTGCGGCTGTAATTATTTAGCCCCGAGCTGCTCCCTTGAAACATTCGCAGAATATTTAGTTATATATTCGCTTTATAAATAAATAAAATTAATATGTAAGGGAGACTCTCATACAACAAACTTGATTTATTTGCCTTTTTTATAGATGATGATACGGAACCTCTGTGCGCGAGTCCGACTTGCACATGGCCGGTTTTTTTTAAGAAATAGAAAACTCAGCATTGATACTCTCTGTTATACATGTTTATTGAAGCCTCGGGGGCGGTGTATTGGTTTTCCTGTGTCGCTCTTGTAATGGAAAAGAATAGTTTATTCGACGAAGGATCTATTGTTTTGTTTCATTAACTTTACCTAGAACGAAAGCTATACTCATGTTTGACCCATAAAGTGACTGTTACTGTTATAGAATTCGAAAAAATAAAACATTTCTGTGTTTAAAGTTTTCATGTATTTTTTACTTGACTTTTTAGGGTACGAAGCCAAATGGCAAAAAAGGGAACCCTTAAAGATTCGTCATATGTCTGTCTGTCAGTCCGTACGTCACAGCCACGTTTTTTCGAAACTATGAGAGCTATCCTGTTGAAACTTGGTATGTAGATGTATTATGTGAACGGCATTAGAATTATCATAAAAAAAAATCTATTCGGCGCTTTCCCCATACTTAGAAGTGAAAAGAAAAAAAAATAATTACCAAACCCATACGTGTGGAGTATCTATGGCTAGAATGGTTTGCGCGAGAGACATTTCCAATGTGGTAAAATGACCCCCCCCCCCCCTGTTACTTATAACATAAGAGAATGATAAACTAAAAATATATGTGATATACATTACCATGGAAACTTCCAGCAAAAGTTGGTTTGAGCGAGATCAAGTAATTCATTTTTTTAATATGTCATTAATCGTAAACCGCAATTTACCTTTCAAAGTTACAACCAACTAGGTACAAGAACTTTTATGTTGTGTTACTTGCTGCTACGGAACCCTTTGTGGGCTAATCCGACTCGCACTTGGCTGGTTTTTATGACGTCTTCCTCCTCCGGATAAAGTGGAAGATATTGTTAGACTGCTTCTGACTAAACTTACTTTAGTAACTTAAATAATGTTACTGGAATTCTGCGAAGGCGGAAGCCTAGCTACCCACTCCCACGGCCTGGGGACATTGTAAAGTACCTGACAATGAAGAACAACTGGATCTTGAGGGTGGGAAAGTTGGAGGCGTGCCATAACACTAATTTCAAGTCGTTCGTGGTGCGCGTTCCAAAACATTATTTGACGACCTTCCTCAAGGAAGAGTTTTGGCCGAAAAGTGTGCTGTATCAACGGTTTCGAGGCCGGCTACGCAACACCCTGCAATAGTTTTTTAGATTATTGTTTTAAAATATGTATTAGTTTATAGTTATTATTTTAAACTTTTTATTGTGTTTTTTGGGCCTTGGTTGCCTTAAATGAAGAATAAAATAAAATAAATAAAAAAGTTTCGAGCTACACAAATTTGACCTGTAAAGATAGATTATGTGTAACTGAAACCCAACAAAGTTTCGAAGCGGGCGGGTTGCTCTCTAACACTTTCCATCGAGTTAGAATTTGTTATTAAATGTTAGTGTTTTGGCTTGATTAAAGATATTTTGTGAGTTTATATTTATCCCAACAAAAACATTATGTAGAAAACTAACCAAAGTCTCTATAGAGCTGCTTATTTATGTCTAAAAAGTAATGGAATCTATACAAAGTCGTGTTGATGTTGTGATTTTGCGCTCGACTTTGGCGGGGCCACTGCCGTGCCCACTGATAAATGAATTTGTCACTTACTCAGCTCATCACAATATTGAAAATACGAACCTGTCAAATCCATTAATTACAGTAAAATTAACTAATATGTAAGAATCGGTGCTTAACAACAGGTCTTGATCACCTTGAGTATGTACCGCTTAACTGAATCATCAAGTTTTCAGCTTAGAAACTTATTATTAATCGTCAACTTACTGTGAATTCGTTGTTTGACTTAAGTTAGAGTCTATTAGTTAAAGTTAATTGAACAAACAAAGTAACGCAAAGATTTTGTATCTAACTGGCAATCTTTGAAATTGGCTAACAGGGGAAAATCCGTATGTATATCTATAAGATACGGAAAGACTTTCTTAGGAACCTTTAGCTCTTTTTTGATGTTAACAATTTTGGCATGATTATTTTCTTGGTCAAGTGTGATTTGTACATAAAGAAAGTTTTTTTTTCATGCCTTATGAAATAATTTTCATTGTAGGTATGCGAAGAAAAAAATCGTGACGGCAAAAGTTGGTCTTTAGCAAAATTCAGTGAGATCATTGGATATTTTCTGCCTGGCATTGATTACATAACTATGACGATTTGTATGTTTTATGTCCAATTTTAGATTTGTGGGTTAGTTATTTGTGCTCAGGATAGAATATCGTAGATTCTTTATTTTGGATTTCTCATTAAAATATATTATCATGTTTGTAAAACCATAAAACGTTAATCTAATCAATACAGTGTTAGAGATCAGTTTTAAAAGTTTCTGGATGTATAAGTCGCAAGAAGGATCAACATTTTAAAACGCAGTACACCGCACGTGGTACGAAAAGTAAACGCCGAATACTTATTAAAATTTTTAAGGTTTTAAATACTTGCATCAATAATGTTTTTGAGTTGCGTAATACAACCCAGTATCGCGAGTAGAGCTTTAGATTAAAATATTGCTTATGACTTAAATTGCACCCTGTATAAGCATCATCTTCTATTTCAATTGGAATGTACTATTCTTACAACTTCGCAAAAATGAAACATAAATTGATTTTCATTTGTTTGCCTCGCGGCCCTGCCTCACTATACATTAGTTGAGAAAATCTTTTCATTTTATAATTTACCTTTATACAGAGATAAATGAGTATAGATAGTGGTATAAAACTCAAGTTTATTCTTGAGATTTCAAGTATTTCTTGGCTTTTTCTTGAAAATGGAATTATTTTTTTAGAAAATGAAAGAACTTGAACCCAATTAGATGAGATGATGATTTGAAGCAACATCACCTGTGTGACTGCTGTACATCAGTACCCTTAGCACGAGTTTTCATTATTTGAGACGTAAAAAAAACTGGAACTTTGACAATTTCAAATTGACAATTTTCAAGGAAAAAATTAGTTCCTTCTTCGCACACCAGAGGTGCGGTTCCATTTTTGCATACAAGAAACGCTGTAAATACTGGAAAGACTCTGTAAAGTAAAATAGTGAAAACTCGTGCTAGGGGTAAATCAAATCAATTGGTTTTGTTTGTAAGTTTCTGTAACCGTTTTTTAAAGAAAAAAAAATCAGACGAGTCATTTACCTACGTCTTTACCAAGTTGTGACGTATTTCAGACCCGGTTACAAGAGACATAATGACAACTAGTAGCCGTTTATGGTAACTTGTGTTTTTTTTTCTTTCTTTTAATTTTATACTAACTTTGGAAGTACAATGTCCAAACATTTCTAGGCAATACAAATATTAGTAGGTTCCGCGCGTCAACCAATAATTCAGCCATTGTGCCAATCAAAATCTATCTGTTTGTCTGAACCGTAATAGTTAGACAAAATAAATTAAATTTAACAAACACAATTAAGAAAATTTAACATATGATGTATTTTTATATTGTTGCTGTAACAATATATACTAAATAACAGAATAAAATACATGTTTAAGGAGGTCCCTATACACCAAACATGATTTTTGCTTGAAATTGACTGAAATACTCACAAAATGTTTAGTTATGTATTCCGTCGTCTTCTTTTAAGATAATGGTACTGAGTCCTTTGCGCGAGTTCGACTAACGCGACTCATTTTGTTGTTTTTTTATTTAACTTTTGTTAAAAGTGAATAAGCTGATACTTTGTAATCAGATTGTATACCTACTATGAAATAGATTGTAGGTAAGCACGTTATCTAATGTAACAGAGGTTGTATGTAAATTGTTTAGATCAAAGTTATTCCGGACATGAAACAGAACTTTCTTAACTAATTTTAGTTGCAAACAACCAACGTAAGTTCTTGGTGTTTTCCCATCAATAGTTTGTTTGGCAGTTTGCAATTATGAAAAGGTGTTGACTTAGATGGTTAGGTATAATTAATACTTGGTAACTTGAAGGATATACTTACCTAGAAGATTTTTAAATGCAGCCTTTTCAAAATGTTGTTAAAATCAGAAGTGAGAAAGCGCTTGTTGATCCACGGAACACGCTCGATTACAGGCCTGTTGGCTGTTTGGTTTATGATTCTGCAATTGAAAATGAGGCTAGCCTATTAGAAAAACTATGAGTTGGGGTACTGAAGCCTTCTTGAGCTCAAAATATGCAGTTAAACTGACTGCTGCGTTGTCTCCGACAGTACTGTAAAAACCTAGTCTTATTACTGCATACTGGTACCTGCGCGCGGCGGGTCTAAAACGGCCACTAGCGATGGGTCGTTGACGGTTTTCCCGTCAACGAAACGTTAACGTTGATTCACGTTTGTCAACTAGTTAATCAACTAGTTGAATTCTTCAACGAGTTGACCGAGTTAACGGGTTCATCTCGTTGACGAATTTAACTGTCAACTTGCAACGTAAATCGTTGATTCATTAAACGGTTTCTATTCAACGATTGCGCGTTGAATTGTAGAAACAATTTATGTATTGGAAAACGTTTGAAAGAAAATTTTAATTTTGTGTACAATTAACATCTAAAATTGTGTGAAATCAAAGATATTAATTCAATTTTTCATAGAGGGGCTGTTCGCTATACCTTTGCGTCTCAAAAAATAATACATTTAAAATAATACATTGGGATTAGGTCTCAGACTATCAGTATCTGTGGTAAACGTAAGTAAACAAACTCCACAAATATAAGTACTATTCTTAAAATAAACATTTCGAAAATCAATTCTTTCAACCGCTCGCAATCCATGGCGTTAAAAATACGAACCAAAAAATTCAACGTTGAAAACAACGTAAATTTTGTAAATTGCTCAGCTCGTTGCGTTTACGTTTTCGTTAATTCAACGAGACGCGTTCGTCTCGTTGAATTAACGAGAACGTAAACGCAAGTTAAGCCCGTAAACGTCGTTGTCGAATTCAACTAGTTGATTCATAAACAGTTAACGTTAATACGTTGACAGGAGATCAGCAGTTGATTCAACTAGTTCGTTGATTCAACGCTCATCCCTAACGGCCACTGTAAACAATATCCGAATAGTTAGTAACGCTATTGGCTATATCGCGGTAATATGAAAGCAATACCAAAAACTGAATATTTTTAATCAGATTTTTAACTGTTAACTGACTTCCAAAAGGAGGAAGACCTCAACTCCGTAGTTTTTTTTTAAATGCTTACTCGGAGGTGTCCTGTTCGATTCCTTTTCTGCTCGATGCAGTATACTTATTGTTGATTCCATAAATGTTTTCATTCCGAGGCCTTAGCACAGAATTTCTGTTTATTTACAACTTACTTGAAGTATTAACAGTGTTTATTGTATAGAAAAAGTAAAAGCGTCTCGAATGTTCGTACATTAGACTAAAAGACACACGAGGAACTAAACTAAAAAATAATAACTAAAACTTTGACTTCAAATTAATGTCGAAGTTCCCGTTTAATTTATGTCACAAAAACGTGTGACCTACGTGAAAAGTCGTGCTAGGACCTCAATACAAAATTAACATTTTTTGTTTATTTTGTGTTTTAACTTGTAAAAAAGTTCTCTTGTGTGGGACAAGTCTGATAGAGCAAGGTATGACGAATTTAATTCAAAGTTGTAGATTGTTCCTGCTGAAAAAAAAAAACAATGCATCATAAAAACTAAATACCTACGTATTATTTTGAAAATGCGCACTGTTAAACAGGTTAGACTTAAGCGGGGCCATTGCCGTGACCCCAGATTTTTCGAGTTATTTAGTTCTTTGTTCAAAATGGCGTTTATTTTTTGCTTCTTTAGGTTTAAAATGCGGAGTAAGAGAAGAAAAACTAGGAAGACCTAGTTTTTTCTTACTCCTCATTAAACAAAAAATAAGGTTACAGTTTGGTTCATTACCCTGTCTGTTCTGAATTTTGAAGCGTCCTGCTTTACGTAGGTTTTTTATCACAATATTATCGAAATTTTGGAGAGTCATGTAGATAAATGTGAAAAACGCCAAGTAAAAAGAAAATGTCGTAGGTAATCCCGAGTTTAACCATGGCAGCTAGTAACTAAATATAAAACAATACAGTGTTGCATGTGACGTATCAGATACAGTATCAAGTGAGTACGTAGGTACAAGCCTCCTGCCGCTGTATTAGGTACATTCCGAGAACATTTAAATATAATAATAGATACTAGTTTTTAAGATTCCGTATTTTATCTACAGCGTAAGCGAAGTATTGTACGGAAAATGAAAAAGCGCCTCTGGGGTCCGAACGAGGAACTATTTTTTCATCAAAATTAACATCAAAGTTCCCGTTTACTTAAGGCGCCTCTTCACCGCGGGCTCGAGAGAAAAATAGGTATTGAAGCGCTACTCACACAGCGATAGACGCGGTCGACCCACTCACTCACACATCTATGATCGCATAGAGTGTTCAAGTAGCACTAAGCGCGTACCCAACAAATTAATATTTCTTGAAAATAATAGTTTCGTGCAGGGCTAAGATATAATCGATCGAAAGCTTACCTGAATAATATAACATTAAAAAATAAAGATTTCGAGTCGACAACAAATATCCGTAAAATTCGGATTGTCGAGGATTTTGTAAATTTCTAATGATTTTCTGACCAGACAGATCGCAGCCGCCATTTTTGACATCGGTTACCATGTTGAGAAGTTTTTATTTTTTCTCTTTATTTTCGGCCAGTGTCATGTGGTATATTATGTATTACTAAACCTCCTTAGAAAAACCTGTAAACCTTTAAACTTTAACCTCCCCTGCCTCGACAAGTTTAGTGCGGCGGGAAGAGCTCCGGCGCGATCTCAGGGCGATAATATGGAGGCAGCGACTGTCGTAACAGAGGTCCGGGCACGCCGCGATGACGGCGGTAAGACCCCCGGTAAGGTTTGAGGAGTGGCTAGATAAGCATCGCGTCTTGACCTACCGCCTGACGCAGATCCTCACCGGACACGGAAGTTCCGGATCTGCAGGTACCTGAGGAAACGCCTGGGTGTCACCACTGTGTGGATCGCCCGGAGGAAACAGTGGAGCATACGGTGCAGGATTGCACCTCACGACCCAGCCGCAGTGGTAGACGCCTAGGACGTCGCAGGACGATATCCGGCCAAAAGGCGCGGGCATGCGGGCGGCGAGTAATGGGTAACTCGCTCTCTGATCATGGAACATGCGGGGGTCGACGGTGCCACGCGCGCCTCAAAGACTGTCAGCACAATGACGGGGTCCACCTTTGAGGGCCAAAGCCTGCCGCGGTCGTGGGACTTATGAGTTACCGTGACACCTACATTTAGTACCTAGATGTGTATTATGTATGACACACGTTTCACCCGAGCGAAGCCGGGTTTTCATCTAGTTGAAATATATTTTTATCTATACTGAAAAGTTTGTTTTGTTTGGTTGTAGGCTAATCTCAGGAGCTAGTTGGAATTGAAACATTATTTTTGCGATGGATGATAGTTTTGCTATCGTCAAAGTTTAAAAAAAAACAGGTGCAAGCGATTTTCGACCTTATTGACATTTATGCAAACACCGGATTTTAATGAAGGAGCAATGTTAGCTAACGAGAATATGAGAAAAACAAACTAAAATCTGAATGTCAATAAGGTCGAAAATCGCTTGAACCTTTTTTTTTACTTGCTTTCGTTGAGCAAGTTAAAAAAAACAGGTTCAAGTGATTTTCGACCTTATTGACATTTAGGGAAAACACCGGATTTTAATGAGGATCAATGTTAGCTAACGAGAATGTGAGAAAAACAAACTAAATCCTAAATGTCAATAAGGTCGAAAATCGCTTGAACCTGTTTTTTTTTTACTTGGACGATAGCAAAACTATCATCCATCGCAAAAATAATGTTTCAATTCCAACTAGCTCCTGAGATTAGCCTACAACCAAACAAAACAAACTTTTCAGTAAAAACTAGCAAAAACTATCTAAGGTGCTAAGACAGGAAACCTCCACGTGCGCCCGAGGACTGGAGTTCCCTCTTGGATAAGTCCGGGGGGAAGACTAGTTTTTCGGGCCGGTGCACTCTAGGATGCGGGCAAAAACTCTCCCTTAGGCCACTGTGTGCCTAAGAGGTCTCTTTGCCCGTATGCGAATAGCCTGTCGTGTGGACGCTCCAACGCGTGTCCTTCTGATCAGCAGAGGGCACAGCGGCGGAGCAGGCTTGCGGACAGTGAGTAATGGGTAGCTCGCCGTCCGAGGACCAAGCCCGGGTCGGTGGCGCGTCGTGTTTCGCGCCGAATGCCTGCTGGGGTCGCGGGTTTTTTCTTAACCCAGGATACTGCGGCCCCGGAACGTAAAGGGCATCCGAAGGAACACGGGTGGATTTTAGTCAGTAAGAGTCTGACAGTCCCTTCCGCCCCACCCAGGGCGGGAGGTCTCATTTGATGACTTTACCAACTAAAAAAAAAAAGGAAAAACTATTATCTACCACAAAAAAAAATTTTCAATTCCAACTACCTGTACAAACATACAACTACAAATTTTTACAATTTTGTTTTATTTTCAATTTGTGATTTCCAACCACTGTGCGCACCCCGCAAAGTAGTCTTGTGTATGTACAGGCCACTTAGCCGCGTATTTTTTTGGTAAAAAGCGACGTGCTCTCACCTTGAAATCCTGCGGACGACTGAGCTCTGCGATTCGATCTCGAACCTATGCCGGATAAAATATTCCGCCATAGTAAAATGTATGGAGATTTTCGGCCTCAAAATTCAGTTACTTTCCGATTTTTTTACGCGAAAAATATGCAATGTTTTGAAAAACAGACACATGTAGACAGTACACTGGTCTTTGTTCTCTTTATTTATGTATAATATTAATTAGTTTTCTGCTTATTTACGCCAAAGTTATGGAAATACGGCAGTGCTTTTTGCGCGTTTTTAGTGATTTTCAATATTTTTTTTAACAATTCCAGCCCGGTTTATCCTCAATCCGATATTTGTAGACCCTGGGGGAACTCTTAAGCTACCTAGATCTTTTTTTTCGTGGCTATTGTTTTAAGTTTTATACATAAACTTATGGAAATGCCATAACACTATTTGGTGTCACTGAGCCTTAACGTCACAAAAAAGATGAAAACTTATGAGTTTCGAGTGAATAAGGTAACAGATTTGAATGCAATCGCACCTCAAATAGCTGTCAGCAATCGAACGGGGATCCCTTAGACGGCCAAAGTCTGTTGGGGTCTCGGGACTGTCTTGTGTGGGCCTTTTTGGCGCAGCCGTAAGACACACAATAACAACTCTTTTGTTTTTTTTTGTGTTTAGCATAGGTTTTTTTTTATACTTTTTTGTTTTTTCTGTACTTATTTTTTTATTTACTTTTTTTTGAATGTGTGTGTCTATCGTGGTCCCCTTGCGCCAAATAAATGTTTCTTCTTTCTTTCTTTTCTTTCTTTCTCATCAGGTAACCGTGACCCTGGACCGTAATGGACTATTAAAGGACATCGTGGATCTCAATTAGTACGAGTCTAACCCCCGGGTTAGACCGGGGGAACTCATTTAATGATTTTACCACGATAAAAAAACCTTTATCGCGTTCAGCCTGAATTTTAAAATTATAAAAACAGGCTTTTTAAAAACTATCACGGCCAGCAGCGGTTGTGTTTTATCAGACGAGGTATATTTCAGAAAGAGCACCGAAATGAACTCCAGACAAAAAAATAAATAGCCGGCAACATCCGCACAAAGTTAATAAAGAAGCAATCAACACGCAGACCGTGAATAAGGGAACAAGAGACATAGATGTACTCCCAAACAAAGCTTAAAACCAACGTAAATTACACAAATTCTCCAATTTCAAACATTTCTCACAATAGACAAATACAATCTAAGCATGAAGCTAGTAACATCTTGAAATTAGTTTTATCTAAGGCGGTTCTCACACGAGACCGCGCTCGACCACTGTCTTGTGGTCGTATGGTAAATGGTTTCACGCATTCATGCTTATCACATCATGTACACCTCAGTACCCAGGGGGTCTACTGTCTAATCCAACGACACCTATGAAAGAATGAACGTCAAAACCAAAGTTGGGAGATGGATACCACCCCGACTCACACCGTTATTTTAACAAAGGAAATAAAAAAACTTAACAATTTAATGCCAAAGGGCCTCAGCTCAGCATGCGATGGCAACGCAAAGTTTGCCAACTGACGCTGGTTTTCAGCTGCAGCCCACGAGCTAGCTGCAACGCTCGTGTCTATGTCAAAACGTCAAAATGCATTAAAAAAAAGGGTGTTACCAAAAATTTTCCGCAGGTTATGATTAGTGTCGCGGATAGTTGGAGCTATCTACCAGATCGTTATATCATTCATTCTTAGTTCGGGATCGTTGTCAAAACGCCTGTAAATAAAACCGAAAAAACGAAACGAAACAAATTTTCGTGCTTAGAGATTCGACCTCATGAAATGTGTAGCATTCACCGCAAGTCCGGCCGGACGAGCGGCGCGGCGCTCAACGCCCATTTTTGGAGCTCACTGCTGATACTCTACGAAATTCTTTTCCTCCGCTCCGCCCGACCGCGCGGATCAACAGTAAAGTATTGTATGAGAATTGCTTAGTCTTATAGAACCGAAGGCTGTCTGCAAGAGAACGTTTTGTGGTCATATTATCCAAGAAATTATGTCTATTATTACGGCCGCAGTCTGAATTTGTGCCCGCCTAATGCCAAAATTTGCTGCACTGCTACTGTGTAGGTACCATACATGTTACTGGGCAAACTTGGGTGAAGCGTTGAAATAATACTAAACCACATTGGTGAATCACAACTTGAGTATAGTCAAAGTATGTTTATTTAATCAATTTACATCTAACGTTGGTAGTAAAATGGGGGTCAATATTTTTAAACATCACAAGAAACAAAAAAGTCTTTCTTTTGTTATTTTAGTGGGACAGACCTAATCCACTCTCGCATACCATATCGTGAAAGAGCATTTTTACATATTTAACTAGCTTCTACTCGCGGCTTCGCTTGCGTGGAGGCCGAAAAGTATCCCAATGGAAAGTACTAGCGGCATATAAGTATCCTAATTTATCTATCCGTGGTCTACTCATATGCTCATTCTAATCCGTTCAGTCTATGTACCCTACATAAAGCGTGAGTGCAACAAACTTTTCATTTATGATATTAGTTAGGATAGCTTCTGCCCGCGACTATTACCACATTTTTTTTCTAGCCTCCTATTACGTTGCAATTAGTCATGCCTTTCCGAAGAATTTGGATATCAAATTAAAAAAAAAAACATAATTATCTAGAGTCAGTAGCGTGTTCAAACAAAAAAAACATACTTTAACATTCGACACCTCTTTGAGAGGTAGTTTTGAAAAACTTATGATGAAAAACTTAATTTCATACAGAAACAAGTGTAGGGTTTCAAGCTAATTAACCAAATTAACAAGGTTTTCTAAAATCTGAAGGTATTCACTGGTTTCACTCGCACGAGGCTAGAAATTAAAGAAATATTTTCCATCACTTGACTCAAAGACCTTTTATCCAAAATTGGAGCCAATCAAGCCCCGCAGTGTTATTCTGCCTTATAAAATTGACTAAACATTTTCACCCCGTTATTGGAAAATTTTCAGATAATAATAAACTTTATTGTTATTTTTAGATTCAAATATAAATAAACTATCCTCCCGTAGAAGGTAGAAAAACTATAATAGTTTAGAAAAATTTTAAACGATAATATTTATAATTTACTTTTTTTTTTTTTTTTTTATCGTGGTAAAATCATCAAATGAGACCTCCACCCGGGCAGGGCGGGAGGTACTGCCAGACTTGTACTGACTAAAATCCACGGTGTCCTTCAGTAGCCTTTTATGTTCCGGGGTCACGGTAATAGAAATAAGTCCCGCGACCCCGGCAGGCTTTGGCCCTCTGAGAGGGGGCCCCGTCATTTTGCTGACAGCTCTTTGAGGCGCGCGTGGAACACGACGCGCCGTCGACCCGGGCATGGTCCATGGTCGGACAGCGAGTTGCCCTTTACTCGCTGTCCGCATGCCCGCGCCTACGGTGGCCGGAGATCGTCTTGCGACGTACGGCGCCGTGGGCGTACACCACTGCGGTTGGGGCGGAGGGAGGACGCTGTCCTCTCTCTCTCGCGGCTCGCCGCCTCCTTCACGAGCATTACTGCCTCGCAGAAGGCGGCGACCGCTTCCCACTCCGTCTCGCATTTATAATTTACTTAGGAACAATTTCGAGACAATTTAAAGCTAAATATTAAAAAAAAAAAAAATCCTATTCAAATACTTCGGGTTTGAAGTTTGTTTGCAGTCAACCACCTTATGAGTGGATTACCAAAACTCTTTCTTATAAGGTATAAGATGTTCACAAGATGTATAGGTATGTATAATGTTCAAAATTTCATGTCTCCAAGCGGTTTGGGCTGTGCGTTGACATATTAGTCAGTCAGTCAAACTTGCTTTTTTTATACGTATAGATTACTAATTAATTCACAACGTACAATTAAATGTTTTGTAGATTTACAAACTCAAAATTTTAAAAATAGGCTGAATCTTAAGTTTTCAATAATAGATCAAACCTCAGTCTTTCATGCATCCGAAGGTCAGTACAAAAACCCAAGAAAATGATTTTCCTCGAAGAATTTTCTTATCATAAACGAAAGAGAAATTCGAATATCTCTTACATTTATAAAGAGATAAAGACAGGTGGGGAAAGTGTTACACCGCACTGAAACTATAAGTAAGGCGTCGATGCGCACGCGCCACTCAAAGCTCCGACCTGCGCGCAGTGTCACGGGCGCTCGGTGTGTCATAAGCCCTAAAAAAATCCAGCTACATATTAACTTTTAATTTCGTAGTGCTACATCCAAAAACAGTGTGTGTTTTTATTTTTGGATTCAAATCATCATCTCCATTTTGAAATAAGGTAAGATTTTAAAAATTATTCAAATCTTTAAATGTAAACAAGTACTGAATTCATAATTATTTTATACAAGACTCTGAAACATAACATAACAATTAAAGTTATTGTTAGAATATAATTATCATTTGAGTCTCTCGGACTAAATGTGCAAAATAAATATAAATTTAAACTTTATTATTTTGAAATTAATATATATAATTTATTGGTAAAATTTAATAAATTCTTCAGTTAAAATTTAACATGAAAATGACGTAAATAGTTAAATAATGCATACAAAAAATATATCGACCACAAATGCGCTTCATTTGCAAAAGAGCCCTCATTATAAATTTGTATTAAACGATGAACTGGGCTAAATGTCTACGGTACTTTTCACGGTCGTAACCACCGACAACGAGTAATGGACAGACCATAGCGTGAATTTTATTATAATCCGTGTCAGACATGACATGGCATAAATCAAATACAATGGAGATAGTTTGATAGCCAACTTTTTAAAGCATATTTTTATTTTATGTCAGAGTCACAAAACTGCAGTGGCTATCGAATTCCTCAAAATACCTATCGTAGGTACGTAGAGATGGGTTTATGCCCTGGACATATTGAGGGCATTAAAAAAACGCCCGATAAATGCCCGTAAACACTAAAAACTTTTTGCCCGGTGTCTCTGGCTAGTTAAGTTTCTGCTAAATTTTTCACTAAACAAGCTAACTAACTATCCGTTTTATGCTCTTTTTTTATCGTGGTAAAATCATCAAATGAGGCCTCCCACGCCGGGCAGGGCGGGAGGGACTGTCAGACTTGTACTGACTAAAATCCACGGTGTCCTTCAATACCCCTTTATGTTCCGGGGTCACGGTGATGGTATAAGTCCCGCGACCATCCGTTTTATGCCCTTAGACCGAGAATTTATTTTTGGCGTAAATTAATTTATGCCCAAAATAAATGCCAAGTTTATGCCCATTTTGTTCTCAAATATTTTTGCCCTCGAACCATCTCCAATCTACATGAATCACGCAGGTATAGAAATCTAAACGTTCAGAATGAAAGGGACTTCAAAGGTTGTGTATGGCAATGAACCGACAAATGAGACGTTGAAGGCTAAAATGCAGATGCAACTGAAACAATCAATGGAGACGCAACCGCTTGCGGTTACCGACGCAACATTTAGTACGTAACTATCGTAGAGTAGGTACTTGTATACTAGGGCAAGATCGACTTCAGAGCTATTTATAGAAGTTAGAACACAATTATACCTGTCTTAATATTTTGTTTCCTTTTTTCATTTCCAAGCAACATATAAGTACCTAAATTACTTTATTTTTAAATAAAAATCATTAAAAATTTATGTGAAATAGTAACCCACCGGTATCGGGAAAAGGGCAACACCCCGGCTTATTGATTTTACTATTATCTTACTCTTCTTCCAAGATTATTTGTTGACGACAACATAATATACCTATGATAGATATAATGAACATTTCTATAATCATGTATATCCAAAACAATATTCCTAATGCCTATCAAAATTACTTGTTATAAGAAAATCAAAAGAAAGAAAAAATAATATTGTTAGCTGACAGGACTAAGTAGAGATTATAGAAAAGAAAAAACATTTTCTATTAATGAACATAATGGCTGACGGTTATTGTCCCGCAATATCGAAATTGACAATATCAAATCATATAGAGTCACAACAAGGGCAAATTTATTCTTGTTTACCTATGACGTATTTTCTTATCAGTAGTTAAACTATTTATTAAATCCTATATCTTTTGCTGGTCGCGGGACTTAGTTCTTTACCGTGACCCCAGAACATAAAGGGCTATGGAAGGACACCGTGGATTTTAGTCAGTATAAGTCTGACAGTCCCTCCCGCCCTGCCCGGGGTTGGAGGACTCATTTGATGAACCATCTTTTGCAAAAATGTATGGGTTGAAGAATAAAAGAACTAGTTTTTAAATACATTTCAGCAGATCTACTTATGTCCATAATTCCGTATATCTTTTCAATGGTCCACTTTGATCCAGAAATACGTTATATTTTAAAGAGTCGTGTTTATAGCAAGTAAGAAAAAACTAGGTAATACTTGACAAGACGCCCCATCATTCTAGCATTTAAAAATACGTGACGGGGCGTTTCATCAACTAGGGTGTATTACCTAGTTTTACCCTATTTAAGTAGTGACAGCTGCAGCATGTACTTAATTACGAGTAAAGTCTCATTTAGTTGATTCAAAAAATCACAGGCGAGTTGCATTACATTGCGGACTTTATAGGCACAACGAATTCAGTTTAACAAACAAATACCGCAATGTAATGAAACTCGCATGCGAGTTCTCTTGCTACGTCTAAATGAAGCTTTACACTCATTTCCAATTATCTTAGGTTTGTTGTTCTTGCTGTGTCAACTGGGAATGCAATCAAATGAAGATCAACAGGAACAGCTGTTGTTCGGTAAACATTATCAACTGTCTCAGGTCACTCGGATTTCGATAACTTCAAATAAATAGTACTATTTTAATCAAAACTTGAGAACGACTACGTACAGTTTATCCATCTAATACTTAGTTAATAATTTAAAAAATGAAGCTATTAAGTGTAACACTTTCTTTTAAATCACTTGCTCTAAAAAGCAAAAACAATCGAAAAATATTGACTATCAGCATTAGATTAAACAAATATATTTCAAGTAACGGTCTTTCGTGACTCTATTCATGTAATTTAAGATAAATTTTCTGAATCAACAAAAACGATAATTTCGTGAAAGTCTTTCCTTTGATGTCTGTACATTGACACCGCGAATCTCATCATAATTATTTTCTCATAACTTCAGCCCCAATACACTCATAATTGGCTCGTTGGGTGATCCAGTGGAATGTGTCTATAATGTGCTTGGCCAGACACATGAATACCTACAATTTAAAATAAAATAGAAGTACAATTTAAAGAGTAGAATATTTAGTAGGTGCGTTTATTAGGTTTTATTCATTATTTTTCCTTATTTTATACATTTTTAAATATTACTAGGAAACCAAAAAAAAAACACATTTATAAACAATAGTGGCCCACCAGTCAGGGTTCCAGAAAAAAAAAACTTCCAAACAATGCATGACGTGCAGTGCTTCCTGAATATTTGTTTTATATACATATAGTACGCAGGTCCAGTTGAAAACCAGCGTGAACCACTTAGCTGCCGAAATTGCCTAGCCACAAAAGCGAACATAACTATAGCATTTTTAATCTGTGCCAACAGGGAAAGAATGTGTTTTTGTCTGATTGCATCTCTCTCTAGGGAGAGATGTGATTTAAATTTTGAATACTAACCAGAAGGCTAACCAGAATAATAAAACTTAAAAAATAAAGATTTCGATCCGACACCATATATCCGCAAAATTCTGATTGTGCGGTATTTGTAAATTTCTAAAAAGGATTTTCTGACCAGACAGTCGCAATCCGCCATTATGCAATCGGTTATCATGTGTGATTTTTTTTTTTTTTTTTTTTTTTTTTTTTTTTTTGTTTTTTTTTCTTAATTTTCGGGCCTATGACTTAACCGTTCAGTACAGACAAAACCTATACATTTAGTACCTTATGTGTTAGTAGTTGGTGGACAACATAGCGTTTCATCATGGCATCATCACACCCGAGCGAACCGGATTTTCATCTAGTTAAACAAACTACGAAACCGACGGAGGGCGTATAAGCTTGGATGCCTTTGCTTTGTTTAATTTTTGCCTCTGTTTTGTATTCCTTCAAATACATAAACGTTGATTTATTTTTACTATTTCTATAAATAAGTTAATGTTTAATATGTAATGTTGTTAAAATTGTCGATCTCATATTATTTACTACTACTGGTTTACTGTTTATTTTTTTCGCAAATGGTACGAAAGTAGAGTATTTTCCTCCGTTGAATAACGCTGTATTTGTCTTGGGTAACGTAAAATCCCTCGCTAACACTCAGACTCGTCTTAAAGCCCTCGCTTCGCTCGTGATTTAATTTTTACACCCTCGCTACGCCCGGGAGGAAACGCGAAAAATTCCGATCGTTAACGCTCCGATATTAGTTCGGCCACCACGCGACAAGAACCCCTGCTTTATTGCCCCTGGTTATAATCTACTATTTTTTTAAACCGCAGCAACTCACTTCTGAAAAAGATTAAAGTCAAAGTTATAGATAAATTAACAGATAATTATATTTGTTTAACCAAATATGTGTGATCTAAAATCAAACAGTTTGTACAAAATTACCTCGAGACTTGATGTTAGGATTCCATGAAAATTCTATTTTTTACATTATTAGATAACTACAGCGTGGTTTTTTTTGTAAATGTAGTGTGTAGTAAACCAAATATGTGGACAATAAATTTTTAGAGACGGTAGTCGTTTTGAGGTTTTGTTCTGATACATTAGCCACTATTTTATATAACGATTTCATAATCTATTTTAAATTGCAATGGCCTGCCCCTCGACGGCTTTAAGGATTTTTTTTTTGGGAACCATCATTTTGAGTCCTCGTTAGAAAGGTGTTTTAAAAAATCATAATTGTTATTCTGAAAATATACGATATATGTATAATATCTTATAAAGAAAAAAAAGTTCACTTCCTTGTATGGAAATTAATCGGAACAAATCACACCTAAAAACTATGTGAATATTTAATATGTCTGAGGAAGTGGGTTAGTTTAGTTTTTTACTGGCGATGAATTGAATTTAAATAATAATTAGCATATAAATAATTGACAATTACATAAGAAATCATTGTACAGTTTATTCAAAACCGTGTCAAGCACGTGCTGACTAACAATCACGTTTGACTGAACGATTTATTTATTTTGCTTCATCTTTTACTAAATATTTATAATTGTATAAGTTCCATCAAAACAAAATCACCTGCCTAGTCTTTTCCCAACTATACTGGGGTTGGCTTCCAGTCAAATCAGATGCAGCTGGATATCAGTATTTTACATGGAGCGACTGCCTGTCGGACCTCCACAACCCAGTAACTGGGTAATACAATACCCCATAGTAAGACTGGTTGTCAGACTTTTAGCTCTTCTGACTAACAGTAACGACTGTCAAAGATCTACAAATAACAGCCAAAACTTAAAAAGATATATTTAATTTTTTTTTTTTCTAAAATTATATTATAATCTAAGTAATAATCTTACCTTCTTGGTGGTATTAAACTTTAATTCTTATCTTACCTTGCCTTAATAGATTCCCTTGTCTTGATAGATCATCCATGACCTAATTTAAAGGTAACATAAGCCAATCAGTCAAAAGTAGCGCAGTGAACTCAAACAAGATGCGTCAGACGAAAGCTAAGGCTTTTTTGTTACATTCCAAAGTAAACAGTAGTGTATTTATACTCTGACTTTGCTTCGAAAGCAGCCACGATTTTGTACAAGCAAAAGAATAACCCTATCCAACTAATATTATTAAATGTGGAAGATTGTTTGGATGGATGGATGTTTGTTACACTTTCACGCAAAAACCTAATGGATTTGGATTTTGGTACACAGATACTTTATAACCTGCATTAACACATATAGTTAGGATAGCTTACATCCCAATTTAATGTTCCCACGGGATCATTTTAGATTTGTAGCGGGTAAAACCGCTAGCAACAGCTAGTGTGATTTTAATAAAAGATCAAATAAAAAAAAACTTTAAGATTATTTCGAATTTAGCCTAGATTATCGCCAAATATTTACTTATAGATTTAAAACAAGACTCGGAAAGAAAATGAGTGAACGGAAAAATTTGATTGCAGCAAAATAAAATTTTAAAGAAATGAATGAAGGTGACGGCGGTTCTTTAGAAAGTTAAAAGATAAATCCCCGCTAATTATTTAAGCAAACATTTGAAGACTTCGCTTTCATTGTCACACCAACATATCCATCTTTTTCAACACCAGACGTGAAATTAATGAGTCTGCATTTATTATAATTACCTACTTTATATCAATTAATTTTGTACTGCATACGTTTACTACTTATTGGCTAATAATGAATAGATAAGCCTTTACAAAAATAATGTATTATCTAGATTTTTAGAACCTTTTGTAACCAGTATTGTGTGAAAAGTGGGTGTAAAATGAATCAAAATTTCGGAGAATATTATTATTACGTTTCTCTTTTCGTTGTTCAACAAAGAACATATCTAAAACCGAACATAATAATTTGTTTTTCTATATTTTTTACTAATATTTATGCTGAAAGGACTAGAAAAAGACCAAAGGAAGAATGAAGATATAGATGTGAAAAATGCTATGTATAGAAATCTTTTGAGGTTGTGAATAATAGAGAAGAATAAAAGAAGAACACTCCTACGGCTCCGAGCGGAATTAAACTGTGATAAGACGAGAAAATAATGATGATGTATGCTGAATAAGTTTAAGTATAAATAAACAATTTTGCCATGTAAAATATTATATGTGGATATTTCCAAGCATTGTACAGGTAAGCTAAGTTGCTAAACAGTGCATTGGTACGACCTCTTTGTATTGGTTGAATAAACTTTACGAGCGTCAGTTTGTAGGCCACGACAGTTGTAAACTGTTTGTTCGGAAACAAACTAAAACCCTTAAACGTTTAGACCATAAACAAAATTGTTGTTTTCCTATTAAATAAAGAAAACCACACACTCATGAGCATTAAATTTATTCTTTACTAGCTAACTGTGATGAAGTGTTAATTTATATATAATTATTTATGATTTGCTTACTTTATTGCACAGAGGCTGTATTAACGTCATGGGTTTTGTGACAGATGCAGTGACAAAACAAAACTATTAAAAAATTTAGTTAGGTAGGTAAATTTTTAGAAAAAATTACAATGAAGTTTTATAAATTTTACATTTTTTATAGACTTTATTTTCATTTTTAATCTTACCACAAACATAAAAACTACAGAGAGTGCACTTTTAACTGTGCAAGTAGTGGTATGTATTTTTAAATTATAGGTACGGTGACTGCGAAAATGCACTGGCTGCAGTTGGTTCATTTGTTTATTGCTTAATACCTCGTCGAATACTTGACCAATTGTTTCCAAATCTTACACACGTATGTATAAATTGTAGGGTATTAGTAATCGTTATGAATTTAAACATCGAAGAAACCCACTTTTATTAGTCGATCGGTATTTTTGTGCATCATGCAAGGCTATTAGGTTAATAATTAATCATTAACTATGATTAATTATAAGGTACATTAATATATTCTTAACGTCTTTTGTTATTTTAATGAGGACGATTAATAACTTTTCTTATTAGAACTTTCTTTATAAATGTTTTTATTATAAACTATCAAGCACTTGCGAGCTGTAGTTACAACAACTTAACAAACACATATCGCATAACTTCAAGGCACTAGAAATGCCAGGTCGCGGGACTATTTTATCAGGAAACCATGGAACGTCAAGGGCTATTGAAGAATCGCCGTGGATTAAGTACAAGTCCGATAGTCCCTTCTGCCCCGCTCTGTGTAGCAGGACTCATTTGATGATTTTATCACGATAAAAAAGGCCCTAGGAATGAAAAACAATAAATATATTTCATGCAACAATATACACAGAGATAACGATGATTGAATACAACTGTTTTATTAATGGTTCTAATAGAAGATAATTAGTTCGTTAAACGATTTTCAAGGAAAAATTAGCGTTTCTACTTAATCTGCTGTAACGTACAAGTTATCATAACTATTGCAGGGTTTATTGTTATATTTAATTTTGTACTTAACTAATGACGTAGTTTTAACGTTAATCCATATTAGTTAACAATATCACTAAGTATTTCTGACAAATAGTGATCGTGATAAGTTATTGAACACTAATTGAAAGGAGTTTTTTTTTATTCTTTTCGTATTTTAATTACACATTCAGAAAGATCTACGTTTTCAGCTAGTACTAGCGGCCCGTCCCGGCTTCGCACGGGTAGAGGACCCGGTCTAAAACCCGGTCCCGATGGTTACAAACACAACAAAAACATAATTATCCGAATCGGTCAAGCCGTTTTCATGTTATGTCGTGACAACGGAAAACGGATTTCATTTTTATATATATAGATTATTAATGCATTATTTTATTATCAAAATAGCTTTTGCCAGCGACTTCGCCCGCTACAACTCGAAAATAAAATACCCCACGGGAACATAAAATCGAGAAAAAAACCCTAAAGCCCATGAGTTTTCCAGATTATGAACTATCCGTGCTCCAAATTTAATCCAAATCTGTTCTATCGTTTAGGTGTGAAAGAGTCACAAACATACTTATATACATTTATCCATACTCGCAAATTTTCACACTTATAATATTAGTAATATCACAAATGAGTAAAAAGCGTTACCTATTCCTTAATAGGTAACGCTTTTTTCTCATTTGTCATAAACTTATTTTTTGTTATACAGTCAAAGACGTTTATCATATAGAAATAGAACACCAGAAAATACTTCATTAAGGGTAAAACAGGGATGGTTGCCCAAGCGGTATAATTACCTCGATTCTAATTACTGTAGTTTCGCGGATGAAATCACACGTTATTTCAATTATCTATCGAATCTACTGACTATACTCATTTGATGATTTTACGACATAAAAAAAGTACCTACCTATCCGTTAGCCAAATTAAGTATTATACTGTAAAGTAATTTCAAAAAGTGTGGCAGCTCTCCCGATGTAATTATGCATATTGCATATGTAAAAAAGCATAGACAGGACGATCTAGACAAGCATCTTGATCTCTTCAAGCATCTTTGTCCGAAGTGGCACTAGGAAGAAGCATTTGGAAGGATATGGGGGACGCCTTTGCCAAACAGAAGGCCAAAAAAGGTTACCTAGTTAAAAGTAAAAAAACGAGAAATAAAGTTACAAGCCTGCAAACGGAAGCGAGAATCGAATCTTTCAATTAAAACATCAAATCATGATTATATTGTATGATAGACATGTTTTACACAACCGTAATTTCAAAGTAAATACAGTAACTCGCCTTTTGTCGAGATAACCATTAATGCTACAAGTGTCATTAACGGTGAAAAGTACGGTTTTTAAGATTGAGGTAACTATCAAGGTCAACTGACTTTGGCCCACTTCCGATTATGTAGTTACAATTGAAACCCGACCGCTTCACATCACTATTTCGCTGTTTACGTTGGTATTTACGGTGTTTTTCCGAAAACAGAACATCACTATAATAAATTATTCAACATGTTGTGTTAGTATTTTATTGAATTCTGATCTCATAACGTCTGATCAGGCAGACAAATAGAGTTCAAAGAAAATAGGAATATTTCTTAACTGAAATAAATAAAAATATTGAATATTAAATGTAGACATTCTTGCCCAAATATTTATATTTAAAGACACAGCTTCCGAAGCTAATAAAAGATAGACAAGGTATTTCTTTTGATGCTATTTTCAAACTTTTATGAATTTAGGCCCGTTATAAACGAACAGTACCCTACTGACAGAAACAATAAAATAACAAGCTATAAAATAAAATTAATTTATGAGTGTTGTTTCTCTTTATATAACAAGTTTATATTATGTACTGTTCTTTATACATGATTACAGTTACCTATAGGCGATAGTGTGTTCGTATTACATGATATTTTTTATTTGTAACTCTCATGTTTTCTGTCAGCTTTTCAATTTTCATGTATAAAAAATAAACATAGTTATTTTTTCCCTGTTAGTAGCATTTTATTAATATACAAACTATAAAAAAGTAGGTTACACTGTTTTATTTGTAACTCTCATGTTTTTTCTGTCAGCTTTTCAATTTTCATGTATAAAAAATAAATACAGTTAATTTTCGCAGTTAGTAGATTAAAACTATAAAAAAAGAAGGCAACATGGATATCACAAAATAAACATTAAATTCATTGTATTTTATTCCAAGTGGAACTTGACAAACGGTTTATGTGCTTCCGTAAATATATAATTTTTCACGAAGAAGGCTATTGACGGTATAAAAAATAAATGACCGAAACAAAATGTCTCAGAAGCATAATTTCAAACTAGGCAGTAAGGTTTCTTTGAGGAAAATAACAACGGAATATGACAAACGTGAACCTTGCTCACGTTTACATAAAAATTATCAACTTCAAAATATATTTAAGGATTTACTTATGGAAAATTTTAAAGGCTCACATAAGAATGTCATAGGTAGAAGGTATCTAAGACCACGATGTATTATACCTATGGAATCTACTACAACGTATATCTTGAATTTATCTTATGAGTTGTTGAAACAAAATAAACTCATTAATAAAAATTAACTAAGCTTGAGGTGTGCCATAATGAGATGGATCAAGAGTAAATTTTGTAATTAACAAAAGTTTATCATCAGAAACTTTTTTAATTAAAAGTTTTACTGAATCGAAAAATGTACGCTTTTCAATCGCAATGTGATGAAAATCACAAGAGCTTAAAAATCTCGAACGAATACGTGCCGAAAGCTTCGTAAGATTCGCCGGCCGGTCGCCATCACCACGTGGTCACTCTCCACCGGTTTTACAAGTACCTCGGGGCCATGCGCCTGCGCCGGTGAAAGTGTTCGGCGATCCCCACGCACGCAATCTCATTCACTGTACTCGGTTATACTCGAGGTCAAGCGCACAACAAGTATCGTTCCCATTATTTACTTTTCTTCTCTTCGAGAGTCTGTAAAAGTTTACGAAGCTTTATTAAGAAGTTATTTGTGATGTGTGATCTGTAGATGTTTTGCCAACGGCTGTATGTCATGTCCCGTTTTGGTTGACTTGAAGTGTGTACTTCTTTCTCTTTACGACGACGATCGTAAAACTTTCTTATGCGAAATCTATTGTATGCGCTTTAGAATTTACAGATGGGAGTGCTTAAACAAAGACATCGTCTAGTATGGCCACATTGTCTTCTGACTGTGAGTTATATAATTTTGAATTATAGATTTGTGAGAAAGTTGGATTACAGATCATGAGTTGCACAAATGGCACAAAATTATTATGGACTCCTATGGTTACGATTGTCATTGTTTAATATAAATAGTATGTACTGAGTCGAAGCCTGAGTCTTGAGTAAAGTGAAAATTATGTTCACTTTTGTGCTAGTATGGCTTCAAATGCTGTCATTTTTCACACCCTTTGCACGATTAGTATATCGAGTTCAAAGATTGCAAGAATGCACCTTACTAACCCGTTTGCCTTCGTCAGCTGTTGCAATGCTAATAACCACCATTTACAAAGAAAACAGCTGATTTCTCGTCAATATTTTCATTTTATATTTCAAACGAAAAATTCTCCTTGATTTTTCCGATCCATTCTTTTAAAAACGAGTGGTTTTATTTGTAAAGGGGTCAGGGTAAACTTTGTTAAACGTGCCAAGATAAGGTTTTGAGAACCTTAAATGTAAAACGGATGTAGGCAAAAGGCGTAAAGGAGACGAAAAAGTTAAACATCCGTTTGCGATTTCTTGGAGTCTGCTGATTAAATACCTAGTTTGTAAATTGATGCTATTTATAAATACTTCGGAGATTTCCAATTTATTTTTAAGTCAAACGTACTTGCCTAAACACTAACACTCAAATCAATGAAATGTAGGGCCTTCAAAAAACAAAAAAAATGAGGTCATTTAATTTGTCATTGAAAGTTGTGTGGAACCTTCGAAAATAAAAAAGCTAGGTACATTATCTTTTTGAGGCCTCAAGCCTCGTTTTTCGACCGGAGATCGCATGGCCGAACCCAGTAGCCACTTGTCCGGTTCTTGAGTAATTAGTCAACAAGCAACGTACACACAGATCTCAACACATGGCATAATGCACCACTCGGAGGCACTTGCTGTACGTTGTGAAAGTACGCTCTTGTCACTTTTCTTCCATTTTCTCGATGATATAACTTTCGAATGACGTTTACTGTTAGAGTGTAAACATCTATCTTTCTAGAAGGTTAATGTTATAGGAGTTAGCGCGACATTAGCAGTAAACAATGTAACTGTATGTACATACATAGTCATGATAGTTACTGGTATCTTCTCACGACCCTTATTGTCTTTTATCTTTGTTAATTACTCTAGCGTAGATTTACGCACTGAGCATAATTATGATGTCTTGACGTGATACCTCCTTAACTCCTCATTCAAAATTAAGAGGAAAATATTTCTAGGAGAAAAATGTAGATGTGTAGAGCGCGAACTCGCGTACTCTTTCTATTACAAATCTGCAAAAAATTGTTGCAGATTTGTAATAGAAAGAGTACTCTTTCGTTCAGGATTAATTGTATGTGGAATTATAAGATTCCTTCGACTTCTTTCACTCTTTTTAATATTCGTAGTATGTAATGTTATTTTTTTAACTTCCCAAACGATTTAAATTTATTTTAGAGTGATAAAGCTAAATATAAAATCGAATATCTTTATTTATTTATCTTTCATGTACAAAATTCACCTCTCTACAGATTTATTATAAGTATAGATAACCGTCCCAGCATTCCAAAGGCGACTTTCAAATGTGATGCCTGGCATATTTAAAATGTATTTAACAACGCAGTTATAAAATTAACATTTAAAGGCTATGTATTTAACGTATCAGATAAAACTCCTTAATTGCATGTTCACTCTCGCGCATCCCAAGAGACAACACAAAGGCAGCTTCGTGGGTACTATCGGTCACGGTCGGACGCATGATGCCAACGAAACAACTGATGAAATTGTTTGATGTCAGCAAATTATTATTACGTCGGACTGAGGTACTAATTACAAACACATGTATCTATTATATTATTTTTATTTAAAAAAATAAATAAACAATACTGGCCCACCGGTATCGGGAGCAGGGTCCAAGCTACCAGCGGTCAGGTCTCCAGAAAAAGAGGAAACTCCTAAAAATGCACGCCGCGTCCAAAAGAAATCCTTTCTAAATCAGGCCTTTGGATCGAACTGCCTAACTAAAGCCTCGAACCATCGAGAATATTTGTCATTAAGCCAGTAACCGACATGACTATTGGCAAAATAATCGCTGAATCTCCATACCACATATCGACAACTTCGCGAGCCAAATCAAGTTACTTAATTATTGCTTATCTTTCTTAGTTTTCATGAGGTTCTCATAATGCAGGCAGGAAAAACCTTTTATTATTATAATTGTAAATATCAGTTTTACAATCCTACTGTAAACGCATAGTAAATACGCATCTCATTATTGTTAGAGTAGCTATAATTATCTTAATTAATTTCCGATAATTCTTATTTTAATTGTTATCGGCAATGCATTTACCTGCCTATATGTACAAGAGCTCATTACCTATGTATTAATGAATACTTAAAATAATTGATCCAGTAACACTCAAAATGAATTTAATTAACAAAAGAATGTATAAAAGATGAAAAGTTATTTAAACATCAGAATGCGCAATTCACATTCTGAAATGATATTGTTATTTTGATAAATTTTATGTTAATAAATCTGATGAGTCAGGACTATCTCCCTCAGTCAGAAAATATCTCGAAAATTGTTCATAATATCGAAAATGCTGACTGGATAAAACGTGTGGCAAATTATTTCAGCTTTAATATTGTTCGTAAATGCTATGTTGCTAGGACTTTCGGTTTCCGAGATATAAGCGACAACCCCCACATCTCAAGGGCTAGGGAGAGACTTTTGATATTATGTTAACCTCCTAGCTAGTCCAAACAAAGTTACGTAGTCGAAAATTGTGTTCCAAGAATTTCCCTCTGTACCTTGTTTTGAGTATTCGTTGACTAAGAGTATTTTATTTGTTTAGTGAAAACTCTGGGCAAACATTTATTCTGAAACCTTCTATTCAATGTAGCGTATACATGAGAGCTACTTTATCTTTGTTTTATTTTTTTATGACTCCTCCTGCCCTGGGTGGAGAGGAAAGGTCTTGCAGACTCGACACACAATGTTCCATCAAACTCTTGCGTTCTAGGGCCATGGTAATATCTTCGCATCGAGGCATTCTGTCCTATCGGGAACTATCACAAATAACGAAGTTCCAACTCCAAGAATTAATTTAAAAAAGCATAAAGGAACTGTTAGAATTTTAACTTTTTACCACGATAAAAAAAAGTATGAGCAGGCGCTCTACTCTCTTAGTCCGTCATTGAAAAAGTAACTCGAAACCTTTGAGTGAACCCTACTCCCTATTAGTTGGAAATTCATAAGTTCTGACAACACATCGGAAGTCGAGACAACAGACTGTCCAATCATGTTGTCACGTCGTCGTCTGTCCGTCTAAAGATGTTAGTCCAATCAACGAAGCTTTTGTGACCAGAAAAAATCCTCCGGCACTAAAAATTTGGAATAAATGATGAAAGAAACTGGTGATACAAATTACAGATGCACAATAATCCATTTTTTTTTCGAGAATACCTAAAGACAAAATTGCTCTGTGAAAAATTCCTCAGCCTCAAACATTATCTGTATATTTCTGAATGTATTAGTTAGATTAGGTAAGATAAGAGGATAGATAGATTGTTAAGGGCCTTATCACACTAGCGGTTTGGAAGCGGTTGCGGGGCGGAGCGGCCGCACAGCGAATGCGTTGTGAACACGCCGCGGTTGCGCAGCGAATTCGTTGCGGACGCGCAACGGGATCGCCGCGAACAGCAAAGTGGACGCCATTTTGTACTGCCTCGAACAAACGCCAAAACGTCCGCCCCACTTCAGATCAACGAGGAATTTTTTGTATGAAGACTTTCGCAAAATTCCTCCAGCGCTGAAATTTGGCATAATATGATAAGAGTAGGTGATACAGATTGTAGATGCATAATCATCCAAATTCTTTTTAGCCGAGAAGTTTTTTTTACCAAAACATGAATATTGCTTATAACTCTCGGCGAAAAATTCCTCAGCCTAATCTAATAATGGATCTTCCTAAATTCGTCGATGCTTTCGTTTTCGACGTTTTTTCGAAGTACCTAATAACGTCAACAGCAATGTTTCCTCGTCGGAATCCATTTTGTTACTGAGTGTACAAACACGCGACGAATATGTAACGCATGTGCCACGCGTCCGCGACGTGTTCGCGACGGATGCGCGGCGTGTTCGCGACGGATGCGCTGCGCGTCCGCTCCGCCCCGCAGCCGCTTTCAAACCGCTAGTATGATAACGGCCTAAGAGGTCGATAAGAAATCACAAAAAAAAAATCGGCAGAGCAAAATTTTCACTAGAAGTATCTTCTCGGCTAAACTGACTGAAGCCCAGAGCAATTCCACATTTAAAAAAAACATATTAGTAGACTTAATACGATTTATGATGTATGTTCTTATGTTCCACAAGTTACCAAATCTCCTAGGAAACAAAGGATGATTCGTAAAGATATTTCATCTACTAATGACATTGGATTTCGTATGTGGGACGTGAGAGAATATTAGTCAAAGTAATCATTTAACACATAAACTATTGTAAAGGCAGAAAGTGAATGTTATCGGCAATTGAATACCTACCAACATCATTAATTTTGTTGTCTGTAAAAGACTGCCTCATTGGTCATTAGTTTTGGCTAGTGTAGGGAGTAATAATGTTATTAATTATAATATAATTATATATTTAAATTATTTATATATATTATTGTTGTATCTTTATACAGGTTACCGGTTATATCAATAAAACATTCATCTATATACATATAATAACATAGTAGGAAAGTCATGTATGTCCGGGATAAACTCAAAAAGTACTGGGCGGATTTGAATGATTCTTTTTTTGTATAGATATTAAGTCTGGCCAACACATAGGCTATAATTTATTATGGAAACTTGAACACCTGGCGCAGAACCGCAACGGACCAGCTAAACTATAAGAGATACAAAAATGGTGCGATAGCAAAAATTGTTCCACGTCATGAGCATTTTCTGCTGAGAGAATAAATTTGAGGATCTGGAACACCTGATGTGGCACTCCAAGAGCCCAGCTCCACTATAACATATACAGGAATGACGTCTTAGCAAGAGTTGTTCACCCTGATGAGCACTCTCTGTTCACGTATAAAACTTGAAGATCTAGAACACCTAATGTAGAACTCCATGAGCCCAGTTACACTATAACTTATTCTACTGGCCAAACGCCCATTAATTTTTTACCCGGGATTTGGGGTTGGGTATCAGACTTTTCAGATCTTCGATTTTGACGAACCCATTGTCGCTGGCATAAGCAACAAGATCCGCGTACGAAGTCGCGGGCAGAAGCTAGTCTGCAAATATAATAATTATGTAGTTCCATTTTTATTGTAACTCCAAGAATCAGCCACAGTAAAACGTAACCATAGAATCACCACAGATCACTCAACATACATCTTTTTGTTACCATACATTATAAAAACGTTCTTAAGAACTACCATACAACAATTATAATTATGATTAATTGTGTAAATTATATTTATAATTGAGTTCTGGGTTGGATTCAGCAGATATTATTGAAAAAAATGCTGCATTCGTAATTATACTTTTAAATAAATTAAATGTTAAATTAAAATAAAGTACCTACAATAAAACATTTTTATTTAAATTCATTTAATTTATTCATGTTTAAATTATGATTGATTATGTAAATTATGTATTTGAGCCCCAGGTTGAATTCTTAGGTCAGGTGGTTTTGCCATTGTTTTAGTTTTCTTTTTAAATAGCAGCATGAAGCCTGGATTTGAATCAGCAAGCCGATGCAAACATCGGTTTCCTGATTCAGAAAAAAGTAAAATAATGGCAATATTCATTTTTTCTATACAATCCATCGCTCCTACATAAATAATTTCTGAAATAAAACACAGACTGAAAGTTAGCAGATACTGTTGAAAATACTGTATTTATAATTATAATTTTATAAAAAAATATCTATAAATAATAATTTTACAAAAAATACTAAAGTTGTCATTTATTAAAAACATTTTTCATTCATTTTTTTTATAATATACAACAACAACAACTTACTGTTCTCTTGTAGACAAGTTGTTGTTTTTGTTGTAGGTAGGTACTTGTTTCCCCGAATCCTATTTCTTCGTATACGACAAGATATGCTGGTTGAGGTTTCTGGACTATCATGAAAAGACACAACGGGTTTCGAACATAAAGTACAAGAAAAAGTAGCTAGTTTTTTGAGCCAATCAAGTTTCTTCCACTACGAAATAAAATGATAGAAAAAATAAGTGCATTACATAGAAAATACCTACAAAGTAATTCTTCATGGAGACCATGTGACTATGACTACCATTTGACGCTCATGACTCTCACGCGAGATCTGTTACGACAAACATTAACAATGTGTAATATAATCATCACCAATCTAGACTTGTTCTCTCCAAGAAGCGTGAAGTATGTACTAATCATGATTATAACATAATGCTCTTGTTACGTGAAAGTAGACAATATTCTACCATCCAGATCAGAACATAAGATATTGTATAATCGTGTGTATTTCACATTAATTCGCGGTTATTAGTTATTACTCAAACATAATAATGACCTGACAAGGCTAGCGCAGCGATTTCCCGACCTATGCCAAGGTCGGCGCGTTTAAACTGATCGTGCGCCCGTGTATTTAGCTAGTCCTTTTCACAAGGGATATGACTAACATAATGGCATACGTGCCGTCTTCAGATCCGCATTGGTTTTCCCATACAGTCTGAATTTCAAGGTAAATAAAAAGGGGAAAGCATACGCCGCGCCGTAGCCTATGCATAGATTGCATAGGGGTTTCGTTAGTGCCGACCGAAACTAGATTTTCAAGCGAAAACGAAACCGTAGTCGGTCGAACACTATTTCATGGAAATTCATAAAAAAAGTGGAAAAATGGCGCGCCGTCGACCCGGGTATTTTCCCTGATCGTGAAAAAAGACGTGTACGAGTCTTTTAAGGGGACATTATTATGAAAATGAGAATATCAAGTCATATGGAATTTTTTAGTGGTCGTTCGATCTCTGCGATGCAATCTCAATAATGAGATGTTCAATAAAAAATAACACTGCTTTCTATAAGCACTTACACCATAATGCGATGGACCACTTGAGAACCCCGTAATGACTTCGTCAAACTCTCTATAAATCCATGATGCAAAATAACTAGACACGTAAAAAAACCGCCACTTTAAGTGTATTTTGCGGGCCAAAAGCCTTTGATCCTTTTGCCTATTTCTTGGTCAAAGGATCAGCATTGCCATCCAACGTGACATGCTGCCAGCGTTTTGGGCACTTTCCCATTGACAGCGATGTGAATGATTTATTTTGACGCCCTATATATATTTTTTTAAAATTTTACTTTATTGAAGACAATTTTTTAAATATTTGAGTATTATTTTAGTTTTAAAAACTAAAATGAACACTCAAATATTTGTAAAGTATATATTTATTGTGTGAACTTAAAACATATTAAGACAAAAGTACATTATTTAACCAGTGTCTTTTATATTTGTATCAAATACCTACATGTTGTAGGATAATAACGTTTGACTTTGACAGCGAATAAAATAATTAGCTTGAACATAAATGCGTGATATTATGTCCGATAACAGAATTATACTAACTAAACGACTAAATATTTGTTCATTTAGGTAGTTAGTAATATTTTCGCGGAATAATTCACAAGTATCCACAGGTCACAGCTACAAGGTTCCATGTTCAGGTGAAACCGACCTAATATATTGTTAATACCTAGTTACTAATATAAACTATAGGTAGTTATAATTTATAAAATATATATTTCACCGGTTTTCTTCGTTGAATTTTCTTATGACATAACACGGAATAATTTCGTTCCGAATTGAACACAAACCAAAAATCCGATTTCTTTGGGCGAGCTAAATCGTTTCAGCGTAAATCTATCAGCTGTCATTATTGACGACAGTGTGATTGATCCCATCGAATCACCCTTGAACAGAAAAGATCCATTTTTTGTGTTGCCAGGCGAGGTGTTGGGTTAGGATTTATCGATAAAAATGAGTCTCTAATATTCCTTTAAAGTATCGGTAATTGAAAACAAAACACACTGTATCTTTTAGTTCTTGCTAAATGTTCAAAGCGTTTTCAAATCAAAGAGCGTCAGCAAAATGACGGGGCCCCCCACAAGAGGGCAAAGCCTGCGGGGTCGCGGGACTATTTCCATCACCGGACCCCGGAACATAAAGGGCTATGAAGGACACCGTGGATTTTAGTCAGTAACACCCCGGGCAGGGCGGGAGGACTCATTTGATGATTTTACGAAGAAAAAAATAAAGCGTTTTCAAATTGCTGCGTCAACCTTTGTCCACAGGCAGCGTGGAGGAATGGCCGCCATGTCTAGTGCCCCCCTACTCCTGGCCAACACCATGATGACCAGCAAGCTGCAGACGATGACGTCAGATTTGCTGGACCAGTGAAGAACAAAAACAGGGATTATGAGTAAGTACTACTTTTTTAAAACTACTAATGTACTATGCAGTTCAACTATGAAACAGAGTTGCTGATACCATATTGTGACGTCATGCACCCCTTATTAACACGTTTACGCTTTCTACTAAACAATTATCATGTGAAAATAACTGTAACAAGATAATAAAGTTAAAATACGCCATTAAAAATTAATTTCCACGAAGATATTTATTTTTAAACGAGTGACTTGACAGATAAAGGTCATTGATACTCTCTTTCTTAATTGACCCGCATAGTTACTTACTTTGTGGGGTTAAAAAGGCCCAGGGACTAGCGACATTCGGGAATGGGAATAGATTTCAATTACATTTTCGTTCTCGATTGAGCAACTCGTCAAAACTATGTTATGTGCTCCATCAGAAATACAATAGTTTCTTAAAAGTTGGGATTTCCGGAATCTAAGTTACTTTGACGAAATCTTTGTGATGTAGCGAATGTTTTAATCATTCGTATATTTATATAAAAAAATATACTTGTTATCGTCGCAAATCATATTTTGATTAAGTTACATCTTGTCACTGTATAATATACCTACTTATGCAAACACAAAAAAATATGAATTTCAAGGGCTACTATTGCGGTTCCACCTTAACATAGACCCATTGCCCTAAATATATTTGCATTAACGGGAATAGATTTAGATGTAGGAGCCTCGAGACTGGCTGAATCATCGAGAGACTTGTATCCGACTCTCGTTGATTCGGGTCGGGTCATGGATGATGTTGATGATGATGACAATTACAGAAAGAGAAACAACCTGATTACCATGTTCTAGGGAACAAAAAAGATTGTCGTGGTCAGAAATGCACAAATTTTAATGCATTTCCCACTGTCCAGTCACATCTACAGAGTTGTCCCACTAGTGGGAATGTCTTGAAGTACCACAAATATATTCAAAGTAAAAATAAAAAATTGTTACTAGTGCTAATTTTTTGATTTTTTGAATGCTATTAACTTCAATTTCTTTGAAGTTTCAACTTTGTTTATAGAACAGTTAACACAACTTGCTTATAAAATCACTCAACAGCGAGTAAATACATAAAATAAATACTTACATACGCATTATCATATAATATTATCTTAGATTCCAATTATCATGTTACTAAAAAATGTTATGTAGGAATTTTCATACATCTATAGTAAATTGTAAGTAAACTAATAATTATCAAACTACTGAAATCAGTAAGTAAATATTATTTCGTGCATAAATATTAAGTTATGTTGTAACATGTTACATGGATATTTATGTGATTTTTACCTGTTTACGTGACTGTGATTTTATACTCTGTCCATAGGCAATGAGAGCACAAATGTTTGGTTATGTGATAAATGAATAATGTATTATTTTATACAACTGGATTAATTAATTTTCGAGATTCATAACAAAGGGATAGCGTGGCATGTTTCAATAAAATTAATCAATGCTTTGCAGTCCAAACATTTGTAATGTTCATGTTATTGTTGTTATTTTATCAAAAACATGACAAGGCCTTATTTGCGAACATTTATGCTTTTTTTTTACGTGGTACAATCATCAAATGAGTCCTCCCACCCCGGGCTGGGCGGGAGGAACTGTCAGACTTGTACTGTCTAAAATCCACGGTGTCCTTCAATAACCATTTATGTTCCGGGGTCACGGTTATGGAATAAGTCCTCGCGACCAACGAACACTTATGCTAGCATCCAACTGAAAATTACACTTCTGAAAGAAAGCACACAATTAGGTAGTTATAGATGTAGATGTAAAAAGATGATGGTACAAGTTTAACTCAGTCTGGATAGCTACGCGGACTCTGCTCACTGGTGCATTCATAAGATCTTCAAGTAGGTAAAAGGAGATTATTTGGTGAGACAGGTAACTCAGTGATAGAGTCTAAAATCTCTCAAAACGTTACCGATGCATGCAGTAATGCGAAATGATGCAACTAGTTCACCACTAAAGTGGACAAGATGTCAAGATGACACATCTTTTCGCGTTACAGCATGCATATGTAACGTTTTGAGTGACTGTGAGACTCCATCACTCAGTTGCCTGTCTCACCAAATAATCTCCCTTTACCTTATATAGGTGACAGAGCACGCGATGCAGGATAGAAGATGACCATTGTCTGTGGAGCTTAAGATACTTTGAATGTATAGACCTCGATAACCAGTAGCTGGTAAAACTTTAGACCAAGCCCTTACCTCTAAAAATAGCTGCAAAACTATAAATATGAAAGTTCATGCCAGAAATAACGAAATTCTAGAAAATTCTCATACAAAAAGCAGTGTTTGTCAATCCAATACAAAACATTTTCTACGTGCTCATTATCGTCATTTCACTTCGTTCAGAAATTCTTTTTTGAAATAATTCGTAAGCCGCATAATATCGTAGTCAGAAACTATTTTATTAACATCATTAGTTTTTATTTCTGTGGATAAAATTTTCCTTCATTACTGAAAAAAACAAAATAATGATATTAAAGTTTCTCCTTAGTACTTACTTTATTTTTATTGAGGTTGTGAACCTGGTGTTTTTCCCCTTTTTTTATCGTGGTAAAATTATCAAATGAGTCCTCCCTCCCATACCGTCAGACTTGTACTGACTAAAATCCACGGTGTCCTTCATTAGCCCTATACGTTCCAGGTTCACGGTCATGAGATAATTCCCGCGACCATGAACATGGTGCTTGGGTGATATATTGTTACTGTCCTTTTTTTTCGTGGTAAAATCATTAATAATGAGTCCAAGTTAAAAGCAAACCAAACAGTTATAATTTCCAAATTATAGAATCAGGTGTTACTTACGGAAATCCGTGACATTAAATTTTATGAAAAATATCTTCTTTTAATTAAGCGACAAAAATCTAGACTTTGAAGAAACGACACGTGCACCTTTCCTGCATATACATAAATGCATGAGGACCGGAGAGTGTTACTGCATCCTGCATCCAAGCTTGGATTTTTGTCACGACATTAAGGCTGCCTGTCCATAAGAGCGGAGCGAGGCTGCGAAGCGAAATATTAACCAATAGAATTGCACTAAATCTTCACTCCTCTTCAGTTATGCAATCCTATTGGTTAATATTTCTTCGTTTCTCGCCTCACTCCGCTCCTGTGGACAGGCAGCCTAAAACATAAAAATGGAAAAAGTTGAGGATCAACCCCAAGCCCCTTCGCACACATCGCGACGCAAGTCTCCGATAACTTAAGACTTTGGTTGGTATCCATTGACGCGACCGTGCCTGTGTACGAAGCGCTATGGATTTGCATTGCGATAGTCGCCTGAATTCGTCGCATTGTATACGAAAGGGCTTATGGAATTTACACACAAAGCTGCTACTGCCTTTTGTGTACTTTTATACGCACCTACTATAAAATAAAAATAAATAAATAAAAATTAAAAATATCAGTGTACGAACAGTGCACTTTTTTTATATCTTGGTAAAATCATCAAATGAGTCCTCCCACCCCGGGCAGGGCGGGAGGGACTCTCTGACTTGTACTGACTAAAATCCACCACGGTGTCCTTCAATAGCCCTTTATGTTCAGGGGTCACGGTGATGAAATAAGTCCCGCGACCATTGCTTTTGTACCTAATAACTTTCATGAAGTATAGGTACCTACTTTGCATTTAGATTTTTCTATAGACATGAAATAAAAAGAAAATAAATTGTCAATACATTATTTATTTTATCAAATGGTTTATTTCAAGTGATTCCTGGAAACGGGCAATCAGAGAGAAGGACGTATTTATTTGAAAGATTAAACATTTGCCAACGAAATTAATCGAATTTAATTATGGGTCTCATTTTTTTTTTTTTTACCTGTTAAAATCATCAGATGAGGCTTCCCACCCTTACTGTCAGACTTGTAGGTACTGACTAAAATCCACGATGTCCTTCAATAGCCCTTTATGTTCCGGGGTCACGTGATGCTATAAATCCCGCGACCCCGGCAGGCTTTAGCCCTCTGACCGGGGCTTCGTCATTATGCTGACGCTCTTTGAGGCGCGCGTGGAACACGACGCGCCGTCGACCCGGGCATGGTCCTTTGTCAGACGGCGAGTTGCCCTTTACTCGCCGCCCACATGCCCGCGCCTACGGTGGCCGGAGATCGTCATGCGACGTCCGACGCCGTGGGCGTCCACCACCGAGGGAATTATGGGTCTCATCGTCTTACTATAGACAACCTCACTTGACGTACTGTTGGGTACAGGCTTATCTCTGCTGTGCAGTTTATCCAGTATACTGCATGTAGGTACCAATGGTTGTATTAAGTCCTCTAACTAGGTCGCTGGACCTATACTCTTTGGACTCCACTCGGTCACAGCATTACCCAACTTGAACTTGAACTGCCGATTGAGTTCATCTACGTGATTACCAATATAGAAAACTTTCGTACACTTCCTAATTTTGACTAAAAAATTTAAGGAACCTTTTCACAGCAGGCTACTTTTCGCCGTCTTTTGGTTTAAATCGTCTCAATAGGCAGATAGACTTGATCATTCACTTATGATAGAATATCAAACATTCGCCGTTTTTATTAATGTTGTCGAACTGAACTAGGAACAAAGTCGAGTATAGAGCCAAACTTCGCTACGAACATTTTGGCGATTTTTGTAACGAACGCTCTTCGATGGTCGTCAAAAAAATCTTCTTCATGAACATGAAGAAGAAATTTTGACCTTGTCATGACACACTTGTTAGTGGACTCGGCAAAAAGCTCACCAGAAACTTAGCAAAACGCTCTCGCGTTTGTTTTTGTATAATGCAACATACATAAGAATGCTCAATTACAAGTAAATGCCCAAGTTAATCAGCACAGGAGAATCAGTGATGTTTCAAGTAGCTAGATCAAAGAACATGTTGGAACGTGTCATGCCTGTTTCAGGGGTGACTTCAAACACGGAAGAGTTCCTTGTTTTTGAGACGTATCTCTGAAAGACAAGGAAGGCTGCTTCTATTTAATATTAATGTACACTACGTTAAACATAATTTTCGTACGACTTGCTCAAAAAAGTGACATTCTATGCCACAAAAAGCGAACATAACAATAGTCATTTTTAATCTGTGAAAAACAGGGAAAGAATGTTGTACTGAATTTCATTCTCTCTCTAGGGAGAGAATGTGATTTAAATTTGGAATACTTAGATTACGGTAGACTCGATCGAAAGCTAACCAGAATAATAAAACATTAAAAAATAAAGATTTCGAGTCGACAACATATATCCGCAAAATTCGGATTGTCGAGTATTTTGTAAATTTCTAATGATTTTCTGACCAGACAGATCGCAGCCGCCATTATTGACAACGGTTATCATGTTGAGTTTTTTTTTTCTTTCTTTATTTTCGGCCTATGACTTACCGTGACACCTACATTTAGTACCTTGATGTGTAGTATTTGGGACACACGTTTCACCCGAGCGAAGCCGGATTTTCATGTAGTTAAATAAAATTACGAAAACCGACGAGGCCGTATGAGCTTGATGCCTTTGCTTTTTTAATTTGCCGCGTTTTTGTATTCTTCAAATACATGAACGTTGAGTTTATTTTTACTTATTTTTATAAATAAGTTAATGTTAAATATTAATGTTTAAAATGCGTATCTCATATTATTACTGTGTTATTTTTTTCGCAAATGGTACGAAAAGTAGAGTATTTTCCTCGGTGATAAAGCTGTCTTAGTCTTGGGTGAACTTAAAATCCCTCGCTACACTCAGGACTCGTCTTAAATCCCTCGCTTCGCTCGTGATTTAAGTTTTTAACACCCTCGCTACGCTCGGGAGTAAACCTCGAGTCCTTCGTTACGCTTGCGATTTAATTCGCCACCCGCGACAGAAGACCCTGCTTTATCCCCTTGGTTAATAATCTACTATATATACATCCTACATTGTATTTAATTAAGTTTAACGTTGCGTACATTAATTTGTGTTGTGCTCGAAAGACATTTACTGCCGAACGATCTTTGTTGTTGTTAATAAGCTTTTCTGTATCTATGTGCATATTTTTGGGAAAGGCGAGAAAGACAAAACATTACATGGATTAAATAGAATAGCTTAACCAATCAAGACTATTAGCGTAAATTGGTAACGAAATCTTTATGAGTTAAGTAACAACAAGCATGTATTGTGATGTCTATTTTATTTAATACGATTTTAATATTGAATGAAAATGATAAGTTAACATCTAAGTACTATAATTATATATGTATATACAATTTCATTTATTGAATATTTTACTACCCACGTTATTTTTGGACCTTGTTAGCAACACTGGTTTGACTAACAAGTTATTATGATTCATGGACAGATGAATGATTCATAACTTGTCGTTAACATCCCTTTCAAGGTATTGTCCCGATTCGTCCCAGCAGCGACCCTTCACTCTTTTGTCCCGGTACTATGAAAAGTGCGTTGCCACGGAAACCTTTATAAAAAACATGAAACCAAACTCCATGCTGTATGTATATGCCCATTTTATCTCGCAATAAACTTCTGTAGGCTTTTGAAACTCAATATCACTTTGCCCGACCACAGAATTCGCTCATTCAGGCAATTTTTGTGAATTTGAATGAAGTTTTTACTTCAAAAAGTTTAAAATTCAAGCAACAAAAATGCAGTCGGTTAACGACCCAACAACGAAAAATTCACTCCCAAAAACTTTTGTTATTTACTTTTTGAGAAAGAGTTTATAATCGAGATTTTGAGATTATACACTGTAGGTAAATAACTGTATTTCATTTAGGATTCTGCACCTAAATTGTAAAATGGAAACCAAATACAAAGATTTTCCTGTCCGTCCGTCCGTTGCCAGGCTGTCTCTCATGAACCGTGATATACATAATAAATGTACATATCATATTTCTATTGTCGCTTTAACAAAAAAATATATAATATCGCTAATATTAAATATCCTCTATCAGAAATGATTTTGTTTGCCGTTTTTACAGATGATGTTACGGAACCTTTCGTGCGCGAGTCCGACTCACAGTCGGCCTGCTTTTTTTGTTTACACAAAAGACATTTTAAGTGAAGTTTAAATCCTCATTAAGTAGAAAACTAAATATTGAGAGTCTTTTTGTAGGTCTGTCAACATCATAGGTGTCAAAAGTGAATGTTTTATTATGGTTGATATATGCGGTCAGCATATTAATTCTCACGTTCTTTCCAAAGAGATAATTATGCCAAATATTTGGCGCTTAACATTTGGCATAATTATCTTCAGTGCCCAAAATCCACTCATTATTTTTCAAAAACCTTCCTCTTAAAGTTTTTTAGACGACGATTAGTGTTTAAGAAACCCAAATAGGTTTTTCTTACGTGGTAAAATCATCAAATGAGTCCTACCATCCAGGGTACGACGGGAGGGACCGTCAGACTTGTACTAACTAAAATCCACAGTTACCTGACAGTCCCGCGATCCCGGCAGGCTTTACTCCTTAAGAGGTTCCCATCACTTTGCTGACAGCTCTTTGTGAGGCGACGACGCGCCGTCACACCGCTTCGCCGTTTCTTGGAAGTGATGCGAATATTTAGTTTCTAAAGTAACGAAACAGCCAAGCCGACTTGGCTGTTTCGTACATGTTTACTGATATTATGTAGAATTTGGGAAATTAGGGTCGGTAGCGCTTCTAAATCTACACTACCTATAGTGTAGATTTAGAAGCTTGGCTCTACATGAGATCTAATATCTTTTTCACAGAGCAAACCTTATGAGATCGTCTTGGCAACATTTTACATGAAATGTTTTTGGCGGGATTTCAGTTATTTTTGTAAGTGGGGGGCGGAAGTTATAAATTTATCTGGAGGCATGGTAGTGTTTTTTGCTGGCAATTCAGGAATTAGCCAAACATTTTGACGATCATCAGTGTAGTGACGAAATTGTGTATCAGTGAGCTATTCAATCAAAACTTAGTCAGCCTTACTATAAAAACTTAAACATCTGTTGAACACTACTTGTCTAAAAAACTGTGACTGCAAAACGGACCTTATTTCAACGTCTAACATTTACCTGACATTTTTTTGACAAGTGCTAGCTATGCTAGTCTCTCTCAAGATCTACAGATCTTAGCTTAGCTTTTCACATGTTTTGCCGTAACACAAGAATTTTAACATACATGTTATTTTAAAGTTAGTTCAAATAAAATGGTTATTTTATTCTATGACTCTCTCCGTGCTCAAATATTCGATCTTGTAAAACCATCAAAATCTCTTTATTAACTCATTATATCCGCAGACAAACTTGCGTTATGTGAGTTTCAGCTGTGTCAGTTTCTGATGCGATTCGAAACTTGATTTTGAAAACGCGTCTTTAAAAACTTTGTCGACGTTATGCAAACTCTTTGAATCTATCAGTTCTTTTATGGCTTATGCAAACTATGTCACATTTACCAATATAATAAAACGGTAATTTGAAAGTATGGCAAATATTTTTTTATGCCATTAAGTTTTATATATTTTGTGATATCCAGATCAACACTCTTAACATTTATTTGTCTTTTTACAATTCAAAAGTGCTTGTGACAGGCCTACTTGAAATAAATTATTTGATTATTTTTTTTGATTTTCTTGTTTGGGCAACTGAACTGATGTGGAACTAAATCAGCGTACCTGATATTTTGTCAGTTCAACATAATTTTAAAAGGTTCCAACCAACCTTATTTATAAGAAAGAGAGAGAGCAATAAAAAATGAGAAAGAAACACAACTGTAATACGAAACAATTAGGTAGATACTTGACTGTATTTGCAAGTCACACCAGTTACTAATCTAATTGTTATAAAGAATTAAAATAGCAGCTCTTTTAATTATGGCAATCTTGTTAATTGCAGATGGCAAGTGGTCTGGAGAAACGTGCTCGCGTTCGTGTACCTGCACGCTGCAGCATCGTACGGCTTATATTTGATTTTCACTGGAAAAGTCAAATTGTGGACAGTTTTATTTGGTAAGTACTTCTTTTTATAATTCATTATTTCATTTCATTTCATTTCAACATCATTTCATTTCATCATCATTTCATTTCATCATTTGTTACAAAAAGTGTGATAAATGAAGAACTGCTCGACCGATTTTGTGCAAACTTCACATAAACTATCTACTTAACAAGTCCAAACAAAGCCTTAACATTTAGTTTAGTTAAATGAGCCCGTTGTTAAGTTATAAAATTACAACGAAAAGTGGCATTGTTTTTTATATTTATATATTGATAAAAGCCTACCTAATAATAGACGACCCTAAATAATTTGACTGAGGTGTCGTAATTTCACCACTACACCTAAGTTTCATCAGTTCAGTAAGGAGGCAAGCATAATGCAATCAAACGGTGACAATTATGGCGTCAAATTCAAGACGGATTTAGTCGAATCAGTTGCGACGATTAGATTAACGAGGATTCGAACTAGATTCAAGATCAAAACGCCAAACTGGCTGCTCCAAGTGACGTCACGACAAGGTCTTAAAGAAACTTTGTTATTTACTCCACTGCACAATAAAGAGCTTTTAATAAAACAGGCAGAACAAAGACCGCTTGTTAATTGTGATATCTGTGACCTCTTGTGAGCCATCTTGACATTTAATTTATTTTATTCATGGTTCTACAAATACGACACGATTTTACAGGGATTTTATCCAGACATTTTAGGCTCATTTCGTACTAGCTGTTAAATGAATATTTAGTTGCCTAAATTCTCAAGTCAAAGGAAAACTAAAAGAATAGGGTGGCATTTAGTCCGTCATAGTTAGTCTCTCCGCTCTACTAGGCCTCTAGGAGGATTCCTTTGATGAATTTCAGACGAAACTAGTCCAGAATACTGTAGTGTTATAAAACTGTACCGTCAGCACGAGTTTTCAGTATTTGAGACGTAAAGTAAACTGGAACTTTGACGACTTTAAATTGACAATTTGCAAGGAAAAAATCAGTTCCCTTCTTTGCACCCAAGCGCGGTTCCCGATTTTCATAGAAGAAAACGCTGTAAATACTGGAAAAAACTCTGTAAAGTAAAATAGTGAAAACTCGTGCTAGGGGTACTGATCTCAATGAAATGAATTAACCAACATGAAAACTAAGGTATTCCAACATTTTTTCTGCCTGAAACCTAAAGTAAGAAACCCTGCCTGAAGGGACCTAATTTGAATTATTTTGAATGATTTGGCCAAAGAAAGATAGAACGGATTGTACCTAGGCAGGGTTTCTTGAAAGGGGTCCACGGACCCCCTGGGGGTCCCTGGCATGTGGTACACAGGGTACGTAGTAGTGGTTAATGATCTCGATAATAAAAAGAAAAATGGATTCTCCGGGAGCTGAATGACAAAGACAAATGACGGTTCGTCTAAAAGATAGAGGTCTAAGGATGATATGATGAAAGGAGTAGAATGATTCGGGTGACGTCTTGATAGAGGAGAAATTGGAAGAAAAACGTGTTTGCGCCGACCCCAAATAAAATGGGATAAGGGCAGGAAGATGATGATGGTTTTATACTACTTGCAATACATAAAACTCATACCTTTCCTGTGCAAGCTTCAACGCAGAGTAGTAGTTACCAATTTTTGACTAAATTACCTAACATTGTAATAAATTCATAATAGTATGAATTTATTACAATCTTTGCAAGAATGTTCGAAATAGAAGAATATTTTAACGAGAGACATATTTTCCCAGTATAATTTATTCATCGTTCATAGTATTATATTTATTATACCTAGTATTTTTACTAACTACCTAGAATAGTCACTAATATCGGAATGGCAAAATGGTAGCGACCATTATTAGTAACTATTCTTTGACTGAATGAAATTGTTTATTTCAGACAGAAATAAGAAAATTATTATTGAAAATTCGTAATAGTCATAAGTAGACGGCACAGACAAAATGATTTTATTATTTATTTCTGTTTTCAGGAGTTAGCTTCGCCATTATGTCTGGTATGGGCGTGACGGCCGGGGCCCACAGGCTCTGGGCACATCGCTCCTATAAGGCACGATGGCCACTGCGGCTGTTCTTGGCTTTCATGCAGACGATGGCCTTTCAAAACCACATCTATGAATGGGTGCGAGATCACAGGTCAGTCTCTACATTTTTTTAATAATAAACTAGCGATTTCCACAATATTTTCCATGTTAAAAAATAAATTAAAAAATTACTTAAAAAAATAAAGTACAAACCTTTAGAAACCTTCCTCTTGAATCACTCTATCTATTAAAAGAAACCGCATCAAAAACCGTTGCGTAGTTTTAAAGATTTAAACATTCATAGGGACAGACAACAAGCGACTTTGTTTTATACTAAGTAGTGATTATTATTATTATATAATAAATTATCCTTTTAATCTTTGATAATATTATAATGACAAAACATGTCAGCTAACTGTTGGCTTATACTTAGTAACACAGATACTCAAAAGACGCATAGTGTAAAATACCGGAAATTTTTTAGCCGGTTTTCTTTGTTTTTATTGTAAGGCAACACTCTATCTAGATGTTCATTATAATCTAAGTATTAAATAATTATATTTACTAATATTCAGTAGTACTACTGACAGTTACGTAGATAAATATTCATTAATACTCTAAGCTAAAAGTAGTTTTTCGCTATTTTCTGTGTTACCGCGTATTTCTACTAAACTGCGCATCAGATTTTAATTCTATTTTTACCATTGATTTATAAAACTGATTCGAGAAGGTTTGTGTGAATAACACAATAACATTGACATAATGTTATAATACTGAAAACGTGATGTTCTTCAAAACGTGCGAAGTACGCGGCTGATCTCTAGTTTACCTACTTATAAATTGGCAAATACAGAATTGTGTATCAATTAAATTAGCGTCTAGATCATTTTCGTTATAATATACCTCGAAAAACAAGTCGATTTTTGCCTGTGTTTGCCAAATGAGTTACAAAGCGTTGACGTGGCAATAACACTGCTTCCAAGGAACATAGCAACACACCCAGAAAATAATAATGGCAATGTTATTATTTGCCAGCTCCATTATAATCCATTAAGTATAGTAAAAACGTGACTCCATTTTCAAATTTACGAATTAGCACTGATTTTCGGCATCTGGACTTTGGTTACTATTTATTTATTGGGTGCCATGAAAATTAGGCTCTTGTTAAGTTTGCTTTGAATATCAAAGTTTATTGTAAACTTATTTGACAACTGTAAACATGAACGGTGCTCGAGCGTTAAATGCTTGTACACATAATAGACGGTTTATAAATACTATAAGTCAGGTAACCTTACCACCATGCCGGATATGTCGATAATAATTTTGTATCTGTACGTTGATCGAGGTTTTTGCACCACTTTGTAAACAACAGTATTTATAGTTTCACTCACGTGTGTCTTATTAGGATTCCCCGGCTAGTTTTGATATGCATATTAAACTATTTGATAAGCTATATAAATTTTAATTTTAGTTTAATTTAGTAACATCTGTAAAATTTTAGTATTGATTTTAGTTTTTAAAGTTAGTTTGTAAAAACCTATAGGTATTATTTTTTACTAGCTTAGTTTTTAATTCTACGATAAGTCGACGACGTCTTAGTGTTTTGCATGCAACACAAATCAATAATTAGGTCTAAGGACAACGCTGTTGGCGCAGTAGCCGCGAGATTGGTTGCTGGGCTGCGTGTTCACGTAGGGAATCCTACTATCTTATCTCACCGAAATTGTGGATGTATAAATAAAACATTATTAACATCATAAAGTTTCTTCATTTTGCAGTGAATCCCAAGAAACAAAAAAAGGGTGTACAGTTTCGAACTATACTGCCAGATGTTCGAAAACTTTTAATGAGATTTTATACACGTATTTTTAACTTTAACCCACACCCGAATTTTATTTAATAGTAAATAAGGTTTCAATTTATATTTTCATAATAAAGTTATATCAGGACGATGTCTATACATTAAAGATTTTGAAATAAAAATATGTGGGTCTTTATAAGAAACGAAACTAAAATAAATATTTTCAGAGTTTTTGTCCATCTAGGTATATGTTTGCAGTCACACGAATCATACATCAAACTAGGTACTGAATGAAATTGAAGTTGAATTGTAGGCTCTATTTTATAGCAGGAAAATACAACAGTGTCCCAAAAATAAAAAATTTAGAATAATTACTTGTTTCTAAATTCCACGTTTACGAAGTCGCGAGCATAAACTTACGAATACTCGTACATAACTTCGCCTGAAATTTGGACTAAAATAGCTTAAATTTGGCTGAGTTCATTGCACGAAATGCATTGCATACATTAACATCAATAATTAGATTCGTGACTAACAGGTATGCACTTAATTACAATGTTATAATATCACGTTTAGATTCCCATGTTAGGTTGGTTTTCATGAAAAAACACGTGCCTGAAATCACTATCTATTTAAATAAACAGTTAGTTAAATCTAAATAGTATAGCTAGGGTTCCGTAGCAGGATATATAAAAGAGGAGTCGAAAGTATATAAGAGACCTTATTAGTTTCCTCATGCCCGTCGGACCGCAGCTTAGCTTACAGATGTAAAATTAAATCTCGCCATAGTACAAAGTTCCTCGTAATAGTAAAAACTTTGTTACTGCATTCGAGGCGGAATATTCGGAAATAATACCGTAAAATGGAGCCGAGAACATGAACATAAACTTTCCCTACTTATATTCAAGTGTACAGCAGGTTACCTGTCGTATGACGCAGGTCCTCATCGGACACGGAAATTTCGGGATAATGACGAGGCCGTCTCAGAGGGCCAAAGCCTGCCGGGGTTGTGGGACTTACTTAATTACCGTGACCCCGGACCATAAACCGAATGCCAAATTTTATCAATTGAAAATTAACCTTCTACTATTTGTGATAAGGTTAATTGAAAGTCTATTAAAAAAATGACAGATTGTTGCAACTTGATGTGCTGGCGTACGTGTATGTACCCTTAAATAGTACAGAACTATTTTAGGGTACATGGTGTACACATAAAGTGGAAATGTTTATTGTTATCACCTGTACCACATAGTGTGGATATAATATTACCTACATAGGTCTTAAAGCCGCTGTACACATTGCAGGGTCAGTGGGCCAGCATATTGGGCCAGCGTGTACAGATCTACTTGGCGGTATGTTCCTAGTTGGCGGCAGTATTGGCCGGCCAACCGAATGTTGTCAGTTCTTCGTACCCCAAATTGTTGTTGTAAATGTTATTTCGATGGCGAATTACTTGACTAACGAAATCTTTTCTGGTACAGAGTCCACCACAAGTTCACGGAGACAGACGCAGACCCTCACAACGCGAAGCGAGGTTTCTTCTTCTCCCACATCGGCTGGCTGATGGTGCGCAAACACAAGGATGTCTTCGAGAAGGGAGCCTCCGTTGACATGTCCGACCTGGAGAAAGATCCGATTGTTATGTTCCAAAAGAAGTAAGTACACTACACTACGCACTACACAAGTGCGTACCTAGTGTGTACTTACATTATGTTGATTTTGTTGTCTATTTCTTTGTTTTTACTTATCCAACTGGAACAGCAGTAAATGGAGGACAACTTTATAAAAGGTCATAATAACAATAAATGAATGTAAATAACGAACAACAAAAATAGCATGTTTTTGCAAAATGATAGTTGTTCATTGAGAGAAAACAGTTATGGCTGATGTAATTATATTTTAATGATTTTTTTTATTTAGGCTTTTCTCTCCCACTCCTGGGAAAAGGCCACCCACCACTCCTTCCATATTTCGAAATACTGAGCGGGTCCTACCAGTTCGGATGGAACCTGTCCAGTTCGTCTAATAAACAACAACCAACTTAAACTGCTGCTACATAAGTTGTACAATTGGCGTTAGAACAAGGCGCTAGTCTAGAGTAGATAGTAATGGTGAATAATCTTTTTTTTATCGTGGTAAAATCATCAAATGAGTCCTCCCGCCCCGGGCATGGCGGGAGGGACTGTCAGACTTGTACTGACTAAAATTCACGGCGTCCGGAATGGAATAAGTCGGAATGGAAATAAGTCCCGCGACCCCGGCAGGCTTTGGCCCTCTGTGAGGGAGCCCCGTCATTTTGCTGACGCTCTTTGAGGCGCGCGTGGAACACGACGCGCCGTCTAGCCGGGTATGGTCCGACGGTGATTAATCTTAACAAATTCTAGATATAAATTATTTTGAACTTTCTAGACTTTTCGGCCGATTCTATCATTATCGTCTGAGTAACTAAATGATGTTTTAATAAAATGTACACAATTCCTAGAATTATTTTGTAAACAGAGGCAGCTAAACCGTTAAATTAACTTGAATAAGTTGAACCTGGACCTGTTTTTTATAGGTATTCTATTACTTAAACAGCTGAAATTTAATCCTTCGTTGGTTATTTTGTAAGTAGAATTTAAGCTGTTTACTTGTCTAGGCTGCCTAAAAAGAAAGATAACAAATCGACCATACTTCTTAATAGTATACAATTAACATTTAATAGTTATTTACTTTAGTATAAAAAAGGTTGCCCTAAAGGTATTGGGGGTGCGTTATCCAACCTCGATAATACATATAGATACACAATATATCTTTGACAAAACGCTCCGCTATCCTACTTTTACCCTACAAAAATTCAAGAGTGGAGCAAAAAAAAAAATACAGCCGAGCGCCGTCTTATTTTTTTTCCATCTATTTCCAGAACATATCTCGTGGTGATGCCAATCCTCTGCTTCATAATCCCCGCCTGGATCCCCGTCTACTTTTGGGGCGAGAACGCCTGGATCTCGTGGTACGTGGCGTCCATCACCAGATACACAGTGGCCCTGCATTTCACCTGGCTCGTCAACTCCGCGGCCCACATTGGGGCAACAGACCCTACGACAAGTAAGTGATCAAAATTTCACTTTTAACTTAACCAAGTCTTTATGAACATTCGGTGAAAGTTGGAAAAAATGCAGCGAATACTTGACCCGGTTATGGATCGGTTAACAAATTATTGATCGAATTATTACTGTTTTTTTTACTATTGTGTGTAACCGTGTACTTTGTTATTAATGGCACAGATTTGACTTTGTATTTTGACTTTGTAATTTCGGCTCTAAAGGCATTTTCTTTGGAGCCAAAGTACAAAGTTAAAGTAATTGTGTTTCAAGAAAAAGGTTACTTAAATACGTATGTTATTCCTTTAAGGCAGAAGCTAATTTATACTGGATTCTGCTTGCGAATTCGTTCGGCTGGAAATTAGGCCACCGAGCGACCCCCGTCTTACAGTATTTATTACTTTCTAAGCGTTATTTTTTTCTTTTACTCAGCTCCTAAGAGCCAAAACATGTATATAGGACAGTGCCTATAACCTTCCTCAATAATTGGGTCATGCAATAGAAAACTATCTGTTTATAATTTGACCGGAGATTACAAACAAATCAAATTCATAATATTAGTAACTAGCTGATGCCTCCGCTGCTGCTCGAAAATAATCCCACGGGAAATCAGAATAAAAACTATCATTTATGTGTATATTCAGATTATAAACTATCTGTGTACCAAATTTCATCCAAATCCGTTGAGTAGTTTTTGTGTGAAAACCTAACAAACATCCATCGAAACAAACTTTCATATAGTAGTATTATACTACATTGAGCATTTCAGGCCCGTTACCCCGTTTTAGCATGGAGTTATATTTTTGATTAGGGAATTATGGTCCATATTATTGGAATTTAAATAAAAGTCTCTTCAGACATTTTACTTTTTCGACTGGACTGTTGGTCTAGTGGTTACTGACCGTGACTGCTATGCCCGGGTTCGTGGGCTCGATTCCCACCCAGGACAAATGTTTGTGTGATGACCACGATCATTTGTTCTGTATCTGGGTGTAATTTATCTATAATACGTATGTATTTAGAAATATATAAGTATTTCATGTGTGTATCAGTTGTCTAGTACCCATAACAACAGCTCTGCTTAGCTTGGGACTAGATGGCGTTGTGTGATAGTTGTGGAATATTATTATATTATATTACGTTTTATTTATTTACTCTTGTACAATTGTCGTAGAAATAAAGCTTACGATTAATTTATTACATAGTTTTGAAGGTAATTATTGCAAAAAGTACAGTTAACATTAGAAGTTTCAAACTAATGAATGTTTAAGTGTGCTTGTCTGAAGTTACAAAAATGATTTATTATTCCAACTATGCAAATATTAAGAAAATTTCAAACATTGATGAAAAAACTTAATGTTCATTCGAAATTACTTCTATTTTTGAAAAAACTAAGAGTTTTAGTGACTAGTGTTTCATTTGATTATTAAGTATTATTAATTATTACAAGAAAATAAGTTGTTTTTGAATGTAACGAAAAAGAAAATTACTAAAAACTTTATCTGTTTGCCTGAAAGATTTGAAATTTTAACCAACTTTTAATAACTAATCATGACTTCTAAATCCTAAAGACTATCAACTTTTCCATTATTAGTTAGATACTGGTTTGTAACTCAATTGCTTGAAGAGACAGGTTTATACCCTCGAACATCAAATAAAGAAAGAAAGAAAAAACCTTTATTTGGCTTGCCAACAAGACTAACAAACAACTTAAACCACAATAAGAATATAAGTTTTGGCGATAGGAGTGGACTGTATTATTTGTTAATTTATTTTCTCGTAGTAATACAAACTATTAAATTAAGCCCCACAAAACCGTTGTAATGGTTTGATTGTGGGATCGATTATTTTTTGTGAACAGTTGTTATTATTTTCTTGATTAAAGCTGATTATTGACTAATGGCAGCACTTTCACACATTACTAAATAAAATATTTTTAATTTATTTTTATTCTTTTCACTCCTTATTTTTATGAGTTTTGATGGAATAAAACTAAGTAATGGCAATAAAAATCTAGGTAATATGCTAGCAGAAATATTCCCAACAACGGAGCGAAGTTTAAATAATCTTACAGTAATATTTTTTTTAATAAAAAATACATGAAACATAGACGATACAAAAAAAGAAATAAAGTAAAAAATACCAAGAAGTTTGCAACAATAACAAACATAACATTATGCCTCTCACGGCGGCTCCTTCGCAGAATGTCCACTTCTCAAAATGTCCACTGGTCGCAAAATGTCTCTTTCGCAGAATGTCCACTTCGCAAAATGTCCCTTTCGCAGAATGTCCACTTCGCAAAATGTCCCTTTCGCAGAATGTCCACTTTTTCTGACTTACTTTAATCATAATTCATTTTATATATATTTGTTTTTTTTTTTTATCGTGGTAAAATCATCAAATGAGACCTCCCACCCCGGGCAGGTGCTGTCAGACTTGTACTGACTAAAATCCACGGTGTCCTTTAATAGCCCTTTATGTTCCGGGGTCACGGTGATAGTATGAGTCCCGCGACCACTGCAGGCTTTAGCCCTCTGAGAGGGGGCCCCGTCATTTTGCTGACAGCTCTTTGAGGCGCGCGTGGAACACGACGCGCCGTCGACACGGGCATGGTCCATGGTCGGGCGGCGAGTTGCCCTTTACTCGCCGCCCGCATGGCGCGCCTACGGTGGCCGGAGATCGTCATGCGACGTCCGACGCCGTGGGCGTCCACCACCGCGGGTGGAGCGGAGGTGGGACATTGTCCTCGCACGGCGCGCCTCCTCCTTCGCGAGCATGACGGCTTCGCAGAAGGAGGCGACCGCTTCCCACTCCGTCTCGCCCCGCAGCATGGCCGCGACCAGTGCTCGGCGCGAGAGGGCTGGCATGCATACGTTATTGAGTGCGAATAGATATTTATTTAAGGTGATGAAGTTCGCTGATAGTTCCTTAGAGCCCGCTTGGGTCACGGACGCGCATTCGTCTCGGGCCCTAGTCCTGGATCGGACGGTGAGTTACCCAACACTCGTCGTTCGTAAGCCCGAAACTACAATAATTTTGAAAAAATTAAGTCAGCGTCTTTAGATATAAAATGAAATTGCTTGTAAGAAATCGAAATTGTAAAAAATAAAAAAAAACACAAATAAACACACGTCAAACATGATGTGTGTAAGCTAATAGCTAAAATGAATTATGATTAAAGTAAGTCAGAAAAAGTGGAAATTCTGCGAAAGGGACATTTTGCGAAGTGGACATTCTGCGAAAGGGACATTTTGCGAAGTGGACATTCTGCGAAAGAGACATTTTGCGACCAGTGGACATTTTGAGAAGTGGACATTCTGCGAAGGAGCCGAATGAAATGCTTAGAAAAACTCTAAGTCCATTTATAACTGCTAAATAGTTCACGGTCGATGTGTAAACTGTACAGGTCTGGTTGTTGTAGATCGCGTGATGTTTGTTATGTAATAAAGACTACTAACTACCAACATCCTGGTGTTTCAGACCATTTATTTGTTCAGTTACAGAAATTCAGTATTGCATTTGATCATACTTATACCTACTGCTGTTGATGATGTAATAATATTAGGTATAACGCCATAGTAGTTACATACAGTTATTTCTGTAGACATTACATGATTGTGTTGTTAAAAAAAAAACCATTGCGGAATGGACAGTGTACACATTGATGCGTCCACAGTCCAATCCCCAATGGAATAATAATAATTATATCTTAAAAATATATCAAGGGATTGAAATATTCGAGCTAGCAGAACACAAATGCCCACCGCATTCGCGTTCTTGTTGGAATAAGCATTCACTTTACTCAATCAGAAGGTCTGTCCTGTCCGCAGTAGGATTTATATTTCCACAATAAATTACATTTAGTATGATATTAAATTCTGCGAATCTTTTTGGTCTAAACATAATCAATGGGCACATAGCTCTGGGTCGATGGCGATTCACGTTGCGTACCACGCGCGCCATAAAGAGCTGTCAGCATTCTGGCAGGACCCCTAGAGGGCCAAAGCCTGCCGGGTTCTTATCAGGAAACCAGGACCTCGGAAGGTTACAGGCTATTGAATAGAATAGCATAGAATAGAATAGAAAAAACATTTATTCGATATAGGACACACACACAGAAATAATAAAAAAATAAAATTAAAAATACAATAACAATTTTGCTGAGCATGTCCACACCAAAAGGGTTACCAACTCAGCATATGCTGGACGAAAGACACCCAGCGCTGGTTTTCAGTTGGCATCACGCAGTGACACACTATTGAAGGAACACCGCCTATTTTAGTCCGTACGAATCTGTCAGTTCCTCCCTTGCTGCCGTGTGCAGGAGGACACATTGGTATGATGATTATGCCATTTAAAAATAGGCAAATAGCTATAGGCTTATTAAAGTAATATTAATATTAGAAAACCGTTGAATAGTAAACGTATAATTATGATGATGAAATATGAGTCGTATCACTAACGCAACAAATTGCTTTTCCAGAAACATAGGCGCTACAGACAACAAGGCGGTCGCAATCTGTGCGTTCGGCGAAGGCTGGCACAACTACCACCACGTCTTCCCTTGGGACTACAAAGCGGCTGAACTTGGAAACTACAGCACAAACTTATCTACTGCCTTAATAGACTTCGCTGCTAAACACGGTAACATACATAATATTTTTATTATGGCCTTAGCACGATCGCGGGACTAACGAATTACCGTGACCCCGGAACGTAAAAGGCTATTGAAGGACACTGTGGATTTAAGCCAGTATGAGTCTGACAGTCCCTCCCGCTCTGCCCTGGATGGGAGGACTCATTTGACAATTTTATCACGAAATGACCGTAGCCCACTTTTTGCTCCTGGATTTTCAACTTTCAGGCAACCATTGAAAATGCAAAAGCCGGCTTATGTATATTATACATTTGTGATTAATGTGGCTATGCTTAATCTATACATATAATAAAATAGTAGGAAAGTCAAAACTGTACATTGAATATTTTTTTAAAAGAATACTTGGGGTGTGATCTACAATCGATACCGAAGCCAAAAATATAGTTTTTAGAATTTTTGTCTGTGAGTCTGTTTGTCTGTTTGTCTGTATGTATGTCCGGGATAAACTCAAAAAGTACTGGACGGATTTGAATGATTCTTTTTTTGTTGTATAGGTATTAAATCTGGTCAAAACATAGGCTATAAATTATTCTGGAAACTTGAACACCTGGCGCAGAACCGCAACAGACCAGCTAAACTATAAGAGATACAAAAATGGTGCGATAGCAAAAAGTGTTCCACGTGATGAGCATTTTCTGCCGAGAGAATAAAATTGAAGATCTGGAACACCTGATGTGGAACTCCAAGAGCCCAGCTACACTATAACATGTACAGGAATGACGTCTAAGCAAAGTTGTTCAGCCTGATGAGCACTCTCTGTTGACGTATAAAAATTGAGGATCTGGAACACCTAATGTGGAACTCCAAGAGCCCAGCTACACTATAACATGTACAGGAATGACGTCTTAGCAAAGTTGTTCAGCCTGATGAGCACTCTCTGTTGACGAATAAAAATTGAAGATCTGGAACACCTAATGTGGAACTCCAAGAGCCCAGCTACACTATAACATATAGGAATGACGTCTTTTTTTTTGCGTGGTAAAATCATCAAATGAGGCCTCCACCCCCACTGTCAGACTTGTACTGACTAAAATCCACGGTGTCCTTCAATAGCCCTTTATGTTCCGGGGTCACGGTGAAGGAAATAAGTTCCGCGACCCCGTCAGGCTTTGGCCCTCTGTGAGGGGGCCGAATGCCGGGCGCGAGAGGTCTCCGCCTATCGCCGCCGTGAGGACACGTCGGTGCTCTACTCAAGCTGGACAGTCTGGCACCGTGTGCTCTACTGTGTCCTCCGGGCGATCTTCGCAGTGGTGACACCCAGGCGTTTCCTCCTTTCTCATCAGAAACAGGTACCTCCCGAAACTTCCATGTCCGGTGAGGACCTGCATCATGCGGTAGGTAAGGACGCCGTGACGTCTCTCCAGCCACTCCTCAATGAGGGGTCTTACCGACGCTATTGAGGCGTGCCCGAAGAATGACGTCTTCGAATCGAATTTTTGCCGGGCTCTTGGAGTTGGGTAATAGACTTTTCAGATCTTAGTTTTGACGATCCCGTTGTCGCTGGCATAAGCAACAATATCCGCGTACGAAGTCGCGGGCAGAAGCTAGTGAGTAATAATTAATGCCATAATGGAGCTTCGTAAATGCAACCTAGATGTTGCCTTAAGTAACTTTTTTGGTCCGTTTTGTTCTTTATAAGACCTTTGAAAACTAACTCACTACTGAAATAATGAATACATTACGTTCGTTCATAGTTTTGTATTTTATTCAAACATTTCTAGCTGAGCTGTTATTCAAACATTTCTAACTTTTGTAATTTACGTGTCCCTCTGTGTCATGTCAAAGCAATACTTTCGCGCCCGGGTATCTAAAGCTGAATTGTTTGAGCAGCACTAAACAAAGCCAAATGGCACCTAAACTATTTCATTTTTGGCATCAAAACATCTTGTGTGTTATTTATTTCACAAGTAAAATAAATTTTATTTCACTGAACAGCTTTCAAATAAACAAGGGTGAGAAAATTCTGTTTTTGAAGCTCAGTTTTTCAGTTATAATAATAATAAGCTCGGCTATCATTGTGCCGATTGTCATTACTGCCAATGGCCTGATGGCAAAGAGCCTCGACGAATACCTTTCGAGAATCTCCTTGGGAAGTTGGATCAAGGGCCTGGTTCATAAGGCAGTACTTCTTGGCATACGGCAACCACCGGCGGCTTGGACCCCGCTCTCACATCGGTGGAAAACTATTTTTTTATATTTTTAAATGTTTTCTTTTGTATTTATTAATATTTGAAAATGTAAAAAAAGAATAAAGAGATCATAATAATAATCCACAAGTATCACACAACGAAATCTAGTCCCAAGCTAAACAGAGCTTATATTATGGGTACTAAATATATATGTTACGGTAAGAGTGAATAATTGAAGATTATTAATAATTATCTATTATTATTAATAATTACCAAAACTCGAGGTTAAAGTGATTAATTAATCACATTTGTCGGTTGTTATTAATAATTTGACCCTAGTAGTGATTAATGTAATAAATAAACTTCCTTCACAGGAGCAAGTCGACAGAGTCCCGCTCCGCGGGGCTCCTACTTGTGCGTGGTTAAAAAAAATAACCACGAAGACTTCTAACCTAAATTGTCCGAGTCGGGGTGCCAGCAAGTACCGAGTTTCTGACCTAGTTCTAACCGGCTAAACCAAGGTGTAACCGTCCACATGCGGTTAAACCTACGTGTATCATACTTATCTTCAGTTAGCACTAGGTTTAGCCGTTTAGTTTATTAATTTTATAACTTTTACTAATATGTGTCGCGAATTATTAATAATTACTACTAAAAGTAATAAATTTCGATCGTTTATTCACATTTACCAAAACATGTGGTTATTATTAATAATTTTGTAAAAATATTAATAATTTTCAATTAATCAGATTTACCGTAACATATACATATTATCGATAAATTATACCCAGACGCAGAGCAAATGATCGTGCTCATCACACAAACATTTGTCCTGGGTGGGATTCGAACACACGACCTCCGGCACAGCGGTCAGGGTCATTAACCACTTGACCAAAAGTTACCTACATAACATTTTTTTACATAGTTTTTTTTATTTATTTTACAGGTTTGGCTTACGATTTGAAAACAGTCTCAGCAGATATGATCCGACAGAGGGTGAACAGGACAGGGGACGGTTCCCACGCGTGGTCCAAGAAAAGTCTTGAAGAGGAAGAGCACTATCACCCAGAGAACCCGGTGTGGGGCTGGGAAGACAAAGACATGACCGAGGAAGAGAAACAATTCGCTGAAATCGTCCATAGAAAAACTGAATAGATTCCTCAAGTTATGGAATTTCTTTTATTTTTTCTTCTGTACGAATGAACGTCCCTATATCTTTTTCTGGTGACTGACTGTTGTTAATTTTGTAAGCATCAGTTAAATGATGTTTTTTACGCACATTTACAAATCGTGCCTGTAAAAACGATGAAAATTTGCTCAAAAATTTTTAGATTAGTATCTACTTACATCGTGTCACATCTCTATGAATCAAATGATAGAAAGTAATTCCAGTGTTTGTAATTTTGTAAATAACAAATCGTGAATGTAATGTAAACAAGTATACTTTAGAACATATCTAAGTAAATGTAATGCTTGAGAACTTTCTTGGTTTTGTTGTAAATGATGGTGTTACACATGCTTAGTAAAATTACATTAGATAAACGGCATTCGGCCGATTTCATGTATAAATCTAAGTAATATTTAATGCACACAAGAGATCGTGGATAGGTATTATTCATAAGTGACTGAATCGACTTATGTATGTATCTAATACTGTTAGTATTTAGTATATATTATTATATTTCGTACACTTCGTATGTGATATTGTTCTGATGGTGACTGTTAAAGATATTTATTTTTAATTTATTGCTTTATTAAGTGCCTGAACAGCGTCACGTTTGAAAACATATTAGCAAACTTTTAAACGAAGCTTCATTTAAGATGTTTCAGGCTCTTAGTGAAACTTGAAACAAACTTGCTGTAAGTTTTAATTTATTTAGCAGCAAAACATTACAAATGGAAAACTGCTTTAAATAAGTTTAATATTGCCCACTCTGAAACCCAATGAACGAGATATAGGTAAAATTACTGGTACGTTTATTTGTGAGGGCTTTAGTATAACATTTTTTGTAAATTAAATCTTAATACTTATTTTAATAAATTGTGAACCGTTGACATTTTGTTTTATTGACTTATGTTGTGTGAGATCATTTTACATTTCTAGACCGTTTGGTAAAAATATATGAGCAAGAAAACGCCTGGGATGACAACCCATCGCGTTAATTATTTCTGCTGATTTCTGCTCTTCTAATCGCGCAATCTTTAGCGTATTATAGGTATAGCTTGTTGTATAGTAACGCCACCATGTACATCCGACTCCAGGAAGAGAGCACGAAACCAATCCAATTGCAGAAAGGCGTGAGACAGGGAGACGTTATTTCTCCGAAACTGTTCACGAACGCGTTGGAGGACGTTTTCAAGCTCTTGGAATGGAACGGACTCGGCATCAACATCAATGGCGAATACATCACTCACCTTCGTTTTGCCGATGATATAGTCATCATGGCAGAATCGTTGGAGCACCTCAATGCTATGCCCTCAGTATCGTTTCCCAACGGGTTGGCCTTAAAATGAACATGGACAAGACGAAAGTCATGTCGAATGTCCATGTGGCGCCCGTACCGGTTGTTGCTGGGAATGATACTCTCGAAGTTGTAGACCATTATACTTACCTTCGACAGATTGTTCAGTAAGAAAGGTCCAACTTCGAGAAAGAGGTCGCCCGAAGAATCCAACTCGGATGGGCAGCGTTTGGGAAGCTACGTGATATCTTCTCATCGAGAATCCCGCAGTGTCTCAAAACAAGGGTGTTTAACCAGTGTGTGTTGCCAGTGATTACATATGGCTCTGAAACGTGGTCTTTGACTGCTGGCCTTTTAGAGAAACTAAGAGTCACTCAACGAGCAATGGAAAGAGCTATGCTCGGAGTTTCTTTGCGGGATAAAATCCGGAACACGGATATTCGGCGAAAAATCAGAGTCACCGACATAGCTCGTAAAATTTGCAAGTTGAAGTGGCAATGGGCGGGCCACATCGCTCGTAGAACTGATAACCGACGGGGAAGAAAGGTTCTCGAGTGGCGACCACGGACCGGAAAACGCAGTGTAGGTAGGCCTCCCACTAGGTGGACCGACGACATCGTGAGAGTCGCGGGCAACCGATGGATGCATGTGGCGAATTGTCGTTCGGCGTGGCGGTCTAAGGCGGAGGCTTATGTTCAGCAGTGGACGTCTTCCGGCTGATGATGAGGTATAGCTACAGTCTACAGTTACACGAGAACATTTAAGTGTATTGTAAGGATGTCTTTACATAAGAAGCAAGCTCAAATCATGCATGTTGGTCATGTGATATGTGATACCTATATCAATGATACTGGCTGTGCAGAAGTTCAAATTATTTGAATAAACCAAAAAAAATAGGAACAGCGACTATAGTACAATGGGATGTCACGCTAAAACTTCTAGTAATTTGAGACGCATGATATGTGTGTCAACATATCCAGGTATTTAACAGTACCTACCTATTAGAAACCTTAACATAATTTTTGTAAATTAAAATTGTTATTTGTCGAGATGTGAAAAAAAATACTTTCAGTAGGATTTAGTAATCCTCTAGTTACGTAATTTGTTTATTTATAGATTTTATTAATTGGATTTCAAAAAAAAACCTTATTTTTCTTAGAACTACTAGAGATTATGAGTATCTATATACTAAGAGAGAAATCTACATCGGAAATCTTATTTTTAGCTGAGCAAAAATGATTATCTTCGTTTATGCTACAGTTCAATCCGACATTTATTCGTTCTATATGGAAGGATCACGCGAGTAAATTACCTAATTGTGTTCAGCGGTTTTATTTGCATGGAAGCCATAAGGTGCAGGATAATTGAATGTTGTCCTTTCAAATTTTCTATTTCTTCTTCTTTTCTCTTATTTCAAGGATAAAATCATATAAGTATTCTAATTCTCAACTTAAAACAATATCTTTATTCTTAAAGCTGCGTGTTAGTATTTCTAGGTAATTGTAGCTTTCTTCCGCGTCTTGGTATACATTAATTTTGAATTTGACAACCAATTCCGATCGCTTATGTGGCGCCCTCTATTATAATAAAATGTTAATTATGTGTTACTGTGTCCGTCTGTATATACAGGCTCTTTCTTTTAAATTAGTCAAAAGGGAGAAATCCGCATCCATAAGAGTTACGAGAAAACTTTCTGAGGAACCTTTAGCTCTTTTGATGTTGACAATTTTGGCGTTTTTTTATTTTAAGCGTTTTTTTTTAATGCCGTTGGACTCTTGTTCATGTATCTAAGGATAATTTACATTGTATTGGAAGAAAATTGTTACTGTCTACGTACGCTTAAAACGGTGCTCTATAAGAAGTTACAGCAAAAATTAAAAATGAAATGGTGTGCACCACAGGTGTGCACAAACTTTCTAGTGAAAATATGGTAATTTAAACAATGGCAAAATGACTGTTCAGAAACTTAAAACTTCGATGATATTTTACTTCGGTCAAAAGTTTTTCGACCAAATTAAACGTCGGAGTAACGAAAAAAGTCGTATTCAGAATAGGTCAATGAAAAAGTGGCAAACGTGACTTCGATTTAGTAAAAAACGGAAAGATAATGGTTGAAAAGTTTTAGGTGAAATGAAATTCGGTCAAATATTATTATTACTTAAGATGGGTAATCAAGATTGATATTTTTTTCTTCGAAGTCAATCGTTTATAACATAAAGTACAGACCATGTAAGCCGTACGGCATTTCATCAAGACCTTATATTTCGAAATACCAATTGTAATGAACCTTCATACACGTAAGCATGAAGGCCTAAACAGTCAGAAAAAGACATTTCAATCTAGGTATATAAAAAAGTAGAAACCTTTTGGTAAGATTGGTTGGCGGACTATGAGGCTACTTTCAGATTGCGGTTTAGTAATAACTAACATCAACATTTTCATAAACAATAATCTATAATTATGTTTTAACATGTGGCACAGACTAGAAGTAGATTATTAATAAAATTCAACACAGCATTTAGGTACAAGTAGGTAACACTTAAGACAAACAGACAGTGAGCAAATAAATTAAATAAAATTAACATGTCTCAGCGAATAAATACTTAACTAACATTTAATAAATTATTAATACTATGTCTACATACAGATACAGATACGTAGGTACTGTAGACCGCGCATCAGCTGTAACCACTCAGATAAGCCAGCAAGACAAACTGTTACCACTGACATGCGGTTAAGCCTATAAGGCATTCACAACTTATTTTCTTTGACATAAAACACAATATTAAAGCATCTGGATTCTTAGCTTTAGATATTATTCTAATTAATTATGAACTGGCAAGATCTTGTAGACAGAATGTTTTGGTAGCCTAATGTTTTCCGTTGTGAATATTATCGTTCCCAATGATAGCTAGCATTTTCCCATCAGCGTAAGCTTTCAGCCATTCTGGATTAACAGAGTAGGCTGGTATTTCTTCTCCATGGTCAAAATGTTCTTCACCGAAGGCGTGGTCTTCATGCTTGAGAGGTCTCTTAGAGTCATCGTAAATAAATCCTCCATAGTGATCTGAATGAATATGTTCTTCAATATTTGTTGCAGCATGCTTCTCGTTCTTGTATCCTTCGTTAACGTAAAGCACCTTGTGTTCATACTTATCGTTGAAAGCATTGTTCCTTAGAAGTGTAAATATGGCTCCCGTCAGAGCCATATTGTTCATCATTACAACCATTAGAGTCATCATCTTTAATCCTGGCAAGATGAAAGGAAAGATGGCTGACATAACCAGACCCGGCACCACCATTAATGGCGCGAACTTGTAAAATGATTTCTTCAGTTTCTTCATGCTGCTCCGACCTGTTTCCGCTGAGTCACCTGAAAGTGAAAACAATGAAAGAAATCAAATAATTGTCCATAATTTGTTTACAACATAAAAAGATAACGAGCGCTGCTTCATGTCGATCCTTATTTACATCTCATTAATAAAATAATTGTTTTGTAAATTCAACACATAATTTCAAAGGTAACGACAAAGTTCAACTGTCGGTAGCGACAGTGAAGTGTATCAAACTCAAATAAATGGGCTTATTAAGGCAACTTAACGCTCAAAGCATTTTAATAGGAATATTATTCGTCTCGATGTTCATATTATATTCATTCGTTCATTCATTCCAATTAGGTACATAAATTATGCATTAAAGCTTGGAAAGAAGTAAATAAAAAGTGAAAAATAAACTTACTTGTAAAAACGTCGACTTTCAACGATCCATTTCCTTTAGAACCCAGTTGTAAATTATAGCCGGGTATCATGTTGAATTGCATGGGTCGATATTGAAGCAATTTATTGGTGTCATCGTAGAGTTGTGAATATAACATTTCCTCGGTAGTATTACTGTACTTCATCCATGGGAACTGTTCCACATCCTCAGTCAGGTTGAACCGGGTGGCGGGATCTTTGGCGTAAGCTTCGATGGCGCGTTCTGCACGCCAAACACTTAGGGCACTGATACATTTTGTGGGACCTAATGCGCTTGCACAGGATAACAGGCGTTGTACAGGTTGGTAATGTTGTCCAAGGAGCGAATGTAGCGTGGTATCGAGGTATTCGCGCGACGTTCGCGGATGCTGCTGTGCGTACGCGCACTGGCTGGCGGCCAGTAGGAGCAGTGCGGTGAGCGGGCGCATCGCTGCGGTTGAACTGACGCCAAAGCAGGTTCCCTCACTACTCGCTCCAAATGCTCAGTACGCCGCCACAGCGAGCGAAAGCGATATTTGGACGCGCACGAAAAAAATACTTTATTGAGGATTATGTTTTTTCAAGTTAGTCAGAAACATTTCCGTAATTGTGGAAGTAGCGTTTTATTAAAAATGATTTATACACTGTTACGTATGTCGAATAGAAATGTTTCCGACAAGAATAAGAAAGTTAATGAACAGTTAAAAGGAATAAAATTATTGACTGCTCCGCATTCCTGAAAAAAAAAAACCAAAATCTAGCTGCAGTATTATCGTCTATTTTATGTAATCTTATTATTTCTTAGAATACAACAGCTACAAACAGCGACTTGCTTAGCTGTCTAAGATTAATAAAAACTGTGGAGGCCTACCTAGTGTCTCGTAACTAACTGATGTTACTTTCGCTGGGTACCTGCAATAACTTTCTCGGTTTTCAGTGGCGGCTTAATATTTAATGATCAATCGCATCTTTTCTGTAAGAAGTATAAACTCTGCTACTGTCAGTAAGCACTACTGCTGAACATCGACCTGCTCAAAGGTTGTATACCTGCTGAAACATGATCATGTGTCCTGGTTGAAATCTATGTATTTTAGATATCAATAAAATCTAAATTATTAGAGCTATTCAATTGAGACTTTGTATGTTTAATTTGTCAATTATTGACATCATATCCTGATAATGTGAACTAAATATCTGGTACCTAGGAAACCAAAACTTCAGGTAGTGCCCTTACGCTTCATATATTTCATATTTTTTATTGTGTAATACCCAGGTTATTGATTGTAATCCACGCCTTCTTTATATATCCGTAACTTAAATGATTAAATACGACGTGATCATCGTCTCGCCTAGATGAGCAAAACGAAACCGGCAAAGTGCGAGTCGGATTCGCGTTCCGTAAAAAACGAAACGAAAATTTAGTTTTTTGTATGGGAACCCCCCTGAAATATTTGTGTTATTTTTATAAATATTTTTTGTCATAGCAGCAACATAAATAGGTACATTATCTGTGAAAATTTCAAATGCCTAAATAACGCGGTTCATGAAATTCAGCCTGGTGGCCGACGGACAGAAAGATAGTAGTCTTAGTTATCCCGTTTTACCATATGGGTACGTAAATCTAAAAAAAAAATGCTTATAAAGTGATTATTATGAAATCATTATTCCATTATAACATTCATAAATAATGCATTATAGTTATAGTATAGTTATTTACGACCCAGGAGGTGAAAGTAATCATGTATTATAAGCAACTTTTACTACGAGAACTAGTTTTAAACCGCGAAAGAATTATTTATTATCTGCTTTAAACTATTTCGTTGGCTATAACAGTTAACGTTGATAGCACTTTCGCATGAAACAGTACCTACAACATTTTTTTTTGTAACATTATAGACTAACTGCTAAGTATACACGAGAACAAAACGGTCTTTGACTGAAAACATCTAAATTGCCCGTCATTCAGTTAGGTTATCGAAAATATTTGACTCGTACCTACATTATCTTTTATCACGTGATCCAAAGTTGACGAAGACACGACACTTTTTAAATTGGCAAAACGTCACAAGCATGTATAGTTATTACTCGTTCTGACGTCACCCCCAAGTCTCGAGTTTTCATGCGTTATATATTTGTACATATGCATTCGAAACTCTAGCTGATGGACTAATTTTGCAATTTATTGATGCTGTTAAATTGCTTATTTTCTTAAAAGATTAATTGTTATTATTTACTTCCACTTCTGCAGGAGCCTCTGGAGGAGCTCGTGGCTAAATAATTACAGCCGCACAGGCCGATCTTCCGGGTTAAGCCGCGCTTGCCGAGGTTGGTCTGTGGATAGGTGACCATCTGTCATAGCAAGTTTCCTCCGTGCCTCAGAAAGCACATAAAGCCGTTGGTCCCGGCTCTCATTTGTGCATCTTTGACAGTCGTTAATCAAAGTCAGAAGCTTGAAAGTCTTAAAACCACTCTTACTTGCCCAGTTACTAGGTTGTGGAGGCCCAATAGATAGTCTCTCCATGTAAAATACTGATATCCAGCTGCACCTGGTTCGACTGGAAGCCGACCCCAATATAGTTGTGTAAAGACTATGCAGATGATGGTTTACTTCCACTTCTGGGAAAAACTTTACCTCCACTTCCGTTTTCACTGCTCCATCCTTCATCATATCTCCACTGTTACATGCTGTTGAAAAACCCAATAACACTTAACAAGACCTAGCAATCAAATTCCTAGTAGTGAGAATAAAAGATCCATATCATAACTTTCTTGCACCAAGTGTCCATGGGTAGTTACTGTTATTGCTAGTTCCTCGGTCTGTTTGTTACTTCCGTTCCACTTAACACTCAGGACTTAACCGTTGGATTATCGCTTCCGTAATATCATAAATAAAGGTGAAAGTGCTCAACCATTAATTGTTTTTAGGTTACATAAAATTAATTGCTTGGCCTTATTGTTCCGATTATCAAGCACTTTTTTTTATGTGGTAAAATGATCAAATGAGTCCTCCCACCCAGGGCAGAGCGGAGGGATTCTCAGACTCGTACTGACTAAAATCCGGTGCCCTTTATGTACCGGAGTCGCGGTAGGCATACGTGTGTCCCGTGACCGATTGTCAAGCACTACTAGTTATATTGGATATCTGGGATCAATCAATTTGTTAAACGATGTTATTGGGTAGG